>PVKZ01000296.1:401067-999130 GCA_004027375.1 Macroglossus sobrinus
CCCCCCCCCCCCCCCCCGCCAGCTCAGCTGGACGGGGCCAAGCAGTGTCGTGAAGCCTCTAGCTCTGCACCGCCTCACCCCCTGGCACACTTCCAGGCAGGCTTTCCCCGCTGGTTCTGGACACTCCAGGCTCACTTCCTTCCCTCCATAACCCCAGCCAGGGGAAAGAAAGAGCTTCTTTCCCAGGCTCCTAACCAGAGTCTCAGAGCGGCATCTCAGTGGCCTGGCATGGGTCACATCTTCGTCTCTACCAGTCACATAGCCACGTGTTCAGGGATCGGCCAGCCTGGGCCATGTGTCTTCCCTGGAGTCAGCACTGAAGCCACTATCGTGGAGCAGCTTGGCCTGGGTATAGGAAGGGACCCCTGAAAACCTTAGATAGCCACAGCATCCTTCTGGCCTTCAGCATGGGCAGTGGCTCTGCGCTCTGTTATCCTTAAGAAGTGTAAGGAGGGCAGTGCTTCCTAGGGTCAGGCTACTGGAGACCGCTCAGAGGAGAAGAAAGAGAAGGGAGGAAGTATTGCTTTTGAGGAAGCTGCTGTACTGTAAGGCCTTCCCTGCCCCGGCAGGTGCCCATGCTATGCCCTGGAGGGTCTCAGTGGCTCCTCTAGCACAGCACCCAGTCATAGGCTCGCATATGTGTGTGTGGAGAATCCCGTCTCTCTCAGGCAGCTAGCAGAGCTGGATTTCTGGTCTATATCCCCCTGAAGTCAGGATCTCTAGTCCCAGCTGGAGAAGCAAGAAGAGCCAGCCAACCTTGCCTGTCATCTTCCGCACCCTCTGGGGCCAACAGGAAGCCGGAAAGGAAGGGTAGGCTGAGTAGGAGTGCTCTGGCAAGGGTTTGCCTGCAGCCCCTCAGCCCTGCCACCAGCAGACAGCAATGGTCAGCCTTCCTGTAGCAGAACCACAGGAACAGAAGCCCTCAGCCTTCCTGCTTTTGTCCCAATTCCCTCTCTGCCACCCAGGCCACACTGTGCCATGGCCTCTATTTCCTCTCCATCCTCGGTACCAAGAGCAGGGCCCAGGACTGCTCAGGGCCTCACCCCAAGGTTGAGATAGAACCTAAGTGAATCCCTCCATCTCCTAAGTGTGGACAGAGTGCCTGGTCTCTGCGCTCACTTTTCCTGGGCCACTGGAAGTACAGTGAGGGACCTGGGAATGTGGATGCATGCTGGGCTGGCCTCCCAACCTCCAGCGGCTTCGGCAGAGATGTTCAGACTCTGCCCCACTGGGACTCTCAGAGCGATTTTCCAGGTGTGCCCATTCACAGAAGTGAGCTGGAAGTCCATTCCTGTCCACATGCTGCAAGCCTGTCTCTCATCGGCCTCAAGTGGCCTCATCTCTGCTCCCTGTTTGACCCCCTACCCACCCTCATTCCAAACAGGCACTTTCATGTACAGAGTTGAGTGTTCAGCCTCTCAAGCCGCAGGGTGTCTGGCAGGCCCTGCCTGTGACGTCTGTTCTCTGGCCTTTCTGCCCTGTGCCTTCAGGGACCCTGGGCTAGGAAGAGGTGGGGTGTCAGTCACCATCTCTTCTCATTTCCTTGTGATCAGTCGTATGTCTTTGTCATTTCCTTCTCACTAGGACTTATGACAGATGACCTGTCCTGATCAGAGTCACTTCCAAACTCAGGTTTCCTTTGGGCACAGCCCCCTGCTTGCTGCTTTCATAATGGCTCAAGCCAAGGTCAGGAGTGGGACCTTGGAGCAGGAGCAGCATAGGCAAGGGGAGCATGGCATGCAGTTGGCTTGTGGGGCAGGAGAGAGAGCATCCTAGAGATGCTGGCAGGTGCCACACTCCAGTGCTGGTCCAGAGGGAGGTCAGCCTGTGGACATACCAGCCCGACAAGCTATGGCTCTCTCATGGCTGAGGCTCTTGGCCTGGGGCCTGCAAGTTGCCCTGCCTCAGGGTTACTCATTACTAATTGTAGTTATTGGCCAGCCTGAGGTGGAGGACCTAGACCATGCCCTGGGGGCTTGGGCTCTGGGACCCTCCCAGGATACAGGCTCATCCTCGCCCTGTCCAGTCTCTAGCAGGCCCTTGGGACCTTACTGGGGTTTATTCTCTCTGAAGGGGGATCTCTCTCTCTCACGCACACACACACTATGAGCCCCCTGGTTCAGAGCACTGTGAAGTGGGGTTATCAATTTAAGCTTAATTTTTTTAAAAAAAGGAAGAAAAAAATAACTTGTGGGATGCAGTTCTAGCCATGGGCTTAAAGGTCCTGAGGTAGACGAGTGCGGTGTCAGTGACAACAGCAGGATTCTTCTCCTAGGGGTCGACCCTCAGGCTGGGCTGGACCTCCAGCTCTTCTGGGCTGGCCTGAGAGAGCAACCCAGCCAGACTGCAGGTCAGTGCAGGTCCCCCAGGGCAGCCACCAGCCAGAGCAAGGGAGTGAGGAGAGGCAAAGCCAGAGGAGGCTCTTCTAGGGTCTGGTGTCCCAGGCATGGAGCCTGACACCAGTAGGCATCCAGGGCCCAAGCGGGAGCCAGAGACACCTGCAGTGTGGGCCCCCGGGCCCCCCAGCCTAGCTGGGAGACAGCATCTTGTAGGTCCGTCTTGGTCCTTCCTAGCAGGCGATTCTAAGTCAGCCGTCATTCTCTCCCTACCACCATAGCAGCTTCCCCAGAGCCTGACTGGCACTGCTCCCATGGGGACCTCCTGCCAGTAGCAAGATAGGCCATCCCTACACAGGCCTGGCCGCCTCTAGTGGATGGGCTAGGTTAGGTAAGTCTGGATCCCTGGTCCTGACCCAAGGTTGGAGAAATCAGAATGTTCTGGGCAGAGTGAGTGGCCTCCAGGGAGATCCTCTCCATCCTACTCTCTGCCCTTTTTTAGCGTAAATACTTCCCCCAACCCCACACAGCCTGTCCTCTTGGCATTGCTGGAGGGGAATTTTGTAAAGGACCAGGGTCCTGGGGAATGGCAACCTTTTTCTCTGTCATCTTGTGACGAAAGTACTGCAAAGGGACACTTGGCTGTGGTTCCTGGGGTCAGAACCGGCTGGACCAGAACAAGAAGACACTGACCCCCACCCCCACCCCCATTGGTGACAAGCCTAGCAGGCTGTCTCCTATCTCTCACCCTGTCATCCTTCCCCAGGGCATGGACAGGGCCCTTTAAGGAAGGAGGCATTCTGCACAGAACTTCTCAGAAAAGTCTGCCTGCCAAACTCTGGGAGAGACCCAGAAAACAGAAGCTAGAAGCTGCAGGCCTTGCTGGCAGCAGCAGCAAGAGAAGATCCAGTCTTGTCAGCATGGGGTTCAGGCACGTCTCATTCCGTGCCCTCAGGCTCTGCCTCTCCCCAAGTCGTTGGCTGAGGTTTCCCGGGCTCCAGTTCCCACGGGGGCTTCCCAGCCTCTACTCACACCCAGCAGGGAAGGTTCTGGGTGGCCTGAGACAGCGAGGTCCTGAAGACTGGACAAGTGTAATACTCTGCCCCCTCAAGGAGTGCCTCTATACTGTTCTTGAACCCTGAAGCCACATTAACACCCCACCAATCCACACAGGCCTTTAGGGACTAGGAAGGGGGCCTCAGGCTTACTAAAAGGCCAACTGGCACTACCAGCTGTGCAGGAAATGGGAGCAGGCAGGGGGCTAGGGCATCAGCAGCACCCCCAGTGCACCTCTTCCCTTTCCTGCATCTTGGAAGGGAAGACAGCCCCAAGTCCATGGTGCCAGCTAGGACAGGAGCGGGCTTGCCAAGTTCAGGAACTGGTCACAGCGTGACTGGAGCAGGAAATGCCTCTTACACCTGGCTATTTTTTTTGTGTCCTACCCGGAAGGGGTGGCTCTCACCTACCCCTGCTGGCGCTCTGGGGCCAGCCTCTGGTCTCCCAGCCTCCCGTCAGAAAGGCACTTAAAGCTGAGCCAACTCCCAGCCACACAGCCTGGTGTCTGCTGATGCCTTTTTCTCTAACTGGCACAAAAGCGGGGCTGGGGCAGAAGTCTGGGAGCTTAGGGATTCAGAAGAGGCCATGAGTGCACCCAGTACAACTGCCTGCCCCTTTGGGAGGCCATACCCTCTCTTACCTCCCCGCAATGCTGAGACGACAGTCTCGGGAAGTGAGGGGAGGACGTGGTCTGTGCGCTTCCTAAGCACATTATGAAGACTTTCTAAAAGCACTGCTGCTGCGCAGACTGTGATTTTACCGGCATCCCAGTGTTTGAGTCTGCCTGCCTGTGTACCAGCCCAAAGAAACGCACGAGCAGGAATTTGTAGTATAGAAAGGAAAATGATTTAATATAACATTGGCTGATCTGGAGACAGGAGTTTGAGCTAAAAACCTGGCTCCTGATGGCGGGTCGGCTACAGATTCTAAGAAGCAAGATCTCAAGACACCGAGGGGTGGGGGTGGGGGACAGGTCATGCTGGAAGCTGACTGTTCAGAGGTAAGGTCAGGATAATGAATCACTTCTTTAGGTCTGGGGGACAGTTCTGAGGTCTTTTCTGGTGTCCCTCTATCTGATGTCATGGGACAGTAGCCAGGGGGTCATTCCACCACAAGGCTCAGGAGCAGAGACATAACTTAGGTCAAGATGTTATCTATAGCCTGCCAGAGGTCTGAACTATGTGACCATGAGTCAGGTCCAGGCCCCTGTCCTTTGCTGCCTCGGGGGCTGGCCATTAGGGGAAAGAACAGGGCCTGAGGGGCAGAGAGTGAGTGTGATTTCCAGAGCTAGGATTTAAAGCTGAACTGAATCAAAGCCATAAAGACCCTTGGTTTCAAAACCTTATCCCTTTAAGTGGGGTCAGAGTTTTCCTCCAAGGGCCTTCCCTCCCTACATCCCTACTCTAGGGACCACCCTGGAATGTGGTGGGAAAAAAAAGCACCCTGCCCTCTTCCAGGTAATAGGAAGATTTTGTCCCCCCTTTAGAAATCGGCTTATAAAATGTGGTTAATGGGGCTTTTCTTCAGCTGCCCTTTTCTTCTTCCTATTACCACCCCACGTCCCCCCTCCAAAAACACATTCAGGATAGTTTTCCTGGGATTATCCCTCCAGATTTAGTCCTGGGAATCAAACAACAAGATTGTGAAACCTGCCTGCAAGGATGACTTTTCCTTTCAATCAGTCCCTACTCAGCTTTCCCTCCAGGGCATCCCTCAGACCCTAGGCCCCGCCCCACCCCCTCCTAGGAAGATTAATCCTGCAGGGGAAGGAGGGGGCAGGGTGACTGGGACTGCTGGGACCCCTGGGACCAATTCCAGGTGGCTGGAGGTCCCTGCTAGCCCCAGGCTTTGTGCATAGCACAAGGGTCTCTGAAATGCAGAGACACCCACCTGCGGGTTGTATAAAAAGCCACCACCCAGACTTGGGACTGTTTACAAGTGAAAGGGCTGAGAGCTGCCCCTTTCCCATCCTCTCTGCCCCACCCCTTCCCAGGCTTTCACACCTATCCCTTGCAGACAGTCCCCTTTCCTCGCCACCCACCCACCGACAGTCACCCTGAGATGTTTTCTTTGGCATCTCCTGCAACCTCTCACCATCAACTCGCTCAGTGCCACCTCACAGAGGCCTCTGTCCCCAGGGATCTGCTGCTTTTCAAGGTCATGTCCCTCTCCCTTGCCCCACACCCACCCCAGACCCAACTAAGGCTCAGTCAATTCTAATTGGCATTGTCTTATTTAAAATTAATTTTTAAAAAACTTTTAGTGTATTCTGATTGTATGAGTAAAGCATACACATTGTAGACAATCTTAAAAAGCAAAAAAAAAAAAATATTATCCTGTAATCCTTTTTCTCAAAGCCACACTGTTACTCCCAGTGTGGTTTATTTCAACCCATTCTGTCCCAATTACCCAGGCTCCCCAAGTCTGTTCCCCACAACCCAGCCTCCCTGCTCAGAAGCCTGGGGCAGCCACCACTGCCCACTTTTCAGACCCTTGCTTCCAGCCGTATCCTTTGGGCGCCCCTTCCTGCTCCACCCAGGCAGCCATTAGCATGCCCTGCATCAGCCAGGGTCTGTCTGTTGCTGTAATCTTGGCCCTGCTCCGCCCCCACAAGGCCAACCTCACCTCAAATCCTACTGTTCTCTAAAAGCTTGGTTTAGCTTAGTTCTTCCTTGAACCTTCTGAGCTGCACATCACCCCCACCCCCCAGAAAACTTAGAAGGACCCTTTCTCCTCCCTGGAGAAGCTGAGATTGAGGATTTGATAACCAATCCTGCACAACAGGTGAATGTCCCATAAATGAATGGGCACCAACAGCCCAAGGGTACCTGGGATGAGAATTGGCCTTTGTCCTGTTTTCATCCCTCACTGTCTAGTGAGCAAGAGTGTGTGAGTTGGTGGGTAGGGCGTGCAGCTGCTGGGGAGAAGCCATTGCCCTCTGCCTTCTTGTCTCAGACTGCCTCCTTTCGTCACCATGGTTTGACTGTCCAGATGGGCTGTACATCTGTCTGTGCAGGTGGTATCCTGCCAAGGTACAGTCTGGCCACCCATGGGCCACATTCCACCATGAAGGAAACTGGTACCCGGTCACAGAGCCCACAGGCATGGGTGGCTTCTCAGGGAGGAGAGCAGAAGTGTAAGAGGACAGGCCTTCTCTCTAGTGGCTCTCTCGGCCAGAGCCCTGGGACAGGGCTAGTGCAATGTGGGTTCACTTTCTAACAGAAGGGAGGACAGCCATTCACCAGAGAGAAAGCTCTGAGGCAGCAGGGCCCAGAGCCCTCATGGAAGAGCCTCCCAGAACTGGCTGAAAGCCTAGCCCTCGCCGCAGGGCCTGGGAGCGAGGAGTCTGGGGGCAAGGGACTCAGGCATGCCTGTCTCCTGTGCTCTTTCTCCAGGTCTGCTACCTGTGCCACAGCCTCCTGACACTGGCTGGCGTGGTGGTCAGCTGCCAGGACATTACTCCTGACCAGTGGGTGAGTTTCCTGAGAGGCTGGGCTGTGGTCAGCTGGGGCAGAGCCCAGCCTGTGGTCAGGAGCTGAAAGAGTGGGAGACTAAGGAGGAAGTAGGCCCTGGGGAGCAGACCTATCCCCTCCCAGCATCCCATAGATCCCTCCAAGGGACACCAACCCTAGCACTTTCCCTGCCCCTCTCCTCCCTTTCCTGCCGACTTCTGAGCAGTCACTCACAGACACCCCCCCCCATATTACACTCCTGCGTGCCCACCTCTGCAGGGGGAGCTGCAGGTGCTGTGTATGCAGTTGGACCGCCACATCGGCACCCACGTCCGGGAGAGCCCCCAGGCCATGCACCGGACCAAGCTCAAGGACTTGGCCGCCCAGACCTATGTCCGCTGGCAGGAGCTGCTGGCCCACTGCCAGCCCCAGGTGGTGCACCCTGCAGCCCCTACCTGGGAGGGGAGGGAAGTGGTCTAGCAGCTAACCAGAGACAGAGCATGTCCACCCACAGTGCAGCTGTTCGGCTCCTGGCTGGGAGATGGGTGGAGATGGCAGTGGGGGAGGGGAGATGCCTATAGGCCCTTCATCATTCTCATCAAGAGTCCCATGCCCAATGTGGGGGCACGGCAAGAGGCAGGGGAAAGCTGCTCCTGAACAAATACAAAGAGAAACTTCGCTCCGTATTGGGGACAGCTTGGGCCCATAGGGCCAGTTTGTCGTGAGCAGTGCCGGGAAGGAGCACGAAGTACACCAGCTGTCTACTCTCTGCCCACTTATCTTGCAGGCCTGGGGCGGGCCGCGGCCTCTGCCAGAAGGGACACCCCCAGGTGGTCCTGGTCCCTCTGGTTTCGCCACACCCTGACTTTCTCAGACTGTCTAGGTCAGCTGTCCCCAACCTTTTTGGCACCAGGGACCAGTGCTCCTATGAGAATCTAATGCCTGATGATCTGAGGTGGAGCTGAGGTGGTGATGCCAGCACTGGGGAGCGGCTGCAAATCCACATGAAGCTGTGCTCACTTATCCTCTGCTCTTTCTGCTGTGCCTGGTTCCTAACAGGCCAGAGACTGGTACTGGGAATTGGGGACCCCTGCTCTAGGTGATCATATTCACAGCTAATAGTTATTGAATGAAGTCCTTTCCTATGTGTCCACATAACCCCCATGAGGCAGATGTTGCTATGGCCCCATTTTACAGATGAGTGGGCTAACTGGAGTCCCTGAGAGGCTTGTCCTGTTTTACAGGCAGGCAGCACGTAAAGGTCAGAAACAGGGTACAGGGCTTAAGCAGACTTAAGCAGAGTCCAGCCCTGCCTGGCAGCTTCCCTCTGGCCTCTGTCCCTCCGACAAGCAGCACCATTGGCTTAGGGGCCAGCTTTCCCCACTTGCTACTAGGCTCCCAACTTGTCTTTCCTCTGATTTCTCTCTGCTTGTCCTCCCCTGTAACCCTCTGACTTGGGGCTGACACATCACCACAGACTGTGGCTTGGGTCTCAGATTTCGCAAGTCTCTGAGAAAGCTAGAGAGCAAACCTCACCCTCAGTCCCCAAGGAACTAGATCCCACCAGTCTTTTGGTGGGAAATTGTGTTTGTCATGAAAAGAAGGAAAAGTGATCAGTGGCCTGGCCAAGCCAAGGGGCTAGTTGCACCTTCCTTTCATGCTGTCCTGGGCCTGTGAGCAGTGGGTAGAAGGACCCCAGGCAGAGATGTGGTCAACTGGCCTACTGATCTGCCTAATCCTCAACTGGACTGTGAGCCCCAGGAGTGCTGTCACTCACTGCCTGGCACAGAAGAGGCCTGTTGTGGATGATGAGTGGACACCGAGGGGTCAGGGTTCGGGTTACCTCACTTTGTTTTTCTCTTTGCCACAGGCTCAGTACTTCAGCCCCTGGAAAGACATCTAATGGATCAAGACAGGGGTGGCCTAAGGCTCTTAACTCTGGCAAGGAATAGACAGGGTCCAGGGAACTGGAGAAGCAAAGAATGGAGGCCAGAGTGGGACCCGCCCAATGGAGCAAGAGCCGACCCCACTGGCCCCAGGGCCCTCCCTCTCCCTGCCTGACCCCACGTGCTCTCCTTCTCTACCCAGAATCTTCGCTCCACCCAAGGCCTTTGGACCTCAGCCCTCCCCACCCGCCTTCCTCTCCCTGTCGCCAATGTGAGGTCTCTTTGTGCACACTAAAGTCTAGTTTCACGTCAGTGGTTCAGATGATTGCCTTCAATCCCCATCCCCAAGGCTGGTGCCCAGCGTCTGGTTCGCTGAATGGTCACCTCGGACAGCCATGTGATTGGGGCTTCGGCCCTGCCCCCTGCAGCAGAGGCAGTTGGTAAATCTGGAGAGACAGAGGGGCAGTTGTTCCTGTCAGAAACCTGGGGAGCCAGGGAGCCAGGATGCCGGGGAACATGTGTTTGGACCCACCACCTCCCACGCCCAGCCCCTGCGAGGGAGGGTCCCCAGAATGAGAAAGTGGATCAAGGCTGTAATTACGCTTAATTCAGTTTATAGTTGGGCTCTGAAATCAACTCCCCAGACTTAGGAGCAGCGAGACCATGCCATAGACAGTTCCTAATACTGCTTTTGCTTCCCCCAGCCTTACCTGAGGTCAGTTTTGTGGGCCCTGACCGCTAATGGGGTACTGAGTGTCTTTGAGCTGTCCCCCTTGAAAGCCACGTGGGCCCTCGGTACTCTCTCTCCACCCTCTCCAACCCTGAGAATCCATTTCTGGTCTTGGGCCCCTTCTGACTCTTTCAGGGCTGGGATTTGGTTCTGCAGAGGTCACAAGAAGTAGATAGAAAAAGATGACGCCTGCCCAACTGGCCTGTATCCACTCAGCCCAGCCCAGGTGTACCGATGGAGCGTCACCATGGCCGGTGCTTACGACTTGCTCTGCTGACGTGTCCCTTTCCTTTGCTTTTTGATGCCATGGAAGTCAGGGAAAGGCAGGCTAACTGGGAGAGAGACTCCCCCCAAATAAGGGACCTTTAAGCCAGGTAATTCAATTTGCAGACCCACAGTGTAGCCCATCACTACTTGGGCCTGTTTAAGACATAGCTGCCTCCCTTGCTGGGTCCCCAGAATGCTGGAAGCCAGGGTGGGAGCATCTATAATTCAGAGGGTTGGGTACCATACAGGACGCCTCCCTGCCTCTGCAGCCTTTGCCAGGTAAGAGGTGGAAGAAACCCTCTGCCAGGGTGTCTTGGATGCACAGGTGACTTGACATAGTTCTTGTTTCTGTTCCTGGCCACATTGCAAGGTCCCCTTGGCCGGGGCAGAGCACCACCAAAGCCCCATTAGCATTAGATAGGCCTAGATCCTCTGATAAAAGATGAGATCCTCCCAGCAAGAAGTGAGGAGCCAAGCCGTGGTAAACCAACCTCCAGCACCCTCCCTCTCCCGCTGTCACTGCACATCCTGACAGTTAATCCACAGTCATTCAGTTTGCTCTGGAAACCTGGAAATTACCTTTGAAATTTCCCTTCTTTGTTCTGCTGCCAAGGGCAGAGGGAGAAGGGTGACCTGAGAGGTGGAGCCTGGAGTTTCCAGGTCTCTTAAGTTGCCCCTGTGTGGCTCAGAAGGGTATGGAGCTATATGTCAGCAAGTGGGGATATCAGGGATATCAAGAGCCGGGCTCGCCAGTCCTGTTCCTTGTACACTGACCCCTCCTTCCTGCTCCCCAAACACACTCATCCCCTAGAGTGAAACAGACACCAAGGAGAGGTGTTGGTGACGACTCAGTTCCTCCAGCTACCTAGCTGTAACCTGAGCAGAGGTGTGCACTTCAAGGTCACCTAAGGGCGTACACTATCCCCTGGGGCCTGTAATGGGCCCTCCCTGGAACTGGCCAAGAGCTGACAAGATCTTCAAAAACTAGTCTGGGACCAGTTAGAGACCCAATGTCCTCCAGGCCAAGAAGTCCACAGTGGTGCTGGCATCCTCACCACCCGCTCTCTCCTGACCTGAGCCCCTGGGAAAGGCTGAGGGATATCCTGATGGAAGCCCCTGGGAAAGCAGCCCCGGGGCTGTGATGACGGATGTTTTCCTGCTTCCTTTCCCTGCTGGTGACAGGGCGGGGCTGGGAAGGGAAAGGCTTCCCAGGTGGGCAGCTTTGATAACCCTCATTTGGGAGGAAGTCTTTTTCCTTTGTCCCCACTGACCTTGGTCTTTTGGCCCTCAGATCCCTGAAGGGTGGCTGACCCAGAATTTCTCATTTCCTCTGTTGGTTGACAGCTGCTCCAGGCTCCCTGGGGAGTTGGCAAGCACCATTGTCCAGAGAACCCTAGTGTGAACCCCTAGTCCTCCTGTTAGAAAGCTGCCTCAGGGGGGAAGGAGCCCACATGGGGGCCCCTGGGGCACAGGACTGATGTGTGGGGAAGGGGGCCCACCTCTAGGGGCCGCCCTGAGCTGCCAATGGCAAGAGAGAAAACTGAGGATGGGCACCTTCCACAGAATGTACTAGACAGACCCCAGGGAGGTTGATGGGTACAAGAGCCTATTTTGGGGGAGTTAAGAGGGTATCAGTAGTTTTTTTTTTTTTTCTTAAGACCCAGGAATATTCCTTTTCTACCAGTTGTACTTATATTAAAAAGTATGAATCACGAGCAAGTAGTCATGCAGGAAACTTTATTCCCTGCCCACCCGCCCACGGAAAAGGCCTGTGCTGGAAATGAGCAGAACCCAACAGGAAATGGGCTCAGGTGGAAAAGGGGTGTGGGAGCTGCAGCCCTATCTTTGGGAGCATTTTGGACAGAAGGGCCCCTGGAGCCTTGTTAGAATGCAGCAGCCCTCCGTGAGGTACAGAAGACTATCCCCGCCAGTGAAACCAAACCACCTTATGAAACTTTCCACTGGGGCCATCATGCAGGTGGAGCCAGGAGCTCAAGTCCCTGCAGGTAATCCTCATACCCAGAGAATGGGGGTGGGGCTTGAAGATGAGGAAAAACAACAGAAAATGAGCATCTGGGGCCTAAAAGTTGTCCGGATCCACTAACAGTGCAATGAAGGATTTATACTATGGATCTCTCTCAATGTTCTGACCTTGCTAATATCTATATGTGACTTTGGGAAGGTCTCTCTGAGGCTCATCTTATCTACAAACTGCCAGAATACCTACAAAGGTGGTCATGAGGGTGGAGCAAAAAAAAATGTAATGCAGGCAAGTTGCAAAGTCTACTTCGGGACAGAGGTGAGGAGACCTGCCTATCTGGTCCCCTCCACCTAAACACACTGGGTCTGACCTTACGGGGTCACACACCTTTCCCTCCCTGTCGCCTTGGCAGAGAGCCTACTGCCCACCCCATGCTAATTGTTAACTGGCTTGCCCCTACCTCCAGCATCTCCAAGGCCGCAGGTTTCTCCCTGGTGGAAAGGATCTGGGAAACATGGCTTTGGCCAGCGCTGGAGAAGGGGCCTTTATGTGCACCAGCAAAGACCCAATTGTTACTGAATCCAAACTGGGCTGCCTCCCCAGTTATCTCCACTACTCTTCTGGTCTCTGCTCTTCAGATGCCAAGTTTTAACCCAGAACAAAAGCTGCTGTCGGGGCTGATTTATAATACAGATCTGCTGACGGGCCCTAAAGCTTTCCACCCCAGCAGGGCTGCCTCTGGCTTAACGCTCCCAGGCTCCTGGCCTGTCTCTTCACCTCTGTCCTCTGCCCCAGGCCAGAAGGTGGCACCTGTCTCTGGGTGCAAGTGGGGCAGCCTCCCTGAAGTTCCTCTATCCAGCTGCCCAGCTCAGAGGACCAGCTGGCAAGGACGACACCCCAGCATCATCCAGGGGCCAGCGCTACCAGTTGTAGGTGCGGTTATAGATGGTGATCGGCAGTTTCTGAAGGTGGTAGATCTCCAGTGTGGCTGCCCTCAGCCCCTTTCATCTGAACATCAGGGCTCGTGTCACTTATTCAGCCTCCCAGTGGCACCAGGAGTGACTTCCTGGGAGTAGGCTCCACACCCTGGGAGTAGAGGTGGTCTTAGCGGGGAGCTGGGCAAGGGATGCTGATCAGGTCCCTGTGCCTGGAGCGAGAGGAACAAGGGTAGGCAGGGTGCCTCCCCAGACAGGGCTTCTCCTAGCTAGGGAGGCCTGTGCCAGTGTGGTTGCAGGGGCCAATGGGCGTTGGGGCCAAAAGGCAGACCACCAGGTCGGCCCTGAGGCCCCCTCCGGAGCCCGGCCGCCCAGCGGCGGTGAGTCTAGGGAGACACTTCGGACAGACCATGTGAGTCTGCTTTCCCCTGGCAACGTCTGGAGGGCCTCCCTCGCCCCACCGGGCTGGGGCTGGGGACCGAGCCCTCGGGCCAGGCAGTGGGGACCAACAGGTCGCAGCCGGTCGCAGCCCCCTCCTAGGCGGGCCTTCATGTCCCGCCCCCGGCCCCAGCTCGACACCCCACGCCCCCCCGCTTGACGTCAGGGGAGGGCGGGGTGGTGGCCGCTGGAGAAAGAGTCGGCGTCCGCCGCGGTGGCGCGGGGAGCCCGAGCCCAGTGGCGCCGAGCCGAGCCGGGATCGAGGGCGGTGGCACAGGGGCCTCGGAGGAGGCGGGCGCGGGCGGCGCGGGGTCGAAGCTGAACGCGAGGGCAGCGCCCAGGGACTCCAGCCTCGAGAAGGAGGTGAGTGAGGCTCGGATGGCGCGGGGCTGGCGCCGCGGGGCTGCGGGGCAACGCTTTGTCCCCCGTCTCGGGCATGGGCCGCTGAGCGCGCTAGGGCCTGGGTCTGGGGGTGCAAGGAGAGGCAGCAGAGGACAGTCGCTCGTCTGAGACTGTTCCTGCGTCCCCCCGCGGTGGCTCAGAGCTGGGCGAACAGCACCCGCGCGGCCAGGGCGTCCGGAAGCGCGGACTGGTTGGGAGGTCGGGGCTACGGGCAGAGAGAGGGTCCCTCGTGTATTCGGGATCCTCTCCAGGCCCTCGACCTGCCCCCGGCGCCTCCACCCCCGACGGAAAGTTTGGGGCGGGCTTGGACTGAAGCCGATGTTGTGGGATCGGATTTCCCCGCCGCGGCCCCCCGCCCGTTCCGCCCGGGAGGCGGGCTGTCCTGAAAAGCCAGCTCCCGAGACCAGCCGGCTGCCGTACCCGGCTGGAGCCCTCGCCTTGCGGCTGCCGCTCAGAGTGGACAAGGGTGGGGGCCCCCGCCCGGACCCCGCACCCCACCACCCACCACCCCGGGGCCGCCCCGTTTCTCCCTCCCTGGGAGGAGCTGAGGTTGGGGACGCCGCTGTGTGGACAGATCAGAGCGCGCCACGGGGGCCAGCCCGGCCTCGGGTAAAGGTAGAGGGAGGGCTGGGGGTGTTGGAGACGGGTCGGGGTGAGCGTGTCCCCACCTCCCTCTTCCCGCGCTGGCTCCGGGGCCGGCAGGGGGCGTCCGCAGGCCGGGCTCCGCCACGCTCCCTGCGCCGCTGCTTTGTTTGCATTCAAATCCCCGGAGCTGGGGGAGGGGAGGACGGGGCGGGGGGCAGGGATGGCGGCTTGACGTGGACCTTTTGTTTTGGGGTGAGCAGGTCCCCGGCTTATGTGTGTTTGCCCGGCCTTGGAGAGCTGGATCGGCGGAAATTAACCCAGCTGTCCTGTTCAGGCCGGGCCGGGGGGCGATCCCCGAGTGGGAAGGGTCGTCAGACCCTGCGCAGGGCGCCTTCGTGGTTCAGGAAGCCCAACCGCGGCTTCTTCGGCCCTCAACGGGCTTTCCGACGCCGCCTCTGAAAGCGTCTCCGGGGAGGGGGGTCCCTGATCTGACGAGGTGGCTCTTGTCCCGCCGCCCCCAACCCAAGGGCCAGTGTCCCTCGGAGGCAGTGCAAGGAACCGATGAGACGCTGGTCACTCCCAAGCCCATCCTACCCACTTCCTGCCTCCGTTCGTGGGCAGCAGAGGGGCCTTGGGTAGCTGGGCCCCTTCGACTCCCGGCCTGCTTCTGCCTTGTTGGTGTGGAGCGGGGTTTCAGTCTCTGTCCTGCCATTGTCTGCGCCGGGGGAAGGGAGAGGCTGGGGCCGGACCCCGGTGCCTGCTACATCGATTACCCCCACCGCTAAACTACCACATGCCCCGCCTCCATGAGAAGTTTGGCCCCAGAATTAGGTCTCCGGTTGGCAGGAGCCCCGGTGGGGGCGACTTCTGCTTCCAGAGGTTATTTTAAGGAATCCTCGCATCTATCTGGCCTGAGTGTGGGGGAGGGGTCTTATTTTCTTAACTTCCTGTTGAGAGAGTGGGGGAGGGACTGGAGGCCGGAGAAGGTTTCTCCGAGTGTCCACTCCAGCTGACTCTGCTCCTCCTCCTGCATCCAGGGAGACCTCATGGTCCTTTGGAGGTAGTGGGGGCTGAGGCCAGGTGTGGGAGGGCACTAGGTCTCTGCTCCAAGGATAGGGGCAAGTGGGGAATCCAGGGGCTCTTGGGGAGGCCTGATCAGGTCTTCTGTCCTGTCTGTGCCTCCTGGCATGGGCCTGGTGGGCCTCCCCTTCCAGTCTGTTTGCTCAGGCTGTGATTCTGACCCTTTCTTTTCCCCCAGCAGGGCAGCCGGCCTGGATCTTAGAGCTGGGGTGTGAGCCATGGCCCCACACTGGGCTGTCTGGCTGCTGGCAGTGGGGCTGTGGGGCCCGGGCATCAGGGCTGAGGTGTGGTGGAACCTGGTGCCCCGGAAGACGGTATCTTCTGGGGGTGAGTGCCTGAAGTCGGAGGAGACAGACCAGTGTGGGGAGTGGGAGGCCAACGGCGGCTGCTGGGAGAAGAGAGATGTTTAGGCATTGTCCCCCTGAATGTGCCAGATTTATTCTGTCGGGTTTGAAGCCTACTGATGTGTGTGACCCCACTACCGGTGTGGTTTAGGGGACCCCGAGGACAGATCAGCTGCTATTTTGGGGACTGACAGGGATCCTGTGAGCAAGAAGTGTGAGCAAGTGGTCCCCAGGGACCCAGAACTGGTAGTGCAGCCCAGGATGTGGGCTGCCCTTACCGCTGAAGCTTAGGACCTGGCCACCCCCATTAAGGGATGCTTCTGCATCACTGTCCGCACAACTCACTGCTAGAATTGTCACTTGCACTGAGAGCCAGGGGAGAGAAACCTGAGCCAGGACATGCATAGAGCCAAGGGTGTCGCACCTCCCCCAAGTCTTTCTTACTTTGTGCCCCCAGGATCCCCCTTATCAACTCTAATAGACGCCCTCTGCTCTGACACTCTTGCCCTCTGGTGGCCCTGGATGGGCGTGTGCATGTGCATGTGCTCATGTGGGAGAGACAGAGGACCTGACAGCCCTTCCTGTACAAACACACACCTGTACGAAGAGGTGATGTCAGGTGTTTGTATCATCCCTGCACTCTGGGGACCTGGGATGAGGTCATCTCCCACAGGCTGCGCTCTTGTGCGGCTGAAGCCCTGCTGGCCTGTGTGTCTGGGTGCATCATTGTCTCTAAAGACTTAAGTAAGGCTGGTTTAGGGGACCCTGAGGACAGGTCAGCTGCTATTTTGGGGACTGACAGGGATCCTGTGAGTATGTGAATGTTGTAGTGCCATGCATGGCAAATGTCAGCAAGACATCGCAGACCCCAGGCTTCAGCACCATCTCTGGTCCCAGCCTCCAGTTTCCCGCTGGCCTTCCTGGCATGGCCTCCCAGCTCCGACTCTTGACGTCCTTACTCGCCCTAGTGGCAGCTATGCTGGCAGTTCTGGCAACCTGGGTTTGTTTGGCCAGTTCCCTAAAACAGGGAGCGTTCACAATTTCTTTGTGTCCTGCTTTGCTGGGTTAGGGGCAGAGGCCTGGCTGGACCCTCACGCAGGTAGTAGGCAGCAGAGCAAAGAAGGAAGCGGCAGTTGAAGCAGGGCGGGGAAGTGCCCAGCTCTGCAGCCAGAGGTGCTGCTGACCCTGGGAGTGAGAGCCATCAGTCTGATGGCTTCCTCTGGCCGGAAGCTGTGGCTGAGACAGCCTTCCTTCCTCCTCACAGCCCAGATTTGCCTCCTCCTAGGCTAAGAAGGGCCAGGAGGCCTGGGGGAGCTGTTCAGTCAGGCTGCAATTCAGGAAATGTCCCTTATTGCCAGTCAGGTGGCTAGGCTGTATTGTTTGGGGGGTGCTGGTCCTAATGTGAGGAACAGGCAATTAGGAGAACATCATGCAAAGGAAGGCTGGTTCAAGGTAGGGGGTGCTTGGAGCCCCAGGAAGGCCCACCCTTCCACAGCTGTGCTCACTCCTACCTTGTCCTTGCAGAGCTGGCCACAGTGGTGCGGCGGTTCTCCCAAACAGGCATCCGGGACTTCCTGACGCTGACCCTGACTGAGCAGACCGGGCTCCTGTATGTGGGGGCCCGTGAGGTCCTGTTTGCCTTCAGTGTGGAGGCTTTGGAGCTTCAAGGAGTGGTGAGAGATGGGGGAGCGGGAGGTACACAGGCGAGTGACAGGCTGCCCCCACCCTACATCTTCAGGTGGAATCTTGTTGGGTCTGCAAGGCCTGCCCTCTTGGCAGAGCAAGTGGGCAGCCTTTCCTTCGTCCACAGCATTTAGTGGGTTCTGCTGTTTGTTCTCTGCTGAAATAAGCTTCTAAGGTGTGGGGACTGAGTAGTCGTGTGGTGTCCCCATGTTATGGCCATGTTGTCCACATGTTTAGCATGTACCTATGACATTGATGACATGACCTCTCCTTGTCCCCAGATCTCATGGGAGGCGCCCTTGGAGAAGAAGTATGAGTGCATCCAGAAAGGGAAGAACAACCAGGTGGGTGCTAGGGGACAAGCCAAGGAGAGGGGGCAGGGTGCAGGTGCCTCCCCCTGGCAGGGCCTCATGGCACACACTTTCCCCAGGGCTCTGGGCTCCCTTTGTTCCAGTGCTGGTCTGGGTCCCCATTCCCATCCTTTACCTGAATCCATTTTCTCCCCAGACGGAGTGTTTCAACTTCATCCGCTTCCTGCAGCCCTACAACGCATCCCACCTGTATGTGTGTGGCACCTATGCCTTCCAACCCAAGTGCACCTACATCGTGAGTGCCGTGCTCTGCCTCCGCCCTCCCTGCCTGCTCAGGACACCAAGACTGCTGCATCTCACTCTCACTGTCTCCTTCCTGCCTCAGGACATGCCCACCTTCACCTTGGAGCACCGAGAGTTCGACGATGGCAAGGGGAAGTGTCCCTATGACCCAGCTAAGGGCCACACTGCCCTCCTTGTGGGTGAGTGACGGACGCTGCTTCAGGCTGGGGTGTCCCAAGGATGCGTTCCCACCCAAGGCTATGTGGCCTGAGTGTATCTTCACCTTTCTTCTGTCCTGGCTGATCCTCTGTCTCCACAGATGGTGAGCTGTACTCGGCCACACTCAACAACTTCTTGGGCACGGAGCCCATCATCCTGCGGAACATGGGACCCCATCACCCCATGAAGACAGAATACCTGGCCTTCTGGCTCAATGGTGAGCCCTGAGGAACGGGTATGGGGACTGGGGGAGCTGTGGGGGGAGTCACTGTTAGGGCCTCGCTAAGCCTTCTCCCTTTCCCTTAGAACCTCATTTTGTCGGTTCTGCCTACATCCCCGAGAGCATGGGGAGCTTCACGGGGGATGATGACAAGGTCTACTTCTTCTTCAGCGAGCGGGCGGTGGAGTACGACTGTTACACAGAGCAGGTGGTGGCCCGTGTGGCCCGCGTCTGCAAGGTACAGAAGCCCACAACAGTGAGCGCTGGGAGCCCTGCTGGCTGAGCAGGGCTGACCGCCAGTGTCCCCTTGCCGTCTGCCAGGGAGACCTGGGGGGCGCTCGGACGCTGCAGAAGAAATGGACCACGTTCCTGAAAGCACGGCTGGTGTGCTCAGCCCCCGACTGGCAGCTCTACTTTAACCAGCTAAGGGCACTACACACCCTGCAGGATGCCTCCTGGCACAACACCACCTTCTTTGCGGTTTTTCGGGCACGATGGTGAGCTGGTCAGGACCCCTCGTGAGTGGGGAGGAGTAATTGTGCGGGTTGGAGGTGGTTTATCGGTGCAGGGCTCTGGGTAGCCGGTTGTCCAGAAGCGAAGGAACATGTCGGGCATCTCACAGTAGGAGGGGCAGTGCCCTACCCCCAGCGGCCCTTTAGAGCTGCCATTAGATTGTGCATGCTCTTTACTGTATCGTGCTGGGCCCTGCCTTTCCCCTATGTGCCCTGAGCTAGGGTAAAGTGACAGGCCTGACCCTTGGGCTCCCTCTGCTGCTGTGACAGGGGCGATGTGGACCTGTCAGCAGTCTGTGAGTACCAGTTGGAAGAGATCCAGAGAGTGTTTGAGGGTCCCTACAAGGAGTACCGTGAGCAATCGCAGAAGTGGGGCCTCTACACTGACCCTGTACCCAGCCCGCGGCCTGGCTCGGTGAGTCCCCCGGGGAGGAGGCTGCTGGCCTAAGCCTCAGCACCATTCCAACCTGCTGACAGTTCTTTTCCTGCCCTACCCTCTAGTGCATCAACAACTGGCACCGTCGCCATGGCTACACCAGTTCTCTGGAGCTGCCTGACAATATCCTCAACTTCATCAAGAAGCACCCGCTGATGGAGGAACAGGTGAGGCCTCGCTGGGGCCGGCCCCTGCTTGTGAAGAAGGACACCAACTTCACCCATCTGGTGGCTGATCGTGTCACGGGGCTTGACGGAGCCACCTATACAGTGCTATTCATCGGCACAGGTAGGCACGTGCAGGCCTGGCTGCCAGCGGCTGGGTGGGGCCCTTGTGCCCTCTGGTTGATACCTTCCCTCACCCAACCCCTACAGGAGATGGTTGGCTGCTCAAGGCTGTGAGCCTGGGGCCCTGGGTCCACCTGATTGAGGAGCTGCAGGTGTTTGACCAGGAACCGGTGGAAAGCCTGGTCCTGTCCCGAAGCAAGGTAGTGATTGGGGCCCACCAACTGTCCCCCACCTTCCCTAGTCTGCTGTTTGGCTATACAGGGTGGGGGAATACCCAGCACACCCTAGCCTTTTTTTTGGCCATACAGGGCCCAGGGGGCACCGAGCATACCGGCTTAGCTAGGGGCAAGTTCCGAGCAATCAGAGTGCTGACAGACCCCGTGCTCCGTAGGCCTTGGATTGCCGAGTCCTTGTGGGCTGTGTTCCCAAAACCCAGTCTGGGCAGCTATGCCTTCAGAGCCCCCTCAGAGCCCCGTCAGGGCCATGCCAGGCTTGTGCTGCATGCCACCTGTCCTCTCCTGTGGTGCACTGTTGGCAGGCCTCAGGCTGCTCATTCATGGTGCCCTCATTCATGGTTTGGCTTTCCGCCAACCCTGTCACCCTGTTCTGAGCACTGTGCCTTCTTACCTCCCTGAGGTGCTGCTACTGGTGTCTTACTCTCTTGTAGCCTGTCCTTGGTACCCTGAACTTGCACGGGCTTGTGCTTTACCAACTGTTGGGGTTCACACTGTTCCCCAGAACATAGAACAAAGGCAAAAAGTCTGTGGTTGAAGAAACACAGATTGGCAATCACTGTGCAAACAGAGGGAAACACCTTATGCTATGCTGATGCTACTGTGAGGGCTGGCGAGGCTTACGGAAAACGTACTTCCTGCACTATTTATACCGCAGTGAAGCTGTGTGTATGAGTATGATTATACTCAGCCTCGCAGAGCTGTTGCTCCTTCTAATCGGGTCACTGCCATAAGGTGCTTAGGATGGCATCTGGCTTGAAGTAAGCCCTGTGTGTCCTCGGGTCTCCCTCCTTTGGCCCCTTTTGCTCTGTGATCCCCCGCAGGAGTGCGAGCTCTGCCCAGGCGGTATCCTGGTCTGGCCAACCCTCGTGTGCCCCCATTTTTTGTAGAAGCTGCTGTTTGCAGGCTCCCGGTCACAGCTGGTTCAGCTGCCCCTGGCCGACTGTGTGAAGTACCGTTCTTGTGCAGACTGCGTCCTTGCTCGGGACCCCTACTGCACCTGGAACGTCAACACCAGCCGCTGTGTGGCCGTGGGTGGCCACTCAGGGTGAGCGGGGCTCTGCTCCTCAGGAAGGGAGGGCAGGTGGTTGGAGTGAGAATGCTGACACACCCTGCTTCCCCCACCAGTTCTCTGCTGATCCAGCATGTAGCAGTCTCAGACACCTCTGGTATCTGTAACTTCCGAGGCAGTAAGAAAGGTGAGCTGTCTTTTGTCTCCCTCCCAGTGGATGGGCCCCGGGTGGGAGCTGGAGTGTCTGCACTTCCCCTTGGTCCTGGGTCTCTAGCACTAACTGCACCCTTTCATCCTGCCGCTGCAGTCAGGCTCACGCCCAAAAACATCACTGTGGTGGTAGGCACAGACCTGGTGCTGCCCTGCCGCCTCTCTTCCAACCTCGCCCATGCTCGCTGGACCTTTGGGGGCCGGGACCTGCCCACGGAACAGCCTGGCTCTTTCCTCTATGATGCCCGACTACAGGCCCTGGTCGTGATGGCTGCCCAGCCCCGCCATGCCGGGGCCTACCACTGCTTTTCAGAAGAGCAGGGGGCACGGCTGGCTGCCGAAGGCTACCTGGTAGCTGTAGTGGCGGGCCCGTCAGTGACCCTGGAGGCCCGGGCACCCCTGGAAAACCTGGGGCTGGTGTGGCTGGCTATGGTGGTCTTGGGAGCCGTGTGCCTGGTGTTGCTGCTGCTCGTCTTGTCGCTGCGCCGGCGGCTGCGGGAAGAGCTGGAGAAAGGAGCCAAGACAGCAGAGAGGACCCTGGTATACCCCCTGGAGCTGCCCAAGGAGCCCACCAGCCC
The DNA here is from genome assembly GCA_004027375.1 of Macroglossus sobrinus. Lineage (NCBI taxonomy): Eukaryota > Metazoa > Chordata > Mammalia > Chiroptera > Pteropodidae > Macroglossus > Macroglossus sobrinus. The sequence goes on from PVKZ01000296.1 coordinate 422,543, forward strand.
CCCCTTCCGGCCTGGCCCTGAGACTGATGAGAAACTCTGGGATCCTGTTGGCTACTACTACTCGGATGGCTCCCTCAAGATTGTGCCTGGCCATGCCCGGTGCCAACCCGGGGCAGGGCCCCCTTCCCCGCCTCCTGGGATCCCTGGCCAGCCCCTGCCATCCCCGACTCGGCTTCACCTGGGGGGTGGGCGGAACTCAAACGCTAATGGCTATGTGCGCCTACAGCTGGGTGGGGAGGACTGTGGTGGGGGGCTGGGACACCCCCTGCCTGAGTTGGCGGATGAACTGAGGCGCAAACTGCAGCAGCGCCAGCCGCTGCCGGACTCCAATCCCGAGGAGTCGTCCGTATGAGGGCTTCCCACTGCGTGGGCAAGGCAGCCGGCAAGCTGCGGCTCCTACTTTTGCACAGGCACCAGCTACCTCAGGGACATGGTGTGGGCACCTGCTTTGCTGGGACAGATTCTGCCCAGTATCTGCCCAGCCATGAGGACCTGCTCTGATCAGCACGGGCACTGCCACTCGGTGTGGCTCACCAGGGCACCAGCCACCCAGAAGGCGCCTTCCTCCTCTCTGTGAGGGGCTTGAATCATGGATACATGGGACCCCAGCAGCCAAAATGTCCAGACAGAATTCAGAGATGTGTATGTGTATGGGCGCGTGTGCACGTGGTTGTTTGTGACAGTCTTCCTGGTTCTGACAGTCTTCCCTTGGCCTGGGGTCCTCCTGGTGAGTTATTGGAGCTATGAAGGGGAAGGGGTCAGGTCACTTTGCCTCTCCTACCCCCACCTGTCCTGAGGGAGGGGCAGGCATGTACATATGGGGGTGGGCTGGGCAGGGTACTGTGCCCCTGGGGGGAGTGTAGGGCTCTGGGGCAGGCTTGGTCCTGCTCCCAGGGTTGAGAATGTTTTCAGGGTTGGGGGGTGGGAGACAGAGCCTCCTGTGTGTTTGGGGGGAAGGGTGGGAGGGGCCTCCCACTGGGCCCTGGGGTTCAGTGGTATTTTATACTTGTCCTCTCTTGTAGGGCTGGGAGAGGTTGGTGGTGGGGAGAAAGTAGGCATGCTGCAGATGTGGCATAGCTTCTCCCACCCAGCCCTGGAGGAGGGCACCTAACAGTGTAACTTATTGTGTCTCTGCGTATTTATTTGTTGTAAATATTTGACTATTTTTATATTGAATAAAATGGAGAAAATGAAACTGTGATAGAGTTGAGACATTTGGGCTAAAATCTGGGTGCTAAGAGGGAAACCTCCCTGTGGGTTGAGTGAAGCCAATCCAGACCCACCTCATCATAGTCCTGGGGCAGCTGCCCCTTTTGTGGCCCCTGCCTGCCTGTGTCCATCTGGAGGGGAACAGCCCAGGCTCCAGTGTTTTCCCACAGTGGTGGCTCTGGGGCTGGGAACCAGACCAGGGCCATAGCCTCCTGGGAGCCAGCCCTGGCTACTGGCCAAAGAAGGAAGTCAGGGCATTGGTAGTCAGCTGGGGAAGAACTGGCTTCCCAGAACTGGGGAGGAGAAATGGGAGTGAGGGTGGAAGGAGGGAACTTCCTGGAAGCAGTTTAAGTTTGCGGGGACTGGCCATGTGAGGCCGGAGTGCCCAGCTACCTTAGGGGAGGAAGATGATTTCCAGCCTTTTGCCCTCCAGGAATGTTAGTCTTGAGTGCTTCAGCTACATGGGGCTGAGAACTTTCCCCAGGGCCACCCAGCATGTGCCAAGGGCCATGAGATAAGTAAGAAATACAGGACCCAACCTGGATTCTGTAATTCACGCCCACACACAAAGGCAGTGGAAGTGAAATCTCCTGTGACTGGTCTGGTACCTGTTGTGGCCGGAACAGGCTGCAGCCCTGGGTGCCCTAATTGTGGGGGAGCGCTGGGCAGACGTGACATGCTCAGGCGACATGAGCCGGGGAGGTTTGTGTGTGAAGGCTGATTCAGTAAACTAGGCGCCCAATCCGGACTTTGGCACAGCCTAAAGGCCCTGCCCTGTCCCTGTCCTGGGGGCTTGCAGTTGCTCCCGGTGGCACCGGCATCCCTTGAGTTTTCCAGAAATAGAACCGAGGGACGTAAAAGCTAGTGTTGCGAACCGAGCCGCCTTCCCCGGCCGGCGGCGATGCAGAAGTGGGTGAAGGACCCCAGAGCTCCCTGAACGGTAAACTGTGGCAAGGGCCACATAAGCGCCCCCAGCGGCCTCTGCTGAGCCTGTGGCGCCCTCGTGCGGCCGCCTGGGGCACGGTGCGCAGGCCTTGATCCCGCCTCGCCCCGCCGCCCAATTGGCTCTCGCGTGAGAACCTGGACTCCTGATTGGCCATGCCGGTGGGGCCGCGGAAGCCGATTGGTCAGGCCCGGCCTCCGCGCTCGCGCCCGACATCCCAGGGGCGCCAAGGCCGGCATGGCGGCTCCCCGGCCCTGCGCCGATGGCCCCTGCTGCGCCCACTCTGGCGCGGCGCCCGGCGCGCGGCAGACGCTAGACGAGATGGACTTCGAGAGGGGTAAGTTAGGGGTGGCTGAGGGGCGACGGGCTACTGGCCCTGGGTCACCGAGAGCCCGCCTGGACCCAACACGAGCTCCGCCCCTGGAAACGCCGACTGACGCGCAGGGCCGAAGCGGAGCCCGCTGCTTTCCTGGCGTGACGCGGGGACTCCGACTCGCTCGAGTGTCGGAGAGGTGCAGCCGGGGTCTGCGCCCACCGGGGCATGGAACTGCGAGGAGCTAATGTTTCTGAGCCGCTGTGTCGGCCCATGTGCTATAGATGGAGTCAGTGTGGCCCTCTAGGCCGGCGATGGTCTCCCAGAGAGGTAACACTTCTCGCACCTGCCTTCTCTCCACCTCTCCCACTGCCCCTTAAGGGTCGCTCTGTCATCGTCTAGAGATATTTAGGGGTTGTCACACTGGGAGGGCGCTGCAGGCCTCTAGGAGGTAGAAACCAGGGATGCTGCAGGCACAGGAAACCTTGCCCTATGCAAAGTAGAGCCCCTTCCCCTCCAGGTACACCTTGCTTTCATCAAAGCAGTTGTTACAATCTGATGTCACAGGCACACCTCGGTGGTACTGCGGTTTGGTTCCAGACCACTGTAAAAAGGAAGTATCTCAGTAAAGCGACTGGTAATCCTTTTGCTGGTGGAGGGTCTTGCCTTCAGTTTGTAAAATAGGCAAAACCTGTGAGGCACAGTAAAGGGAAGCGAAATAAAATGAGGTGTGCTTTTGTTTTGTGTGCTTCCTCATTTATTATGTTTCGCACACGTGGGAAAGATCCTTAACTATTTTGTTGTGTGGATTTTTATTTCTTTATATCTTCTCTGGGTTCTCTTTTTCTGAAGTATATCCTTTAATGGGATTTTTCAGTGAGCATACTTCTTCACCACACACACACACACATTCATCCCACCCCCGTTAGTGGGGTGCTCTGTTAGCCCATATAAAACTCTAGGTTGACAGTTATTTTACCTCCTCAATTCTTTGGAAATAGTCTTCCTTTATTTTCTTGTATATGCTTCTGCTGTTAAGGACTCTGCTAATCTGATTGTAATTTTTTAGTGGGTGATGACCTTTTTCTTTTCAGTAACTTTTAAACATTCTCTTTATTCTTGATGCTCAGTCATTTCTCCAGGCTAGATTTGTTTCTATTAATTCTCCTCTGGATTTAATACGATTTCATCTGATAACTTACTTTGTCTCTACTTCAGGATAATTCTCAAGTGTATTCTCTTCAAACATTCCCTCTCTCCCATTTACCCAGTTTCTGGGTTTTGTTTTGTTTGTTTGTTTTTGAAACCTCTGTTAGACATATTTTGGTAATTCTGTCATTCATGTTCTTCACTTCTAATATTTTTCTTTCCATCTGCATTCTAGGTGATTTCCAAATCACTAATTCTTCAGCTGAGTCTGCAGTACCTCTGAACCATCGATTTTACTTCAATGATTCTACTTTTTAATTTATTGGCTTTTGTTACAGATCTCCCCCACCCAACATTCTGTTGATTTATGGATTCTGTTCCTTCATCTCTGTGAACACATTAAATGTTCTTTTAAAATCTTTTAAGTTGCACAGTTATGCCTAATTTTGGAAACATGCATTCCCCACTTATTCTGCAGGCAGTGGATTTGCAACTTCTAGTCTTTAATTCCACCAGGAGTCTTCTTTTGTAAGAGAGTCTCTGCATACACCTTTGCTGGCTCCTGAAGGCAGCCTTATTTTAAAAAGTTGTCTATGAGGCCTGGCCCTTATAGGGTTCACTTGTCTAAATCAATTTTTATGATAGATTCTTAGCTTGTGGTTGGCTCCCTGAGGATAATGTAGGTGGAATATAGGTGCCACACCTTTAAGCTGCATAGGTGCAAGGCATCTGATTTTTTAGGTTTCTTCTTCCTTTGTCATCTTCTCACACCTATTTAAATGGTGCCATTTCTCATTTCTTTTAGGTTTCTGTTCAAATATCACCTTATCAGAGATGCTATCACTGACCACTGCCCATACCCCTTCTCTATTTTTTCTTCATAGCACTCGGCATCACATGGCTTGTTTGGTATATATGTATATATTGTTTTCCTTGTTTATGTCCTTTAATTAGAATGTAAGCTCCAAAAGAATAAAAAAAAATTTGAAGGGGCGTTGAGTGTTTTATTCTCTGCTGACACTTAGTACCCACAACAGTGCCAGATGCAGAGACAGAATTCAGTAAATACATGCCAAGTGAATGAAGTGCTTGGGCATGGCGGTTGCTTCCTACTGCTACATAGGGCAGGAGAGCTGCAGTTTCCCAGTCCTGGTTCATCCCAGATGTGGCACGTCCCAGCTTTGTGCACAGGGCCTTGCTCTATGTAGTTCCTTCCCATGCATGGAGCCTGCAGCCTCTGCTTCAGAACCTGCTCAGGTATTTAAGCCAACCTCGCTGAGGTGTGTGTCCATTTCCAAGGACTCTCTGGATCCTGTAGGCTCAGTCAGTGCCTGCTCACCATTTAGCTGTGGTTTTTATCTCGTTCTGTCACCTGGCAGTGTCCTTTCCTTGCTTTTGAATTTGACTATATATTCAAACATTTTAGACATTACCCAACATTTGTGTGTTTTCAGTGGGAAGAGATTTCTCTGACTGCTCCATCCTCCTGCCTTGGTCAGACAAGCCCCTTGTCTGGTTCACAGCTGTGTCACCAGTGCCTAGGACAATCCTTGGCACAGAGGAGGTGCATGGTTAATATTTGTTAAATGAAGGAATTCCCCATTTTGTGGATGAGAAAATGGAGGTCAAGAGGTAAAGGAAAGACAAATTCCCAAGTTGGTCAGCATAATGGGTACTTGGGCTGTCTTTCCATAGGAATCTGGTCGGCAGCCCTGAACGGAGACCTGGGTCGCGTGAGATATTTAATCCAGAAGGCGGCAGACCCTAGCCAGCCCGACTCGGCTGGCTACACCGCTCTGGTAAGCTGGGAGGGGCACAAGTCTGAGAAGGACTGGGGTTTACCTTTGTCTTCTCCCTCCCTTTTTTCTCTCCCTGCAGGGTTTCTGTTTTAAGTGTCATTGAACCTCGTTTTTTAAATCAGTATAAGTGCTTTACGTCAATTATTTAATTTCATTTTCACAGTAATCCTGTGAGGTAGAAATGATTGAGGAAACTAATGCTAGAAATGAAGACACTTGCCCAGGTCATCTAGCTGATAGAGGTGGCCCCTGGAGGGTTCGGGCCTTTCACTCCAGGGCCCCTACTCTCTCCACTCCCCACCCTTGTCTCCTGCCTAATTCTGCTGTCTGACTTCAGTCTCTGTTACCTACAGCACTATGCCAGCCGCAATGGGCACTACGCTGTGTGCCAGTTCCTGCTGGAAAATGGGGCCAAGTGCGATGCCCAGACCCATGGGGGTGCCACTGCCCTGCACCGGGCCAGCTACTGTGGGCATACTGACATCGCACGTCTTCTGCTGTCATATGGGTCCAACCCCAGGCTGGTAGATGATGATGGCATGACTAGTTTACATAAGGTATGTCTCTCTCCCTTCAAAGACTTGTATTTTGTCATTATAAAAGTTATAACATGTTCTCCATAGGAAATATGGGGAAACAGAAAAGCATAAAGTAGAAAATAAAAAACATTTGTAATCTCAGTGTTCACCTCTCATTAATGACTTTAGGATTAATGTGTAATTGTAGAAGGAAGACAAGACACACTGGTGAGTTCTGTTTCCAGAGATAGCTTATAGCAGTTTTCTGACTCCACACACTCTACTCCATTGCCTGTGCTGGTAATAGAGAAAGCTTGGGTTGACAGATGCACAGCAAGTCACTGGACTCCAGAAGGACCTGACAGAAAAGTGCTTAGGCGGGAGCAGCATTCTTGACACCTGTGGCAACAGAGATAAAGTTCTTGTTTTATTATTTTTAGAGGTTAGACATTTACATAATTTACAAAGTGATCACCCCTATAAATCTAGTACCCACCTGACACCATACATAGTTATTACAATATTGATTATATTCCCTATGCTGTAGTTTACATTCCCATGACTATTTTTATAATTTCCAATTTGTACTTCTTAATCCCTTCACCTTTTTCACCCATCTCCCAAGCCCTCCTCCCATCTGGCAGCCATCAGTTTGTTGTCTGTATCGATGAGTTTGTTTCTGTTCTGTTTATCCATCCATTTTGTTTTTTAAATTCTACTTATAAGTGAGATCATATGGTATTTGTCTTTCTCCAACTTATTTCACTTAGCATAATATCCTCTAGGTCATCAATGAAACCATGGGAAGGTTTCATTTTTTTATATGGCTGAATAATATTTCATTATATATATGTTCCACATCTTTATCCATTCATCTGTGGATGGGCACTTAGGTTGCTTCCATGTCTTGGCTAATGTAAATAATGCCGCCGTGAACACAGGAATGCACATGTCTTTTCAACTTACTGTTTTGTTTTCTTCAGATAAATACCCAGAAGTGGTATTGCTGGGACATATGGTAGTCCTATTTTTTATTTTTTGCAGACTCTCCATTCTGTTTTCCATTGTGGCTGCACCAGTTTACATTCCCACCAATAAGGCACAAGGGTTCTCTTTTCTCTACATCCTCACCAACATTTGTTTTTGTTGATTTTTTTGAAGGTGTGAGGTTATATCTCTTGTGATTTTAATTTGCATTTCTCTGATGATTAGTGATGTTAAGCATTTTTTTCATGCCTGTTGGCCATCTGTTTGTCCTTTTTTAGAGAAGTATATTTTTACATCTTCTGCCTGTTTTTTGCTTAGATTTGTTTGTTTTATTGGTGTTAAGTTGTATGAGTTCCTTATGTATTTTGGATACTAACCCCTTATCGGACATATCATTTGTGAATATCTTCTCCCATTTAATAGGTTACCTTTTTGTTTTGTTGATGGTTTCTTTTGCTGTGCAAAAACTTTTTTAGTTCGATATTGTCTCATTTCTTTATTTTTGCTTTTGTTGCCCTTGCCCAAGGAGACATATCAGAAAAAAAAATTACTAAGAGCAGTGTCAGAGAATTTACTGCTTATATGCTTCTAGAATTTTTATGGTTTCAGGTCTTATATTTAAGTCTTTAATCTATTCTGAGTTTATTTTTGTATATGGGATAAGAAAATGGTCTAGTTTTGTTTTTTCTTTTTGTTTTTTTGTTTTTTGCATGTATTGTCCAGTTTTCCCAGCACCATTTGTTGAAAGACTGTCTTGACCCCATTGTATATTCTTGCCTTTGTGATAGATTAATTGACCGTGTGTGTGTGTGTGTTTTTCTGGACTTTTTATTCTGTTCCATTGAACTATGTGTCTCTTTTGGTGCCAGTACCATGCTAGTTTGATTACTATAGCTTTTATGTATAGTTTGATATCAGGTGGTGTGATATTTCCCACTTTGTCTTTCTCAGGATTTCTTTGGCTATACACATGCCATTGGTATTTTAATAGGAATTGCATTGAATCTGTATATTGCCTTAGGTAGTAAGAACATTTTAACAATATTAATTCTTCCAATCCATGAGCAAGGTATATCCTTTTATTTATTTGTATCTTCAGCTTTTTAAATTCAGTGTCTTATAGTTTTCAGAGTACAGCTCCTTCACCTCTTTGGTTAAAGTTATTCCTAGGTATTTTATGCTTTTTGATGCAATTGTAAATGGGATTGTTTTCTCAGTTTCTCCTTTGATCGTTTGTTATTGTTCTATAGGAACACAACAGATTTTTGTATATTGATTTTGTATCCTGAAACTTCGCTGAATTCATTATCTGTTCTAGTAGTTTTTTGGTGGAGCCTTTAGGGGTCTCTGTATATATAGTATTATGTCATCTTCAGATAATGACAGTTTTACCTCCTTTCCAATTTGGATGCTTTTATTTTTCTTGTCTGATTGCTGTGACTAGGACTTCAATACTGTGTGGAAAAGAAGTGATAGTGGGCATCCTTATTCTGTTTCTGATCTTAGAGAAGAATCTTTCAACTTTTCACCACTGAATATGATGTTAGCTGTGGGTTTGTCATGTATGGCCTTTGTTATATTAAGGTGTGTTTCCTCTATACCCACTTTATTGAGGTTTTTTAATCATAAAGGGATGCCAAATTTTGTCAAATGCTTTTTCTGCATCTGTCGAGATGATCATATGTTTTTTCCCCTTCATTTTGTTGATATATCATGTAGATTGGGATGTCGAACCATCCTTGCATCTCTGGGATAAATCTCACTTGATCACGGTATATCATCCTTTTAATATATTGTTGAATCTGGTTCGCTAATATTTTGTTGAGAATTTTTACATCTTCTGTTCATCAATATTGGCCTATAATTTTCTCTTTTTGTAATGTATTTGTCTGGTTTTGGTATCAGGTAATGCTGGTTTTGTTGAATGAGCTTGGAAACATTCCTTCCTCTTCAAGTTTTTGAAATAGTTTAAGAAAGATAGGTATTGTTTTTTCTTTAAATATTTGGTAGAATCACCTATGAAGCCCTCTGGTTCTTGACTTTCGGGGAGTTTTTTGATGGCTGCTTCAATTTTATTGCTAGTAATCAGTCTGTTTAGATTTTCTATTTTCTGGTTCAGTCTTAGAAAGTTGTATGCATCTAGAAATGTATCCATTTCTTCTAGGTTGTCCAGTTCATAGGCATGAAATTGTTCATAGTCTTCTTTAGTGATGTTTTGTATTTCTATTGTCAGTTGTAACTTCTCTTTCACTTATGTTTATTTAGGCTTCTCTCTCTGTGAGTTTAGCTAAAGGTCTGTCAGTTTTGTTTTATCTTTTCAAAGAACTAGCTTAGTTTTCATTGATGTTTTTTATAATTTTTAATCTTTATTTTGTGTATTTTCAACTCTGATCTTTATTATTTAATTCTTTCTACTTTGGGTTTTGTTTGTTCTTTTTCTAGTTTCTTTAGGTATAAAGTTAGATTGTTTATTTGGGATTTTTCTTGTTTCTTGAGGTAGGCCTGTATAGCTCTGAACTTCTCTCTTAGAACTGCTTTTGCTGCATCCCGTAAACTTTGGAAAGTTGTATTTTTTATTTGTCTCAAGGTAGTTTTTGATTTCCTGTTTGATATCTGCTTTGATCCACTGGTTGTTTAGTAGCATGTTGTTTAGTCGCCATGTATTTTTTGTTTTCCAGTCTTCTTCCTGTAGTTGATGTCTAGTTTTATGCCATCGTGGTTAGTTAAGACTCTTGATATGATTTTAACAAGCAGTGGCTTCTTTTGTGATTTGATATGTAGTCTATCCTAGAGAAAGCTCCATGCACATTTGAAAAAAATATGTACTCTGTGGTTTTTGGATGAAATGTTCTATAAAGGTCTCTTAAGTTGATCTGATATAATGTGACATTTAAGGTACATTATTTTCATATTAATATGACATTATTTCCATATGAATTTTCTGTAAGGATGAACTACCCATTGATCTAAGTAGAGTATTAAAATCCCCTACTAATATTGTATTGCTGTAGATTTCTCCCTTTATGTGCATTAATAATTGCTTTATATATATAGGTGCACCTGTGTTACGTATGTAGATTGTACGTAAATTTACGATTGTTATACCCTTTTCTTGGATTGGCCCCTTTTTCATTATGTAATGTCCTTTTTTGTTGTTTTTTACATTTTTTGTTTTGAAGTCTATTTTGTCTAAGTATTGCTACTCCAGCTTTATTTTCATTTCTTATTTGCATGAAACATCTTTTCCCATACCTTCACTTTCACTCTATATGTCAATTTAACGTGAAATGGGTCATGGTTTTTAATCCATTCAGCCACCCTATGTCTTTTTATTAGAACATTTAATCCATTTACATTTAAATCATAATTGATAAGTATGTACATTTATATTTTATTGTTTTTTAGTTGGTTTTGTAGTCCCCTATTTCTTTCCTCTCTTGATGTCTTCCCTTGTGGTTTGCTGATTTCCTTTGTTCTTTTGTTTGGGTTCCTTTCTCTGTATTTTGTGTATCTTTTATAGGTTTTTGATTTCTGGTTACCATGATGTTTATGCATTTCATTCTAATATTTATAGCCATTCATTTTAAGCTGATAGGCATTTATAGTCTCACATATGCTAAAAGGATGACATTTTTACTCCTCCAAGCTTTATGTTTTAATGTCATATTTTAGGTCTTTTTGTTTTGTGGATTTCCTAACTACTCATGGTTTTCATAGAGTTGGTACTTTTGCCTTTTTACTTTTATTGTACCCTTTAAATGTCTGTGTTATTTGCCTTTTTTTTTTCCTTTCATATTTTTTTTATTTCTGGGTATGGCCTACCTTTTCTGTTTGAAGCAGACCCTTTAATATTTCCTGTAAAGTTGGTTTAATGTTGATGAGCTCCTTCAGTTTTTGCTTGTCTGGTAAACTCTTCATCTCTCACTTCAATTATGAATGTTAACTTTACTGGTGAAGTATTCTAGGTAGTGGGTTCCTTTCTTTTAGTACTTTAAATATGTCCTGCCACTTCCTTCTGCCAAGCAGTGAGCCTTATGGGGTTTCCCTTGTATGTGACTTGTTTTCTTCTTACTGCCTTTAAGATTGTCCCTTTAACTTTTGCTGTGTCTTATTGTGGGCCTCTTTAGGCTCACCTTGTTTGGGACTCTCTATGCTTCCTGGATCTGGGTGTCTGCTTCCTTCCCCACGTTAGGGAAGTTTTCAGCCATTACTTCTTCAAATAAACTTTCTGCTCCTTTTCTTCTCCTTCTGGAATTCCTGTAAATATTTGAGCACTTGATGTTGTCTCAAATTCTTTTTTCTGTTTTGATTGATTTCCACTAGTTTGTCTTCCAGGTGGCTTCCATTCTTTTGTGTTAACCTGTTGTCCATTCCTTCTATTGTATTTTTCGTTTCAGTTATTGTATTCTTCAGCCCTACCTGGTTCTTAGACTTTCTAACTCTGTCAGAGTTCACCCCAAGTTCTTTTATTCCGCTCTGAAGTTCGGTGAGCATCTTTATGACCATTTCTTTGAATTCTTTATCAGGTAAATTCCTTATCTCCATTTCATTAGTGTTTTTTCCTGGGGATTTTTCTTGTTCCTCCTTTTTCTCATTTTGTTTGATTTTCTATGTTTTTTTTTTTAATATGAATCAGACAAAATAGTTATCTCTTATAGTCCTGAAAATGTGGCCTTGTGTAGAAGCAACCTCTGTGCAGGCTGTGTGTGCCGGGTGGGTTTGGCAGGCCAGTGGGAGTCAGTTGGGTGCTGACCTGCCAGGCGGCTGTGGCTCTGGGTGGGAAGGCCAGGTGTGTTTGGTGACACCTCTTGCTTGTTTCTTTTGTTCAGAGTCAAAATGGGCCCCAGGCAGTGTGGCAGGGGACACACTATGGCAACCTTGCCAGTAGGTCAGAACACCTGGATAAAGTCCCACTTGTCCTGTGGAGGTGATGGAGGTGGAGGAGGACACAAACAATGGAGCTCACTGGTCTCTCCAACCCTGGAGAACTCCTGTAGATCCTGGATGGCTCTTGCAGGTCCCCACCTTCTCACAGTTTCTCCATGACTGCTGTTGCCCTCTGTTGTTTCATGAGGACCTGCTCTCTGTATGTGGGCACGTGTCTTAGCATCCCCACTGCTGCTATCTTAGATCTTCCTTTCTTTTTTAAAAAATAAACTACTTTCAGTCATTGGTACTTTCATTTGCAAAAATTACTTGGAGTGTATCTCACAATTGCTTATAACAAACCACTGTCCAGATTAAGGCAACAGGATTGAGAGTCTGAGTCCGCACTCAAGAGGACCTCCTAGAAAAGATTCGGATTCAACTTTGAGATGGTGGTCACTACTATTAATTTTGATACCTCCCAAAGGCCCCATCATCCACCAGTGTGTCTGTTGATCCCCAACCTTTTGGCACCAGGGACCAATGCTCCTTAAGAATCTAACACCTGATGATCTGAGGTGGAGCTGAGGCAGTGATACTTAGCACTGGGGAGCGGCTGCAAATAAGAGGAAACTGCTTGCTCACCCGCCACTCATCTCTCCTGCTGTACGGCATATCCGTATGGTCCATGGCCCGGGGGTTCGGGACCCTTGATGTAAATCACTTAACTCTCTTGTTTTTTGGAGGAGGTAGGTTAGAAATTGACATCCAGATTGGGATCATCTATCTCAAAAAAGATGAGAAAGCTGGGAACCTGGGTTCATTTTTCTCTGCTCATCTGGAAGTTCCCATAGGGCAGGGACTGTGTCTGATGTCTCTTGTGCCCATGGTGCTTAGCACCCTGTAGGTCATCTGGATGTTTGTAAAACATGCGTAGAGACCCAGGGTTCTGTACTTGCCTACAATGTGCAGCCTTGATAAAGAAGGTCACTGAGCGAAGAACACAAGCTAGTCATCATAATGGCACTAGAGTACTCCGCCCTTTAGTGTGTGAGCCAGTGAGGTTGGGTAGAAAGTAGGGGAATTCACTCCAGCAGCCAGCATTTCCATTTCCACGAGACCTTTGTTAGGACCAAGAGATCTGCAGAAGTGGAGCGAGAAAGCAGGGCCTATTTGGGTGAGACTTTTGATTGAAGCCTCTCTCTCTCTCCACACACAGGCTGCTGAGAAGGGTCACATGGACATCTGCTCCCTTCTGTTGCAGCACAGCCCAGCCCTGAAGTTAGTCCGAGATCGGAAGGCACGACTAGCATGTGACCTGCTGCCCTGCAACAGTGACCTGCAGGACCTGTTGGCCAGCTGAATCACCACCCTTCTGCTTCAGGCTGCCATGCAAGGGTACACAGATGAGGTCTTCACATCCCTGGCTTGGTCAGCATTTATGGTGCAGGGTGGGAAACTGAGGCCCACACACCCATTTTTGCCACTGGAAATGAGGGAGTATATTTGATGAAGCTGCAAGTGCTGAAGAAGCCTGGACAGATGCTGCTGCTGCTCTAAATGAGTTCAGGTGGAACCATCTATCTGTTTGGAAAAAATAAAGTTCTATCCTTACCTCATCTCACGTACAAAATTAAATTTCGAGTAGATTTAAAGACCTAAATTAAAAAACAAAATGGTGTAAGTATTAGAAGAAGCTATGGAATATATGAAACAAAAGCTGCTTTCTAGCTGAGTGACGCTGGCGAAAGTCATTGGCCTTGTGTAGAAGCAGCCTCTGTGCAGGCTGTGTGTGCCGGGTGGGTTTGGCAGGCCAGTGGGAGTCAGTTGGGTGCTGACCTGCCAGGCTATCTGTCTGTCTCCGTTTCCTCATCTATAAGATGAGCAAGATTATATACTAGGCCCCTCCAAGGCATTGTAGGGATTAAACGGGTGGGTAGATGGCAGGCACCAGAGAGGGGACCTGGCACATTGTGAGCAATATGTCAGAGCGTTCATATCCTCAAAACCAGATCAGCACTTGTTTCTAAACCATAATCTTATTTAATCAATCTGATAGATTTAAAAATACTGTTGCTTTATTTTGCATTACTGATTACTAGTGAGGTTGAACACCTGTCTACTGTGAACTTCCTGTTTATCCCCTCTTTACCATTAATTTTTTTTATTGATTTAGTTTATTCTGGATAGTGATCCTATGTTTTATATATGTACATATATTTCTTCCCTCACCCCACCCTTTCATACTGTCACTTGTCTTCGTTGGTATTTGTTCATGGAAATTGGTATAGCCACTTATAGATGGCAATATCTATTAAAATTTAAATGAACATGGCCAATAATTGGATTTTTCTGTAGCTACCTAGAGAAATATTCATCCATGTCAACAATGATGGCTTTTCACAGAGGCATTTACAAAGATGTGCATGGGATGTAGTGTAAAAAAGGGGTGGGATCTGACCAGCCCCCCCCCCCCCGATGGCCCATGTCGTGTGTGTATGCTGTGGCAGAATGGTCTGCTGATGGGGGAGCCTTCTGGGTGGTGGGTAGTGCGATGCCTCGTAAAGCATGTCTGTAGACATGTCTGTATGTGCACAGAATTACAGGTAAGAGTAGAGATGTAGCAAACTGTGCCCATGATCCCCTGGAAAAGATTCAGGGGACCTGTGGTAGGGGTGCTTAGGGAATCATCTTGAGCTTTATTTGTTATGTTTGGATTTTTTCACAAGGAGTAATTTTTTTGTAAGGCAGTTAATACTAGTGAGTTTCATGTGGAAGAAACTGGGTTTTTGCTGAGAATTTCAGATGAAGCCTGTCTGGGAGCATAGAGTTGGAAGCAGTGGTGGACAGTGGACAGTGGCCAGAGCTGATGTCAGACTCTTCCTGTCTGCTCACCTCACTGGAGTCTAGGCTGCCCTTCCCCTCCTTTAACCAAAGGCGAGAAACTCTTTGACAAGACACCCCGAGGTGTGAGGACTGAGTTTCTTTAAAAAGCTCTGTCTCAGAACTAGCAAGTGCTTACCACAGCAGCCAACCAGCCGAGGGGGAGACCGCTGGCAGCCCTTCAGGGCCCGGGGCTGTCCTTGACCCGCAGTCCCCTCTCATTTTGGTCATCTCTGCTCTTATTGCTCTGATTCTGGAGTCTTATTTACTGGCTATCAGATTTCTTTTCAAAGGTCAAGGTAAAGTTCAAGGCACAGCTTTCTGAAGGGCATGTTGGCATCTTAGGAAGAATTAGGAAGATTGTAGCTTGTGGCAGGTTGCTCTGTGATGGAATTAATGGTTAATATTGTGTGCTTGGCCGTGGAGCAGATGTCAGCCTGACTTTCCTCATGGAAAGGCACACCTCATGCCCAGGAGAGCATCTGGCAGGGACCTGCACGTGGGGCATAGAGGGGTCTTCAAGGCCTGAGGTGCTCTCTACAGGCTGGACTTGGCCCCGATGGAGGAGTTTAATACGCTGGCCCTCAGAGTGATGAGGGAGAAGTAGGGACACCTGGAAAGGAAGCCACCAAGGGTAGGGAGCAGTCGTGAAAGTGGCTGGTAGCTGGGGAGTCCATTGAAGTGCGATTCCTCCTGTGGAAGCCGTGAGGTTCCTGGGGTGGAGGTTAGCCTCCTGGCCCTATCCTCCCAGTCCTTTAGGGATCGGGCTGGGCCTCTCAGGTTCTCAGGTGGCCCGACCTAAGTGACATGGAGGCTCACACTTGATTCTTTCACAAATGGTGTCTAGACTTAGGAGGGTGTTCCCCCCTGAATGCAGGCCAGAACCCAGGCAGTGCTGGGCAGGTGGGGGGTGGCACAGGTGCAGGGTATGCATGTCTGAAGATGCATCTGACTCTGCTCAGGACAGCCCCTCCTGCCCCTGTGGGCTGTAGGCCCACGCTGGTATTTTGGTGGCTATGACAGAGCCACAGTCATCTGACCCAGGCATAAGCTTCTGTCCTGCCCTGCCTGCCTCCAGGAGACAGCTCCCCCATAAAAGGGCTCACAGCTCAGCTCCCTTCATTGGGGGAGTTGTGAGGGGGGGACCATGGATGTTGTCAGTGTCCAGCAGTTGGTAAGGATGTGGGCAGATGGGCAGGAGGCTGGGCAATCGTCTGGGCTGAACGAGTTTGGCGGGCAGGTCCTGTGGTCTGGGATCCAGTTTTTGGAGCGGAAATGCATGGTTCTTGTTGGTCTACCCAGTTCTTATGTGGTGGCAGGAAAGGGGGTGACATGAGGGCACAAGAGGGGAAACTAGGTGGGAAGGATGGTGGGTAGTGGTGACGTGGAAATCTTGAAATTTAGGGACTTTTGTCCTGGACTGTGATGGCAAAAGAACAGGAAGTGGCAGGTTACCTTGGAAGGCACACGTGTGGCTGGGTCTAGGTTTAGCTCAACACCTGGGAAAGCCGTTGCTCTGGAAATGGGGGTCTGGCTGCCTTTGTTGGGAAGGGAGAGGAAGGGCACCTTTGAGTTCTCTGGGCATTGAAAGTAACGGTGTGACATCAGTGACACCTTGGGAAATGTTTTTGGTGAGGTGGGACATGGGAAGCCCAGGATGTCACAATGTCCGGCTGTTCCCAGCTTGGTAGAGCTTTAGGACGGGCTGTAGGGCACAAGCGTTAGGTCACCAGCATTTGAAAGGGAACATGGTTCCATGGCCGGAGGCCCCAGGCTCTGCCACCCTGGTATTTCAGCTCCTCTCTCCCACAGCACGTTCATTCCTCAGTGTTCCCAGCTTCACCATCTTGGGGGTGGGTCAGGGAGGGAGAGCAGCATGGAGTGTTGTGTGGCAGGTTCTAGCCAAGCCTGGCTTTGAGGGCAGTACTAGTTCTGAAGGAATAGCCTCCTGAAGAGCCAAGATTTGAACCAAGGGGTTCTGAATTTTACCAAGGAGGCATCTCCTCTGTCCCTTGGGCTTGGGGTCAGGTGGCAGCTGTGGCATGATCCAGTAGGAATGTGAGGACAGCAACCCCTGAGGGAAGTTGAGGTGTCATATGTCCTGAACTCCCCTGGACATGGGTCCAGTGATATAAATAGATGTGGTGTCATGTCCCCAACCTTGTGTCCTGTCAGGACAGGGAGGCGGCAGCTGCTGAGAGCCAGCAGCAACCCTGAGCATCAGGGAGCATGCCAACACCACTGGCCCAGAAGTTTGAGAAGGGTCAAGTCTGAGGCTTTCAAACCACCAGCCTGTGTCGGTCAGCTTCTGTCAGGACACCCACTGCACAGATGTATTCTCTAAGGTTCTTCCTTGTTTCTTCTTGATCCTTGCCCTGTCCCTCCAGGTAAGTGGAGTAAGAGAGAAAAGGAAGGTGTTGGGATGTGGCCATGGAGTCCCTGGACCGGGCGGCTGGCCCAGCAGCTGGAGGCAGGGACCCCGGGAGGCCGAGGTCCAGGAGAGGCAGAAAGCAGAGGAGGAGAAGAGGCGGAGGGTGAGTGAGGGGCCGGGCAGGCGAGAGAGACGGGACTTTAACGAACCTTCTCCCAGGCCCTTTGACCAGCTAATGGCTGGCATGGTCTTTTCTGCCTCCTGTCCAGCTTGAGAAATTTAACAGTTCCAGACTTAATCTGGAGAACCTGGCAGACTTGGAAAACTTGATTCAAAGACGAAGGGAAAAGCGACTGAAGCACAGAGTCCCCCCCAGGGCACCCGAGCCCTTGGTCAAGGTGGGTGTAGAGCTGGATGACAGAGGCATATGCCCACGAGTGGAAGTCCTGTCCCAGTGGGAGGCCAGAGTAGAACAGACACTGATAGCCACACCCACACAGCAGCACCTGATGTCCACCCCAGAGACCTCCCACCCGCTTATGTGGTCACTGGGGTGGTACCAGGTAGGGCTCAAATAGTTCTGAGGCTGGAGTATGACATCAGGTTGGGGGTGTCCCTTCTGAGGCCACGAGGGAGGGTCTGTCCTCTGTCCCGGGTCCTGGGGGTTGGCAGCAAAGTTCAGTGTTTCTTGGCTTGTGGACACATCACCCCAATCATTGCCTCCATGGTCACAGACTCCTCCCTGTGTTCTCTCTCCAAATGTCCCCTTCCAATAAGGACACCAGTCAGATTAGGGCCCAGCCTACTCTGGTATGACCTCATAACTAATTACAGCTGTAGTGACTATTTCCAGACAAGCTCATGTTCTGAGGTCTAGAATCAGGATTCAGCATGTGAACTTGGGGAGCACAAGCTAACCCATAACTCCTGCTCCCTCACTGACGCCTGTTCACTCAGAATCTCTTGGGGGTGGGTTTTTAAAAACCTATTTGTACTAGTTAATGGCATCTCTGTAGGGATACCATGGCTGGGCTGGTGAAGCAGTGATGGCCTGGAGGACTGCAGCTTGGGGAGTGATTTTATCTTGCCCTTAACTTACCCAGCCGCAGCCCCAGGCCCAGCAGGAGCCCGTGGACCTGGAGACATTCCTGAAGGCAGCTGCTGAGAACCAGGAAGCTCTGCTTGACAAGTACCTGACAGATGGAGGGGACCCCAATGCCCATGACAAGGTAGCGAGGCAGGTGGATCAGACAGCAGCTCAGCGGTAGGACACTGTCCTCAGCATGCTTTCCCTAACCTGGGGGCCCAGGGCTTTTCTGCTCTATGGGGCGTGAGTTCCCAGGTGCCTCCTGAGCCAGGAGGGAGGGGCCCTTTGTATGATGAGGGAGCACGCAGCTCTGGGACCAGGGTCAGGGGTGAGACCTTGAGGTGTGGCCATGTTCTCTCTGCCTAACCTCCCACCTCCACCACCAGCTGCACCGCACAGCCTTGCACTGGGCCTGTCTGAAGGGTCATGGCCAACTTGTGAACAAGCTGTTGGAGATGGGGGCCACTGTGGACGCCCGTGACTTGGTAAGACCTGGATAAGGCCTGTTCCCCTAGTAGGCACCCTGCCTGGTGTGCCATGTGCCACACGGCTTCAGCATTTTTGCTTTGCAGCTGGACAGGACACCTGTGTTCTGGGCCTGCCGTGGAGGGCACCTGGACATCCTCAAACAGCTGCTTAACCAGGGGGCACAGGTCAACTCCAGGGACAAGGTAAGGGCAGACTGGGAGGGGGCCTGTCAGGAGCAGGCAGCATCACTCAGGGCTGACACTGCTCCCAGAGGAAGCACAGCACTTTGGGGCTGGGCTCAGGCCTCGCCACTCGGGAGCCACAGCAGCTGTCACTCGCCCCTCAGATCTGGAGCACACCGCTGCACGTGGCCGTGCGCATGGGACACTGTGAGTGTCTGGAGCACCTCATTGCGTGTGGAGCCCACATTGACGCACAGGACAAGGTAGGAGCTTGTTGCGGCAGCTCCAGCACAGCACAGTGACTGTGATGGAGCCTGAGCTCAGTGACAGCGCCTGCTGACGCAACCCTTCTCAGGGCTGGGGAGGTTAGAAGGGTGATGTCCTTTTAAAACATTTTTATGGTGACACTGGTTAACAAAATTCAGTAAGTTTCAGGTGTACAATTTAACAGTTAAGGTGCATATATACGTATCTGTACACACACACACACACACACACTTATTTAATTTGCGTTGTGTTCACTGCCTGACATCCCTTCCTGAAAGGAAGGAGACACAGCACTCCACGAGGCAGTGCGGCATGGTCACTACAGAGCCATGAAGGTGCTGCTGCTCTACGGGGCTCGGCTAGGCGTGCAGAACCAGGTGAGTCCCCAAGGCCCTGGGCTCTGCACTAGGGTGGCTGGGGTGCCTGCGAAGAGGACTGACCCAGCATCTTGTCCCCAGGCTTCTGTGACCCCGGTGCAGCTGGCACGAGACTGGCAGCGGGGAATCCGGGAGGCTCTGCAGGCCCACCTGGGGCACCCTCGCACCCGGTGCTGACGGCCAGCCTGCAGGGCCACTCACAGCTACCATTCCGTCCCTGTGTTGTCACACCCCTCTGGTTCTGACCTCCAGCCTCACGGGAGTGGCTCAGAGCCCCAGCCCCATCAGGCTTCACATTTCAGGGGCAACCGACTCCCTGCAGGTTGTGAGCTAGGAAGGGCTGATGCAGAACTCCAGGACAGGAAACAAGGTCCAGATGAAGGACAGTGGAGTAGCCTGGGAGCCTAGAATGGAGCTGAAGTCTCATCTTGGAGCTGGCTTCTGCCCCTGCCTCTTCACAAGTGTTCATCTCCTGTCGGGTAGTGACTCAGCTGACAGCTAACAGCTGCCATCCAGGCCACAGGCGCAGCAGGCATTTCTGGGACCTACACCTGCGGATGGGTTCTGGGACTCCCTATCAGCAGCAACCCTGGTGGCATCTGGAGTGGGTCTTGACAACCTTGGTCTCAGGGACTCTGGTGGTGGGTGTGGAGGGGGCTGCTCAGCGGGCCTGAACCCCCACTGCAGAAGCCCAGTATATACCTGGGCACCACAGGAGCCCTGAGACCGAGGAGCAGGAGCCAGTCCTGCCTTTAGGGATCCCAGTGCCCACTCAGGGCAGCTGTTCTTGTCAGCCGGTGGCTCTCCTTGTGGGAGAAGTGCTTGGGTGCAGGGGTTGCTTGTGGCTCACTCAGCTTTTGGGGTGGTGGCCCATGACCCTGTGTTGCCTCAGGCACCAGTGCCACCCTGGCCCTGGGGCTTGAGACCCCACCTGGACCTACAGCTGCCCCGCAGCCACTGAATGGTGATGTGTTTAGGACCCAACTTCAGATAAGCTCTCCTAGCAGGTCCTTTCACTGCCTTTATGCTACAAGTTGTGCTGGTGTAGACATGCTCCTGGCAGGGCTGGGTCCTTAAAAGCCAGAAAGTGAATCTTAAAGAATTTGGCCCTAAACACAGCCACAGGCTGAGGGACGGGCTCCAGACGAAAGGTTAGCCCCCATCACATACATAAGGCACCTATTGACGCCCATGTGTAGCAGTTACTTTTAGTCTAACATCGGTAGCCTTTTCAGGCCAAGAAGACTGGAACTTACTGTGCAAAAAAGCTAACTAGAGCCCCACACCTTCCCTTCCTGCAGGCAGCCCTGCCCTGTAGGGACAGCAAGTGTTCATCCATAGGGCCATGGGAGAAATGGGTACTCTAGTCCATGGAGAAGATGACTCCCCATCTAGAAAGCGGGGAACTTAAAGTGACAAAAATAGTTTTTATACACATCTCTATATTGTGTCCATTAAAACTGGTTGGTTATCCATCACAGCCAAGTCGTCTGTTCTGGGCTGGGAAGGGCCAGGCCACCAGGCCCTTCCATTCCTCGTCTTCCTCAGCAGCCAAGCACAAGCCTGTTACCCTGCCACCTGACAGCAAGGTGGACAAGTTCAAAGAGCAGTGGTTCCAGCCAGAAACATAAGGGAAAGTTTTAAAAGTCCTGATATACAGACAAGTCAGAATCCCTGGGATGGGACCCAGGTATCAGCATTTTCATCCAGACCACAGGCATGTCTATGTAGAAAAGTCTAAGGATAATCTACAAAAACCACCTAGAGTAAGGGAGTTTAGTTTAGCAAGACCTCAGGATATAAGGCAGACACACAAACTCTACATATTAGCAATGACTTTGTGAACACCAAATTTAAACAGCACCACTTACAAGTACTCTCGAAATACTCAGGTGTAAAGCTAACAAAGCATGTAAGGACTCACGCTAGCCACTACAAAGTGCTGATGGAGGAAATCAATGAAATTAGATCAAACAAGAAAATCAAGCAAGATTTACCGCATTTATGGACTGGAAGAGGCAATATAGCAAAGATGTGAGTTCTATGATAAACAGGTTTAATGTAGTTCATGCCAAAATCCCAGCAAGATATTTTGAGAACATAGGTAAGATTATTTTTAAATTTATAGCCAAAACAATTTTGAAAGAGAATAAAGAGTCTACCCAATTTAAAAATTGAGTAAAGGCACACCTCAGTGACACTGGGTTTCAGTTCCACACTGCAGCAATAAAGCAACACAACTCCTGCAAAGCGCAGTAAAACAAGGTCTGCCTGTGCACAGCTAAAGTAGTGACTGTGGTGCTGATGGAGGGACAGACACGGATCAACGCAATAGACCACACAACCCAGAAACACAAAAATATACCCAGTTTTTGACAAAGGTGCAAAACTTAAGTCAAAATGGTTCTGGAGCAGCCAGACACCTATAGGTTAAAAAAAAGAATGATGTCAGTATCATGGAGTGAGAAGGCTCCTTGGTTTCTCTTTTAAAGTTACAAGTCAGACAGCTCTAATTAACAAAATATTCTCTGCTTAACACACAAACATCTGAGAACCCACACTGAGACTTTTGAAGGTGGGTGTATGGCGGCAAGCAGGGAAGCATGACAGGACAGACAGGGCCGCGGATGTGGAATGGTGCCCGCCAAGGCCCCAAGCTGAAAACAGCTGGGAAGTAGGGCTGCACTCCTCCCATGGTAGCCTGGAAAGACAGAAGCAACATTCCTGAATGCCTGCCACATCTGTTACCATGGGATGGTACCCTGCAACCAAGGTGACCTGGACATGGGAGGACAGCCTCCTTGGGGACTACAGGACATGTTCCATAACTGAGGCAACACTGCCCCACAGGTGCCAGTACAGCCAGTAGAGAAAACAAACCCTTGTGCTCTACCACCACCTACTGGAAAGCAAAAGACAGACACCTACTCGTCGATCTGCCATAAAAAGAGCTCAGCTCCTCAATGCTCAGGCAGAGAAACAGCCCATGAAGCACCACAAATAACCACAGTAACAAGGTAGCTCAGCAAGAAAAGTCTCCAGAACTGAACTCAAAGGCATGGAAGACTGCAATTTAAATGATAGAGAATTCAGACTGCACAAAAAATTCCATGATACAAGAAAACTCCAAGTTCAGTGAGCTCAGGAATAAAAACAACAAAAAGAGTACTTTACCAAAGAGATTAAAACTATAAAAAGAACCAAACAAATTCTGGATCTGAAGAAATCAATAAATGACACGAAAAATGAATTAGAGAGCATTCATCCCAGATGGCAGAGAGAAGTAGCAAGCTCAAAAACATATCTAGAAATGACTCAAGGGAGAGAAAACTGCGAGTTTAAAAACATGAAAAAAAACTCTACATGACTCCATCAGAAAGAGCAGCATAAGCATAACGGATATACCAGAAGACAGAAGTGAGGGAAGGAGGGAATAGCATATCCAAACAACCAGTAAGAACTTACCAAACCTATGGAAAGAGCTGGGCCCTTGAATTCAAGAAGCTAACAGAAAATGTACTTATCTCAGTGCAAAAAGACCTTCTCCGAGACATGTTATATTAAACTGTCAAAAATTAATGACAAAGGAATTCTCAAGGCAGCCAAGGGGTAAAAGGCTGTAACCTACAAAGGAAAGAAACTCCATTATCATCAGATTTTTCAGCAGAAACCTTACAAGAAAGGAGAGTAGAATGAAGTATTTAAAATATTGAAAAAAAAAGAAACCATCAGCCAAGAATATATCCAGCAAAGTTCTCCTTTAGGTATGAAAAAGAAAGAAAGGCTTTTCCAGATATACAGAAGCTGAGAGGATTCACCGTAAGACCTGCATCACAAAAGTGTTGAAAGGGGCTCATCTACCTGAGACAAGAGGGTGAAAGTGCACACAATTGTAAGATGACCAAAGGAATGGGAAATAGCAACTCTATTTCAGAAAAGAATATTAATTATAACACAAAGGTTAAAGAGGAAAAAACATTTTTTTAAAAGACTATAACTTCTGCAATTTGGAAATGAACACAATGCATAAAAAAATAACTTGTAATAAAAACATTAAGAGAGGAGTAAAAAGACTGAGTTTGCACAAGTGAATGAAGATGCAGTCAGAAGAAAAAGGACTATAGTATGTATGAAACCTTTTTTTACATAAACCTAAAATGGTGACTGCAAAAATAAATATCTAGAGCTGAGGCTTGTAACCGAAAAAAAAAAAAAAAAGAGGAAACAGAAAAACATCATAGAAGACCACCAAACTAAACTAACAGAAACACAAGAGAAAATAAACAATGCAGACACAGAGCAACCAGAAAACAAAATAAAAAGACAACAGTAAGCTCTCTTCTATCAATGTTGCCCTGAATGTAAATGGAACAAACTCACCAATCAAAAGGCACAGAGGAGCAGGATGGATTAAAAAACAAGACCCAACCAGATGCTGCTTCAGGAGACCCAACTCGGCTACAAAGACACAGGCTCAGAGTGAAGGGGAGGAAAAAGATACTCCAAGCAAACAGCATTCAGAGAAAAGTGGGTATAGCCATACTTATATCAGACAGAATAGATTTCAAGATTAAAAAAAAAAAAGATAACAAGAGACAAAGATGGGCATTTTATAATGATAAAGGGGACATAATGCTTATCAACATATACACACCCACCCTGGGAGCACCAAAATACATAAAACAACTATAACTACAGGGAGAAACTGACAAAAATATAGTAATAGTAAAATTAAAGAAAATATTTAACTAATTCTTTGAAAAGATAAAATTGACAAACTTCAAGAGACTAAAGATAGAAAAAACTCAAAATTAGAAATAAAAGAAGTTACAACAAACATGAGAAATACAAAAGATCATACAAGAATACTATGAAAGGATATACGCCACCAATTTGGATAACGTAGAAAAAATGGACAAGTTCTTAGACATATATAACCTTCCTAGACTGAACCAAGAAGAATTAGAAAACCTAAATAGACGGATCACTAGTAAGGAAATGGAATTAGTAATCAAACGCCTCTCAAAAAGCAAAAGTCCAGGACCAAACGACTTTACCAGTGAATTCTACCAAACATTCGGGAAAGATTTAATACCTGTTCTTCTCAAAGTTCAAAAAAACTGAAGAGTTTGAGCACTTCCTAATTCATTTTATGATGCCAGCATTACCCTAATACCAAAATCAGGCAAGGACAAGACATACACACACAAAAAATTATAGGCCAATAAGTCTAATAAACATAGATAAAAATTCTCAACAAAATACTAGCAAATTGAATACAACATATTAGAAGGATCATATATCATGATCAAGAGGGGTTCATTCCAGGGAAGGAAGTTTCAATGTGATACACCACGTAAACAAAATAAAGGATATGCACACTATCAATAGATGCAGAAAAAGCATTTGACAAGATACGACGTCCATGTATGATGAAAATGCTCAATGAAACAGGTATGGAAGAAAAAAGCACTTCAACATAAAGGCCACTTTTGAAGAAACCTTAGCTAACATCATAATAGTGAAAAACAAAGCTTTTTCTGAAATCAGAAACAAGGATGCCTGCTCTCTCACCATTGTTATTCAATAGTATTGGAAGTTCTATCCAAAGCAATCAGGCCAGAAAAAGCTATAAAAGGCATCCAAATTGAGAATGAAATAAAACTGTCACTATTTGCAGATAACATGATACCATATATAGAAAACCCTAAAGACTCAACCAAATGACTGTTTTTATAAATAAAGTTGCCGGACACAAATCAATACCCACATATGGACACCTGACTTATGAGAGGGCACTGCAGTCAGTGGGGAAAGACACACACTTGGTGTGTGGAACTAGGATACCTGGTTATCTGGGAAAAAATAAAGGAAATTGAATAGTGCACACACATCAACTTCTGGTGTACCAGCCATTTAAATGTGTGTGTGTGTGTGTGTGTGTGTGTGTGTGTGTGTATGTGTATAGATGGACAGATAACAGAGAATATCTTTATGACCTCAGGAGAGAAATTTACTAACACAAAAAAACAAACCATAAAAGAAAATATTTGGTAAGTCTGACTACAGAAAAATTAAGAATGACTACTTACCAAAAGACACAATAAGAATGATAAGCTAAACAACAGAGAACTTTTTGGAACACATTTATCTTACAAGTGATTAGGATCCAAGATTAAACTACTTTCAAAACTCAACAGTAAAAAAAAAAAAATCCAATTAGAAAATGGGCAAAAGATAGGAAGAGATAATACATTAGCTATAATGTTAATGCAAATGCGATGTCACTACATACATACCAGAATGGCTGAAATTAAAAATCACACCAAATGCTGGCCAGGATTCAGAGAAGCTGGATCACTCGGATGCTGCTGGTGGGGAAATAGAATGCTAGACACTCTGGAAAAGCTCAAGTGTCCTTTAAAACGTAAACATGCAATGACCACACAACCCATCAACTGTACCACTGGACATTTATCTCAGAGAAGAAAATCAATGTTCACACAAAAATCTTTGGTGAATGTTCACAGCTGGTTTTTTATTTATTAACCAGAAACTACGATCCACCTAGATGTCCTTAACTGAGACAATAAGCATGACATGGAATATCACACAGCCATCAAAAGGGATGAACTTTGACATATGCAACAACCTGGATGAATCTCCAGAGCTTTTTGCTGAGAGAAGCCAATCCCAAATGGTCACCTACTCTATGATCCCATTTATATGACAATCTTGAAATGACAAAATTTGAGATAATGACAAAGATTAGTGGATGCCAGGATTAGAGGTAGCAGCCAGATGGGTGGGTTTGGCACTAAAAGGGTAGTTGGGGGGGGGGGGGTGATCCTGGTGGTGATAGGACAGTTCTGTCTGGATCATGATGGTGGACAAAGACACACAGATGGTAAGAACCCCACACATCACACCTAGCATCCAATCCCTGGCTTGACACTGTAACCACTAAGGAAAACTGTGAAGGATATCTCTATTTTTGCAACTTCCTATGAAATCTGTTATCTCAAAATAAAAAGTTAGGGGGAGAAAAAAGTAATAGTTTTAAGTGCAAGCTGGTATCCTGGATTGGATTTTGCAACTAAAAAAAGGACACTGGAAAAAATGGTAAAATCCAAATAA
Source organism: Macroglossus sobrinus (assembly GCA_004027375.1). NCBI lineage: Eukaryota > Metazoa > Chordata > Mammalia > Chiroptera > Pteropodidae > Macroglossus > Macroglossus sobrinus. The sequence continues at coordinate 449,099 of PVKZ01000296.1, forward strand.
AGTGTAATCCAGTTAATAGTTTTGTACCGATATTAATCCTTTAGTTTTGATAAAGGTACCAAGTGATGTAAGATGTTAACATTAGGGGGCTGGAAAAAGGGTATATGGAACTCGTGGCAATCTAAAATTATTTTAAAAAATAAAATAAAATCCTGATGCTCAGATTGATTATAACCTCCCTGGGGTGGGCCCCAGGTATCTGCGTTTAATTTGCCAGGTGATCCTAAAGTTCTGGAGATGATTTTAGAGCAGCCAGTCCTCACACGGCATCAGCAACAGGTTCTGCGGCTTCAAGCGGGAATACCATGTCTGGAAGCAGCACAGCTGCCCGCAGACCGGCACAAGGGCCGAGCTCCTCAGGCAGCGCTTCAGCCTAGTACAACTGTTTCCCACCTGACATTCTGCCCGTGGAGAGTCCCTTAAGAATAGCTTCTAGTGAGCATGCCACTGTTGTTTGGCCTTCATTCCCAGGAAGGACCCAAATTCCTTCAAGGAAGGTTCCAGAAACCCTCTTCCCTCCCTCCACATCCACCCTGAGATCCTAGATCCTCATGGTACCCTAGCCTGTACGCAGCTGCATGGTGGAAGGTACACAGAGGCAAACTAAGAAAAAACAAATGTCTTCTTGTTCCTGCTTCTCTAAACCCCACAGTAGGGCCAGGAAAAAAAGCGGAGCTTGAAATGTTCCAGAGAGAAACTCAGATCTGTGTTCTTTCTTTAAAGGAGACAGCGATTGACCAGGTCCTCATCCAACCCTTCCCCTCCATTGTTGCTGTCCATGCACGGCGTGGCCATACCCCTCAAGGAGGTACAGGAGGGAAGGGTGATAGTCTCCTTGGGATCTGATAACCAAAGAAAGGACTACAGGCAGCAGAACGAGCACTTCCTCCCACACGTGACCTCTTACCAAAATAAGTGACAACACCGTTAGTGGCAACTCAGCAGAACAGACAGAGGTGCAGTAGGAAGAGCAGGCCACCTCCGTCCCCCCCCCCCCCCCCCCCCCCCCCCCCCCCCCCCCCCCCCCCCCCCCCCCCCCCCCCGCCCAAGGGCCAGCCGCTGCACTCAGGGGTCTGGAAGGGGTCAGAAAAGCCACCTCCACAGGAGCGAACAGGGCTAGTGACACAGACTTGTGGGGGATCATGCTTCCAGGTTTGGCACACAGGACAGGCTAAGGTGTGCTTTGAAACACAGCACTGTCAGGGACATCACAAAGTTCACGTGGCCAAGGCCATGGGTGTGAACCCCCAGCCAAACTGGTGCCACTGGCTGGCTCAGCGCTGCTGGCAGCAGAAGGCTGCGAGTTAGAAGCCAAGAATGTGGGTCATGGCCACCTGAAGACAGGAGTTGTGCACTCTTGTCACAACTTGGCCCCAAGAGGAACAGAGACACAGCACCATCACAGGGAGAGAGCTAGGCCCGGGGACTGGAGAGGACAGTGGACCTTTCACTCCCTTTGGACGCAGGCTTGAGGGCTGTGCCTGACTGACCCCCATTTCCTGGAGAACAGGGACCTGCTGAAGGCTCCTGGTATGACTCTGCTTCTGAGGATAGCCCGGGACCCATATCTCTAAGACCATCTAAAACGTGGCCTGGAGCAAGTGGGGCCAGGCTGGCAGGAAACGGCTCCTCCTCCTTGGCTGGGCTCTCTCCATTCCCCATGTGCTGGTCTCATCTTCACACCTGGGGCCGCCTGGCAGCAGGTAAGGTGCTGGGCTCCACCCCAGGCTCTCCTCTGCCGGAGGGGCGGGCCTACTCTGGTCAGACCCTGGGGAGGGGGGTGGTTAATATCAGAGTTTGAAAGATGTGACAGCCCTCTTCAGAATATGCAGGAAGGGGCAGGTCTGGCAGAGAAGCCTCAAGAGGAACCAAGGCAGAGAGGAAAATGGTTAGCCTGACCCCATGTCACATGACACACACTGCGAGGGCAAGTCATTGAGAAGCAAGAAAGCGGGAGTCAGGAGTTCTGTCAGGGAAGGGGCTTTAATCCAAGGCCATGCAGGTATTTCATGAACCCTCCTGTCTTCTAGAGAAATGGAATGAATAATGGCAAGAAGGGACAGGAAGGGCCCACACACCCCCATGGAGAGATACATCGCCCCTCCCAGCAGCTGACAGGCTAGGAAAGGAACACACAGGGGAAGTGAAGGGAGGATATTTACCTTGGGTATTTTCCTAAAACAAAAAATGCTCACTAGTCCATAGTCAAATATCAGCTGCAGTTTCTGAATGTGCCAAAGAGGGAAAGGTCTACTGCAAAGGCTGAAGAGAGCAGAGAGAGAGAGAGATGCGGGGAGATGAGCTGTGGAGCCCAACCTGGCAGTCTCTACCCGGCCACACTGTGGGGACAGATGCTGGCTTGGTGCAAGGCCCAGGGCAAAAGTGCATGGATATCCCGCTTCCTGCTACTCAGGATGTGAGGGCTGGGGGTGCATCCACCAGAGACCTTTCCTGGGAGGGACACCAGGCAATGAACGCTCCACGTGGAGGAGTCCCTACCAGTCTGAAGTGGCAGGCCAGGGCAAAAAAACATTTCTCTAAAGGGCCAGTATTTTCAGGTTTTGCAGGTCATATGGTCACTCTGCCAATTCAGCTTCATCAAGCGTCAGTAAAGGCATTCCTGCCAGTGACTCCCATGCCCAAGCTGCTCGAGTGGTTCTGACCTGCACAACGGCAGCAGTGCCCCAGTGACATCTCTACACAAGCAGTGATACGAAGCTTGAAGCCCTCCAGACTAACGAGGAAACTGCAGCGGGACCCCAGAGGCCGAGGCCAGGAGCCAAATGATGGCATTTGACAGGCTACGTTTAGGGGAAACAGCCAATAGTATGGCTACAGGATGAGACGGTAACTGTTACAGAGAGAGAATGGCCCACAGCCGCCATAAATTACTCTCTAGAGCTGGGGTCTCCAAGCCCTGGGCCATGGACCAGTACCAGTCCATGGCCTGTTAGGAACTGGGCCGCACAGCAAGAGGTGAGTGGTGGGTGAGCTTAATCTGTATCTGCAGCTGCTCCCCAGCGCTAGCATCACTGCCTCAGCTCTGCCTCAGGTCACCAGGCATTAGATTCTCAAAGGAGCACCCATCCCTGGTACCCAAAAGGATGGGGACTGCTTCCTTAGAGGACTGCGCAGTGAGCAGCTGAAGTCAAAAAAGGATTTTTAAGAACTGGGGATGTGATCAGAGATGAAACAAATAGAACACTATTATTCTTAGATTTGAATCTGTCCCCTGAACGTGAAACACACAGTCTAGGTAGCAGATGGAGCCAGGAAGGCACCCACATGAAAAAACCAAAACCAAAAGTCTCACATCAAAACATCTTGGCTTTGGAAGCCCCTGTGGTGGGGCAGACCTCTGCACAAGGGGCATGCCACAGAGCCAGGGACCACAATGGCGCATACTAGCAGAACCAGCCCTGGGAGGTGGCATGGATGTTCCTTCAGAGGCAGGACTGAAGCAGTACACCCCATCCGGGACCCCTTTCCCAACCTCCAGAGACTGGGCCCTGAATGGGTTCTCAGTCCCTTCCATCTGCACATCATCTTTCGGAAAGTATCTTTCTGCTATGAGAACACATGTGTGGCCAGTGTGTGCCTCAGCAGCATTGTCCCCTGTGAAGCTGAATGGCACAGGCTACGAGCCAGTGCCAAGCCTGCCTCTCTGCTCTGGCCCTAACCTGGAAAGGGGCCAGGATAACAGCGCACTCGAGCCTCGGGGAGTGCTCTCAGAGGAGCTGGAACATGCCAAGTGTAGCACCTGGCAGAGAGCATGCTTGCTGAGTGCCTGTGCCCACAGCAGGGGAAGGCTGAACCTGTGGCTCATGGTCCCTCCAGTGCCTCTCTGAAGCCTGCCCGCTCTTTGGGATTGCTGAGCCCTGGGGTACCTCCACCCCAGCCAAGCTGCTCCATCACAGAAAAGAACCTTCTGAAATAATACGGACAAGAAGGTGCTCAGACGGTGACAACTCCTACCCAAAACCCACTCCTTACTGGCTCCTTATGCTAAGGGTGGAACTTGTCTTCCAACACGGTCTTGCCACCCGTACATAGTAAGACCTGTGTGGGAACATGCTTTTGATGCACATGTGACCCAACCACACACTTCAGCAGGTGTCCTTCCAAGCTTGGATGGTGTCCACAGGCACCCACCTTCTAAGACAGGCCCAATGGTGACCCAAATCCTCTTTCAGGTGACCTAACCCTAAAAGGCCAAGAAAGTGTCTGAACTTCACCTTATTCCTGTTCAGCGACTATTCTCTAGTCAATCATCCTAATAGGACTTCGAGAGAAAATGTTGAGTTTCATACACTCCAGCATCCTCTGGCCACACCTCAGTGTCATCCCAACTATTAAGAACAGCAAGGAGGAGAAAAGATAGGGAGAAGGGAGAGAGAAAAAACACAGGGCAGACAGCACAAGCGTGTGTGCCAGCAAGGACTGGCAAGGGCAAGCAATCTCCAGGCTGATGCGTGGGTGCGGCTCACCTGTGGCTTCAGCTGTCCTGTCGCTGAGGAGCCTAGCCTGGCTGCCTTAGACAACTTGGAGACCCGTGTCCTCTGGGGTCTGCGGCAGGTTCTGGGCTTGGGTAGCCAGGAATGCATTGAGGTACTGTAGCTGCGTGACCTGGAGAATAGACAGTGTTATGGGCAGGTGCAGCTCGTGAAGCTAGATGGTGAAGGGGAGGCACAAGGTCACACCCTCCTGCCCACAAGCACCTGAACCAGGTGAGAAAGTCACACTCAGCAGGACGAGGAAAAAGGGAGAGCCATAAGCTGGCTGAGGGCAGAGTGGGGCCATCAGCTGTGTTCTAAGGCCCAAGAAGGAAACCGGGCACCCAGGACTGGACCAGACCACCAGTAGGTGGAGAGACCTCTGGGGAGCTAAGGCCATCATCTCGCAGAGCAGGTTGAAGGTCTGCTCTAGGAAGTCTCAGATCCATCGGACTCCACTCTCAATCGACATAAGCTGGTGACCAAGGGTCTGGCCCCTGAGGACACAAAGCTGGTTAGAAGCCAGCAGCAATGAGCAGCCCAGACCATCACCTTGATGAACTGCAGGTCGGAGAGGGCCCTCACGGTGTAGTCAGGACAGTACGCAGATAAGTAGGTGCCATCAGCTGGCTCGGGCTGCAGCGAGGACACTGGGGACTGGTGAACTGGCAAAAGGAACCACCAGTGATGAGGCCATGCCAGGAGGTGGGCAGCCCCACCCTGGTGGGGACAAATGCAGTTTCTGAGACTGCCCACACGTCACTCTTGAGAGGGACCCAGGAACTGTGGCAATGTGGCGAACACATTTACCTCCCAGGGAAAGGCTTTACAGGGATGGAGGGCAGCAGCCAAGGCGAGCTCCAAAACAAGCCACCGTCCCCCATGCGTGGCCCAGAGGGGAAGAAGGCCAGCAGGCCCTGAAGCAGGGTGCCCTGCAGGGGGCGTGGGCACTGGAGGACAAGGCTGGACCCTGGCCCTGGAGCCCCAGCTGTCACCACAACAAGGGGTCTGCAGCTCACCCGAGGACGGCACTGTCAAGGCAGACACGCCATAGTAGGTGAAGGCTCCATTCTCGAACTTGAGGCCCTCCTTCCCAATCTCCACCTCTACTCTGCCCTGGGTGAAGGGAGACAGGCGCACACAGGTTACCCCTTCCTCCTGTCCAGTTACGCAGGGCTCCCTCTCCCAGGCGCTACCCTGTTTTCCGATCTGGGTCCCAGTCACCTGCAAGATGAGGATGAAGTAGTCCACTGGCCGACTGCGCTGGTACAGGTAATGGTGTGCAGCCAGGCGGTCACGCTCGTCAAACATCACCTCCTGGCTAACGCTCGGGTGCCTCAGCAGGTGCAGCAGGACCGTCTCGGAGACTCGCAGGGGGTTGAACATGTCCACCTCTGCCCATGGCAGAGAAGAGAGGCCGTGTCCACCAGGCCCACGGCAGCCTGTGTAACCACACTGACTCCCGATGCCCATGGGCCTTGTCCCTTCCCCACCACAAGAGGACCGGGCAGCCACATGTACCCACAGGCCGCAGCTTACCACAGATGGCATCAGCTTGGCCCTGGCTCTCGGCCATGTGGCAGAAAGGAGCCGCCCCTCAGGTGACCCAAGTGTTCTGGAGTGTCTCTCTGACAGAGCTGCAGGGAGCAGCACAGGCTCTCCTGAATGCTCTCCAGCTTCCTGAGGACAGGAGCACTCAGGCTCTGCCCTGGGGGTCCCTGGCCCACCGGACAATGAGCAAGAGAGCAGGCACAGGCCCACCAATCACCCTCACCTTGGGAAAGGAAGCGCTGGGTGGCTAAGAGCAGCTGAGGTGAGATCTTCACTTTGTCCCCCTCGCTGGGCTCCTTGAACAGGGAGCAGTCCTCCTTCCACCTGGCAGGGGCACTCAGGGAGGCCGGCTTCTTCCTCACTGAGATGTCCCCTGGGGTGGCGAACAGGAGGCCAGCTCAGGTACCGGCAGCCCTCCCACCAACACAACTAAACTAAGGGGCAGCCCCGGGGACACATCTTTGGCATGCTTCCTGATTGGCGCCCAGCTGTCATCCACACACCGTGATCCTGGTACCCAGAACAGAGGGGCAGCGGCCCACACTCCAACTACACCCCAGAAGTACTGGAAGGGCAGGTACCTCTCCCTGGAACTAGGTTATGCTAACACGCCATCAGAGAACCAGTTACAACAGGCACCCTGGTCAATAGGAGACCGCTCGCTTGAAGGCGGGCACATTGGAGGGTCCCCAGTGCTCCACAGCAGCAGCCGAACTAAAGGTGCTGCATTGTGGACACATGCATGGACAAAGCAGTTCACCTGACAGCACAAGGGTGGGTGTCCCATTATCCTAAGTGCCACGTGAAGCTCCCACTATCACATGTGGGTTCTGTGTCCACCCTATGAAACATGTTTCTAAGATGACAGGCCCAGAACCATGTGCTGGGAAGGCCCTCTCAGCAGTGAAGAACGAGCTCTTTGAAGGGATACTTCTATAATGTACAGAAGCACCTGAGAAGCAACAGGAGTGAGGAAGGGAATGGGAAAGGCCATTAATGGGAAATGGGCGGAACCCCAAGTAGGCACTGGGGCCACCAGGGCGTCAGGCACAGGTGTGAGCACCCTGCCAGAAGCCAGACTCACGAGGGCCCTCCGACTCGTCCAGGATCTCCAACTTGATGACTTCCTCGATGATGTCCTCCAGAGTGACCAGCCCCAGGACCTCATAGAAGGGGTCCCCTTCACCCTCGTTGTTCACCTTCTGCACGATGGCCAGGTGGGACTTCCCTGGGGGAGGGGACGCGCATGTCGCAGCATGCTGGGCCTCCCCCATATCTCCTTGTCCAGTCTGGAACAAGCCCACCCAAGGGACAGACACTGACGTTTCTGTTCATACAACGTGACACACCCTGAGCACAACTCTTCCAGATTCTTACTCATCTCACTTCACATGCGAGAAACTCAACCTCAGACCCTGCGCTCACCTGCACAAGGCCACCGGTGGCAGAGCTGCAGTTAGGCCCCAAGCTGTGCAGCTCCAAGCAGAGACCCTGGCTTAGACAGACTGCGGGCCCGGGGTGCCAACTCCACAAACACAGGCTTCCGCAGTCTGGCAACTGAAGGGACAAGGGTGCCCTCAGTCTGACTTTCCCAATTATGAACTGCCTTTTACTTCCAGGTCACCCAGGAGAACAAAGATCAATGGTAGCCAGCTTGTCAGACGCAGGAATACCCCCACCCCTCCAGCAGTACTTCTTCACTCACTTGTTTAGTAAGGAAATGTAAGCTTGAAAAAGCCTATTCCTCAGAGTGTTGGGGACTACTGAGGAAAATTTGGTAATTTGCCCTGCTTAGCTAAGTGCTCTTTATAAAACTTTATACTCAACCAAAAGAGAAACAATAAAAGCCACACATGTAATTTAAAATTGAGTCCTTACATTAAAAAAAAAAACAAAAACAGGTGAAATTCATAATATATTGTAATTAACTCAGTAGAGCCAAAATACCACTTCAACATGCAATTGCTATAAAACTATTAATAGATGTTTTACTCTTCTGTAGCAAGTCTTTGAAGTTGGCTGTGTCTGCACCTACCAGGCCTGGACCTGCACCAGGGGGGGTACTTGCTTCAAGAACTTTTGTTAAAGAAAAAAGTCAAGTTCCCTAATTCGTGTAGTCCTTCTCTACCACCTTGGGTTTAATTAGTGTTGCGGTCAGAAACGCCCTGTGGCAGGTGGCACTTGCCTCAGTGTAGCCCTAGCAGTAAGCACACAATGCCCAAAAGTGAAAGGAAGGCACATATCAGGACTCAACTGCTGTATTGTTATTGCTATCACTAGACCACTGACCAGATGATAGAGAAAATAGGCTGTAACAGAATGAAAAAATCACACTTACTGCACATCATCAAATCTGAGGTGCAGATAGCCTATTTGACCAGAGGCTGGAACACGCACAGTGTACAGTGCTCACTGTGTGCCACCTGCCCAGGGAGGTCCTTGGTTATGACCTCACTGAGTCCCCCAATGACCCTCGGACACAGCCCCATTTCAGAGTGTGCAGAGAAAAATGTGACCACACTTCAGTGATCCACACAAGTACAAAACCAGACCCAAACACAGGGAGAGGGCTCCAAGTCCATTCTCAACCCCTACTCCATGGCTCCCACTGAGAACAGACCGAGTCTTCACAGACCTTCCCTTCTGGGGACACACACAGGGCCCTTCCTTCTTTATCTTCTAGAGGATGCCCTAATATCCTCAGACAAAAACTAAAGGTGGAAATGGCCACGTTGTGTTGTCTCTCTTTTCCATTGGGGACCCTGGAGAAGGAACCACCCATTGCAGCTAAGGCAGAGGCACTGAATGGGGACGCAGCAGCACTCCCAGACGCTTCTGCCCCTTAGTATTTGTTTTGGGAATGGCTCCATCTCTACAAGGGCCACAGCACGCCACATGACACAGACTTGTCAGGAAGCTACAGTACAACACACAATTCTGGCCAGCACTCTGCTCAGATTCTGGAACCAAAGCCCAGGACCCCAGATGGCCATGTAGGGGTACACAGGACCCATTTCAGCTCCCTCTGCCAGAAAGCCAGTCGCTTTGGCAGGCTACCTACATAATGGACTGACTTCTCCCTTGCCTTCATACTGCTATGAAACGGGCACAAATTTCTCAGTGACCTGCCACATGGACGACCCCTGAAAACAGTGGCCAAGTGATTTCATCTCAAGACAATGTTTGATGGGCCCCAAAGGCAACCATGAGAAAGGGAGCTAGAGAGATAAAGTTTGTCACCTGATGAAATAAAATGCTCTGAAAATGTGAAGCCCTGCTGCCAGCTGCCAACACAGTGGCTGCAGGCTCTCTGAACCACAGAGGCAGGTGGTGCATCTCACCAACGTCAACCAGAAAGCCCTGGAAAGCTCTATGAAATTAATTTCAGTTAGTTAAGATACCAAGGGTCCTCATCAATTATATGGACACTAGAGAGCATTTCCAGAATACCTAGTTTCTTAGGATGTTCTTAAAACTGCAGTTGAAGTTTAAATTACTCTGCCTTCTCTTTTGTTTTTTAAAGCAACTGTCTACATCTGTCCTATAAGAAAATAGGTTGCTAACATTCCCCCCACCAGGTCTGACCTTTAGAGCTGTGGCTTCAGACAATGAACCAGAACACAGGTGGCTTAAAGCAGAGATTGACAACTCACCCACCCCAAGCCCTCCTCTGGCTGGATGTCCTTGAATTGACTCATGGAGGATTAACAGAGAAAGAAGGAGTTGATGGCTCTAAAGAAAACACAGTTACTTACCACAGCCCCAAAGTACTCTTCCTGGTAACGTTCACATAAAATAACTGGTGTCACCTTAAGTCTGCACAAGGACTGCGGGTGCCTCACTGGGGAAGGTGGTCATAATATCCAGCAGACACTTCTGGACCTCACAGTAACAGTAAGGCAGCTACAGGCTGGCATCACGCTGCACGGCTCTCCACAGCTGGATGGCCACGCACAGCACAGGTGAGGCTTCTTACCTGGCAGAAAGGCTACCCCAGTGCCAAGCTCCTCTAGCTCCTCTCTCAACACCCATTTAATCCCACCCCTTCCTATCCTTGGTTCTCCAGCTACTGTCATTTGTGTATCACGCCTTTCACTCCACCACTTCACACCATGGCACCAATCTGCTACCACAAGTGACAGGGTACCCTGCTTGCTGGAACCTGATGATACAACACTGGCCTCGTCTCCTGGTCACCCTCCTTGCCTTGGTAAGTGGTCTCTTCCACTGGCTTCCAGAATGTTCCAAGCTGCTGGCTCTCCTTAACAGGCCTCTCCTTTGCACCCTCCCCCGGGACCTGCTTATGATGCCCCATGGGTTTAGACTTTCCACTCCCCTCATGTGGTAGAGGGACCTTCACTTCCACTCTGCTTCTTCACTTGCAATTCACAGCCTCTGTCCCCCAGGTCTCTCTGCCTGGAGCCACCGCACAGACTCCAAGGTCCAGGACAAGCCCAGCCCTCTTCCCTGCCCTGCTTCACCTCAGGGAAGGAAGAAATCCAGACCACTTTCCCAGCTCTTCCCAAGCCCCTCAACCAACCACAAACCCTCCCAATTCCACCCCAAAAGGCTCTCTTGGGTCTCCCCTCCAAGATCCTGTGCATCACTTGGCCGGCCATTCTCTCCTGCGTACCCCGAACCAAGGTCTCCACATCTGTCAGTGACTGCGAAATCCACTAAGGCCGTGCTGCTCCACTCACAGGTATCACCCCAGTGTCAAGCCCAGCCCTTCCAGGATCTCAAGCTGGGAGGCAGCCAGGCCAGATGTAATGAACCCTCCCTTGCTGACTCCAGGCCCAGCACTGCTGGCTCCCAGGTCAGCACTGCCCCAGAAACTACAGTGGCCCAGATGAAGTATTTACCACCAGGAGACCCCAAAATAGCACTTTCTGGAGAGCCCAGAAGCAAGAGGGTCTCTGGCAGAGTTGTCCAGGGGTAGTAATCTACTAGCCAATTTGGGAGGAGTCAGCACAATAGAAAGTTAGGCTAATTTTGCAAGACACAAACCTCAGAAAACTTTTTTTAAAAGTTTGAAAACAGACACAAGGGCAGGACAGTGGATTAGTGATTAATGGAGAGAAGGGGTGAAGAGGGGCAGTAGATAGGGGTAAAGGGTGTCAAATATTTGGTGGTGGAAGGAAATTTGACTTTGGGTGCCGGACACATGATGCAACATACATATGACACCACCCCTAAAAAACCCAAGAAGTAGAAACAACCCAAATGTTCCTCAACTGATGAATGAACAAACAAAATGTGGTACATCCAAAAAAAAAAAAAAAGAAAGAAAGAAAGAAAAGAAAAAGAACTTTGAAAACCACTAGTATCTGGAACACAATTCATGCAGACATCACCCCAAAGTCCTACTCAGAGAGTACCTAACTCCCAGGTGGGCTTTGAGGCCAGGAAACCTCACAGCTGCTGAGAAGGTCAGGCTTTGCTCACCTCCTGGCTACATACGTTATGTAGCGTTTGGGGTCAAGCCCACCCAGAATTCTGGGCTGTCCCTCGATGCCCATCCTGCAGTTCAGGTCTCATAAGTAAGCCACACCTTCACACTTGGAGAGTGGTTCTCAGTTTTACCTGCAACCTCAGAGTTGCTCAGGTACAGCAAGGTAAAAAAAGAGGATGAAAAATGTGGAGTGAAGGGAGAACCTGAGAGACCTTACTCAAAGTTAAAAAGGAGAAGTTTAAAAAAGGGGAAACTAAGTTAGCATCCATGAAGTTGCTTTTGGCAAAATCAAAGTGGAAGTTTCTTGCACACCTGTATTTTCGAATCACTCCCTTTTCTGCCATCAGGAAGGCAGCAGACTATCAGCGACCTTAATGACCTGGAAATATCACAGGTCCTGCTTATCTGACATTATCTGACAACACAGCTGTTGCGTTTTTCAGAAATTAAAGGCAAGACCTTCTTCCAGCAAAAAGTGTGGTACAGGACCAAAGCCCCACTACCCAAAGTCACCTAATAGCATCCAGGCATTAAGGGACTACACTCTTTTCCACGTTCTTTTAGTTTCAATCAAAGAGTTTAGACGTGCTACAAAGTCCACAAAAAATGACCTGGAGAGGAAAAGAGCTGGAGGTTGGAGCTTAGTAGACATACCTCCCTGGACTAGGGGCCTTCCAGAAAAAAAGGTTTTGCTATTTATAGCACCGTGCCCACCCTCTGAACGATAACTTTTAAATGACACTTCGGAAAGTCATTCAGAACTACAAGGCTATCTTATTTAAAAAGACACTTAGAGGTCTCACTGCCCTCCAGAGGGCTGGAACTCTCTCCCTGAGGCTTCCTCAACCTCCAGCCCTTTTCTAGGGGAGCGTCCAGGGCTTTGAGACCGCTCCACGATCCCCAAACATTACCTCGCTTGAACTCCTCGAGAACTGCGTCCAGCTTGGTGTCGTTGAAGACGAAGTGGAGCGGGTGGTTGTAGAAACGGGTGATGGTGCTGAGCGGCGTGCAGTCCTCGGGGTCCACAAAGGCCAAGTCCTTGAGGTAGAGCATGTCCACAATATTGGAGCGCTCCTCCTCGTACACGGGTATGCGCATGTGGCCGCTCTGCATGATGCTGGCCAGGACACCGAAGTCCAGCACGGTGCCGGAGTCCAGCATAAAGCAGTCCTCGAGAGGCGTGAGCACGTCCTCCACCGTCCGGCAGCGCAACACGCCCTTGCTGAGGTCACTGTAGGGATCGCCGCCGCCGCGCGCCAGCTCCAGCACGCGCTCGCGCAGCCGCCCAGGCCGCGACGCCAGCTCCAGCAGCTGCCCCACCGGCAAGGCCACGGGCAGTGTGAGCAGCACGGCCAGGCGGCTTAGCGCCAGCGCGCGCGGGGCCAGAGTCAGGGTCCAGCGCCCGCTCACCGTGGCCGGCAGTACCTCGGCTACCAAGAATACGAGACCCGCACTGCCCAGCACGGCGGGCACGGAGCGCTCGTTCGCCGCGCGGTACAGCAACACTGCCAGCCCCGCCTGCGCCAGGCTAGCCAGCAGCAACAGCGCGCCCAGGGTGCAGCACGCCCAGCGTCGCGCCGGCTCCAGGCGTCGCGCCGCCGCGCGCTCCTCTTCCAAGCCATTCTCGCGCAGAACCTGCAGCTCCGCGGGCGCTAGCGCCAAAGCACTCAGCTGCAGGCCCCGTGCCAGCGCCGCGAGCGCCAGCAGCCCCGCCGCCCCTAGGCCCAGAGCCCAAGGCGGCACCGCCTCCGACACCACCGCCGCCGCCGCGCCGCACGGCTCCACGCGCACGACCTCGGTGCGCAGGCGGAGCAACGCGCGCCACTCGTTCGCGGGGGTCATCGCCTCCCCAGACGCCGCGCTGCCGGGCTCCCCGCGTACTGCCAGCAGCGCCGAGTACGGACGCTCGGGCTCGGCGCGCAGGCGCAACAGCGCGCGCCACTCGCTCGTCTGGGCCGCTGCGGCCGACGCGCCCTCGGGGCAGCCCGCCCCCTCGTGGGCTACCCAGGACCAGGAACTGTTGGCGAAGCCCGAACCGAAGAGGCGCAGGCGGAAGGTAACCTCGGGAGCGGCCGGCACCTGTCCCCCGCGTGTCCATGCCGTGCCCGCAGTGCTGGCCTGCTCCAGGCAGACGCCTAGCACTCTTGGGCCCGGCGCCGCCTCCCCGGCCGTGTGCCTCAGGCAGAGCGCAGCCAGCACGCAGCTCAGCAGCTCCGCCGCCGCCGCCATCGCCCACCGCCCGCTCTTGCCCTCTGCGCAGCCTATCTCCGCCTCCACCGGCCAATCGGCGCCCGCCTCACGTCCCCTCCTCCAATGGACGGCGCGCGAGGGCGGGCCCAGGCCGAGGCTGCGCCGGCGCGTAAACAAGTGGCGCGGGGCGGGCCCCGGGCGGCCCGGGGCCTCGCGCTCCGGGAGGGCCGGGCCAGGCGTCGGGGCGGACGTCTCAGTGGGAGGGGGGCATGCCGCTTTCTGAGCCAAGGCCTAGGCATCGGCGACCTCGAGGCAGGACGGCTGAAGGGAGAATCGGGACTGAGCATCGGGAAGCTAAGGTTCCATTCCGGAGGATGTCTTGAGGAAGTGTGGCCCCGCTGCAGGTCCGGGCACGGGGACACCGCCCCTAGAGGGAAGGACGGAAACGCGCGTCATCACTACGCCCCCGGACTCTCGCAGCTACTTTCTGTCATCATTTTCCCTGAGAAAAGTGAAGCGTGAGACGGCACGGAAGTTGGGTTCCAGCGCTCCTTGCCTACTACCCCGTCACCCCCCACCCCCTCTCAGATACCTGTCAGAAATGCCTGGATCTGCCCCTGCACTTCACCGTTCCTGGGTCTCAGGCTCCCAGGGAAAATGACCTGTAACTCATGGTGTTGCGGAAACCTTTGGACACTCACTCGGAGCGACTGGGTCACACCGACAGTTTTCTGGACTGTCCGTGCCCCGGACCTGAATGAAGTGCAGGGTGAAGGGGTCACGAGTCCTTTCCTGCTAAGCAGAAGCCTCGCCCATTGATACCTCACCGGCTTTTTTAAAGTCCCTTGGTTAGTCACAGCATCAATGGAGACACTTGCCATTTGACTTTCGTGTCCCTCGACCCTCCCTGGGCCATTTTCCTTACTAGTCATTTGGTTCAAGACAGTTATTTCCATATTATATCTAAATACTTGAGCTTCAGACCCATAGGTATTGTGACTTCACTGGCTAATTCCTGCTTCTCTCTAGTCTGCAAATGTTACTTCCTCCAGCTGGCCTTCCTCGACCCTCTCAACTAAGTTGGGCCAAGGTTCTCGGGAGTAGATGATCCAGTACTTATCTTAGTAAGACGCATCACCCATTCATTCAACAGGCATGGAGGGTACCAAGTCCTGTTCCAAAGCTGGGACTATGTGGGAATAAGAAAGTCCCTGCCCTCCTGGGGCTTAGGTTCCGGTACAGGGACAATGGGAAATACACAAATCATGTTTTAACATCTGGCAGTAAGTGCTACGGAGAAAAACAAGACGGGGATTGGGGCCATGCTGTTTTATGTGAGGTGGCTGGGGAAGGCTTCTCCAAAGACGTGACAGCAAATCAAAAGGGTCTTTGTGTGACTCCCTTAGGGGCTCTGCCTCAGTAAACTCACTGGGGTTGGTGGCATGTGGCATGCAGCAGGGTAAGCGTGGAATAGGTGGGTGGATGAGATTGACCCTTCCCACCTATACACCCATTTTTCATTTGTTATTCCTTTCATCAGGAATGTCCTCTGCCTACTCAAGTACCTGTTCAAACATTGCCCCCAATCTGTCTCTGTTAAGCCTGGCTGGTGTGAGCCCCTGGCCTCAGCACATGCAAGCACAAGCTGCAGCCAAGGCACCTATGGGCACTGCAGCAGTGTATGCAATGAGGTTACTCCTAGGCTCTTCAGTGGATAAGTGATCCCACTTTGGACAAAAAAGGTAACTGTTACAAAACAATTGGGTCCTGCTTTTGGATCAATCTCTCTCCTTCAGTCCCCAGAGGAGAGGGGGATCTGCCTTTCCAACTGCCTCCTCCAGCACCTGCAGGCAGCTTACATGATTCCCATCTGTGGCGGCTGAGCACATTGGCCACGTATGTCTAGCAGCTCCTGTGACGATGGCCTTGATTCTATGTACTTTATAAATTGCATTTCTGCTTCCTTTTTACTGCTCAACAGTCCTAGAATACTTGCCCCTTGCCCTGACACAGGTGATAGCCAACCACGGCCACGTCTATCTCTGTGACAGGTACCAAATATTAACAAATAGGCAAATTGCAGACTCACTAAAATTTCTATTTCATTTTTTATTACCAATCAAAAATAAATTCCATATATTGTTTAGCAAATATTACTGTTTTGTGACAAAAGACACAAGAGTCATAACAACAAAACTCCCCGAGAGTCAAACTCATAACAATGCCAAAATAAATCACAAAAATATACAAATTAAAATCTTATGCAAAATAAATATGAGTTATTTGCTATGGTGGCTGTGCCTTGCCTACCCACCTGGAGGCCAACTGCGAAGGTCCCGCTTACATGGGAACAGCCGCAGGGATGGGCTCAGCCCAGGAACCAAAGGTTGGAATAGGAAGTGAAAAACTGCACGGGGGTAATATCTGGAAATAATTACGACCCTCTGCAAGAAGTGATTATAAGTAGGGAAAGGATGGAGTGGCGGGGAGGTCCTTGATAGTGACTGTGTGTGCGGAGAGGTAGCTGTGGGCGTGTGCACGCCCATCCTTTTACTTCACACACACGCACCCGGTTCAGGCTGATGTGCTGGGCCCTACCTGGCACTCAGGTCTCAGGAACAGTCCGTGCAGACTCAGGAAGCAAGCTGCTCCTGTAGGAAATTAAGGAGTCTCGCTAACAGGGAACAAGGGCCTGGTGTCTGAGAACCCATGGGTATCACCACTTTCTCGGCTTTCTGCAATAAACTCTGACTGGCCAGGGGCAGGCATACTTGGTGCAAGGCAGTTCCTGGTCCCCAGATTTAGGATTCTCCAGGCACCGGAATTCAGTGCTGAGCACTTGGGGTGACAGAACTCACTGGCCGGGGAAAGGAGTGGAGTGGAGACAATCCTCAGCGAAAAGTCTGGAGGCTCAGTGGGAAGAGCCTCCATCACCTGATCCTAGACCCTAGCAACTGTTCTGCCTGACAAGGGCCCCCAGTGACTTTGGTCCCACAGCCTCCCAGAGGTGGGGGGCCTGGAGCGTGCAGCAGGGCCTGATTCAGCCCATCCAGCACCACCAGCTTCAGCACAGGCCAGGATGGCACCTCACTCTAGGATTATGCCATGGGGGAAACATGGCTGCTAGTTGTGTGCCTCTGGGGTAGAACCCTTTCCTATATTCTGGAAGTGTGCAGACAGGGCAGATAAGCCTCAGCCACAGAGGAAAGGGCATGAAGAACCTGCTTAGGTTAGCTCCTGCATGTCTTCAGTCCTCAATCCCCAAGAGGCCTTGGGGTTTTAGATCAGAAGTAGGGAGTCTAGAAAGCAGAGTTCGTGGCTTGGGGACTAAGAATAGACTTTGGCTGGGGGGTGGGAAGGGCTACCACTGCCCATGACCAGGTTCCCTCCTGGACGGAAAGAGTACCATAGACAAGTCATCTCTAACGGAGATGCTGTCCCCACCCAGGTGGACTTTTGGTAAAGTGAGGGCAGCCTGGGGAACAGGGCAAGCAATCTGAAAGGTGGGAAACCCTGCCTGACACTTTAGTCAACCCCATTACAAGTTGAAGCTGTCCAAAGGGGCAGGTAAGAGGTGACCCAATGGAAACAGGGGTGAGAGTCCTCAGTGGCCCCAACTCACCAGAAGAACCCACCAGCAGAGTTCTTGGAAATTCCTGGATCCAATGAGTGACTGGAGCAGACGTACTGCTCTGTAGCCAGGAGTGTCAAGTCCCTGATCCCAGTCCCCAGAATCCCTTGGCCTCAGCGACATCAGACGAGCCTGCATGCACATCGGGCACTTGTTCTCAGTGCTATTTGGTTCTGTGCTTCCTGGGAAGGGCAGTCTTCCTCCCAAGAGGAAACCTGCCTCCAACGGTCCTCTGGAACCCGTCTGTGGAGGACGGTGAGGACAAGTGGACTCCCTGAGTCGGGACACAGCCAGTTCATGGCTGGGTGCAGATTATGGCTATTGCTTCTGGGGTGAGAAACCCTACCCCTTTTAAAGTTTTTGTGGAAAAATAATTTTAAAAAATAAATTCCTTAACCCTGTCTTCCCTTCCCCAAATGATATTTAAAAAGAGGAGCAATCAGCCTCATTCAGAGTCTCCAGTAGAGCACGGCCCTCTCTGGGGGCAGCCGCCATCGAGTGAGCTGCTCACAAGTCCCTGATGGAGACCGGCATCCCCGCAGGCTGGGGGCCACCTGGCCACTCAGGCTACCTGCACCCCATCTGGCCTGATGGGCTCCCTGTCCTCAGGTGGGCCCACTGGGGCAGCCCCCGCGGAGCTGGCGGGGGGCCCCGGGCCCTTCTGTCAGATGGCACTCTCAGGAGAAGCTCTACGCAGCATGGCATTGTGCTCGTTCAGGAGGGCCGTGTTCTCATCCACCACCGGCAGCTCTGGCTTTTCCGCCCGGCTCTCCGTGCAGACAGTGCACCCATCCAGGGCAAACTGAGGGCAGTTCTCCATCCGTGAGGCCAGCAACCCATTCTGGTACTGCTGCCGGCTGATCTGCAAGAAGCATGTAGGTCACAGAGGGATGGAGCAGGTGGAGGGCAAGGGTCAGGGCTGGGGACATGTGGATGGCTGGTGCAAAGGCAGGAGCAGGAGGCACTCACCTTAATGTACTGCAGGTCTGTGAGCGCCCGGACACTGAAGTCAGACACGTACTGGCCCAGTGCAGAGCCGCCCAGCTGGTTGCTGCTACTGGCCAAGGGCGTGGCGCTGGTGAGGTCCGTGCGCTCAGGGTAACTGAGGGAAGCCGAGCGGCTAAGGGGGCTGGGATGTGACGGTGAGCGGTCTGCAGGGGAGAGTGCTATCAGGCCCCGAGCCACCCTGCTGCCATTACAGCTTCTTGTCTAGCCTTGTCCCATGGATGCCCAGGGCTGCAGCCCTGACAGGTAACAAGAGCCCTTCCCAGGGACAAGCAAGTCCGACCTCATCAGAGCAAAGGAGTTAGTTTCTTTAGCAGGGCTATGCAATAAGTATGAAAACATCTATTGAAACACAAACAGAACTGAAAGATACAAGACGTTTACAGCTATAAAAACCCTCATTTCCCCAACAACTGGTTAGTCAGGGGCAGCAGATCGGTTTCTCCCGCAGCAGATGGAACAGCTCATCACTGGACACTGTGTAAATTACAGTTTGCACTCACACACAGCTCTCTACACAACACTCTGCCCACATCTGAAAAGGTCCGAAAGAGATCAAACATACGTCTGCACAGAACCCATTCTGCACGGTCTGTCCCACCCACCTGTATCTGCGGAGCCCCCGATAGCCTGGCAGGGGGATGGGGCAGCAGGGTCCCCCTCCCAGGAACCTAGAGGCCCTGGAACTGCAGGCTTCCCACTCCAGTTGGTCCCAGTCCCCCTCCCGGGAGGCAAAGCCTGGACAGGCTGGCAGCACCTCTTTTCATTACCAGTGGCAGCGCAGGCCTCCATTCTGTGGACTAATCAAGAAGGGAATGACGTAACCTCAAATGGGGAAGGAAAGGAGCATGCTCCTCATTTTGAAAAAGGAACCACACTCATCACTGTGCATTACTAGTTCTGATTTTTGAGGACACTTAGAAAACAATGACACCCACAGAGTTCATTGTAAAGGTACAGCTGCCTTGTTTAAACAAACAGGAAGTGGAGTAAGCTGATTTGCTTAGTTAACTGCTAAGTTTCTAACTAATGACTAAGTTAGCTCAGTGAAAAGAGCAAACATCTGGTGACCAAGTGACCGACAGAGCTGTAACCAGGTCAGACGAATCGGTAATAGGCCATTTTTGAGCTTCATTCAGAAAACTAGGAAAACACAGCCTAGATTTCTATGGTCTGGCAGTGTATAATTATCAGAGGGTCACACATTCTACCCTGAGTTAACACCTCTGATGGAGTTCTGGAAAAAAACAAACACTAGAGACATCACTTAATATTTCACATTAATTATCTGGATGATGGACTGCTTTTAATTAATGCTTGTTAACATACCAGAAAAAAAATTAAAACCAGCACAAATTAGTGACATGGTCTATTAAAAATAGAGGCCCCCAAAAGAAATACACCAAAATATTAAGTATTATCTCTGAATAATGAAATTACGAGGCTTCCTAATTTACTTAAGACTTTTTTCTACTTCCTAATTTTCTAAATAAGCTATGGTACTTTAATGATTAATAATATATGTAACAAAAAATAGGAGTTTTTGACTTTGTAATTCTATATTTAAAGAAATATTCTAAGGATATAATCTTACACACAAAGAGTTTTTCACAAAGAGCTTTACATTGTGGTGTGACTTAGGATATAGACTCCCATGAATATGTATAAGGAGGATAATGAAGCCACGTCTGCTTGGTGAAATTAACTAGAAAGCTTAGAGAAATGCACCTCTGGTAAAAATGCCACGATCCAAACCACATATGCATGACTCCTGGCCCTCTGTGAACACAGAGCAAGTGTGGGAGAGGGAGAAGGAGAGGTGGAGGCGAGGCAGTAGCTAATGAGGGCGAATGGTCCCTCTGTTCATCAGACATTCCAATTCCAAGGCCACACTGGCTTCTACTTCCTGTCACGGCCCAAAGCTGGGTGTTTGAAAGGGACCAGTGGCTTCTAAGTCACCTTTTAACTTTTTTTTAGGAGATCAACAGCAAAGTGTGATTCGGTACAGTTAAAAAGGAAAAACCCAGCTGTGGGAATATAAAATGGGAAACAGTGAGCTGAGGCGCTGGGTTTTCAGGATGTGGGGTCTCAAAACGCTACTCTAAGTCACTCACATACTGAGATGGGACCTCACACTCGTCTGCTCTCAACCTCCCTTCAGCTCACCAGGCCAGACCTGGATTCTGGTGACCAGGCCAGCACCCCACCACCTTCTGCTGCCTTGGAACACAGGGATGGGGTCTCTCAAACTGAATGAGTCTGGCCAGCATAGTTGCCACCAGTCCTAGGACAGGGCTCAGGAGTGTGACATTCCCAAGGCCACAAACAGCATATGGCATTTGGCCTTTCCCTAAGTACTGTCTGACTGGAATATCACGTTACAGTTACAATAAAGAAAAAACAGATAAGAACTGAGCTCTAACTAAACATTTATCAAGTCCCCCACTGTTCCCGAAAAGTCTAAGAGGTGGACATATGCACGGTTCCCATCTCACATGAAGAAACCAAGACTTAAAGAGGGAAAGGCAGCCCCTAGAATGACCGAGCTAGCAACTGTGGGAGCACCTACAGGGCTATCACATGGCCCGGCCACTGCCCCCCCACCCATAGACACCAGCAGCCACAGGGTGAGAAGCAAAGCCTGTGAAGAAAGGTGGAAAGGTTTGTAGAGAAAGTTGATGAGATAAGAAGTCAACATGATGAGGTCTGTGAGTGGCCTTGATCAGGGGGCTGAACAGCTTGGCCAGGCTAGGAGCAACCCTCCATCCCAGCCTATCATCTGCAAGTGTGTGTGCATGTACATGTGTGTTGTTTGTGTACGCATGCATGTGTGGTGTGTGCACACACACATACATGTGTCTTCTCAAGAACCTTCAAAGAAGCCCTTCTAGGACCAAGGCAAAGCCATCAGTAATTGCGCCGCAGGCTAGCCTGGCTTACAAGTGTGAATAGGTGGGGAGCCCCAGTGCCTATTGGGACAGGTTAATAATGCAGCTGTGATGTGTGGGCTCAGGCAACAGGTGGCAGTGCAAACTCCCCCAGCCATGCCACGTTACCTGAGAGCCAGGAGAGCAGGGAGGTCCGCTTACCAGGCAGACCCCCGGCCTGGGTTGAAGGCACTGGAGCAAAAGAGGAAACAGTCAGCGATGGGTGGGTTCTAGGTCAGGAGGCAGGACATGGAGTCACAGGGATAGGATGGAGAAGCATACCTGCTGTCCAGCTCCCTTGGGCAGTGAGGGGGCACAGTGAATAAGGGAACGACTGTGATGGGGAGGGTGCTCAGGGCAAACCCCCAAGCCCTGCTAAAAGATGGCAGATGCTGGTAGAGGGGGCCCAGGGCTCCCACAGTGACTCTATGGCCCCAGATTAGTCATTTCCCTTCACTTCTGGCCACTCTAAATGGAGACTGAGGGCTTCTGGGCCAAGGGGACAGAGCCCAGGATGGTGACACCGGCCTCTGAGACATTGCTGAGAGAACAGTGCACTGAGAAAATGTCCTACAATGTGTGCCTTTCTGAACAAGATTCCCTCAAGCTGGACGACAAGGTGCTTTCAGGAGGGGTGGAGGAGTCCTCTTGGGACCACCACCTGCTCCAAACCCAGATCTGGAGCCCTGTCCCCTTCCCTCCCTCCAGGAGCCTATGCATGCCGGCGGAAGGGCAGAGCTGTGTCAATAAGTTTGGGTGCCCTGGCCCCCGAAAGGGTCCTCTTTATCAAAAGACAAGGTGGGCACAGCCAAGGCTCTCAGAAGCAGTAGCACCCACCTTGCTGCGTGGCCTGTCCCACAGCACCAAGAGGATATACACTCCCCAGTGTGTAGCCCCCTGGGCCCTCTCGAGGCTCGGAGAGGTCCCAGGACCAGTGAGGAGCTGCAGTGGCCAAGACGTGGACCTCGCCAGCAAGGTACCCACTTATTCCAGTGACAGGCCGCTCTGACAAGAGGCACCTGAGCCACCAGGAGAAACAGAAGGTACCAGGACTGGGGCAGCACAGCGGCCCTTCCCTGGATTGCTGTCACCTCCCTGGAGAGTGCCCACAAGTTGCTTTATTCCATTAGAACCAACCCTTAACCAAGAAGTGGTAGCTAAGACTGAGAAGCCAAATATGTGCGCCACATGCCCTGGCCTGGCCCCAACCATGGGTATTTTGGGGCCCTCATTCCACCCTAAGTCCCCTGTCCCAGTGTGCAGGGGCCAGGCCCTATACCCTCTTTCCACCCACCACCTCTCAACTCCCCGCCCACTGCGACAGCCAACTGAGGGTACCACGGCCCATCAGGCCATTGGTCCACTCTACATTCTGCTTCCCTGTTTGAAAGCCACGTACAGCAACCAAATGCCACTGACTTTCTGGGGCCCCCCCGACTCGTCCTTACCCCCAGTCTCCCTCTGCTCTGGCAGGCCGGTCTCACTGTCTCAGGACGTGCTGTCGGCTCCCCTCAAGCCTCTGCTCAGAACCCCCTTCCCTTCCCTATGACCTCCAAGTCCTGTCCAAAGGGGCAACTGACTCTACTCTCCAGGCTACTGCCCCAAGGCCCAGCAGCACAAGTACAGCCAGCAACTCACCAGAGGGAGACGAGGACAGGGCCATGGTGCCATAGTAGGAGAAGGCGCCGGTCTCGAACTTCATGTTCTCCTTCCCGGCCTCTACCTCCACCTTCCCCTGGAAGAACACAAGTCACAGTCACAGAGTAAGAAAGAAAAAAGGACAAGGTGGGAAGGAGACATGAGGAGCGACGGGCCTAAGGGCTCTGGGTGGGGGCACAGGGACAGGGCTTCAGGGCAGGTGCAGGCGGCGCACCTGCAGGATGAGGACGAAGTAGTCGGCTGGCTTGTTGCGGGAGTACAGGAAGTGGCGGGCACAGTGCTTGTTGTGCTCATCGAACCTGAGCTCCTGGATGACATCCGGGTACTTGAGCAGCCGCAGCAGGATCTTCTCCGACACCAGAGAAGGACTGAATTGGGAGACCTCTGCAAGGACACGAGATGTTCCCTCAGGGAGCACGACCCTGGGCCAGTCACATGACCTGTGTCCATTTCCTCATCTGTGAAATGGGGATTCCAACCTCACAGAGTCACGTTGAGGTCAAATGGGGCAATACACGTGAAGTACTCATACCCACTCATGGCCTATGGAAAGTGCGTGATAAATGTTATTGTTATCAACATCATCTACATCCTGGCAGGAAAAAGAAAGAAGGAATCTCCATACCATTAGCAAGCAAGGGCTGGGAAGGAAGACTGGGGCAGAGGTACGAGGAGGAAGGAGTCTTTCTAATTCACCGCCCAGGTCCCCAAGGCAGCTGTGACTCAGGGGTGAGAAGGGATCTGACGCTGATCTAGAGGTCCAGTCCTACGGTCATGTCTAGCACATGCAGGCAGAGGGGAGGCAGGAGAGAGAATAATGGAGCTGGCACCATGTTCTCAGAGGGGACGAGCAGAGCCAGGGCTGGGGGCTGCACATGGGCAGGCCTGCATCCTTCTCCACGAGCCTTGATGGGCCCAGCCCAGGTCCTCTCAAGGGTTATTATTATTTTTTTACACCTATAGCACCTGGTCTTCCTAGGTGGTCTCCTATCCAAGTACTAACCAGACCTGACCCTGCTTAGCTTTTGAGATCAGATGAGATGGGGCATGTTCATGGTGACATAGCCATAGACGACCAAGGGTTATTTCTAAAACTAAGAGGGATGCGTCCTGGAAGTATGCAGTAGGGGCGCGCCCAGGGGTGGAGGAGCCGCCTCACGCCTTCCAGGTGCAGCCCGGTCCCCTCTGGGAGTAGTCAGAGCCAAGTCCTTCTCCCTCCATGACCGTGTCCCTCTTCTCACGCTTACCTGTGGCCAGGAAACGGTGAGCAGCCAGAAGCAGCTGAGGTGAAATTTTCACCTTGAGTTCGTTGTCAGCATCCTTAAAGGCAGAGAAGTCGCGTTTGTTCTTCTCAGACACCCGTTTCCGGCTCCGGTTGTCAGCTGCAGGAGGAGAAGAATCTGGAGCTGAGCATGCTGTCCCCTCCACAGACTCAGGAGTAGATGGAACCTGCCCACCAGCAGCCGGCCCTGCGGTCCCTCTTTCCATGCAGGCACAGCAGAGCCTGGGTGGGCCAAAGGCCAAAGGCAGGAACCAAGGTGGCCTCCTCTCCCTGCTAGCCCAGCCGGCACGAGTCCCCCGGTCTCAGGCAGCCTTGCCCCCATGTCCCCGCACTGTGGCCTTCCCACCCAAGACAGTGGATGTCAGGCTAAGGGGTAGGACAGGAACTCACTGTACATGTCTGACTCGTCCAGGATCTCCGACTTAATGATCTCCTCGATGACATCCTCCAGAGTGACCAGCCCCAGGACCTCATAAAAGGGGTCCCCTTCGCCCTCGTTGTTCACTTTCTGCACGATGGCCAGATGGGACTTCCCTGGGGAGCAATGCAGTGAGTCAGACAAGAGCAAAGCGACCAGTCATGACACTCCTCCGAAATGCTAACACACTTGGGGTCATGAGTCACTCGGGTAGGGTCAGGGGTGGTTTTTCTCCTTTTCTGTATTTCTTGAAATTTCTACTGCAAATATATTGCTTTTATGAGAAGGAAAACCAGAAACATTTTTTAGTGTCAAGGCATTAAGGACCATTTGTTTAAGCAGAATGAAATGGCAAGGTCCTGCTGGTGCCAGATCCAGGGGAGGGAAAGACTCACACTGACAACCCGTGAAAAGAGGAGCCAGAGCCAGCTGGACTGGGGACTTTGAGGGCCCCTGTCCATTCCCACCCTGGTGCCCCAAGAGCCATTCATAAACTCCCCGCAGGTGCCCTGGGGCCATGACACTGCCCCAGGCAAAGGCTCTTGGTTCCAAAGCCATTAACAAATTAGCCTGGCAAATAATTAGGCCAGGCAAGCACTATAATTAGAAAAGGGCCACCCTTTAGACCTAAAGCAAGAGGAAGTTTGTGGGGAGGAAACGCCCTCCACAAATGCTCTGTGGGGTGGCAGGGTTTCCCAGCCCGCCCCACTCCCACCCCCCCAGTTCCTACCCTGGTCTCATGCCCCTGAACCCAGCATGTGACAACAGGGAGCCAGCCCAGAGGGCTTGGCCCACACTCCAGGGTCCGGAGCAGCCTAAGGGAGGAAGCCCCAGCAGAGCTGTGAGGGTCAACTTTTGGTCTCCCCACAGCTTCACCTTCTGCTGGCCCAGCCACTGGAACCTGGGCTGTATTTGCCTTTACTAATTTGCTCAGAGTGGGCATTTTCTCTCTTAGCAGAATGTTTCCTTGCCCGAGGTCACAATGACCTCTAATGGTGGGGGCCTAATGTTCAGGCTGCAGCCTCTGACCAGGGGCCACTCCCTCCTCCAGGGATACCGGTCTCCTGGAGTCCTCCGACCTCAGGGGCTGTTCTGTCCTCAATGTGGGAGGATCCCAGGGCTCAGTCCTTGTGCCTAGGTCCCTTGCTTTGTGACTTTAAGTACAAACTATATGTCTTAAATAAGTATTTGCAGCCTAGCCCTCTCCTGTGCCCTCCAGACTCAAACATCCACCTGCAGCTGACAGTCAACTCTGTGTAGATGTCTAACAACATGAACTTATCGCCAAAACCAAGCTCCTGCCCTTGCCCTAGCTTGCCCCATCTCCCTCAATCCAGCTCATCAGCCATGGGGAAATAAATTTTGCTTCCTCTATTTTCTACCCTTCTACGTCCAACTCCTTCAGCAGACCCATCAGCTCTGCCTGCAAGGAGTGCCCACAATGCAACCTCTCCTGGTGGCTTCCACGGCTACTATTCCATCCCGGGCCACACATACCCCTTCCTCACCATCTCTCTGCTTCATCCTGGACCCCTAGTCCACTCTCAACACTGCAGCAAGGGGGGGCCTCTCACAGGGAAGTCAGATCACCTCACGCCTCACTCCAAACACAAGCCACATTTTCTGTGCCCGGGCCCCAAAGCCCCTCATGTGGCCCCTCGCCCATCTCCTACTTCTCTCTCCTGTGCTCAAGGCTAGCCTCCTCCTTCCTCCTTGCTGTTCCACAGACACTTGACACCTGACACTGCTCCCTGCACCTCCTTCCAACACATCTGCATAGCTCCCCTCTCTAGGTTTGTGTGTCAACCTCTGGGTGAGGCCCACCCCCAGGGCCTCCTTGCTGACAAACCCTCCTCCAGCAACCTAAACCAGTTGTTACTCTATCATCTAAAATAAAGGCTGTCATGCTTATCCCTGTCTTTATCATTGCCAGGTCCCCTGCTCCCAGTAGACTGTGAGTCTATGACAGCAAGGGCTTCAGCCTGTGTCCCCAACTCAGAACATTAAGTGGCACACAATGTTTGCTTTGTGCTTGTGGGGTGAATGACTCCGCTCATGAGAGGAGGGGGAAGGGATGCAGACTAAGAATGACTGAGTTTCAGTGATTCAGAAATCTGTGTGATTGAGAAAGCACTGTTAGCTGATCTACCATTTAAAATAGGATCAACTTAGGACTTACATGCTCATGATTCTCACTGAAAGAAGTTTAAATCTAATATAGAATTCTGTTTGAATAAGTTACCTCATTTTATTATTAGTGTCCATCCAACTGGATAATTGAATTTGGGGGTGGTTGGGGTAAGAAATGAAACATGAAAATTTAAATAATACATCTACCCCAAAAGCTGAGAGTCCCACGCTTTCCTTATTTAAACAAAAGGACTGTGGAAATATAGCAAACTGTTCAAATTTGGCTGATAGATAGAAAATTATTGATATTTGACTATTTTTTGACCAACAAAAGTAACAATCTCTTATGATTTAACCTAACAGTAAAGAGGATTCAGGGTGGTTTTCATTTTGTTTTTATATTTTTCTAAAGAGAAATTCCAAAAGTTCCATAACCAATAGTATAAATTTTATAAAAATAAACACGTGTTAAATTTTATAAAGATACACATGTTAAAGTAACTTTTAAAGGACTCCCATACTGCTTCCTCTGAGACTTGAGGTTTCCTTTCAATACAAGCAAGGCCAGAAAGGGGCAACCTGGCTGTGAGAAAGGGGCACCTTGACACTGCTGTCGTTTGGTCTCCTCTGGGCCGCACCTGGCTGCTAGCTTGCCTACCCTGCCCTTCGTCTCTCTTTGTTCAGCCTCTAGAGACCCCAGAGGGCTGGACAGACCAGACAGAAAGCCTGGGCCTCTTCCACTGACCTCTCCCACCTGGAACAGGGGCGAGGAGTGAGAAGACAGAGTCCCTCACTTGTCACCTTTATCTTCAGCCCTAGGTGGCTCAGCCCATGCCCCAGCATCTGCATGGCTGCTAGGCCTGCATGTGACACTGGCCCACTGGCATCCGTGTCCCTACGGAGCAGGGTGCAGCTTAGTCAAGGCTGCACTGTGACTTTCCTCCTCTCTGTGCCACTCCCTCTGCCCTCCACACACCTGGAGCACAGTAGACGCTCCAGACTCTCCTAGACACACACAGGCGGTCTCCAGGGGCCCCAGAAAGCCCAGTCTCCCACCTTTGCTGTTTCCTCCTCCCTCACGAAAAGCTTTATCATCATCTCTCAAAGACCGGAAAGACACTTCACTAGGTGCTGGGTTACAAAGCCACAAGGGCCCTGCAAGGGGCCTGCTCACCAGTCATGGCTGCCTTTCTCACAGCTTAGATCCAGGAGCCCTAGATCAGACACAGTTCCACCACCACGATGGTATCTTCAGCATCCTTCTTGTTGGCCTCCTAGCAAGTCCCAATTCCTGACACCCAGGACTGGCCCTGTACTCTCAGGCCCTCTTTTCCAGGGAATCCCCAGCCCCGCCACTGGCCACAGCAGGATTAAGTAACTATTAATAGTGCGGACCTAAAAGCCAGCAGCAGGAGGCCCACCTGAACTCCTCAGTTCTGAGATAGGAGGGCGCCCTCTGCAGCGGGCCAGGCAGAGGCGGAGGCAGGCGGAGGCGAGTGCTTAGGCAATGAGCAACTTACAAGAACACCTAGAAGGCCATTCATTTTAACATAGACTAATACACACTGTCAGACCAGAGACTAAAACAGAGCCCCACTGGGGCAACAAGAAAATTTCTTCTGGGTTATATAGTGTGTGTCACAGGGGAGGTGGCAAGACTCAGGCCCAGGCAGGCTCCCACTTGTAGGGGAGACCTTAATCCAAAGGAAACTCCCAGGCCGATGTGCAAGGTGGGTCATAACACGGTATTGCGGCCACTGAACAAAAGGGCTGAGGCCCCCGAGATCTACTAATGAGATAGTGTTCACCTCTGTAAAGCAGGAAGTCAAGGAGCAGGCCAATAAAAGCCACTGACACTGGCTCCTTACGCTTTGGCTTAATGCATTTTAAAATCAAGTTTGAAATCTCATTTTCAAAGGGGGAAAAAGCCATATGGTTCATTGCTGACCTACCAGAAGAACATGCACCAAAAATATTCACATTTTGAATGGTGAGATAAGGGTCACTTTCATTTCTTAACTATTTTCCACTTTTATCAGTTTTATAATAAGTATATTACTTTAATTTTATTTTTCAAGCTCAGTTGGCCTCCCCTATGAATGCCAGGATGGCTTAACCCTCTACCTCCTGCTGCTGGACACAACGGTTTCCAGTTCTTCTCTATTGTCCCGTGTGAGATGACGACACATTTATAGATGTGGAGTTACTAGGTCAAAGAGTTTGTGCATTGGCAAAATTTGTACACACCTCCAAATTGCCCTCTGTACATAGCAGAGGGCCCAGTTCAAAGTCTCACCAGCATGAGTTCAGTTAGGTGGTTTTTGACTCATTCCTCAACCCCTAGCATGAGGCTAAATACACAGCAGGTGCTCGACAAGTCAGCTATTGAATACATACCACCAATGAAAAGACAGCACTATTGCTGGTTATGTTTTTAAAAGAAAAAAAGAAAAACGAGAGGCAAGACAAAGAGAGAACATAAAATAGAAAACAAAAAAGAGAGAAAGGAGTAAGTTATGGGGACAGCTGCACGGAAGAGAAACGGAAGAGCAGAATGGTGGCCCATCTGCCAGAGTAGACAGGGATCTGCAGGTAAGAGGGTTTCTAGAGCCTTCCCAGGAGACTTGCCTGCCATCCCGAGCAAGACAGACAAACAACACAGAAGCGAGCCCCAGCTGTCTGTCAGGGACCTTTCAGAATAGGGTCTCTGAAACAGGGACTCTCGTCCAACATAAACAAACAACTTTAGCTTCTGTTTATACAGGCTGACAGCGCTCCCTGACCAGGCCCCCTGCATGAAGTCCCAGGAATAAAGCAAGCACAAGGGCCGACAGCAGCCTGAGGTGACCCTCTATGTTGCTGCCAGCCTGTCAACCAGCAAGAGGGAAGCAGTAGCCATGGATTTAGGGCCAGGCCAAGGGGTTGGCCAAAGTAATTCAAAATTGTTAAGAAAATTGTCTGAAACACAGACTTACAGCCACTACCAGTACTGATGACCCCCATCAGAAGGGCATTTTGTGCCTTGAGAAAGTATATAAAGTATGTACTAGAGATAATATGAATGTTAACTTTTTAAACACATTAAACATCATGGTTATTTCATCTTTATCTCTAACTATTTTCTGTGTTTGTTTTATAATATATACATTAGGAAACAGTACATACAGGTAACTTTGGAACAGAGGTAAGAATGTAAAAATATTTTCTAATAGTATACATGACCACCAATTAGGAGTGCCGCTCCCCTTAGAATAGCTCTGTAAAGGTGGCCAGGCCTTGGTTGTCCCTTCCCACAACAGACAATAGGGTGCCCCCTCGGCCCACCTGCCCCAGCTTCAGAGTAGGGGTGAACAAACTCTGGGGGTGGCCCATGTGTATCTCCTCTGACTGACTCTCGCTCTTCCTGGAGGACACAGAGGATCAGAGGGGCCTGCCCAGGAGGACACAAGGAAGGGTGATCCTGCTGGGGCAGGGGACTTCTGCAAAAAGCCTCCTTTTAACCAGAGAGCCCTGAGGGGGAAGCTGTTGACAGAACCACATCAGGAGCACCTAAGGCTGGGCTCTCACCCAGGACCAGGTCTTCAGGGCTTTGATTTTTCTCTCAGCCAGTCGTCTCTAATTTAACCTTTTATTATGGAAAATATCTAGCACAAACAAAAGGGAGGAAATAATATAATTACACCTTCCCCCTTCATCTAACTTAAACAATTAACTCCTCTGTGGATCTGGCTTCCTCTTTCTTCCCACCCACTCCACTGGCTTGTTGCGAAGCTAATCCCAGCTTTTATCTGTAAACATCTATAAAATTTACAAGCACTTTTAGTAAAAGTATCTCTAAAATATAAAGACTTTAAAAAAGCAAAACTCTGACTCTATTACCACACCTGAATATATACAGTAATTCCTTAAGATTGTCAACGGTGTTATTTCCCCAATTTTCTTAAGATTTGTTTTACAGCTAATTTTTATGATTTTTAACTGATACTGGTAACAAAAGTGGGAAAAAAGGAGATCACTTATAACCCTGCTTTCCAAAGATAACTACTGTTAATGAAGCATTCTCTCTGGTCTTTAATATTAATATACATAGAATATTAAAATATATTATTTGTAGTCTTCATGTTTTCCCACATTACAAAAGTTTTTTTTTTTTTTAATTGAATGGCTGCATATTTCACGGTACACATGTGTACATGTGTCCTCTCCTGGAGACACATCCAGGCCAGTCCAAAGAGGGACACACAGAGCTGTTGTAGGCAGAAGAAAACAAAGTGTATGAAAAACGCTTGAAAGACTGACAGTGAGCACAGGAGGGCAGGGGCACTGATCAGGGGTGCCCGGGGGTTCCCTCCTTTGAATTTGGACCTTTGGTGTATTCTGATTCTCCCTTCCCACTCAGTCCTATCTTCTCAGGAACTCTCTGCCCTTCCCCCATCACCCCAGCCCCTGGCCATCTGACCCCCACCAGGAGGGCCCCCCCTTCCTTCTCTTACCTCTGCTTGACTAGCAGCTCCCTCCCTTACTTACTCCCTGTGCAGCACCCACTCCTTGGACCTGTGTGTGCAACCAGCTAATAGTCTGTGCGCAAATCATTCTCAAAGCTGGACTGTGAGTAAGGAGCCTACGTGCCACGGGTTAGGCGTGAAGATGCAACTGGAAATTCTGCTAAGTGCTCTGCTGTGTTAAGTCTGCAACTGTGTTAAGTCTGCAACTAGCTTTCTACTGAGGTATCCCCTTAGCAAAGAAAAGAAAAAGCTTTTTTCCTTGGTGAACCCCAGTTGGTAACTGGTAATCATACACCAAATGTTCCCAAATTTACTATGAAAATCATTTAGGCCTTAATAATGAAAGCCTGAACAGGGGGCAAAACTCCAGAAATCCGAACCTGATGCACGAGGCCATTGCTAGGGTGGGGCGGGGGGAGGAGCAGGGAGGTAAAGCAGTGATGGGAGGGTATTACTTAATGAGTTCAAACTGGTTTATCTAACCTGGGACATCAGTTAGAAGAGGAAAAAAGACTTAATGATTAAACAATTATTTTTTTCTGCCTCGCACACACACAAAAAAACAGTGACATCTTGAAATATCTCCCTCGGTGTTTTAACAGCAGGAAAAACATTTATGTAGACCTGGCTCTTGTGAATACTGATGTCAAAATCCTAAAAAAAGATTCTGGCAAATCAAATCCAGTGGTGTGTAAAAAAAATAATACATCATGACTAAGGTCTATTCTAGCCATATAATAATTGTTTATGGGTTAATACATTAAAAATCAGTGGAATTCAGAATACTACAGGAGATAAATGACGACCATCTCAAAAGACATTTAAAAGGCACCTGGTAAAATTCAACATCTATTCATTATAAAAACTCATAGCAAACTTGAAAGAAAAGGGAACTTGCTTGATCTGATAAAGACAATTTACAAAAAAAAAGAAAAACACAGCAAAATCATGCATGATAATAAACTGTGAAAACTTTCTACTAAGACCTAGAATGACACAATGATGCACACTGTCACCAGTTCAACAAAATCCTAAATGTCCTAGCCAGTAAAATAAGGCAAAAACAAGATATAAATGTATAAAGTTTAGCAATAAAATTAAATAAAACTGCCATTATTCACAACATAATTACATGTGTAGAAAATCTAAAATAAACTATTAGACTTAATGACTGAATTCAGCAAGGCCAGTGGATTCAAAAATGAACTGTTATTTCTTTATTCTTGTGTGGTATAAGAAAGAATGTCTTTAATCTTTGACCCCAGTTCCTGGCAGATTCAAAAACCCTTGGAATTTCCTGAGTAATCGCAATATCTTTGTTATGCTAATCACACAACTCCAGAGGGGCTCACTCCGGGACCCAGAGCTGGTGGAGCTTTCCAAGGCCTACTTCCCCGGGCTAGAAATGGGGCTCAGTCAATAATCTAATCAATTATACCTAGGTACCGAAATCCTGATAAAAACAATGGAATTTCTTGTTTGGGGAACACACTGATGTGCCAGGAGGTGACACATCTTAAGGGGCAGAGGGCATGGAAACTCTCCCTCCGAGACTGGTGCTGGCCTTCCATCAGGCATTCAGCCTATAAAATAAAACTCATCACAAGTGTAGCACTTTCCTGAGTCATTGTGAGTCATTCACTGAATTCCTGACCCAAAGAAGAGTTTGTGAGACTCCCAGAATTGATAGCCAGTTGGTCAGAAGTGCCCAAGTAGGGGGACTCCACCTGTAGCTGGCATCTGAAGGGAGGCAGCGGCAGCAGACGAAGGGCTGAGCCTCAGACCAGTGACGGCTAACCCCAGGAGATTAGTGGCAGAACTGAACTACAGCCCACCCCAGCTGGAACAATCTGCAATAAATATTTGGAAAATAAAAATTTAAGGACATCACTTAAAATCACCAAGTACCTAGGAATAAATTAAGAAAAGAAAATGTAAGATATCTACACAGAAAATGATAAAACATTCTTGAAAGTAATTAAAAGGGCATAAATGCATAGGGGAGGCAGTGACGGTGCTTAGAAACCAGAAGATTCATCATGTCAAATCTTCAAGTCTATCTCGAGATTCAGCGCAAATCCATCAAATTCCCAGGATAAAGGCTAAGGATAGTCAAGACATTCTTGAAGAACAAAGAACAGAGTACTTGACATCACCAGCTATCAAGACTTGTCAGAATCTTAAACCAAGTGTCACGGGGACTAACCAAACAAGCACTGGAGAGCATGTTCATCGCTGGTCGCTCCAGTGATGAGAGGACCTATAGCATCACACAAGACAGTCACACACCTGCCTGCCTGCCTAAAATAAACCAATGAACAGCCGACAACCAGAGCAGGGGACAGGCATGGGAGCCAATAGGGCACTCTGGGGCACGGCTTCATCCTCGCCTGCACTGGGTCCTAGCAATTCTGCTCCTGGAGACACTCCCAACAGAAAAGCCTATGCAGGCCCCAAGAGCCATGCCCAAGGGTGCTACAGTCTGTAGCAGACCCACGCTGAGAACAACTGGGAACTGGCTGAACGTCCGTCGGCAGGACCTGCTCAGCGCCCTTCCATCACTGACAACCACACAGCAGCGGCAAGCCAACTCCAGTGCACACGGTGCAGACCAAGCGTGTGTGTGACCTCCGTGCTTAGCGGGAACAGCCGAGGCCCGGCATGCCGCAGGGGCAGCGGCAGGGAGGGATGGGGGACTTTAGGTCAGCGAGGGCCTGTTTCCTGGGCTCAGCGGTAGTTTTCTTTGTGAAAACCAACAGGTCGTGCACTCACAATCTAATCACTTTGCTTCAGCGAGAGGCTCACTTTAAAACAGACCTAGGTGTGGCTACCAGAGGCAGGAGGTGGCCAGGATAGGTGAAGGAAGCCAGCAGGCATAAACTCCCAGGTATAAGGTAAGTCCCAGAAGTAACAGGCAGCATGGTGACTAGTGAGTAATACTGTGCTGCAGAACTGAAAGTCACTAGGAGAATAGATCTTGAACATCTTCATCACAAGAAAAGAAACCTGGTAACTATGTACGGTGATGGATGTTAACCAGACTCACTGTGGTACCCAGTTTGCTACACAAATATAAAATCATTGCATTGTCCACTTGAAACTCTATCATGTTATATGTCAGTTGTAGTTCAATTTAAAAATACCTAGAACTGCCAGTAAATTTTACAACCTGGATTATTGGACGATCCTAATCTTCTGGTCTCTTTCTTAATATCTATAGCCTCACTGAGAAGTGACACAGAACAGCAGTTAAGATCGTGGGGCGCAGGTGGGGGTTGCCACTCAGCTATCATGTTACTAAGGAGGTTCTCAGCCTCTCTGAGCCCTAGTTCCCCACCTCCGGCCATGCCACAGAGGACAAGCTCAGTAAGGGTGACCCCCCAATGAGCGCATTCTTCCTCCTATGCTCTTCCCTCTCTTCTCCCTGAGCTCTGGGGTATGGCATTTGGGGAGACTAGACCTTCTGGGGCATCTCTCTTCTCTTGGACCCTCACTTGTCTCTGCTGCTTTCTGAGCACAGCCTCTTCCCTCCGTCACTGGGACACCCAGTAGGGAGCAGGTGACTAGTGACTCCTGATGCAGGTCATGGTGGCACCTCCCTGCCTGCCTTCCTGAGCAGCCATTCCTGCCTTTAAACATACATGCTGGCAGTCAGAATGGCAAGCTCACCATTTTTCAATCTGCAAGAAACAAATAAGTAAGGAAATGAGGATAAGTGCTCAGTTTTAAGTTTCTGCTCCATACGTTTTCTTCTTAAGCTCTGACTTCTTAATATATCCTTAATATACACCAGAGGCCTGGGAGATGATGGCTCTACACTGGCATGTAACTGTACACCGCAGTGGGGCTCTTTTGATCTCAGTGTATCCATAGCTCCAAGAAAGGCATGATGCCCAGACAGTGGGGCAGCCTGCCACCTGAGCCAGTGTGACAACTGCTGTGGCCAAGGCTGGAGCTAGTGCCAACTGGGGCATCTTTTGGACAGTAATAACAGCAATTTTTAAAACAGCAGACATTTACTGCATGAGGGTATGGTGCCTCACTTCATTTAGTCAGCACTACCCTGAGCTGGGCACTGTCATTGATGCGGTGACCAAACCACCAGCAACCAGAGTTTTTCTCAGATCAGAGTCAGTCACTATTTTGAGCCTTTCATGAAATAAACTCCATCACCTAAGCATTTGCTCACTTTTTAAACTACTCTTAGGAAAGTCTGATGAGATATAACTTTAAAGCAGAATTCCAGGTGACCGTGCACATGTGCGTGCATGCGTGCATGGGGTGGGGCTGCCTAGAGCGGGTAAATGTGTGTGAGTCTGCCTACCTGTATGTGTGTGCAGGTGTGTTTAAGCATGCCTGAGGGTGTGTTCGTACATGAGCCTGTCTTTGTAGGGGGAGTATGTATGTGTACCTACCTGCCTGTGTGTGGGAATGTTTAAGCATGCCTAGGGGGTTCGCATGTGCATGAGCCTGTCTGTGTGTGTGCAAGTGTATGTAAGCCTATCTCTCTCTGTATGTGGGGCTATGTGTGGTTTAGTGACAGTGTGTGAGAATGAACCTGTTTTGTGCATGTGCATCTGCACACTGATTGTGTGGGAGTGAACCTGTCTTTGTGTGAGTATATGCTTGCGCATGCACACCGTGTGTGGGGTGAGCCTGCTTGGGTGGGGCTCCTCGTCCCAGGCTCCTTGCTGCCTGCTGGTCAGAGAGCATTCTAGAGAGCCGAGAAACCAGTATGTTGAGAGCCCTGCCCAGGTTCTGGTAAGAAGGCCCTGCAGAGGCCAGACTCAGCTGTGCCCTCCGGGAAGGCAGCCACACCAGGTTTAACCCAGGCTGCAAGTTCCAGCCCTCGGGCTCCTGTCACCACACACTGCCGGCCTTGGGACTGGGCCTGGCCTGTGGAAATCCTCCCAGAGGCTCCTCCCAGAATCCTGGAGATAAGACAGGGAGCTCACTGCTTATCAGAAAAGAAACCTGAGGATCTAATCTAAACTGTTCCAAAAAAGCAGGGCAGGCACAAAATGATAGGAAGACCACGATTGTGAAAGTACACATGGCCAGTCCATGGAAAAGAGATCCTGGCTGTAACAACAAAAACGGTTTTGATCTTGCTGTTACAAGATTTTTCAAACAAACAAAAAAACCCTTAAATTTCTAAAAAAGTTATTACAATAAATCAAAATATTATAAGTAGATTTCTCTAGATCACAGGCTCGTGGATTGTTTTGTAGACTTTTGTGAGTTTTCCTGTACCTCTTTTATGATAACCCCTGGTGAACAGAAACTCACATAATGAACAGGACAGGAACATAGATGGAAGTCCAGACTCCCATCTATGAAATAATCAGGAGTCCCTTCCATAGCCCGCAAGCCTTTCACAGCAGTGTGTGTCAGCACACACAAGAGTGACGAGACGGGTAAAGGAGGAACAGGTCGGGCCAGCACCCTATCCCAGGGACACTGTGCCATGGCAAGCTGAGCAGCTTAAGAGTTTAGGACTAGGGATGTATCAAATGGCAACAACTCTAAAAGTTGCCCCCCCCCAACCTCATAGCTGTGGGCCATGTGGGACCCTCAGGAAAACTCCATAACCATCACATCCTCCTGGCAACTTCTGCTGGGAAGTTCAAAAATCCCTGAGACGAAAGGATGCTTTGAGAGAGCCAGTCGAGGATGTGCAAGGTGCCTGGCCCACCCCAAGGGCTGGGCTAAGGAACCAGATGGCTCTGCTAAAATCAGTCAGGACAACGAGTGACAGAAGGGCCCAGTCCACCCTCCCCTTCTACACACACTGTCTCCAGATATGTGGCCTTCATGCAAGTATGTGACAAACACGTTGTTGCCCCTGCCCACCCTCCAGGAGGCCGAGCCCAGAGGGTATATGCAATGCCAGGTGCCATGCCTTTCCCTCAAGATATCCATGCTGTTCCACTCCCCTAGCTCATCAAAGTGACAGAGCTGATGTGGGGGAAAGGGTGGAGAGAGAAAGCATTGGTAGCCTGAACATGAAGCCCCTCCAGAAAGGGCTAGAAGCACTGACAACAC
The DNA here is from genome assembly GCA_004027375.1 of Macroglossus sobrinus. Classification (NCBI taxonomy): domain Eukaryota; kingdom Metazoa; phylum Chordata; class Mammalia; order Chiroptera; family Pteropodidae; genus Macroglossus; species Macroglossus sobrinus. The sequence goes on from PVKZ01000296.1 coordinate 486,387, forward strand.
GCAGAAGCAGTTTTACCCTAGGTTGGCACCATGGCCTGAGCATCCTATTGCTCATCTGTGGGCTAGTCCAAGTTCTCACAGAACACAAGACACAGAAGTGTGAAAGGCTGTGCCTATTCACACCTGAAGATCCAGATGCAGTGTCATGCTCTCTAGGGCATCTTCCCATACTCTTGCTGGCAAGACAAGCCCTTGCCCCTCATCTGTTTCTCCTGCAGGACAGTTTTATGGTTTTGCATTTATGTACGTGTCTACTTCCAAGGTTGAACATCTGTTTGATACCTCCCGTCCTAACCAAATGTGTCCAGAAAAAACCATGAAGCTAGACTTTCTAATGAAAAATATACAACTTTAAAAGTAAACACCCATATGATCTCAGTATAATCTAAGCTCTTAGGGCCTGGACGTTAAGGCAGTACCTTCTGGGACACAAATGACAGCTTTAGCACAGAGCTGTAATTGGAAGACCAGGAAAGCAGTTCCTGGCCCTTGCCCCTCGGTGGAAGCTGCCCACAGGCTGCACGATGCTGGTGAGAGGAAGAGGTGCCAGCTCTGGGCCCACAAACACTGCGCTAAAAAGAAAATGAGGGGGAGCCTGGCGAGCATGCTGTCAGCTACCCTGTTGGCACCTCTGCCCTAGCAGGTGGCTCCTGTCACTCAGATACACTTACCTCCAGATCAAATCACTGGCCCAATTCAGACGGTTTTCAGGTGAGGCTGTCTAGACCAGGTGCACAGCTGCCTTCGTCCCCACCCGAGGCCTCCCTCTCCTAGCACGTTGCAACTAAACTGTCCATCCCATGGTATGTGATCGGCCCTCTCCTCACTCAGCCTCTGCAAGGGGGCCCCCCAAACCATGCCACCTGGCGCTTTTCTGTCTCTTCCAGAAGCCAGTTTTGCAAGGCTCTTGCCTGCCCTTAGCTGCTCCCAAACCTCGGGGCCTGGGCCTGGCATCGCTCCCAAGCCCCACATGGCACTTCCACCTGCACACTTGCTGGGATGGGCTGTGCAATAGGGCCCAGGACCAGCAAGGTGACCATCACCTGAGTTGTCAGACATGTAGCCTCTCAGGCCACATCTAGACCTATGAGTTCAAGTCTGCATTTAAACCAAATACCTAGGCAGTCCGGGAGCAAGGTCAAGTGTAAGGTCTCCATGCATGAAGCTGGGCACAGAAGTCCAGTAAGGCCTCACACCACTGTTACTGACCAGTACCCCCACCAAACTGGCTCTGCCCTCTCTTCTCCCCAGTTAAGTCTACATGACAACACCGTCAACATAACTCCAAAGCAGAAACCTCAGCTATTCACAATCGCTTGCTGACCCTGATGTCTCCGTAAGGACCAGAGTACCATTGTACTGACTGCAGGAGCAAAACCTCTCAGGCCTGGCCTCCCTCGGCCCCATGGACCTGCCCAGGCTGTGCTCAGCTAAGCCATCTACATGCTGTCTCCCTGAGAGCTCTGTGAACAGGTCTGTGAGTTTTCTCTGGTTCCCAGCAGCGAGCATGGGGTCTGACACACATGCTTCAAAATTAGATGTTTGCTGAACGAACAGGGAATAAGCCAGTTGGGTAAGACACTGAAGGCAGGCAGCTGGCAGAACGAAAGGTGAATGCAAATTTATGCAGTGTTCTTTCTTAATTTCACAGAGTTGTTTCAGGAATAAAAGTAAGTAGGCGGTGGGAATGTGACGTGGCATAGATGAAAATATGGGGGGAGTTTTTAATGAAAATATTCCTAGCTTTTTTGCCTCTTCTCTAAGGTGACCTCATGGGTCAGTGACAGTGCTGGCTGAAGTTTAAACTCAGCTCTTTACAGGGGGCTAGAAGGTTATAAAGTGGGTGGGGAAAGATAGGGTGACTAAAGAGGAGCTAAGTGCCTGGGAGGGGCAGAAATGTCACCAAGGCAGGGGTACAGTGGAAAGCTGGAAGGTGGGCTTCACTGTGGAGCATGAGCTCTCGAGCCCCTGGACCTCTCCCTGAGAGTCCCTTCACACTTGGCATCCAGGGCCTGAGGGAGTATCTCTGGTGCAGGAAAATGCACCTGGGCCAGGACTTGCCCAAGAACTGCTGTTCTCCAATTTCCCACTGTAGACACACTCAACCACAACACCCATACAGCAAACAATTCCAGGCAAGGATAAGTACAAGGGCCAAAGTTCAATAGCAGGAGCCTCAATGTCCTCACAGCTCTCATCACCTCAACAGTCTGTTTCTGAGGCCCTGCGGCGCCCAACAGCATGTCTGGCACACAGTATGGGTTTCTATAAATACCCAACAATAACCACCTTGGCTGGGAGGCAGAAGCAGCCTAAAGCTGGGAGCCCGTGGCCTCAGTCTGGGGACACACCTGTCTCTAAGTGTGAAGGAGCAAACTCAAGACTCTCGCAAATGCATGAAGCTACGTAAACTCCTGATGGTCAAAGACTGTTTATAGACAAACTGAGGCAAGGGAACAGAGAACCATGTATCACACTCAAGACCCCCAACTCTGCTTCTCAATCCCTGTCTCGAACCATTAATACAAGTCCCTGCAGGCACTCCTCCTGTCTTTCTTGGTATGGCTGAAAAAAGTCACCATTTCTTGGTATAGCTGAAAAAAGCACCATTTTTCTTTATCCCTCAAGATCCTAACACTACTGACATGGGGATAACTCACTCTCACACCTGACAGGCTGTGCATTCATTCAGTTACTTTTTACTAAGGCCTGCTATGTGCCGAGAACCATTCATTCCAGGGGCTAGGGACACATCAGTAAGCAAAAGAGTGCCTTGCCCTTTGGAACTTATATCATAGTGGGAGGAAATGACAATAAATAACACAGTGAATTCATAAACTATAAGGTTGTTAGAAAGCAATTACAAGCTATGAGGAAAAGAAAGCCCACACAGGGAAGGGGAGAGCAGGAGGGCAGGGCAGGATGAGGGGTACAGTCTTGGACAGGGTGACAGGAAGGCCTCACCAAGAATGTGAAGGTAAAGCAGACATGAGGGAGGGGACAGAGTGAAGCATCTGGGGAAGAACATTCCAACCTGAGGGAACAGCCCGGGCAAAGGCCTCAGACTGGGAGTGTCATGGTGTGTTCAAGGAACAGCAAAAATGCCAGTAGGGCTTGCCAGGCAGTCATCCCTTCATTTGTTGTTCATTCATTCATCCATTCATTCACTGTGTAACAGCGAATTTACTGTTCCTCTTCACCAGGTGCTGAGTGGAGGAAACATGAATAGGGCAGGACCCCTACCTTCAAAGAGCTTATAGTACGAGAGAGTGAGGAGGAGACAGAGACCTTACAAGACCGGGGCTGGGCTCGGGTCCTCGCCCAACTGGAAGGTGCTGAAGGGTCCACTGAAGCACAAGCGCCCCAGCTCTGATTTTGACGGTGCTGACAATGCTGGCTGTTTCAGAACATGTTTGCCATGTTCTAGATGGTCTCATACTGAAAAGGTAGAAGCCACGGGGAAAGATCTGGTAGAGGCCATGAAGGAGGGAGCATGGCAGTGACTTATGATTGGAAACCAGGAGGTGACACTGTGAGGCTCAGGGTGTGTTCATGAGGAGTGACCATCCTTTCACACCCACATCTCCAGGGCTGCATGGGGCAGACTGTGCCTGCACTTCCAGAGAATTATCGGCACCCCCTCCATGGCTCTGCTGAAGAGGGGAGTTGGTATCTGGAGTGCCACTCAGTGAACTCTGGCCTCAGAGATGCTAGCTGTTTTCTCGGCTTTGTGAAGGGGCTTTCTTCCCCAAGAGTACAGAGATGGCCCTGCCAAGACCCAGGAAGCTCCCCACCTATGAGAGCTCAGCCAAGCCCATCCACTCCAGCTGGGTCCAGAGCATGCTGAAGGGATGCAGACATGCTTATTGGGTGAATCCCTGGCAACAACAGTCCCAAAGACCACAGGGGTGGTCAGGACGAAGCCGCCCTGGCAAGTTCTAACCAGGTTCCTGATCAAGGACATAGAAGGCCTCAGGGCCCAGAGCCTGCAGGATGGGGGTGGGGAACAGAGCATTGCTGGTCTTCTGTCTCAGGCTCAGGTACCTGGGAAAAGGTTCTGGGGTCAGCACCCCAAAGCTCCCTGGAGATGGTGCCATCACCACCAGCTGTCTCCGTCCCTTCAGTTCCCTTGCAGTCTCCACTGGGGCTTACATCACTCAGGGCCTCCTCAGCTCCAGTGCTGAGATACAGTCTGTCAAAATGGAAAAGGCAGGGCACCAAGCCCCTAGCCCGCTGTGACTGAGCATCTTTTCAGGCCAAACCTGGCCAGACCAGCTTCTCCCTGTCCCGCTGATCCAGCCAGCTCCAGGTTCCCTGCATATTCTGTCCCAGAAATAACTGACGACAGCCTGGTGCTTGCTCCTAGCTAGGGCTCAGAAGTTGCTTCTGGCCCTAGGTGGCCTGGGAGGCCCCAGCCAGCAGCAGCCCTGCCTATGAGAAACAAGCAAAGTCCCAAGTTTAAGATGAGCTCCTCCCCACCTCCACTCCTTCACAAAGAGCCTCACTTTCTGCCTCCTCACTTTCCGTGGCCTAAGAGGGTTTCACTCCATAATTGGCTTGTTTACTGCCACTCTTAGGATTTGGAGTGGCAGAGAAGTCTGTTGGAAGGAGAGGGGCGTGTGCCCTGAGCTCTGAGGTGGTGGATAAACCCTCCAAGTGACTGACGCCCTAAGAACAGGTTGGATCCCATGTGAGAAAAAAACACAGGGGCTGCAAAGCCAGCTGAAGAGCCCAGTAGCCCACAGGAGAGAAGCTTGTGCTTGGCACCTGGGAAAGGCAGAATAACCAAAATGTAACTTGCCTGCTTTTGCTGAGGAATCAAGAGCAGTACTTGGCACCGTTCTGTGAGCTCCTGACCAACTTCTGTGGGCTGGGAGCAACAGCGACGTCACTCCCCTGCTCCTGACCCTTCAGTAGCTCCCAGCTCCTCACACACTTACCATGCTGACCTTCAGGCTCTTCACAAGGCCATGTGACTCAGCCACCCCTACTGACCACTGACCACTGATGAGCACAACCTATCATCCCTGCTGGGCCCATAAGCCCATCTTTTCCTTTCCCCACTCAGGTTCTCTGCTCTGGGGTTCTCTCCATCTCAAGTACCAAGTTTCCCCACCTTGTAAGGCTCCTCTCACATGCTCCGGCCCAGTAAAGGTTTCCCAGTTCCCCAGCCCTCCCTACCCCACCCCAATCAGACCAGCGAGCTCCACGATCTAATCTGTGCCCTGGTGCTGGCCTCCTTAAGCATCTGCCTTCATCTGTCCTGCTTCACTAGCTCCCTGAGGCCTTGCTCCATCCCTCCCAGTGGGCAGGTGTGTCTTACTCAGCTTTGATTCACCTGAAGCAAAGCAAGGGACCTGATAGATAGCACGTGCTTAAGAACTGTTTTTGCTGCCTCAAATACTGTTCACCTCAGGGGCCCAGGAACTGATAGGCAAAGAGACAGAGCCCCACAAAAGGAACACCAGGATCGGCAGACACAAAGAAGCCAGAGAGATGGGACCAAACTTAGCCTGAAAGTGGCTCAGGCCTTACCCTTCTTGAACTCCTCCAGCATGGCGTCCAGCTTGGTGTCATGGAAGACAAAGTGTACCGGATGGTTGTAGAAGCGGGTGATGGTCTTAAGGGGAGTGCAGTCATCTGGATCCACAAAGGCCAAGTCTTTGACATAGAGAATATCTACGATGTTGGACTGCTCATCCTCAAACACGGGGATGCGCGTATAGCCACTCTCCATAATCTCGGACATTGTGTTGAAGTCCAGGATGGCGTCGCTGCGGATCATGAAGCAGTCGTGGAGCTGGGTCATGATGTCCTCCACGGTTTTGGTTCGTAGCTCTAGGGCCCCCTGTATCATATTCAGCTCCTCTTTCACGAGGTCGTTATAGGGCTCCGTCACCTTTAACATCTCCATCAGCTTCTCCCGATTGTAAACGGTGCGAATCTCCTGGCCCAGAAAAAAGTCCAGGAGCTTGCTGATGGGGAAGCTGAGGGGGAAGGTGAGTAGCATAAAGAATTTGGTGAGCACTATGGTGTTGGCACCCACAGCCAGCCCATGACGGGAGCACAAGGCCTGGGGTACGATCTCCCCAAAGATGACAATGCCGATAGTGGAGGAGGCCACCGCCATGAGTCCGGACCCAATGAGGTTGTCCAGGAGGATGGTGAGAGAGGTGTTGACCAGCACGTTCCCCAGGAGCAGCGAGCAGAGCAGATAGTTGCCCTTGCGCCGAATGGGCTCGATCTTGCGGGCGTAGCGCCTCTCCTTCTCGGTGCCACAGTTCTGCACGATACGCAGCTCCATAGGGTCCAGGGCCATCAGCCCCAGGTTGAGACCAGAGAAGATGCCCGACAGCACGAGCAGCACCAAAATGAGAAGGATGTGCAGCCAGAGGGGCAGGAACCTCCCCTCTTCCTCCACCATGAAGAGCAGCGAGTCCTTGTCGGTCCACCTCCGCCAGGGCCCGTCCGCGCCGGCCCGGGTGCACAGCGCATACAACTTCATGTTCTCGCTCCTCCGGAGGAACTTGGTGAGGACCACCAGCACCCCGGACGTGTCCCCGCGGCTCACGTTGACCAGCTGCTGGACGACCAGGTCCTTGGTCAATTCCGGGCAGTGGGTGGAGTTGTGGAGGGCCTCGGAGTTGTCCACCTCTGTGAAGGAGATCAGGTTGCTGGAGATGGAGCCCAGCCCGTGGCCGTACAGCCTCAGGTTCACCGTGCTGCCCTCGGACACGAAGATGATGCCATCCGGATTCATCCCACACGACTTATTGCAGCTCGCCAGCCGCATGCCCAGGATGGCGCCCCGCTGGGGGTCGCCCTGGCCCCGGGCCCCCCGCGCCCACAGCAGCAGCGGCAGCACCAGCGCCGCCAGGAGGAGGCGCCCTCGGGCCGGCCCGCCGCCCGGGCGCCCGCCCCCGCCCGCCGGCGCCATGTTGCTCCGGCTCGGACGCCGCCGCTCCCCGCGCCCCGCCGCGCGGCCCGCTCACACCGCCGCTCCTGCCGCTCCGCCGCCGCCGAGCCAACTGCCCCGGCCGCGGGCCTGACGTCAAGTCAGCGCCCCGCCCCGACCACGCCCCTTATTTGCATGGGAGGCCCCGCCCCCGGGCGCGCGCGGCTCGGGCGCCCACGCATAAGTAGATCCGGGCTTTTAAGGTGGAGCAGCGCCGGCGCGCGGGAAACGCCCGCGGCGCTGCCCCCGCCCCCTCACGCCCGCCTTGCGTGCCCGTGGGCCCCGCCCACCTCCACCCCGCCAGGGTTGGCCCGCTGGGACCTGCTGGCCTGGTAACGCGTTCCTTTTCTGAGGCCTGTTCTGCTGTCTGCTCCGTCCGCTTTTTCTGTCTCTTCTCCAGAAGTCCACAGCTTAGGGCGGGGGTCTTCTCTGCAGGAAACTCAGAAGCAGCACCGTGTTGTGCTCTGGCGAGAAAAATGCTTTTCTTGGCAGAAAAAAAAGAAAAGGGGAACCTGAGGTCTTGAGCCTGAGAGTAGCTGTCAAGTCCACGGCCTTACAGCCTGCCCCTTGAAGACTTCTGGCCTCCGCACTCCTGGAGTTCTGCTGAGCTTGCCCCAAGGCCAGCAGTAGATTCCCCCAGCCCCAGCCCTAGTCTGGAGAACTGAGGATATAGACTGTACCTGCAGATGGAAGGGCCAGGGTCTGGTGTGGGCTTGTCTCATGTCATTTCCATTCAGGACACAAGTATTGAACACCTACTGTTTGCCAGGTACTCGTTTCAGTCTCTGACAACATAGCGTGAATAAGCCTAAGTCCCTGACCGCTGGGGCTTACAGTTGGCGCAGAAAACAGGCAATGAACAAATGAAGGTGATGTCGTCATTTCCATATTACAGATTAGGCACAAATCCAGGTCCTTCTAGATTGTCATTTGGACAGCAGGCTTGTGTGACTTTGGCAAGGCAAGCTGAGGAGTCTCATCTAGTTTGTACATCTGCGAAATGGGATAGGGTGATAATGGAGAACCACTGCATTAAGCTTGTGGGAACAGCTGGCCTAGACAGCGAACACCACAGGGCAGTTCTGTGAAGGTGCTTTGGTTGTGTAGCTGTTGTTATCTGTCTTTCCGGGATCAAACTCCTAACCCCAAAATGAGATGGTGACTGGCCAGCTGGGGCAGCTGCATGTGGAAATGAAGTGAGAGGCGGGCACCATTCCCTGCCCTAAATGACTGCTTCCTGGACAGCCCAGCCTGGGTGTCAGTCCACAACTATGAATCGAGCACCACGCACTCAGGGTGTATGGTGAAGACTGCAGCCGCCACCCTCTTAGAGGGAAAGAAGGAGATAGACAAACATCATTATAATAATTGCATAGGTGCACTGATGGGAGGATCAGGTGCCAGTTTGACCACTAGGTCTCTAAGTGAGTTTTTCCCCAACTCTGGAAACACAGAGTCCACTTTCCTCACTCTGCACAAACCCTTATGTTTACTTTTATTTTGGTATACTGTTTGCCAATAAAAGCAACAATCAATACCAGCTGGAAAGAGTCTAAACAGAGAGGAACAGTCAGTCACACAGGGCTAAGGGAGGTGGTGCAGTGGCAGGGGCAGAGGCCAGCTCAAAGCAGTCCCTTGTAGGCAGGTTTCTATTTTCTATTTTTGAGTGAGTTCCTGGTGGCCACTTTTTCATGGAATAGGAGCCTCAGGGTAGCACTGGCCATGGCAGAACAAAAACAGAAAGTAGGACCCCGACAAGCTGTCTCTCCCCTGTGCCCTGACCAGGAGGCACCAGCTACTCAGCCTCAATAAGCCCAGCTCTCAGAGAGGCTTCTGCCCTCCCCACCTCATCTTTGCAGTTGGCTTTAGAACTAGTGCCCGCCCCCATGGTAGAGTCTGTGTCCCATTCTTATCAACCAATCAGCTATTTTTATTTTGTCCTCCAACTGTCTGGACTCAGAAGCTCTCTACACATGCACTGAAGAGTTCAATGAGAGAAGCTAACAAAGGGAAGGAAAAAACTCTTGAAATACTTGGGTAAAAGTGGGAGGAGTGGTGAAGGTCTGGTAGGAAAAATCAGTTTCTGCTAAAGTTTATTTAATTATACCCACCCACGATTCTATTCACATTGGTGATTAGTAAATAGGGCAGAATCGATAAAGTAAAAGAATGAGATTTCTCTTTGTCTTGCCAGTGCCTTTGATCTGGCAGAGGACATAAGACTCCCTCAGTAAAAGATAAGTGCAGTGTAAAGTGGAAAGCATCATGAGAGGTATGGAGGCCCAGACTGGAGTCCAGGTTCACTTACTGCCAGGCCTGCGCCTCTGGTTAGGTCATTTAACCTTTCTGCACCTGCAGAGTTAAAAAAAAAAACCTCCCCATGGGATGGTGGGGCAAACTTGGAGGTAAAGGTCCATTAACGGGAATAGTCACGAAGTCCAGAAGCGTGTGTGGCTTCTGCAAACCAGGCTGTTAGAGTGCCAGAAAGTGACGTGCAAATGAGAAGCCTCTCTTCTTTGAGGGGCAGACCTATTTCTTGGACTCAAGGTAGAAGCCTTTACTCACCTGAGTTGCCTCCATTTACAAGTAAGGAGTTTAGGAGAAGGGTCCTTCTCAAAGGGGTCCTGATTCCTGACCCCTGAACATCTGAAAGCACTCCCTTAGTGAGGTCCTTGGAACAGACAGATTTGTTCTGTGGTTGGGCCTTGTGGCAGCAGTTCTGCATCTCCGTGGCTGAACCTACTCCTGTCTGGTCCTGTGCAGACAGCCTTAAAGGTCCACTGCTCCCTCTTTGGTACCTGGTGCTATGCTGATCCTGATGATCTGATGGTGAATGGGTCCTCAGCTAGTACCTGGGACCTCCTGCCCCACTCGCCAGGCTAGGGTCCTCCCAGCCTGCATTCCTCACTCTCTTCAACTGCTGAGTCTCCAAGATGGGGAGCTGCTGAACCTAAGAAGCTGCCCATCTGTTGGTGGAGCTCAGAGCCTGGGCAGAGTCCCTTGGGGTTGCATGGGCCCTGGGGTGTCAGAAGCCTGTTAGGAGCAATGGGACACCTCGGGGTGAGGCACAGGCCATTGTTACTGTATGCAGTGACCTGTTCACCAGCCATTCATAATCTACAATAAAACTGAGCATTTAAACAATGCATGCATGCCATTAAATTTTCTTCCGGGGGAGGGCAGTCATGCCTCCACAGAGGGACAGAGCAAGCATCCGGTCATCTGGGGCAGTGCCCACTCTAGTCATCACAGCAAGTGGAGGCATGCAGGCCCAGTGCCATGGTTTCTGCCTGAGGCAGACACTTCACTGAGCCAGAGGAGGGGGTGAAAATATCCGGTCCAGGCCATAAAAGGATGTGCCTCTGACAGGAAGTTGGGTGCCAGAGCATTTGTACTAACTGGGCAGTCTTCAGGGCTCCTGTGGCCGTAAGACAAGTTGTTCTCCACTAGGACGGGGCCACAGGCAGCAGGATGCCCAGCCACGGGGTGCAGGCACAGCTCCGGAGGTACACTGGAGGGTTGGCTTGGCCACAGATGGCCTATATGACCTAGGGCCCTGGGACATTCCTGAATGTTGATGAGATGATGCCTAGCCCTGGTAAGAGCCCAATAAAAATGATCAGTGGCCTTGATGATAATGGAAGTGATGCAGCCAAGATTTTTAAAGACTCTCAAATTCCCTTAGCTGTCTTGTGTCTCTTCATCCTACTCCAGCCACAGTCTTATTCTTTCTCTTCCTTTCCCCGTGGAGGAAGAAAATCAGTAGAGGATGATGGGGCAAGGAGAGGTAAAGCTGGTGAAGGTGAGGTGAGAGGGCTTCCACAACACCAAGGGACTCAGGCTGCAAAGCTTGTCAGGTGAGAGTGGGGCGCCTGATGGCAGTGGGAAACGAGGCCTACTGGGAAGCCCCTGCTGCTACTAGGGCCCCTGCGAGGAGTTCCAGGCAACACAGGGTCTAGGCCATGACCCAGAAACCAGTACTGTGTCTACTGTCACTCCTTTCTGCTTCTCTCTTCCCCTGGTACACTACAGTGCCCTCTGTCCCCAAGACTGGCTACCCCAGCAAGCTTTTCCCCTATCTCCAAAAATACGATGATTCCAATTTTATTTTCCAAGATAATAAATACCTAGTATTTATGAGAGCTTTAGAACAAAGTTCTTAGAGTCAGTGTCCCTAGTTTCTGACCCTTTTCCTTAGGTGGCCAGCTGAAGCTGAACTCTCCTGGGCTCTGTTTCTTACCAAACAGTGAACTGAGGGAAAGTACTTAGCTTCTGAGGGCCTCGCTTGCTTCATTTTTAGGACGAGGATGAAGATCCCCTTCTCAATGGACAGGGAGGACTAAATGAGCCTGTGTCTGAAAGCTGCTCCCTAAACGTTGATTTCTTCTCCTTCTCCTGGGCCAGGACTTTCATGGGACATCTCATTCATTTATTAATTCATGCATTTTTATATTTTTACTGGGCTTTTAAAATTGCCAAGTTATACATGTTCATTGCAACACACTCAAAGAACACAGGATGTATAAAGTAAAAGATGGAAGGTCCCCTCACTCCCCATGCCACTGCCCAGGGGCTATTTTTCTGTAAAGTATTCCATCACCATTTGCTTCTTCATTTTCTTCTCTTTTCTACTTTGGACTGGAAGCCATTTCCCACTGGGTTGAGAGACCCTCAAGACCAAAACTGTGTCGTAGTCATCTTTGTATCAGGATGCTGGCATTCTATCTGTATTTATGGCAAGAATTGGATTTCCTTTAAAAAGGGGGTATAGGTGTGCTGACTGGAAAATTACTATTTGGCTATCGCCCATGGGAATATAACGCTCTAACAATAAGCTTTCTGCTTCTGTACCCCTCGCTTGCACAACCGACCTGTGGGTTGACAGCAAAAAGAAGAAAAATAGAATGTGTGTTCAAACAGGATGAAGAATGGGGTTTAGGGCTTAAAAACTCTGTCCTCTACATTTCGGGGCTGCTTAATTTGGGGTCTGTGTACTCCTGGCAGACACAGCTGGCTGAATAAAGAGTATGTTTCCTATAACTCACTGATTTCTGGTGGTCCGTGTGTCTATTGGGGGGCTGGCGGCTACAATATAGGAGTAATAGCTTTGGAGGCCAAGGGTGGCAAAGGAGGAGGAACCATTTAGCCAGTAGCTTTATATATAAAATAACAACTGAGAAAACTCTTTCACAGGACTATGTTGATGTAATTTCTCTTCTACCCTATTTCTTAAAAAAAAAAAGAAAGAAAGAAATCTGATCTTAATCCAACTACATTGATTTCTTGCGCAATTCACAATTTGAAAAATACTGATCTCATGCATGGCTTATGGGCACTGGAATTGCCTTTGGAGGAAGCCTGGAAGGATGGGTGGGCTAGAATATTCTCTATATAAATAGCACCACTCCCACAATGCTTGTTATAATCCATATGAGGCAATAAATCACCTCAGGTCAGCAATAAGGTGAGTTCCAGATTCCTGAGACTTATTGTCTCCCAGACCAACCCAGAAAAAGAGACCACCTTTGAGATCTTTCCCAAATGTCTAGATCTCTGTAGGTTTGTCCCAATACAAGGCACCAAATCCCTGGAGAGCCTCCAGCTAACAGCTCACCTTGCAGGGCCTCAGGGCTTTACCTTTAACATGAGGGCACTAGATCAGATAATCACTTCTACCTTAATTGAAAGTCTTTGATGTAGAATTCTCCCTGGGCAACCTAGGGAGGAAGGTAAAGGCTACATTAGCAAGAGCAGATGTGGGCATTTGTTCTGATCTGTCCAGCTTCCTGTCCTCTTCTTCAGAGTACAGTACTACTCTCTTCCCTCTGAGAACTAGTCCCACCTCCACTTCCATGGGTTATAGTGCGGACAGACAACTGACCAGGCCTGGACAAAAGCCACACTCAGTCAAGCAGCCACAACCACAGAGATGGTGTTCAAACTGGGGGATTAGGTAAAGAGAAATTATCCTTCTTCCCCACAATTGACCTAGGGTGGGCAGGACACCAAGAAGGGCCAATGAGGAGTCCAGCCTGGGTTTTTATATTGGGGGGAGGGCCCCTAAATGGAGATTCTAGAAGCTTCCCACTGCCTGCTGCTATGTCCCCTCTCCCTGCTGACCGTAGCATTTCTGTTCAGCCTCTCCACAGCCCTGCGAGAGGGGGTGCCAGGATCAGTATCCTTATACAGATGAGAAAAGTTTGATTTGAAAAGCTGAAGAAACACACTCGTGACGACACAAGAGTGATTTGATATTGTTCAATCCTGCCTGGACTACAGACCTCAACCCCTGCACTGCGCTACCCCTTGGAGAACTGGATTACAAGAAATGGGGCCGGAATCAGTTGATTGAGGCATGCAGCTCAGTGGGGTCTTAACGTGAAATGGTTTTCTTTATTTTCCAAACAAGACTCTTAACCAGTTTCTGTCAGTTTCTCTTTTCTCTTCCTACTTGAGGTGTTAGATGGATCCCACAGCTGTAGTGCGACATTTTGGCTCACAAGTCCAGCCAAGTCTGTGAAAAACTACTATCTCGTTTCTGATTTACATCAACTGTGCCCTCTCCTATCATCCAGGTTTGGGGACAGTTTCTACTCCAGGGACGTGGAGCAGGAAGGACCTGGGTCACCCTTTCCATCCTTCAATCACTGCAGCCAGTTGGGGGAAACAGGTAGTGTCTGTGTGTACATATGTCTGGTGTCAAGTGGAGAGGTGTATTAGTTCTGGGACACTTCCCTCTTCCTTTTTAGAGTCAAACTTCTCTAGTGTTGGAGCCTGGTGGGGGAGAGGGGAGACAAAGGGTAATTTCTCTTTACCTAATCCTCAGTTTGAACACTTCTCTTTGTGATGTGGCTGTTTGATTTAATATGGCTTGTTTCTGGTTGTTGGTTTCCTGTAGTAGGAGAGACAGCTCAGCCTTATTGGGGTCCTTTCTCTTAGCTTTGTCCTGTTGGGGTGTCCTTTGCTTGTCCGGCAACCTCCCTTGAGTGAGCTCACCCACTGGTTGCAGTATACACCAACCCAACTGCTGACTCCTCTCTCTGCCCCAGGTCTCTCTCCAGTTTTCTCCTGCCTTTGCTCTAGTCATGGGCAGAACAAGTATGCCGTTTAAACAGAGCTCTCTGATCATGGTATCATGTCAGTCCACCTTCCTGTAGCCCCAAAATTTTCTTAGAGCACCTCCTTCACTTGACGTTGAGAGGTGTGTTAGTTACCTATTATTGCATGACAAATTACCTCCCCCCACCCCCCAGAACTTAATGGCTTAACATAATAGCCATTTATTATGGCACAGTTCCTGTGAGTCAGGAATTAGGAAGCTGGTTAGCTGGCTGGTTCTGGTTCAGAGTTTCTGATGAACTAAGGTCAAGATGTTGGCTGGGGCTGCAGTCATCTGAAGGCTCAATTGGGGCTGCTCACACACATGGCTGTTGGCAGGAAGCCTTGGTTCTTTGTCATATAGATCTGTCCATAGGGCTGCTCAGAACATAGCTGGCTTTCCCCAGAGTAACTGACCCAACAGAGAAAGACCAAGATGAAAAACACATGTCTTTTATGACCTAGTCTTAGAGGAGACATACCACCATGTCTTCTATGTTCTGTTGGTCACGTGGACCCAAACTGATACACTGTGGGAGGGAACTATGCAAAGGCATAAGTAGCAGGTGGCAGGCATCACTGGGGGCCATTTGGAGGCTGGCCATCCTATTGATCAACTGATGAACTTTCCCCAACCAGACCCCCAACAGTTTCTCTTAATGATTGGGAATATGGTCTTACTTGGGTGATGGTTAAGGTCAGAGGGCCTGTTCTCTGCTTCAACGTCCAATAGACACATACATTAAAATCAAACCATCAAAATTAAACTATTGATGTTTCCTCCAAAACCTAGATTGCTTATAACTCCCTTTTATCAGCTCATGGCAATTCCATTTTGCTAGTTACTGTGACCAAAAATCTTGGAGTCATTTTTATTCTTCTTTCTCTCATACTTCTGTTTGATCCATCAGCAAATCTTACTGGCTGTCCTTTGAAAATACATCTAAAATCCAGCTACTTTTCCCTACTTCTGCTGCTATTCCCAGGCCCCCTTTTTTCTTGCTTGGATGAACAATATACCTGGTTTCCCTGCTTCTACCCTTCCCCTCCTACAGTCTGTTCCCAAGCCAGAAGCCCAAGTGATCTTTTTTAAAAATAAATTAGATTATACATCTCTTCTGATCAAATCATCCAGAGACCCCCGGTTTCTTTCAAAGTAATAGCCAAAGCCATGACGTTGGCCCACAAACTAAACTGGTTTAGTTTTTTTTGAAAATATGCAAAAGTGTTTAATTGATTTTCTTTAATTTTATTTTTTATAAATTTATTTATTTATTTTAATTAGTTTCAAGTATATAGTATATTGGTTAGACATCTATATAGTTTATAAAATGATCCCCCAATTGCTCCCTTTCTCCCCTGGCTCTCCACCTAGCCAACATATTAATGCTAACTGAAGTCCATATGCCATGTTCCCCATCCTCATGACCATCTATCAACTACTAATTTGTACTTTTTTAACCCTTCACCCCATTCTCTCAGCCCCTAACCCCCTCCCCTCTGTCCATCACTAACTGATTTTATTATTATTTCATTAGTTTAATTAGATTTATTGGGAGTAACATTGTTAATAACATTATATAAATTTTATGTGTACAATTTTTTTAGCAATAACAATAATTAAATTTAAAATTAAATTTTTTTCATTTACAGTTGACATTCAATATTATATTAGTTTCAGTTACACAGCATAGTAATTAGACATTTATATAACTTATGAAGTGATTTCCCAATTAGTCTAGTACCCACCTGGTATTGGGTGTATAGCTTTACAATTAAACATCTGTATACTCTGTTGTGTGCTCACTACCTGAAGTCTAGTCTCCTTCTGTCACCATATATTTAACCCTCTTTACCCTCTTCATTCTGCTCTCAGCCCCTCACCTCTTGCCCCCTCTGGTACCCACCATTCTGTTGTCTGTAGCTATGAGTTTGTTTTGTTTGTTTGTTGCTTTTTGTTTTATATTGGAGTCTAGTTTTAATCCAATTAAAGGGAAGCAGAAAGTTCTTATTGGGGAAGTGATGTGATGGAAACTAACATTTTGGAAGGTTAATTGCTGGCAGTATGTTGGGTGGATGGGGTGAGGGACAGTCCAGTTAAGAAGCTGCATTCTGATCCAGATAAGAAAGCACAAATGACAGTAAAAAATAGCTTCAATTTATTGAGTGCTATGTACAGGCACTGCCCTTTCCTCTTCTTTCCTCCTTTAAATATTTATAGCAATTTTATGGAGTAGGTGTTATTATTGTTCTCTTTTTGCAATTAGAAAAACTGGGTCCCAAAGAGGTTAAATAACTTTCCCAAGGTCATACAACTAGGCAAGGTCAACAGAACCCAGAACTGAAACCCAAACCTGCCAACATCCAATGTATTCTAAGCTGTTATTTTCATTGAGAAATACTGAAACCAAAGGATATTGTACAAGTCCCCATTATAGAATTTAGAAATCTTTATTATAAAATGCATGAATCTAGTTGTTTGAAAAAAAAATACTGAATGGAATACAGTTTGAAGAAACACAAACATATTTTTGCAAGTGGGCTTCTTATGTATTAATCTTCAGTTTTTATTCATCAGTGTTTAGTTTAACCTTGACTTCTTGGCTCTCCCCCAGAGCCAGCAACCCTCAATCTGACTGGCTTTTGAAGTAGCTGTCATCAGGCTGGCTCAGGACTCTAGGCCAGGTAAACTTGAAAGCCCCAGTATGGCTTCCTAGACCCCATGGCTCTCAGCAGCCTGGAGATTCTGATATTCCTTGTGATGATGGGCTCTGCCCACTGCCA
Organism: Macroglossus sobrinus; assembly: GCA_004027375.1. Taxonomy (NCBI): domain Eukaryota; kingdom Metazoa; phylum Chordata; class Mammalia; order Chiroptera; family Pteropodidae; genus Macroglossus; species Macroglossus sobrinus. Next base: position 503,224 of record PVKZ01000296.1, read on the forward strand.
GAATGAGCATTTTCGACCTCATGACTCTGCCCACTGACCCTTGCCAGAATCACAGCTCAGCCATCCTCATGCCTTTTCTCCCCCACTCAGCTTCTGGAGAGAGCTTGGGGCTCTTCCACCCATCCATCTTCCACAGGGAGAGGATGGATGAGGAGAATTATACCCCCCAGGCCTTTTCTCAGCTGTTGGGTCTTTGAAGTCATCTTGATCATGTTTCTAGGTATAAACCCCAGTGATGGGATTTGCACATTACCCACTTCCAATCTGTGTCCCAGACCCCTGGGCAGTATTCTCAAGCCAGCCAGTGGCTCCTATGTCAATTATACATCTACTTCTGACACCTGTACTTCCTTCTAAACGGCCAAACCCACTTTCCCAAAACACATTTCAGAACACAAGCAGGCCAGCCGTAACAAAGCTTTACAAACAATAGAAATTTGTATACTTATAGAACTCTCTAGAGTTTACAAGTGTGCCTATGCCTTCTTGATACAATCTTTCATGTATTGGCTGTCAACAATCTAAAGTGGTAAGTGTCATCACTCCCAACTTGTTTGAATTCGAGGCTCAGAGAGGGTATGCAGTGTACCTAAGGTCATACAATAAAGCTGGATCTCAAAAAAAGCAGATATTTCCACTCCAACTCGAATATGCCAAGTTTCACCTCCCTGTCACCTACCCCATTCTGCAATTCTTGGTGAAACTTACACCCCAAGTCTGTGACAAGTAGGCATCTAGATGCCTAGAGGCAGTCCCTAATTTGTGGGACTTCTGCCTGCTGATTAGAGATCTGGTCCTCAGTTCATTGTTTTTTTATCCATTCACTGACTATAAAGAGATTGAGGATGATAAGTCACACCCACTAAGCAAGTAATTAAGTGATAAACCCAAATGTTAACTTTTTAATTAATATATGAATGTTAGCAATAAAATAATATGATAATACAAATTTCTTGCTATATTCAGAAATTAAACTGCTGGGAAGGCTAGAATGTTAAGTGGGAAGTCCCTGTGAATGTGAGGCTTGATTCAAATAACCGACACAGGACGCTTGGGAATACTCTCTGCCCTGGACAAAATTGACATGTTCTGACTTTTTTTCACCCCCTGATTATTCTTTTCTAGACTGCAGACTCCTCTCTTTTCAGTTATGACAACACTACATTGTATGGGTCACAATGAGCTTTGCTAGATTATAGTTAATTACAGTTTTCATTCCCTGGAGGAAATTTAGAAAACACCACAAATGCATACCCAGCACATTTCCTAATCATCTCCAAGGGGGATTTTTAAAAAGCTTTTTATTATGGCAACTCTCAAACATACACAAAGCTACAGGGTGTCCCCACATCCCCATTAGCCAGCTTCAACATTGATCAACATCCTGCTGCCTTTTTTTTTTTTTTTAATCCATCCTTCTCTCCCCACAACACACGCACAATTTTCCCCTGGAGTATTTTAAAGCAAATACTAAATTTTATCTCTCAGTTCAGGTGCTGTACCCCATTTGAAATTTACTGTATAAACTGGGCATGGTACTGCCTTCCTTGTCCACCCCACTGAGACGTCGTGGCAGTAAAATGAGATCCTGGGTGGGAAAGGGCTGTGATTCTGGAAACTGGCTGCTATCAAATTCTCTGAGGGGAGAGTTTCAAAACCAAGGCTCCAGGCCCTGCCCCAGACCTGTGAATCAGGTGTCTGGGAATGGGACCCAGGCATCTGGGTGCACCCAAAGCTATTTAATCGTGGCTTGTTGGGAGGCCAGAATTTGTAAGACACACAAGAAAGTAGCTAGTTACTGCTAGAGTTACTGTCCCCTTCTATGCTCCAGGGTCTACTCAGAGGACTGGAGGGGCAGGAAGGTTGAGCTGAGTCAGCTCTGACTTTCAGGGTGAAGATGGGCCCAACCTCCACCCACGTCCCTGAGGAGGGCGGAATGGTCTACCTGAGATTGGGAAGGCTCTGCCTTGGGTACAAGATTTGGGATGGGAGTGGATTTAAATGAAATGACAGGGTTCAGAAGTGAAGAGTGCGAGGGAAAGGTTGGGGTAAATAGACTGCCTTGGAGCCTCTGTCATAGGTGGGATCAGGCTAAAAGGTGCTCCTAAGTGTAGGCACCTCTTTGGCTTTGAAGACAGAAAAGTAGAGGACCACTCAGAACTGCTGGAATGCACAACTGACATTGTATATAAATGTCCCCCGCCCCAGGGTCTGCTGCCTAAGATCTTGGGAGGTAGTTCTGTGGAGGAAAGAGGAATATTAAGCAGCTGACAGGATGGTCTGTCAACACCTGATCTGGCTTCAAGGTGCCTCTTGGTGTATGTAGAACAGTCTTGGAGGGGGTGTGGCTCCTTTTTCTCCTTTGTTCCACCTCCCCTGGACCCCTTGACAGTGCTGAGCTTTATCTGAACCCTGTACTTCTGGAAAGCAGCTTTGTGTCCTACCCACCCATCCCATTTTGAGTTCTGAGTAATGGCTGACCTCAAAGGACTATCCTGCTTCAGAATGTTCGAAGTTAAGATGACCCACTTCTCCCTTTCCTCAGATAAGACCCTCTTCATCCTTCTCACGATGACCCCCTTGTTTACCTACCTCTATATCAGCCCCCTTCCTTTTCTCCATAGTTCCTCATGAGTGAGCATTTTCCTTATAATAGTCTGAACAAAATCATCTGGTTTATTGTCCTGTGCATTTCATCCTTTGCATGCTCTCCATTATTCCCCTTTACTTCATTCATCTTAATGAATTTTAGTGAAAGCTCTGCTGAAATAACCTATCAAAAATGCAGTTAATAGATCCTACAACAGTATGAATGATTTTAAAGGGTATGACAACACATAGATTCATTGCAATTTCTAATGTCTTATCACCAAACATATACTTTGTGTGGAGTATGTAAAAAAATCAATGGCTGTGACAGCTTTAATTTAAAAAGTTGATCCTCTGTAAAACAGACTTATATTTATGTTTTTCTTATTAAATATATTTATGCTCAGAAAAGTGTTAATTTTGGTTAAGTCTATTGTGAGGGCAGATGCTCTATAAGAAATGTATTTGGGGCACATTGAGAGCTCGGAGGGGCTCCCCAGAGGGAAGCAGATGAATGAAGGGAGCTGAGGGTAATAGCCAGAGGAGGCTCAGGGCTGATGGCAAAGGACTTTGTGTGCCAAGTTGACTGGCTGAATCTCTTCCCCACAGGTAATGATAAGCCATCAAGGACTCTTTTAAAAATAGTAAAGATGACATTATGCTTACTACATGCCAGTACTACTCGAAGAGCTTTACAATTTTCACCTCATTTAACTTGGGAAGTGGCATGGTAGATATAGATGGTTTAGATTAGTTGGGTGGCACTGGGGATGATGGTATCAAGAACAGTAGGGACACATGTTGTTGTGGTTCTGGAGAAAGACAAAGAGAGGGATTGATAGGATGTGATAGCTTTGCAAAATAAAAATAAAGTTATCAAGACTTGATTATTTATTGATTGCATGGTGGAATTGATGAGGAAAAGGAGAAACTGAGATGACTCACGTTTTTTGGTCTCAGGGCGTTGTGTATTGCTTTGCTGCCCAGGTAAAGGATTGTTTACTCTGTTTCATTTCTTAGAAGGCCTGCTCAAGTCCTCCAGTACCTCCTACTATGCCTTCATAGTTACTTGGAAGTGAGTTGTTCAATTCCCAAATATTTGGGGTTTTTCAGAAATCTTTATGATATCGATTTCTAGTCAAGTTCCCTTATTCTTTGTGTGCTTTCAAATTGTGGGGATTTTCTTTCTTTTTTTGGGGGGTCAAACTCTCTGGGAAATGTTTCTTTTGCACTTGAAGAGAATGTGTCTTCAGCTGTTGTCGGGTGGAGTTTCTATAAATGTCATCAGATCAAGTTGTTTGATAGTGCTGTTCAAATCTCTTATAAATTTGATAACAATTTTCCAGCTATTTTAATTGTGGATCTATTTTTCCTTTCAGTTCTACATGCTTCTGATTGATAAATCGGCACAGCCGAGGGTGGTATGGCAGGAAGGACAGAACGTTTGCATGGGACAGGAAGAAACATTTTATCAATTTAAATTTACGCTAGATCGCAGAAGAAACCTTTTACTTCTTTAAATCTACTTCGGATAGCCGACACAAGGAAATCACTACATATCCCACCAGGCCTTGCGGAGCGCAGGTCAAATGCAAATAAGGGAGTACAGGCATTCGGCCACGCTCCCTTCCCGGGTTGGCAAGGCAACTGAACCCAAGCCATCCAATCGGCGAGATGCTCACCCGCGGGGGCGGGGACTAAAGAACCAATGGGACGCGGGCAAGATGGTTTCATGGGCCAATGGTTTCTGAGATGGGGCGGGCTTTTGGCGAAGGGACGGCGGTGGGAAAGATGGCGGTGGCTCTGGGTCACTTGGGGTGGTGGCGGTCTTGGGCGAGACGTTTGTCGGCTCCGAATGGGTCCAGGATGTTACTCTTTCTCCTTTTGTTGGGTCCTGGGCAGGGGCCACAGCAAGTCGGGGCGGGTCAGACGTTCGAGTACTTGAAACGGGAGCACTCGTTGTCGAAGCCCTACCAGGGTGAGGCGCCCCGGGCGAGGTGGTCGTGCGCAGGGAGGGCTTCGGGACCTGAGCTTCTCGGTAGACGCGGGCGGCGGTGGGCTTCGTGGCCCCAGGAGCCATGTTTAGGAGCCATAGGTCGGAGGGGTAGGGGTCAGTTTCCCGAGGCTTCCCCCAACCTCCGCGCATTAAGCGCTGGAAGTTTCCAGTAGGTCCAAGCAAGCAGGGCTCTCGGTTGCCGCTAGCGCTAGGCCTGGACGAAGCGGGGCTCGGAGTTGGACTGGAAAAATATGGGAAGGGGAGAAGACTGAGAGTGGTAGCGATTGATGGCGGGCCACTAGCAATGAGCCGGTCTCGGGATAGAGGTGTAGATGTGCTAGAAATAAGAGAAGGCAGAACTGGGGTAGAACCTGGTCCGATTGAAACAAATGAATTGTCTTGCCAGTTAAAACACCTGTTCTCCCGTGCAAGAGCCCTATGGATCAAAGAGGCTGGTACTTTTGATCTGTTCAGGCAGGGTTCACAGGCCCCAAGGTACAGATTATCAAGCAGAGAACTTACATAGTTGACTACAAAGAGGACCAAATCAGTGCACGTGACTTAGCTCACACAAGTCTGTTTACCCACTGGAATGTAGGTAGGTGGACAGCAAACAAACAAAATTGAGTGTACCAGCGTTTATATGGCTGTTAAGGGTGATCATTTATTCACTTCGCAGATACATGGAGCGCTTCCTTTTTGCTGATCTCTGCCACTGCTGGGGTTTATACAGACACAGTTCTCACTCTCAAGGGGCTTCAAGTCTGAGGTACCGGGTCAGGCTTGGATTATTTAAAGAAATGTGATTAAGCCTCAAGAGACCTGAGAGTCAAGCTCTCTTTGGTTTAACTGGGGCATTTTTTTTTTCATGGTGCTAAAATTTACTCACATATTAAAAGGGAAGAATGGATCTGAATTCTGGTCACTGTGGCATGGATAAAGTGATAGATAGCTATGATGTATTTTGGGATCTTTACCTGAGAAGGGTTTTATGAAAGGAAGCTGTAAAGATGGTAAGGATTTAAGATTTATGAATTACAGGAGGTTGGAGATGGACATGAAAGGGGAAAAAAAAGATGACTCCAGCTTCCTGAGGGCCCTTGCTGGCTTTCTGAACAGGTTGGTGTTAAAGGGCTTGAACTGATATACTTCCTCCCTGTAGGTGTGGGCACAGGCAGTTCCTCGCTGTGGAATCTGATGGGCAGCGCCATGGTGATGACCCAGTATATCCGCCTTACCCCAGATATGCAAAGTAAACAGGGTGCCCTGTGGAACCGGGTGGTAAGACTCTTTTTCTCTCCTGTGTTGGTGACCCAAAAAGCTCAAGAGAGTTCACCAGGGACATATTGACTTAATTGTACTCTCTCTCCCCAGTGTTCAGTCTTATGTGGATAGCAAGGGTTTTTATGTCAGAGGTTATGATGATCTCCCTAATGAAATCAGATATTAAAAGAAAGGCTCTCCGTTGCCCTAATTATAAAAAAATAAGTTGTTTTGATTCTGTTTTCTGAAATGTCTTTAATTTTTGATTGACCTGATTATATGACTTCTTGGAGGTTAATAACACATGTTAAATTACTTTGTAAAGTAGAAGACTGCTCTTTTAAATTTATTCCAGACTTCCTCTCAGTATTCCCCCCTACCTTGTTATTTCACTTTGCAGATTCTAATTTTAAGTTTAATTTCCATGTGAAAGCCACTTTGAGCCCTTGGTCATTTTATTTGTCCTTCCCTGGACCTTTTCAAGCTGCATTGTCTTCCCTGAAGTATGGCAACAAGAAGTGAATGCAGCATTCCTAGTGCAGCTGCACTGTGATTTTGTACAAGTGTAAGATGATGCTTCCTTTTCAGTTTCCAGGGCTTTGTCTATATCTTTTACAACTACTTTTGAGAATGACCTTGACATTCTTGATATTTTCTCTTGGGTTCTCATAAGCTAAGAACTTACTTTTCCATGGTTTTTATCGTTAGTTGTAGATAAATGAACCTCAGAAAAGGGAACTATTCTTTTCCTCATTAACTTTACGTGCAGAGAATTCTGAAGGAGCAGAGGGAGAAGAGAAGTTTTTACGTAAGCCATTGCACAAGCTTTCCCCTTAACCCAGACTGTAGTAGTGCCGAGCTCATTTGTGGACAGAGCACAGGGCCGTGTGTCCTGGTGGCAAAAGTGAAGGGCTGCCAGCGGGAAGATACAGGTTCCAGATCTAGCTGTATCACAGACCTACCGCGAGTGTCAGCAGGCAATTAACTTCTCTTGGTCTTCAGTTTCTCTGTCTATTGAATGTGCTTCATAATAACTGTTCTATGTGCACACCAGGGTGGTTGTGAGAATGAAATGAGACCATAGACATGGAGAAGCTTAGATAGAAGCTTATTAAAATGGTTATAGAAACGTGTTGTTATGTTCTACATCTGTTATAAAGTTTGTGGATGGAAGTCTCTGGGTTACTAAATAATATATGTGCAGGGCTTGATGCTTTGCTGCCTTCTTGCCAGCTCTCTACATAAGTCTTTTAGCAGTAATTCTAGTCCAGGCTCTAGTTTTCCTACCTTTTTCAGATTCCCTGCTACCTGTATGTTTTGATATCTGACTCTCAAAAGAGCCTTGGAGTTGATTCTGAGTTACTTGGCTAGGATGCATCGGTTTGAGCAGTGGTGCTCACGTTTGGCTGTCCATGGGAGCTGATGCCTGGGTCCCACCTCCAGAGATGTTGACTTAATGGGAATGGGGTGCAGCTTGGCCATTGGGTGAATCTAACGCACAGTGAGGTGTTAGAGCTGCTGCTAGACATGGCCCTGAGCTGAGCTGCAGAGCACTGTGACACACTGTCCAGGCACCTTTCAGCTTGGTGCAAGCCTCACTGGCCCTGCCCTTTTCTTAGGAGCACGACACCCACTGTATGAGCAGCTTCCTGCTGCTGAGTTCCACCCTTGCCCTGGAATCTAAATGTAACAGCAGAAAGACGAGAACCGAGAATGACAACAAGGGGATTGAGTCCGTCCGGGTAGGGAGATTTCAGGGTTCGTTGGTAAATTCAGAAGATTCTGCACCCTTTCATTTGGATTGTGTACTTCTAATACTAATACTTTTGGGAGATTTCCCAGAATTAAACTGAAAAGTGAAAAATGATCTAACAGTATGTTGCCAAGAGCCGGAACAATATCTGGAGAGCCTTTGGTTGAGCCCCATGGTCTGTCCACTCTTCTCTAACTTGCTTCACAGCGATCTGTAACCAAGAGTCTCCAAACCAAACACCCACTCTGGTTTCTACTTGGAAGCATTCACCTATTTAGAGCACTTAACCATCCATTTACCTCCTCCATTTTCCCAAGGTTTAAAACACAATTCAGAATAAGAAATGGGCCTGATTTGTACCCATGTCCCTAATGTTTCCCTATCAGAGGCTGTCTGTGGTGGTGGTGATGCTGATGGTCTCACTAGTGCGTTTGTACCTCTTGGCCATGAGCAGAGGTTTTGGTGACTGTAACTTACTCCCTCTCATGGGAACTCTGGCTCACCCCTCAGCTTGGCATAGGACCAAATCTAACTAATTAGAATTGTGTATAGCATCTGCTAATTATTCCCGGAAACTGTTGCATGACAACTTAGTTTTTCTTATTCATTTGCAATGAATGAGGTTTCAACCTTCCTTTAAAGCCAAACTTTTTAGAATCATTTTGTCAGGTGATCGTGAGCTTCAAGCGAGTTCATGCAGCCACCTATCCTCTCTGGGGTGAGCCACTATGATGGATGTGGGATCACAGTAGCCTCACATAGCGTTCACATGTCTTCTCCAGCTTTGAAGTACTGTCCTGTTTGCATTGAAAAATACTGAAGATAATTGAGAGGTTTATTCACTTTTCATATTAAATCCCATATACAGTGAAATGGCTCAATCTGTTTTTTTGTGACACAGATAAGTAGCAAGTCTTAGATTTCAGTTTTAGCCCTTAGCCTCACGTTTCCTACAAGTCTGCAGACCACTGATGAGGGCTTGAGGGGTTGTTTCATGCTTTTCTCTGACCTTCACATCTTTTTTCACTTTAGCCATGTTTCCTGAGAGACTGGGAGTTGCAGGTGCACTTTAGAATCCATGGACAAGGGAAGAAGAATCTGCATGGGGATGGCTTGGCCATCTGGTATACCAAGGATCGGATGCAGCCAGGTATTGGATCTTGGGTCGCTCTTGTTGAGTGTGACTGGCCTGGTTATTCATGTTTCCTCTTTTTGAGAAGGGTGCATTTCCACAATGCCAGCAATGTTCCCTCTCCCTTGATGTCTGGATGAAGACTGGCCTGTTTAGTCTCTAGAATGGTGTCTGAGTCCTTGTAAACAGCTAACTTTGACTCATCCTGGGGCCATTTCTTGCTTATTAATTCCTTCTGACTTCCCTGTGAAGTCTCCTGGCCTGTTGGCCGGGTGAAGGCGCTGGCTCTCCCGAACAACTGGGTGAGTGACCCCTCTGGGGTGGCACCAGGACCAACCTCAGCACTCCTGGGCAGAGAAGAGGTGTCTGTTTCCCCCTGCTGTGCAGGAGTCATTGCTCCAAGCAAAAGGCCAACTCCGCCTGATGCGACCTGGTCTCTTTTGCAGCAAGAAGTTGAACTTGGGAATTCATATCTCTCTCGGGCCATGGTCGTCACCAGGTGTTTGTGAAGCAGAGTTCTTTAGGGGCACTTTAGCAACCAGCTGGAACCAGTGCTAAACAGGGTTGAGCGGCCTTTTCTTCCCCACCTTCAGTAACAAACAATTGCAGATGCTTCTTGGTGTTTGTTACAGGCCAGGCACTCTGCTGTGTGCTTTTATGTGCTTTCCCTTCTTAACTGAGGCCTGGGAGTCATTTGAATTTCACTTTTTCTCCATCATAGTGCTGTAGTATTTATCAACTATTGGCTTTATTTCATTGTTCATCACCTGTTCTCTCTCTCTAGGGCCTGTGTTTGGAAACATGGACAAATTTGTGGGGCTGGGAGTATTTGTAGACACCTACCCCAATGAAGAGAAGCAGCAAGAGGTAATGGCAAGTGTCAGAGTTTAGGTCAGCTACACGGACGTCTCTGTCCTCTGCCTCAGAAATGCTGTTGAGGAGGGAGCAGAGGGAACAGGAAGTGAGGGGTTTGATTCTACTTTCTTCATCGGTTGAACTTCACAAGTTAATGTCTTTGTCAGGGGTTTTTCTAGAGAGAACTGTTTGTGGTACACAATCTTTGGGGAATGGCTGTCTCGATGGGGGGATTTCTCTCTAGTGTTAACTGTGTTGTCTTGTGCATATTAGGTGGTTGCCAGAAGTGAGCATGCTTAGCGGGTCGGTGGTTGGCTGGTCAGCCTGCCCCAGAGCAAGCTGACTTATGTCACTTGGCCCCCTGACTTAGTGCATCACTGCTGCATTCCCCTGCAGCTTGCTCACTCTGTCTGACATTTTTTTTCTTCTTTCTGTTGTCAGACATGGACAGCAGTTCTGCTCTCCTGTAGGAAAGGCTATTAGAGGAAATGGATGAAATCGCAGCATTTGTGAGGAATCTGGTATCTGGATGTTGGCAGAAGCATCTTGCCTGTTATTTCAGACTCTATATGTTCTTTCATACTTTCTTAATTCTAGCAGCATGTTGGTATTCTGCCCAGTGGCCCTGCCATCAGATGATGGGAAAATTATTGTGACAGGTTGTTGCTGGGTATCCTTTGGCCAAACAATATTCAGCAAGAAAGTCCAGATTAGGGATGGAGATAGAACTCACTTTATTTTTACCACTAAAGTTTATGAAAAATTTCAAACTTATAAAAAAATTGGAGGAACACATCATTGTATGTGTAACACGCAGGTTTGTTTTTAACATTTCCCACAGAGTTCACCTTGGAGGAGATGCAAAGTGAGACCTGAGTCGGGAGAAGGGCCCTTTGTCGTGGGTCAGTTCAGAATTGCTTCTGAGCCCTCTTCACTCCACTGTCCATCAGCCCCATCTAGGTGCCAGGCCCTGGGAATCAGTGAGCCAGGCCATGTGGTCCTTGCACTCAGTAGCACTGATGCATGAGAATGCTGGTCAGGGAGCTGGCTGGTGCGATGGGAAGACATGGCAGCCACATCTAACCTGGGGTGGGATGGTGGTGGTGGTGGCTATTAGGGAAGACTTCTTCCAGGAAGTGACAATGTCATTGAAGTTTGCAGAATAAGGAACTGGTGTTTTATACAGAGGGAAACACATTTGTTAAGGTGATAAAAGTGAGAGAAGGGGCATTGAGTGTGAGATCAAAAAGGGGGATCAGAGAGACATGAGGCTAGAGAGTGAGAGAGACGAGCCAGCAGTCTTGCCATGCCGCCCAATTCCAGGGGCACTATTCACATTGTAATACTGTTTTCCTTGGCACATTCACTGCCCAAGAAGACACTGCTCCATTCCCACGGGCAGTGAATGTATTCTAAGGGAGTAAGTGCATTAAAGGAATTTAATGGGGGAGGGGGGTCTTGTCATGATTACATTTGCAGCCGAGGACATGGTGGTAGTTAGAAGTACATTTAGCAAGAGATCTGGGCTTCAGGGCATGACTAGAGTTTTAAACCTGGCCCTTTATTTCTCCCAGAAATGAATGGTTCAGACTGTCTTGGTTTCCATTTCACCCTCAGGAGCATTTCTAACATGAGAGAGCAGATCCAATGGGCTTATTTTGTAAGGGGAGTAATTATTTAAATTAGTTTCAGATGGTAAAAATTGGGACTTCTTTTCTGGCTAGCTCTTATGGTTCTCACTCTCAGCTGCACATTGGAATTACCTGGTGAGCTTTTAAAGATATTGCTGTCCAGGTCCAACCTCAGAGAATCCGATTCTGTTAGTCTTAGGTGTAGTCTAGGCAACCTTTCTTTTTCAAAGATTTTCAGGTAAGTCACATGTACAGCCAGAATTGAGAACCCATGGGCCAAAATCATTGTTGCCTTATTATTTTATTGATTAAACAATTTTTTAAAACAAAAACATTTAAAAACCTAATAAAAGTAGTTTTTGTTTATAAGGTGGCTGTATGTGCCAAGCACTTCGTAAATATTGTCTTCATCCTCATTAAATCTCCTTATAGCATTATTTTTTCCATTTTAATCAATGAGTAAACAGAAGCTTAGAGAAGTACAGCGTCTTGTTCAAGGTAACAGCTGATGAAGGTGGAGCCAGATTTTGAACACAGGTCCACCTGATTCCGGAGGCTGTACTTTTAATTATGATGCTCTGTCCCCTCCCATGCATTGTTTTCTTCTGCTGAGTGGATTTCCTAGAGAATGGAGACATTTATTACTCTCATATGATCTATGCAATGTCAGTCCTTAGAGCTACTCAGTGCAGAGAGTGTGGGAAGTATACTCCTTTCTACAACCTGGAACTACTTTAGAAACTATTAGTGGTGTAGTTTATACTTTGATATGGTATGTGAAGGTGCCAGTCATTGTTTCAAGCACTTTTTTTGTGTATTATTTACTATCTTAACAATCTTTTTGGGTAGATATGATTACTACTCCTCCATTATGGGTAAGAAACCAAAGTCCATGAGATTTGAAAAACTTGTCAGTGACTCTTGGTTTGACTCCAGAGACTATTGTCTCATTATTTGGCGTTATTATTTTGAACACATAAAGAAAAGGTGACAAATAACAGTACCTTTTGAAAACTTGCAAATGTCATGTGTAGAAGATGTGCTGGATGACGAGGACAGGAGTCTGCAAGAGGGTGTAGAACATCCATCAGACCCTCAAAGTGCTGTGGTGGCAGCGTTTCTCTACTTTCTTGTTTTCTTGTCACCAAAGTGCATATGACCTTGTTACTCAACTCACTTCCTACCACATTTGCTCCTGAGGAAATAACGGGAGAATGCTAGCAACCAGTAATGCATCTGAGAAGGGGCTAGGGAGTTCAAGATGTGCATTGAGTTTAAGTTTGGCTCTGAAATCACTACTGGTTGTCCAAAGTCACATTAAAGTTTAAGTGAGTATGTCAAGAACTTTGATATTTGGAAGTGTAGGGCACTTACTACCTGTGCCCCAGTGAGGTAGCCAGATCATAAATTGTTGTTACAATGGTAGTTGAAGAAATAGAAAATCTAGATGAATCTATAAGAAGTAAAGAGGATGAATTAGTAATTAAAAATGATTCACAAAGAAAAGCCCAGGCCCAGATGGCTTCACTGGTAAATTTTACCAAATATAGGAAATAGAACTACTACTAATTTTTCTCAGTCCCTTGCTAAAAATAGAAGGAAAGGACATAACCAACTCATACTTTGAGGCCAGGATTGTTCTGACACCAAAACCAGAAAAGGACATAAGAAAATGACAGACCAATATCTCTTATGAATATGAATGTAAAAATTATCAACAAAATGCCAGCAAACCAAATCCAGTAACATATAAAAAGGATTATACACCACATCCAAATATATTTATTCTAGGAATGCACATTTGGTCTAATATCTGAAAATTAAAATGATAGAACATAATACTAGAATAAAGGACAAAAACCATATGATCTCATTAATAGATGTAGAAAAGGTATCTGAAAATTTGATACCTCTTTATGATCATAGAAACACTTGACAAAATAGGACTAGAATGGGCCTTCTGCAGCCTGATCAGGGGCATCTTTGGAAACTGCTGACATCACACTTGGTTATAAAATACTGGTTGCTCTCCCCCTCAGATCAGACAAAGATCTCTGCTCACTACTTCTGTTCAGCATTTGTGCTGGCAGTTCTAGTTGGGGCCATTAGGCAAGAAAATAAAAAACGCCCAGACTGGAAAGGAAGAAGTAAAACTTTCTGTTTGTAGTTGACATGATCTTGTGTATAGAAAATCCTAAAGAAGCCATAAACTATTGGAACTAATAAATGAATTCATCAAGGTTGCAAGATGCAAGATCAACATACAAAAATCAGACGTATTTCTATGTATTTTCGTTGAACAATCAGAAAATTAAAACAATTCATGTGACACTATCATCAAAAAGAATAAAATACTTAGAAATAAATTTAACAAAAAAACCCCGATACTCTGAAAACTATGAAAGAAATTAAAGACTCAAGTAAATGGGAAGACATTGCATGTCATAAATGGGAAAACTTAGCATTGTTAACATGGTGATGCTCCCTGTGTTGACCTACAGATTTGACGTAATCCCTGTCTCTCGTAAGCCTAACTGGCTTCCTTGTAGAAATTGACAAGCCAATCCTAAAATCAGTGAAAATTCAAGAGAACCAGAAAAGCCAAAATGATCTTTCTTGCCAAAGAAGAGCAAAATTGGATTCAAAACTTGCTACAGTGATCAAACTGTGGCACTACGTGAAGTAGACATACAGGTCAGTGGGATAGATTTCAAAGTCCTGAGATAAGCCCTCAGATTTCTGAGCAGTTGTTTTTGATAAGGATGTCAAGACAGTTTAATGGGGGAAGAATCATCTCAACAAATGGTGCTGGTACAACTGGATATCCACAAGCAGAATGATGGAGTTGTCCCCAACCTAACACCATACATAAATTTTAACTCAAAATGGATTAAAGAACTAAGAATAAAAGCTAAACTTGTAAAATTCTTAGAAGAAAACAGGATTAATTCTTTATGACCTTGGATTAGGCATGGTTTTTTAGGTGTGACGCCAGAAACAAAAACCACAAAAGAAAAAAATAGAAGGCTTTATGAAAATTAAAAACTTTCATGTTTTGATGGACACCATCAAGAAGGTGGAAAGACAACCCACAGAATGAGAGACAATAAATGCAAATCATATATCTAGTGAGGGACTTCATATATTCTAGATATATAATAACTCAGTAAAAGAGAGAACCCAATTAAAAAATGGTCAAAGGATCTGAATATATATTGCTGCAAAGAAAACACACATATGGCCAATAAACATTAAAAGACCTCAACATCATTAACCATTAGGGACCTACAGACCAAAACCGTGATGAGATGCCACTTCACACTCACTTTTGTGGCTAAAATGAGGAAGACAGGTGATGACAAGTGATGGAGAGGATGCAGAGTAATTGGAACCCTCATACACTGTTGGTGGGAATGTAAATGGAGTGGCTGTTTTGGAAAACGGGCAGTTCTTCAGATAATTAAATGGAATTTGCATGACCCAGCGATCCCACTCCCTAGTATACACCCAAGGGAAATGAAAACATATACAGAGAGCTTTTACGTGAATGTTCAGAGTATTCATAATAGCTGGAAAATGGATGCAACTCAAATGACCATCAACTGATGAGTTGCCAAACCAGTGTCATGTATCCAAGCAGTAGAATATCATTTAGCATTGATATGTGCTCCAATGTGGATTACCCTTGAAAACATGCTAAATGAGAGAAGCCAGTTACAAAAAACCACATATTATATAATCCCCGTAAAATGAACTGTAGGCAGACTATGGAGACAGTGGATAAGTGATTGCCTGGGCCTGGGTAGGGGGCTGTGATTTACGTGATTGCTGGTGGGTCTGGGGTTTCTTTTGGGGCGATGAAAATGTTCTAAAATTTGTTAAAATCACAATCTTAACTCTGAATATCCTAAAAGCCATTGAATTATAGAATAAATAGGTGAAGTGTGCGGTGTGTGAATTATATCTTAGTATTGCTATTTAGTTAAAAAGCTAATTAAAACATAACCTGATCATCTTTTCTTGGCACTTGAAGTCATCAGCTTATGGTTGTCAGTTCTCAGGTGCTGGTGAAAAGTTGCAGGGACCTCAGTAGCAATCTTGGAGCTGGAAAGTCTTTCTGTTAAAATTAGAGTACGATGACCAGAAGCCTTCTGGAAGGGGAGCACAGACATGCAACCTTTTGCAGTCTTGTCCTCATTCTTCCCAGTGAGACACTAGGCCTCATTCTGTGGATGGTGACAGCTGGTAGGGGACCAGGGAGAAACTCCTTGCTGTTCCCAGGCCAGGCCTGCTGGGAAGTCTAGTTTGAGGGGCTTCCCATATTTTTTAATGTGATGATTGTTTTTTCTCCTTTGAAACTGGAAGAAAATGAATAATACTGGGCCCTCCAGTTTAAAAACACATTCCCTTGTTGGAGACCCTGGTCCCACTTGGTCTCTCTGTTGTTGACAGAGACAATCTTTAGCTTCCTAAAGGACTTCAGAAAGTCTTAAGTTCTCATTGTCATCTACCAGGGGTGTGATTTAGGGTTTAATTTCAGTCCAGGTGAGGCAGTGTGTCTTCCAAGAAACCCTGTTGGAAAGCAGGTGTGGGGAGGATTTGGCAGGCTCTCCAGAGTGACGCGGCATCGAGGCTGGGCTTCATTTTGAGGGAAGTTAAATGGGTGACTTTCTACTGGAACTGAGTGAAGGCAAGGAGAAGGTGATGTTTCTGGGACAATGACAGAGAGGGGAAGGAGGGATCAGGAGATGGTGCTCAAGCACACTCCCCTCTGGGTTCTTTACCTTTTGGGTTTGCCCCTTTGGAGAAGACAGTGAATGCTGTAAGCCCACAGAAAGCTGCTGGCACCTGGGGGATTTAACATACAGTTTTTGGCGATTCATAGATCTACCTCACAGAGGAGAACTATAGACAAGTTTGTCTCATTCACAAGAAGCACTCACGTGCTGTCAGGCTGTGCTTTGAATATGGGGAGATGGGCCCCGGGACTTAAGTGTTTGGTGTTTGGGCATGTCTCGTTTTGTTTATTGATTTTAAAGCACTGTTTAGGTCCTCAAATGACATCGTTCTAGTGGGGTCTCAACTAAGATAAATGGAATTACAGTCACTTCCATGAATTTAAGAGACCATGATAATGTTCACATGTGTGAAGGCATTCCAGGCATCAGATGGCTGGGGGCACCCCTTTTATGTATTCTCCAGAGGAGGAGGTTTAAGCCTTGGGGACAGAGTTGCCAGTGTAGGTCAGTAGTAGTTTGGGGCCTTGTCATGATACTCAATAAAGCAGTAGTCTCACTGATCACACTTTATGTAGGACAGGTTCCCGCGTAAAGCATTAGTTGGATAAAGGTTACTGTAGGACCAGTGACTTACAGACTTGTCAGTATGAAAGTGTCTCTTTGTGGAAGTGGCAGTGAGTGCATTCTATCAGTTGTCTGAGGGGAGGAGAATATGGAGGTGTGAGGGAGGTGTTGTAGAAGAGGCATTTGTTAATTCTTATTTTTATATGAAAGCTTATTCCAGGAAAATCAGAAAAGGCTAAAACAAAAGCAAAACTACGAACATCTTTTTAAAAGCAACATTGCATCATATGAAGTTTTTTTTTAACTTCTAATTTTGAAACTTTTTAGATATATTGAGAATTGGTAAATACTAGTACAGATTCATCTTTTTTAAATTTTTGGTATAATTTCAGACTTATAGATAAGTCCTAAGAATACAGCAAAGTGTTCTGGGGTGCTGAGATTCCCCAAAATTTTTTACTACATTTGCTTCATCCTTTTATTTCTCTGTGTGTGTCTATCTATATTTCTCTGTGTTTCAAGGTCTATGTAGTTTAGAGACCTAGTTTTGTTTTAGGTTTTTGGTTTTGTACCTCCCAGCATGTACTAAGTAAGCACTTTTCTTTAGTGATAGATGCGGAGAGCAAAGTAGCACAGTGACCCCTGGGGTCAGACTGCCTGTTTCACTGCTTGCCACCTGTATTCTCTTAAGCATTCCCTTACCTGTGAAATGGGAGACTAATACCACAACCCAACCCCCTGCTTGTGGTAATTAAGGGAATGCATATGTGCACGTTACTGAGCACAGTGCCTGGCACAGAGCAAGCTCTCAGAAAATGCTGGCTGTTCTTACTGCTAAATGACATTCATAAGGGATG
This sequence comes from Macroglossus sobrinus, assembly GCA_004027375.1. Lineage (NCBI taxonomy): Eukaryota > Metazoa > Chordata > Mammalia > Chiroptera > Pteropodidae > Macroglossus > Macroglossus sobrinus. The sequence goes on from PVKZ01000296.1 coordinate 520,603, forward strand.
TTATGCAGACAACTGGGCAGTAGCCGTTTTGCCTCTGTTCCCTCCTCTCCCACCCTCCTTTTCTTCATATCCAGGTTCCAGAGCACAGATATGGCTGGCTTACTCAGTTGCAGGATGGTTTAGTTGGAAAAACCGCCCTAAAGCACGGTTCCCAAATGCTCCCATATTCACAAGTTCATGTCACTTCGTGATAGGGTTTCATGGCTTTCAGAGTGGGAAAAATGAGGTGACTTTTCATAAATGCAAGGTGTTTTATTATGACATTACATAGTTCTTTTTTTATGTTAAAGTGTTCTTTTAAAAAATGATGTTTATAAAGATGGTTGTTCTGTCATTATTGTATTTTAATATATTTAGTAGATCAAAAACCCGAAAAAGGCAAACCTATTAATCCCCAAATATTTTTGGAGATTTTACTAGTCCATGGCTGTTTGGCTTTGTGCTTACATGCGAGTACCTGTGAACACTGTTTCTGTCTAGAAGTTCACTAATTTTGTCACAGATTGAATGAACACTAGTTGACTCCCCACTGAATGCCAGATACTGTACTCGATGCTTTGCATGTCTCATGTCTTCATCATTCACCCTGCGAGCACATTACTCCCCCTGCTTCCACTGAGGAGACAGTCTGAGAGAGCTGCTGGGACCCACGCAGGGCTGTGCAGCTGCAAGTGGCGTGCCCGCAGTTAGAGCATGTCCCCCCACCCCCTAGTCACGGGTGCATGTGCTACGGGCTTCGGCCGTGCAGCGTGGCAGCGCAGGCCCCATAAACCATGGGCCTCCTTTTAGTGGAGATTTGCCGAAGGCGCACCCACCACATAGAGAGAGAGACTTTCTTTTAAGCGGCCTTGTAGGACAAAAATGTAGAAACATCTTTCCACACTATAGACAGTGGTCATTTGCACAACAGGTTGGAGTTCCTAATTGTTGATGACTCTTAAATTAGGAATGCAACCACCGCCTTTGCCTGAGTAAGTGACCCTTGGTTCTACTTACGTATAGGCTGCCTTCCAAGGAGAGGAAATTGTTGCTGTGTGAATTAGCGGCTACCCAAGAAACATCTCATGAACTGACTGGGCATAGAAAATAAGGTCTATTGAAAGACTTACTGCTAGAGTAAGGGGCAGAGCCAGACCGGGTCACAAGGTGCTGAAGGTGACAGGCTCCAGCTGCACAGCTGTGGAGCTCAGCCTCTAGTGCATTGTTTCTTAAATTTGACTACACAACACAGGCATCTGTGGTACTTTTAAGAAAGAATCCTCTGTCCTACTCTTGACATCCTGGATGGGCCTGTGACTGAGGGGCGCCTGTGGCTATGCTGCTAAAAGCAGGTGACCCTGAGGCCAGCTTTCTTGTGGCTGTTACTGGGTAACGAGGCACCCCACAGCCTCAGGAAGAGGAGGGCCCTCAGGTTGAGGGTGGTTGTCCTGGGCATGCTCATGAGCACTGCAGTTCAGCCTGTGTTCACAGGTGGTTGGATGCTACGTGAAGCCAGCCTCGGGGTCATCGGTCCTTGGAGCATGACACTTCTTCCTCTGCCACTGTTCCTCAAAGAGAGGAGTTTCGTGTTAAGCCCATTTCTGTACAGTGTTTGATGCCATGCCCATGGAGCCCTTGCTCTAGATGTTAGTCATAGAAGCGAAGGTCCATGGCAGTTTGGTCACCCACGGACTCCTTCCTTCATGCCACCCTGTAGTCCTGCATGTACGTAGTCCACTGGTGGCCCATGCAGACCTGCTGGTGCCTACCTGGAGACCCACCCTGCACTCCTCTGTGGCTTCTGCCCAAGCTCACATCAGCCTCCTCACCAGCTGAATTTCTCGTCCACAAACACGCCACCCCCATGTTGCCAGTGGACCCTCTACCTACCTGGGTCTCAGCTCAGAGGCCGTCTCCTCATCGGTCCCTGTTGTAATGCCTCTATTATTTTCATCAGAGCATTTATCACTATCTGAAATTTTATTTCCTTACTTATTGTTTGTCTCTTCCACTGTGATGTCAGCTCCTTGAGAGAAAATGCCTGTCTTGTTTCCCATCAAAGCCCAGCATCTGGAACAGTGCCTGGTCCGTCAGGTGCCCGTAAAGTGTCGGAGGGAGGATTGCTCTGGGCTCTACACCCTTGCCCCCTCTCCATGGGGCAGGGCTGATTTGAGCCTATGTATGGTGTCTCTGTTGCTAGAACTGTAGCAGTTTTCTGGAGCAAAGCTGAATACCTTTGAGCCTGATGATTTTCTAAACCTGTCATGTTACAACGCTCCCACGGAGCTTTTCCTTGCCCATATGCAGGTTAGTGTGACAAGACCTATTAGGGTTAGCATTAACTTCATAGCCTTTCAGATGGTGGGCTTTTTGTCTTCCTGGCAAGAGCTATATGCTGAGGTCCTGGGCAGGAAAGGACATCTTGAATTTGGAAGAACTTAGCCCTGTTTGTCACTCCTGTTTCTTTGCTACAGAAATACTGCAGTCTAGGTACAGACAAAGTCGATGTCCGCAGAATGTCCCCTGACTCTGAGTCATAAGTGGGGCCTGCTTGGACGGTGTGTTGCCTTGTGTTTTATGAAGCATCTGAAAGCTTCAGGGCCTTAGAGCGATCTTCCTAGTGGGCCCCTTTGAGGGTCTGGTGACAGTTACACACCCTCTTCTCAGAAGATGTACAAGCATCTGTGCATATCGTTTTGCCCATAATTTTGAGGGGTGTAAGAATTTGAATGCCCTCCATGGACCCTAAGATTCTGTATGGGAAATGAGGTCAGTTTGCTCATCTACCACAGCTGCTGCTTAGCTTTCCCATGCTGGTTCTTTCTGACTTGGTCTCCTGTCTTCTGTGCCCTTTCTTGTTTTATAATAACCTGCTGGACCCTCTCAGGCCCAGAAGAGGCGATATTCTCCAGGAGTCCAGGTACTCAGTTCTTGACATCCATAGCCATCCCTGACTCCCTGTGTGTTCATCTACCATTCACTACTATTTAGAATCCATGTCTCAAGGGTCACCAGTCTCTGATTTCAAGTGCATCTTCACCTTGCATGTTGATTGTTGAGGGCGGTGAGGAACTCACCAAGGAAGTGTCGTGTCTTGTGTCTCCCCGCCTCTCCTCTGCACTGCCCAGCACTGGGCTGCTCTGGAGTGCTTATTAGCTCATTCATTACCTCTGAGGAGGAGTTTGCTCCTAAATGTTATTCAAGGGAAAGGGACTTTGAAGTAGGTGGAAAATGCGTGGGATCTGGGAAACTTGCAGTGGGGGGACCTTGCTCCAAATATCACATTGGGAGAGGTTGTGTGGGGCTGAAGCTGAGTGGGCTGGAAGGTCTTTGCCTGAGGACAGCCATTGTGGCTGGAGAACAGCATCTGGCAGCCTGGCTCTGGCAGTGCCCTCTTGGGGTCCTAGTCCTTTAGCATTGTATGCTTAGAGGGTTTTAGGATTTGAAAGGAGCTATTCTGAATGGAAAGGTTTTTCTGATTAGACAAGTATTTTCAGAATACCTGCTGTGTCCAAAGCACCCTGGGGGAAGGGATAGTGCTGAGGTAGAAACATGTAAGATGCATGGTAAGTGATTTTCTTCTTCAGGAAGTTGACATGGCAGCTAGGTAGATAGACACATATGCATAAAATAAAAGTCACTGGTCTTGGGCAGAATACCGTGCCCAGCAGGGACCCCTGGGAGGCTTCATGCCAGACGCCAGAGTTTTGGGCCCTTTTACCCACTGTGTCTGTGGCACAGAGGCTTCCTGAAGGCAGGGGCAGTCAGTCACTTCCTGGGCCATGTCCCTTGGGTGACCATCTGAGTGTGGCTTCTCGGGGGCCACTGGCAGTGAGTCTGAGTGGTCATCTGGTCACTGTAGGGCTCAGCTTGTGGGTGCAAGATCCCTGTCACCATCGGCACAGGTCTGAAGGTGCTTCCTTTGCTTTCCCAGCGGGTATTTCCCTATATCTCTGCCATGGTGAACAACGGCTCCCTCAGCTATGATCACGAGCGGGATGGGAGGCCAACAGAGCTGGGGGGCTGTACAGCCATTGTCCGCAACCTCCATTATGACACCTTCCTTGTGATTCGCTATGTCAAGAGGCATTTGACGGTGAGTCTCTGTTCTGGACCAGCTGGTGGTGTGAGCTGTCTGGCTCCTGCTCCCTTGGCCTGGCCCTGATCTCACTCTTTTCTCTGTTCTAGATTATGATGGACATTGACGGCAAGCATGAGTGGAGGGACTGCATTGAGGTGCCCGGGGTCCGCCTGCCCCGGGGCTACTACTTTGGCACCTCCTCCATCACCGGGGACCTCTCGGGTACCACACGTGCACACCTTACTTGCCTTGACTGAGGTCACGTCTCAGAAGCCAGGCCTCAGCTTCTCAGAGGGAGCAAGATGGATGGGGCTCTGGGAGGCAGGTGCCCTGGGAGTGTTTACTGTCCTGCACCTCATACCCAGTTCCTTAACACCCTAGGCTGAGGCTGTCCTTGGATAGTTGTCTCAGGGGATGGTCGGTGCTAAGGGACATCAGCGTTTGCCTGCTCACAGAGCCCGCCTCCAGCCTGAGTTTGGGGTCTGCACTCTCCCATCACTGATGCTGCCATTCTGGTCAAGCTCCTCCCCTTCCTGACATGCTTGGTACCCCTTCCCTTAAGCAGACTTCACCGTTACACTGCTACACTCTCTCACTGACCCCCAGACACTTCTTTGTGTTCAGATTTCTGAATTGGTTGTGTGTACAGATGCTCTTGTTTCCGGCTTTCCTGCTCTTGGCATGCTGCCTTGGCCCTGAGTCTCTGCCACAGTATTATTTGTCTCGTGAAAGTTATTTCTATGTCTTTGTGTGGCACTCTGTTCTCAGCCCTGGCTCTGTACCCTCTTAAGCTCCTGGCTGCTGTAATAGATGTGGCACTCACAAATGCCTGCTGCCTGTGCTTTCCTATCTCCTTGGGGTTTTCTACCTCTTTGTCCTGATTTGTGTCTTTCTCCATGTGCTTGTTCTCTCCTGGGCTTTAGCTCCAATCATAAATCGAGAAGAAGTAAAAAAAAATATATATAAATAAAGACTCTTGAGTTTTTGGACCTAATTTATTATGAGTAAAAATGTGAAATAGAATTTTTCTGTGACAAAAAGGAGAGGCAAAAACCTATCTGAAGTAGGCAGTAGCCACTCAGTTGCAGTCTTTATTGCGAAGAAAAAATGTCTCAGTGAGGCCAAGGCTTCCAGTTTTCAAGAGAATCCAGGAATCTGGATTTTTAAAATGAAATCTAATTTTTCAAATCCTGGCAACTGATTTTATTTTTGAGGATATGATTTCCATACTACAGAAGTACATAGCTTGAAAAGTTTTGACTGATATTTGATCTGTGTCATCACTCTCACAGCCAAGACACAGAATGTTTCCATCCTTGCAAAGTTATCTGTGCCCCTTTGTTGTACCCGCCCTCCCCCCCTCCACCCCCAGCTCCAGGTAGCATGCTTTCTGTCACTTAAAGATGTTAGTTTTGGCTGGTAAGTTCTGAATACTGTGCAGACAGGCTGAAGCTGGGAGATAGAGCTCTTCCTGGCACGGGGACAAGAGGCACAGGCTTTAGATCTTTGCCATGTAATCTTGTAATGTGACCCAGTGAAAGAGGTGTCCTTGTCTATTATGGTTTCTCTCTGAGCGAACAGGTTTCTGGGACATGCTTTCAGTTAAGTTCATGATGTACTTTCAGTGGGAAGTTGTTTCTAGCTGTTAGCAATGGCCAAACAGAATAATCATTTCTTTGTTTATCCTAAGGCATCCTTTGCTCTTGGCTTTTGGTGAAGATGCCTAAGATAGTAAGTCTGTGATTTCTGCCCATAGCTGTCTCTATGCAGTACGAACTGCATCCTTCTCTTAAGATCTCTCCTATTGGTACATTCTTGCTGTTACATAGTGGATCGTTGAAAATGGCTGAGAAAGGCGCATCTCAGCTGTCCCAGCCCTGGCATCTCTCATAGGCTTGGATAAGGGCTACTGTGAATTCGATAATTGTTAGGAGGATGAGGATAATACATTGTGAGGGGCATTGCCCTGGCCTTTTATCCTGTCCACAGTTTAAACTCAGTCCTGACAGTGAAAACATTTTTCCGATTGAAGGCAAATCTAGTTTTTTCCTGTCTGCTAAATATTCTAAGAGTCCAAATAGGTGTGGAAGCCAACCTAGTAATAGAAATGGTAAGAAGCCCAGTCCCTGGGGACCAACCGAGCAGCCATGAGCTCCCTGGCACTCAAGTTTGTGGTCCCTAAAGACCAGTCTCCACTGAGAGAAACAAGAGCTTCTTGGACAAGTGGCAGGTTCGAGGCAGGAAGTGTACAAGCAAGACCTCCCAGAAGAGCCAGGAAGATAACCCTAACTTCTGGGTTCATATAAAAGGGCTCAGGAGCCAACCGAACAGGCTCCCATGGGACCAACACCAGTCGAGTTGAGCATCAAGATGTACAGCTTCAGTGTGGTGCAGCGCATTGAATGTGTCTGAATCGATAAGTTTATAATGACACTTTAAAGAGATACAAATCAAGCCTCGAATTTCTTGATTCTTTCTCTTGTAGTTACTAGTGAGATTCAAGGGTCAATTTCAAGAAGCTACAAAACGTTAGGCCCAGTCCAGAGGGAAATGTGTCTGGTAGCTGTGCCCTGCTCACAGCTGTCAAACAGCTGCTGGGAGACCCACTCCTGTGTTGCCTGTGCATGTTATCACCACTTAAAGGGGTTGCAGTGCTGCTGGCCTCACTAGGCTGGAAGGTTTTACGTAGCATGTGGGATTTCATTCTTGAGTTGTCTCTACATTTTTAAATTATGCAGGTAATGCATGCTTGTTGATAAAAACTTTAAATACAGAATAAGAGAGAATATTCCCCATTCCCTAGCGTTATTTTTAGATGGGAAAATAGAGGTTTCATTTATTTTTTTAAGGTCCCTGTCAGTTAGCTGTGCACCAGAAGCTGGAACCAAGATGTTCCAATCCATATCTGCAGGGCCTGAGTAGCCTTGTTCTCTCTCTAGACAACCATGACCTCATCTCCCTGAAGCTGTTTGAGCTGACGGTGGAGAGGACCCCAGAAGAGGAGAAGCTTCATCGAGATGTCTTCCTGCCCTCGGTCGATAACATGAAGCTACCTGCAGGTGAGCACGGGGACCCTGGGGACAGCCCATGAAGGGGAGAGCCATGGTGCTGGGGACAGTCAGAGGTGACCTGCACCTACCTTTGGCAGGGCTTTTCCTCCCTGTCCTGCCCCTGAGGAATACAGAGCACTAGCACCTGCTTGTCACTTGTCTCCTGGTTACAGATGAGTAGGATGAGGCTGCTCCATTTTAAACTGAGGCACTTGGAAAGGGAGAATCTGAGCTCTAGCTCCTGAAAAGGGCTCAGAGCCTGGGGGTGGCTTGTGGGGCAGTCCTTGCCAACAGGGTGGGCTCCCTGGTGCTGACTTGCTTCTCTCTCACTTCCTCAGTGACAGCCCCACTGCCACCCCTGAGTGGCCTGGCCCTCTTCCTCATTGTCTTCTTCTCTCTGGTGTTTTCCGTATTTGCCATTGTCATCGGGATCATACTCTATAACAAGTGGCAGGAACAGAGCCGAAAGCGTTTCTACTGAGCCTTAAAGTGCCATTGCCACCTCTGTGGCTATCACCATGAGGTATGGGAGGAGCAGGCACTGGCCTGAGCACACAGCCCAGCGGTCGTCTTCAGTCTCCAGCAACTGGTCAGGGACTCTGTTCTGTCACTAGAGCTTTGAATGCAGGGACACAGTCATCCGTGGGCCCTCTGACTCTGGTTCAGGAAGCCCACCCCCCAGGGCCATGCTGTGAGGTGCCTTTCCCTGTAGTCCTCCCTTGGGAGCTAGTATCTGCTGCTGTGATGCCAAGATCACAGAAAAGGACTCCAAAGCCCAGGCTGCCTTGGCGTTGGACTCAGGATCCTCATGCTTCATTTTTAAACCTTCCAAGATCTCATACCTTCCCACCGTTCGTTTTCTGTTTTTTGCTTTTTGTCTAAGCCTCTGTCCACCTGGCAGCATTCTTGGAATCTAGATGGAAACTTCTGCCCACCCCCACCCCCACCCCAATGCAGCCTGGGCTGGAAGCCATTCGATGCCTCTCTTTTGGAGTTGGGGCTACAAAACAGACACGTTTCACTAACCCTCATGAACTGGCCGAGGGGAAGGCTTTCTGCTTTGGCTCGCTGTTCTGGCCTTTGTTGGTTAGCATGGCCCTTGGTTCTGTTGGTGTGTTTGCAGCCTTTCCAAGTAAGTCCTGTTAGGCCCTCAGTCACGTTTAGCCGGAAATTGCTGTGCAAGTGAGTAAGCTTAGAAGATTTCATGAATGTGGTGGGACTGATCCTGACAATGACCAGCTCCAGGTTTGGCACCAAAAGCAGCATTTGCCGTATGATTCGACCATGTGGAGATGTTCCTGTCCCATCCGGAGCCTGGTAGCTGCATGTTTTGTGTTTGTCGTGATCTTTGGCCTCTGCTCTGCATGTTCAGAATGTAAGGAAGCTTTCTTCCTACGGCCTCAGCCAGTACCTGCAGATGGAAGTCTGGCTTCTCTCCAGAGAAGAGTTGCTGTGTTCATTGCCAATCTGAGCACGGTAGAGACCCGGTTATCTGTGCCTGGGGTTCATTGTCACTGAGCACCAGAACCTGAGTATCACCCTTCTAGGGTCTCCCTTATTCCACTGCCTTATTTGACAAGGGATCACTTGTGCTGCTCCCCTGTCTGTTCTGTGATGGAATTGACTCCAGAGGGTTGGAACTCTGAGCTCTCCAGCCATGCACTTCTGTAGCCTGAGAGAATTCATAAAATGGCTGATGGAAACCAAACAAGAGCTTCTGACTTTGGTGTCCTTCCTTCTAGGTGTGGGTCTGGGGGAGGGTCCAGGGCATTTTTCTGAGCCCCAAGCCCCTCAGTCTTTGCCCCACATCCTGGGTTGGGAGACGCTCAGCTCAGCACATAAGACAGGGAGGGTCCCCTTGGCTTGGTGTGGGTTTTCATTTCATCCTTTCCAGGTACTTAAAGAAGCTCCTGGCTGACTGCACTGGGTTTGGGGTGGGGACCACCTAACACCTCCCCCACAACAACAGCAGAGTTCCAGAAGCCAGGAAACAAACTGAAGCTGGGGCTGGGGCTGGAGCTCAGCCTTAGAGCCAGGTAGAACTGAAAAGGTTAATGGCTGTTTGTCTCTTTTGAGTTCAGGGGAAGATGGGATAGACCCTTGTGGTGGGACGGCTTGGGTGAGCTCCTGAGATGGGGGCAGTGGTGCAGGAGGGTCTCAGCGGGGGAGGGGTGTGTGAGAGAGCTCAAACTTGTGGGTTCGTGTGGGCCCAGCTCATGATGCCCTGGGGCTTTTTAAAGAGGCGGGGAGCCCTGAGATGCAGCTTCACCCAGCCCTGCTGCCTTAGGGAGGCATGAGGTGCTGGCAGGCTGTCTGACCCAGCTCCATGTGTCCTGCCCTAGCTCTTTTTGTTCTAGAAACAAATGTTTCCCTCCACACATAAGGCCGAGTAGGTATGTCTTAGAAGAGGGCTGTGCCAGTCTGTGGCATGGCTCTTTTGTGCACACATACCAAAAGGGTGAGACCATGTCCTTGGCCCTCTGCTTACCATATGGAGCCACTTCTCTCCTCATAGTCACCCTTTCCCTGTTTCTCTCTGACTTCTGAGTCTATTAGAGTGGAGGAAACCCTGAAGACTAGAGGTAGTGTTGGGAGGTGACATTGTTCCGTCCTTATCTGAAAGGCTGGCATTTCATTCTTTCATATTATCTTCAATCCCCAAATGACAAGGTGGATCTCTTTTATAAAGTTTATTTCAGTGGAAGATTACAACTCTGCCCTTCTTGGCAAACGTAGTTTCTGACAGAATGGCCAGAATATCCTAGTTCTTTGCTGTTCTAGAAGATAGAAATAGGAACTGGTGGGAGCCCCAGGGCAGGGCTGACAGTGGGCAGAGCAAAGCCAGGCAGACCCTAGCAAATTAGCCCCGTGGGGCTGGAAGTTCTGGAAAAATATCTTGCAAGTGATTTATGGGTCCCTGGAGGGGTTTCAGCTCATGGTTTGTTGTAGGCTCTATTGCAGGCTCTTGGTTCAGATGCTGGGTGACGAGGACGGAAGAGTTTCTATGGCTGGTGTTTAGTGAATTAATGATGTTGTTGAATATTATAATGGGCGAATTCAGCCGAAGTTTAGGTTTGACCCAGTCCATGGCCAAATAGTTCTAGGGAGAACAAGCAACAGTTAGCCTGAGGCCACAACTGGGAGGCTCTCCAGAGTTAGCCAAAGAGCAACTGGTGCCTTTGTCCCTGTTCCCATACTCACCGGAGCTGAATATATGAAGTTGAACAGTATAAGCCCTATAATCAATATGATTGAGGCAACTGTGATTTTGAAGCGGTAGCGTTTCCAGAAAATACGGAGGATGTTTTTAATGGGTGATTGAAGCCATGACTGCAAGGTGGTGATACGTCTGTCCGTGAGCAGAGTTGATGTCAGAATGTGGAGGGCAGAGGGGACCTTCAGGTCAGGTTATTCAGAGCAAAGAGCTTACTTCTAGAAGGCCGCTTTGGCCCTCCACCCTACCTTCACCCCCACCCATGGCTGCTCTCTCCCACATGTGATTGCGTGTTAAGCCGGGCACTGGGAAATCATTGCTCTGCTCCACTGTCTTCCCACTGGTCACTTCCCCTACATATTGCCGGGTCAGCAGCTCGGCCTTGTGAACGAGGGTGGGCACCTCTGCCCTGCAGGACCCTTACAATGGCGGGTGAAGTGTAGGGTACTGGTTGGGTTCTGACTGCCCGCGTCCTGCTGGCCGGATCAAGGCTTCCCTCTCTGTCAGAATCTCCAGTGTCATCTTCACTTTACCCTAGAAATACCACCATTATGATGGATGAGCCTCCTCCTCCACTAAGGAAACGGGATACAGTTAAGGCCCCCGGGACTGTTAGAGCTGAGGGCTGGGCACACCAGCTCCTACCGACAAGCGCCATTTGCTATCCTCAAGGACCTGGCAAGGCCACCAGCCAGTTACAGTTCTCTTCTTGAAGAGGGAGAAGTGCTTGTGCCGGAGGAAGCAGGGCCACTTGGGCTCTGCATCCATCATCCTGGCAGAGCACAGCTTGGCATGCCGGGCTGGGAGAGGCATGTCCGACAGATCCAGCTCTAGGACCCCTGAGCCCAGAGAAATGCTGTCACAAGAGGAGTTCCCTGTCCCAAGGTCACAGCCCCTGTACTGGGATCTCACCTAGGAAGTCATCAATGGAGAAGAAGTCATTGTCCCAGACCTGGATAATGAGCCGAGCCGGGAACTTCATCACTGTGGGATCCAGGCTCCATATGTAGTCCTGGGGGATGGCAGAGGAGTATGTTACTGCCAGTCTCCTTTGAGAGTCTCCTTGGCCACCTTAGGAGTCCACTACTCAGCCTTATGGACTGTCGGGGGAGAGGGTTTGTACCTGAGGCCTCCAGTGTTCTGATGCAGTGCACAGGTCCCTTCTTAGAAGCAAGAGGAGGAAGAGAAGCTACCTTGCTCACGTTACCTTCTGGCTCAGGACGCATACTTGCTCCGCTGCCAGGTAGTCCAACGGGAAGACGAACCGCCAGTTGAAGCTGCCTTCCCCGGTCAGGGAGTTATAGTGGACATCTGTCTTCTGCATATCCTTCTCCAGCCCAAATAGCCACCTGGGGCCAGAGTTCTCTCACCTGGGGTTTGTGTGCACTGTCCCCATTCCCAAACTGGAGACCTGTGGGAAGGGCTGCCCATCTGACACCAGATGCAGTGGCAGTGGACAGGTGTCAGCCCAGGACAAGGAGGACCCTTAGGAAAGCAGAACTGGGCGACTCTAGGAACTGCTGGGGTCCTTCCCACTCGGCCTCACCCTTTGACATAGATGTCACTCATCATCTCGTTGCTTAAGGTGATGTTCTTCAGGTCCACCTGGGCAGTTTCCCAGATGATGCAGCGTAGCTCGTACCTGAAGCCAGGGTAGCCTTGGTGAGGGGGAGAGGCTTGGGGTGGGGGTCGCCTTCCAAGCCCTCCAACATGCTGGACTGGGAGGCTTGGGAGGGAAGCCCCAGGGTTCCCAGCAGAGGAAAGCATGCCTATGCCCAGTGCCGGGAACACCAGTGCCCGCACCTGGGGAGGCTGCCCTGGCAAGCACACCCACACCCACCTTTTAGGCTTCCTGGGCATTATGTTGACAGGGGGGCCAGGAGGCCCCAGCTTCTTGGGGAAGATGTCCACCCACATTTGCACCTTTCCCTGGAGCGGAGATGGGTTAGCTGCTGGGGTTCGCTAGCCTCTGTCCTCATGTGCTGACCTGGGGAGCCCCATCCCAGGTTCTGAGGTCTGGAGGCCATATTCCCAGCACTGAGGAATGAGGTGCAGGGTCTGTGAGGTGGAATGACTTCAGACAGGAAGTCAGGTCACCCTCCCATCAGCCTCCCCTTTTTCTTTTTCTTGGCTGGGAGAACAGTGCAGTCAGGTTGGTAGTGTATGATGGCTTCAAGGCTGATGGCCATGATTTCAGCATGTCACTTGTGACTTGGGTCTGAAGTATTAATGCCATTTAGCAGGTGATGCTGGAAGCCTCTGGATGGCTTCCGAATGGGGTTGGGGCTTCAGTTATTAACCAGCTTTGTGGCCCTAAGTGACTATAAATTAGATAGCCTGGCCAGTTCGATTTAGGGTAAATAACCACATCAGAAGGATATGAAGCTAAAGCACAGAGGTCTAAGAAAAGGATGAAATGGTGAGAAAAAAAGGGAAAGGGTGGAAATGCTAACATTGGAAGAAAGATAAATATATTCTTTCAAAGTTTATGACCTAATTTTATTTTTTTGAAGTTGACCCCATTTGAGAAACCAGGTTTAATGAGAATGCTTTAAAAAAAAAATGCTCAGCAGAACTTTTTGTCTCAAATGTGCTATCAGCTTGAGAATGTGGAAAATGGGGTGAGTCATTCTGTCAGCTAGTGGGGGTGATGATAACGGGCCATGGGGTTTTTAGCCCTTCTCTTTGGGGCTCCTGGCCACAAGGAAACACAACAGGTAACAGTCAGACCACGGTTATGGTGTCTGCATGCCGGCCCCTGGTGCTGCTGCCCCACCTCCCTCAGGAGACAGGTGGTGCTGGCGTTGGCCGCTAGGTGCCTCAGCATATCCTGCAGCAGATGGATGTCTGGCCTCAGTTTCCTGTGCACAACCTCTCCAGTTGACTCTCTTCTTCCTAAATGGCACTGCATGTGTGCATCTGAGTGCTGGTCTCTACTTCCCCTTGTTCAAGGATCCATCCTGGGTGATGGGTTCCCCGTCTCCCAATCCAGCTTCTGAGGTTACATACCTGGTCGATGCCTGGCTGGCTGTCACTGTACAGCGTGCGGGTCTCCACATGCTCAGGGACCAGCCCCTGGGTGTGCAGGAGGTGCAGAGCCAGGCGCTCCTTCTTAGGTCCCAAGTGACGAGCACTAGGAGTCTTGGGCTCTAGATTGGAGGGGGCAGAGGGAGGGGCTCCCGGGTCATTAGCCTTCCCCTCTTCCAGGGAGCCCTCACCTTCCTGTGCCCAGCTAAGACAGTGGCCATGGTCGCCCCCCACAGAAGGAAGGGGGCGGGGGGGCCGCCTAGGGGTGTCCTTCCACCCTGAAACATCCCTAGTCTGATGCCTGGGTCTGGGCTCTCTGGCGGTGAGCTCTGCTTACCAAAGCGTTGAAGCTTGAACTTCCTCCCATTGTAAAAAACAGAGTCGCCTTTGGGGTTGAAGAGAGGCGGAGGCAGTCCTTTCCGCTTGGCATGGTGTTCCAGGAGGAAGCTTGGGAGCACCTGATCCCGCCACCTGAAGGGCCCTGATCTGGAGAGGTGTGAGAGGAAACGATGGAAGGTGTGGGTCCTGGAGAACACGCTCCTTGGAGCTGCAGGTGCCCAGTGGCGGGAGTAGAGGGAGACAGGTTTGGGCCCTGGGTCCCCAGCCCAGGATGCAGGCTTCTAAGAAGGGAGCTGTGGGTTCACTCTGCCACTCGTCCCTGCATCCTTGCCCTGGGTCAGGCCCTCTCACCGGCAGTACGACTGGGAGAGCCCACAGCGAGCTCCGAAGCCAGACAGGAGCCGGTTTTCAAGGTCAATGACAGTGGATCCAATCTTATCATCAGGTGAGAACAGGTCAAAGTCATACAGCTGGACTTCCAGGTCCTTCTCCAGGGGGATGGTGCAACTCAGCTCAAACATCCTGCGGGGAGGGGGATGCAGACCCTGGCCCATGTCACCTACATGCCTCCCATCCAGCACCTGGGCTGGGGGCCTCTGCTCCGCCTCCTGTTTGATCCTGGTGACTGGGGAGCAGAGCCCGCTGTGGCTCTTGTCTGCCAGTACCATCCCCCAATATGACTGAAAGTGACTGTCTGCAGGCCTACAGTATGGGACTCGGCTCCCTTTCCAGTCAAAGCATGTGAAGGGCAGGTTGCCAGCCCATTCATCTTCTATCTTTAGTGTGTGAGACATTGCAATAGCAACCCGGTGGCCAGGAGGGAATGCAAGAATTCCTTGCTTCTGGAGCTTTCCTCCAGCACTGTATGGATGGGAGTGGAGAAGGGGCTGGGTGAGAGGGGTGCTCACATGCCAAAGATGGGGTCCAGGGTGTTGGCCTGGTACTTGTCCCGGCTGCCAAGCTTAGTTTCCCCCAGTTTCAGGATCACATAAGGGTCACACTGGGGGACAGGCATAAGAGAGGGGAGGATAGGGCATGGAGTCAGTCCAGGTTGGTCAAGGAGGGCGAGAGTGGGGCAGGAATGACTCCTGGCTTCAGACAGAGCCTTTGGGGAAGTAACAGTGTCAACAGCGTGAGGGAGCTCCAGCACACAGGGTTCAGGCTGGGCCTGGGAGCTGCCTGGGCTGCGTGGGCCAGGAGGTGGGCATGGGGCAGGGGCTGTTCATTACCAGACCATTGTAGTCTTGGGGCTGCAGGTTGATGGCTCGCACCACATATACCCGCACAATGCACTGCTGAGGGAAGTCGTCCTTCTTGGGCCAAACGGAGAGCTGGCGGGGTGGCTTGGGGGCCTCTGGGTTCTCAGGAAGTGGGTAGACACGGAAAAGGCCCTGTGTGTCAGTGGAGGTTGGTGTTGTTAGCTGGCTCCGCAGAGCCCTCCAGGAGCTGCCCTGCTTCAGGCTTGGGAGAGAGTGGTAGGAGGATGCAGGGACAGTAGACTACAAGGACAGGAAGAGAGGCAGGTGTGGCAGAAATGCTGTGTGGGGACTCCATGTGCAGGAGGGTGCTAGGCAAGGAACTGCTCACATGGAGGTTCCCAGTTTGCTGATGTGAACCCCATTCCACCCATCCCCTTTAGGTTTGAGCTCATTCTTGAAAGTTCTCAGGCCTCGGGAGACTGTGCAGGAGCTGGGAGCAAGAAGGCCCTTGCCCACCTTGTGTGTGGGAGGTCACCCTGAACCACAACATAGGCCAGTCTATGCCCCCCTACTCCCAAAACTTTTTCAAGCCCTCCATGCCCCCTTCTACAGGGAGCATATAGAGGCAGGGCCTTTATCTCCTCTGGGACAGGAGGGCAGGAGGAGATGCCAGCTAAGCTGGGCCAGACACCCACCTTGAACTCCCCTACCACGGGGCTGTCTGCCTTGGGTGATTCCTGGTAGAGTTTGAAGGTCTGGCAGAAGTCCTGCAGGCCTTGGAAGGCTGGCACCGCCTCCAGTTCGCACTCATATACCTGCAGGAGGGCGTGGGGGACCCAGGCTGCTGGGGAACAGGCCTGGGCTTGACCAGAAGGGACTGTTCTGGGACCTGGATTGAGGAACCACCAACTCCCAGGCCTTGTCCCCTGGTGTCTGCCTAGACAGTGGCCCCAGGTTCAGGAATGCCTGCTGTGGCTTGGGCAGCCCTGGTTCTCACACAGGTTTGGCTGAAGGAGGTGTGGCCTGGAGTCTTGGGGTGACAGTGAGGAACCCCCCACCTTGGTAGTTGCCAGAGGATTCGGGGCTAGGTGTGCTGGCCTTCTCGGCAGGTTTAATTACATGTCAGCAGCCTCCCTCCTGGGGCCCCCAAACCTTCAGGGTGTGGTAGTCTCTGTCCTTGTGCTTCGGGGACTTATCGTCTCCTGTGGCCCAGAACAACTTGCTCCACCAGTCTACCTCATGCTCGTACTCATCCTGGTAGGGAAGAGGGGCCACTGGCCTTCCTCTGCCCAGGCTCATGCTGCCCCCACCTCCCGAGCTGGCTGGACTGGCTCCTGGTTCCCAGGTGCTGAGCCCAAATTACCTCAGTTTTGCTGAACTGGAACCAGAATTTTTCAAAGAGATAACCTAGGAGCTGAGAAAAGAGAGCATTGAGCGAGGTGTGGCCTGGCGTCTCCCAGCCTGCACTCTACCCTGTCCCTGAGGAGAGGGTGCAAGCCAGGGCCGACCTCACACAGGCCTCTTCATTCAGGGCCTTTGGACGAACATGGGATTGGGGTATGAAGGGCAAGCCCAGTTCTTAGTTCTTAGCCCACAGCTTCAGACCGAACTCGGGACTCAGAAATGCCCAACACCAGTCCCCACCCCAGACCTACTGAAAACAATCTGCTTTTGCTGCAGACACCCTAAGGATGCCTTGGTGTTCACATGTGACAAAGGTTACTCTAGACAGTAGTCCCAAACCCAAAGACATTGGAATGACCTGGATTGCAGGGCAGTGAGCAGGGAGGGGGATGCTTAGAAAAAATTGCCAATTCCCAAGTGCTGTCTGCAGCAATTCTGATGCAGGTGGTCAGTGGCCTGGATCTCGGGATTTAATACTTGACTTGGATGGGCAGTTAGGCCTCACGCCGGGAGGATCTAAGAAGCCTTCAGGGACCAGGGCTGTTCCCTAGAGATGGTGCAGGAGAAGGCGACCTCAAGCCCTTGCTCACCTGGTGCTTGTTCAGAGACAGCTCTGTGTGGAAAAAGTGCAACCATGAATCTCAGGAGCATGCAAAGGGGTGCCGGCTTGGTGGCAAGGCCTGGGGAATGGCCAGGAGGAAGGGCATACTTGGAGGCCGTGGGGGCACGTAGTCCAAGGCCCAGGGGTCGCAGAAGTAGGGCTGCAGGGAATCGATGCTGGCCTGACCCACCACGGCCTGCTGGCCGAAGTCCCGGTCGTCTACCACCTTCAGCACGAGTGGTAGCGCATAGGCCGCCTCCGTCGGCATGAACTGCAACCCAGGGAGTTGGTGAGGCCTCCCCAGAGGAGTGGCTGTCCAGCCCTCGCCTCGCCTGGGCCTTCTTACCAGTGTGAGGAAGAGGACTGACTGGGCGAAGTTGGGGTTGCTTGGGAAGTCCCTGATGGGTTCTGTCTGCAGGGTTTCTTCCCAGCACTCCACCAGCAGCTGTGGGGCACGCACCTCCTTCATGTTGCGGAGACCCCAGGCCAGGATCTGCCAGGATGGGTGGGCCGGCAGCCCCTCTGTGAGGGGTCCTGGCCCAGATAGGCTGTGCTGGCAGTGCAGTGTCTCAGGGAGCACACAGTGCTTGTCCTCAAGGCCAGGACCCTGGCCCTGCCGCTTCCACGAGGGAGTTGCCATTGGCCACTAACTGCCCATCACTGACCTTTACTGCCATTTAGGTATTATTTTTCCCTACCTGTGGCCCTGTCTGGCCTCTCACCTGTTCTCTCAGAAGTGACTTCCTGATACTGGCTGCCTCGAAGGCCCACAGGAATGGAGTTACTCTAAACTCCTTGGATGTCCCTAAGGCCAGCTAGCTCACTGCTGACTTGTCTTTCGTACAACCCCATGGCTGGCTGTTCAGTGACCCAGCGCCCTGTGATCTCACTCTCAACTGGCAGACACTGGGTCCCCCAGGAAATGTCCACATCCTTACTCCTGAGGGACCAGAGCAGGAGCCAGCTGGGGCACTTGACCCTGGGGAAGAACCCGGTGCCGGGAGGCCTGACTAGTTTTTTTCTCTGCCAGATTCGAGGCTCCCATGTGGGGACCTCCGTGCTACTCTCAAAGGAGAGCTGGGACACATGTTGGCCTTGGAAATCAGGCAGTCCTTGACCAAATCCTAGCTCTGCCGCTTAGCCCGTATCACTGTCTCAGAGCCTCTGTGCTGCAGAGCAGGACCACTCATGCTGAAGCCCCTGGTCTGCTCCCCACTGCAGGGAGGTACAGAGATAATGTCCAGTGTTCTCTGAGTGCTGCTGCCGTCCCCTGCCCTGTCTCCTTCCACTTTGGATCAGGTGGTCAGCAGAGAGCTCCATGGCTCTGGGTGAGAGGCTCACTCCCTGCCCGCCCTCCCCTCCCCGCACCTGCGTCACCTCGATCATCATTTTCCTTAGTATGGGCTGCATGCTCTTGGGGAGTGTGAAGACACCGTTCTTCCAGGGAAGACTTAAGATTGGCAGCTTCCTTCTGAGACTCTGAGGGGTGAGGTGGGAGAGCAGGGATCATGAGGCCGCATTGGGCTGGTCCTGCTACCCGCCACCCTCAACTCAAGTGAGTTCAGAGGGCTTCTCTGAGGAGGCCCCAGATGTGGGCAGATGCTGGCAGGGGAGCTGGGATGGGCCTGTCCTGGGGGGTGGAGTAGGGACTCTGTCTGCAGGGCCTTATGGCAGGGGTTTGGGGCAGGGTGGGAGCACTGATGACTGTGCTCCCTAGCTGGCTCTCTCTCCCAGTACCTCAGTCTCCAGGATCAGCTCACAGGATGCTAGGATCTCGCCCTCTTCCTCTCCCAACTCTTTTGCAAGGGGGTGCCACCTCATGGGGGGCAGGATCCGTTGCTGGACATCCAGCCAGACCACTGGGGACCACATGCTCCGTCCCCACAAGCTCTCCTTGCCCTGGAAGGAAGGGGAGGTTGCAGAACACGGGGGGCCCAGCTGGTGGGTCCTGGTTCCTCCCAGGACCCTGTGGATCTGGGAGAAGAGCCCACACGTACGCCCACATGGTGCCCTGTGAGTCAGGCCTGGGTGTTCTGCCCGAAAGTAAAAACTTGCCACTGTGCCCAGCCCAGCCATTTTACCTGGCTGTCCCGCTGCCACAGTTCCAAGACCACAAGTGGTGGGCTCTTTCTGGTGTCCTGGGGGTTCTCATACAGTAGGAGGTGCTGAAAGACAAGTGTCTGCGCCCACGTGGGGGCTGCAGAGCTCCTGAGGCTTTGGGTGCACTGGCTGTGGTGCAGGAAGACCAGGCGAACGAAGGGCCCTGCAGGCGGGGGCATGGGGTCAGGCTGAGCTGTCAGGTGAGGCTCTCTTCTCCTCTGGCTGCTGTTGCCACTGGACCAGGTACCTGAGCGTGCCCCGGTCGGGCATCCCAGACACTATCAGAAAGCCACAGAGCACATAGGCAGAGAGCCAGAGGAAAAGAGCCATTTGTTTCTGCCACGTCTGTTTCACACTGCCATGGTGAGGCCTGCGCAGCACACAGACGGCCAGCCGGTGGCCCCTCAGGAGCAGCTCTGGGGACCAGGCACATGTGGATGCCCTGCCGCAGTACCAACTGGCCTTGGCACTAGGGATGTTGCATAGACTTCTCAGTGGGGGAACTGGTGCCCAGGGGACACTGCTCTGGCTGAGCCCATCATGCAGCAGCCTGGCTCCTTACACTACCCTCAACAGAACAGGGTCCTCCCTCATGGGGCCAGAAGTCACTACCCTCCTCCCCACCCTCATCTTCTGTCCAACATAAGAAACAGATGGTTCCCAAGGTGTTACCCTCTCTTGCCTCCATGTCTTGTAAGTGCTATGCCAGCAAATTCTTCCCTCTTCAAGGCCCAGCTAAGTGGTCCCCATCGGGTGACACCTCCCTCACTCCCCCTTGTTGATTCCACAGTGCTGGGGACACATGAGAACAGCCTTGTGTTCCTTGTTTTTGTGTCTTTTTCCCAAACCAGGGCCGTGAGCTGTTGGGGGAGGGGTGTGCATGTTTTTCACCCTATTCCTTGCCACACTCTTTGTACTGCAGGTGGCCGCATCAGAGGGCTCCGGGAGAGAAGGGCGCCTGCCACCTACCTTGGAACACCTGGGTCTGACTGACTGCCAGATTCCGGGCCTGGTAGATGTAGCAGAAAAGCTGGTAGTAGTGAGGCTCTGGGTAAGAGAGGGGCTTGTCCATCACTGCCCCCAGGACCCCAGCCCTCCCCAGCCCTGCCCTCAGGTGCACGGCCTCCGGACACCCAGGCCGACTCTCAATTGAGTGCTCACTGTCAAAGATGCAGTAGATGAGAGGCAGGTGGGGTGGTTGGGTGTCCTCTGCAGCAGACCTCCTGGAGTCTGTGAATGGCGTCTTGTCCTCTTCATTCTCAGCCTGCTGATTCAAGTCCACATCCTGTGCCTGGGACCTTCTCCCCTAAGGCTCCTGGGAGCCCAGGCACAGCCACCCTCCAAAGCCTAAGGATGTGGATCCAGGTCTGGTAGTTGGTAGTTGGTAGTTGATGCCCCAGCCCAGGTGTCTGCGCTGCCTGCAATGCCCAGGTCTGTCCCCAGGGCTCCAAAGTGGGGTACAGGGGGAGTTGCCTGCCCGCTGAGGCTTTACCAAGGACCCCTCCAGGAGGAATATGGGCGCAGTGCCCTCGTTTTCGTCAGGGGCCAGTCTGCGGTGCCAGCAGCGGCGGCGGAACTGGCTCTGAGGCTGAGGGCCCAGGTGGAACTTGGAGCCCATGGTGCCGTACTCCCAGCCCTCCTCCTCCTGGGCCAGGCCGTAATGCTGCTGAGGGCAGAGAGTACAGTCACCCTCCTGCCATGGCCCAGGTGGGCCCGCCTGCAGTCCTGCCAGGCCCCTGCCCGGGCACCCTCACCAGCTGCAGGAAGGACAGCGTCTCCTGCTCTGGGCCCTGCTGCCTGCGGTCCCGGCAGCGCACACGCGCCCAACGCCGGCGGCGGAAGGAATAGTAGACCTTCTCTACCGGGTTCCAGACTTGTGGCAGGCCCGAGGGCAGCGTCCCCACGCCGTACTCCCAGCCTGCAGGGCAGGTCCACTGTGGGTGCCTAGTGCCCCAGGCTGGGAGCCGGGACAGGCCCGAGAGGGGGCCCAGACAACAGTCTATGGGGACAGCACTTTTTTCTGCATCCAGATCTCTCAGGCCCTGGAAGGTATGGCCACCCTATCCCACCTTACAATGAGGAAGATGAGACTCAGAGATGTCATGTGACCTGCATAAGGTCACACAGCCCATGGCCCCTCTCTGGAGCCCCCTGGGGTGACCATAGGCTGAAGGACCACATCCATGTTCAGGTACTCAAGAGACACAGCCTGCCCTGCCTTAGAACTGGGGCCCATGGCTGTGGGCAGGGAGACAGCCGCACTCTCCAGAGGCTGGGGGGATCCCTGCATTCAAGCCCAGCCCCCATGAGTTAGACTGCTTTCAGGCTGTGGGGGTGTCAGACGCCAGCAGCGCCAAGCCTTCTGCCTTTGAGCAGAAGACTGACCCTCATTGTCCACTGCATGGTTCAGCTCCACGGTCCAGTTCTTCTTCACGTGCCAGCCTTGGGGGCACTTCACATTCTCCCGGGCTTCCACGGGCTGGCCGTCCTGTGGGTAGACAGAAGGGTTGGGCAGAGGGTCGTTGGAGCTAGGAAGCCGCCTCCACTCATCCCCACACGTCTACTCGCCCACCGTACCCCAGACCTCCCACCCTCAGGGGCAGACATTGTTTGTCTGATGCTACCCACATAGCCACTTAACATGCTTTTACCAACTTGCCCTTCCATACTACAAATACATATATCTTTAAAAGGAAACTTTGTATGACCACTATAGGTAGAATTCAGTATCCCTCCCTATAAACAGGAACCAGTGAGGGCAATGACTGTGAAAACAAGGTCATGCACTGGCTGTCACCTGGATGCTGCTGCCAGCCCAAGCCCAGGCTCCTAGTCCTCACCCAGGAGGGGAGCCCAGCAGGCATGTGAGGAGCTAGATCCACACTGTCCCATACAGCAGCCATCAGCCTCCTGGGGCCACTTTCATTTAAATTAATTAAAATAAAACGAAACTCAAGGTTCAGTTCTTCAGCCTCATGAGGGCCACATTTCAAGTACTCAGCAGACAGCATGGATGGACAGACAGCTTTTCCATTACCACAGAACATTCTGGTGGACAGTGCTGCTTAGATCAGCCCCAAACCCTTTGAATGGGAAGCCCTCCCTTTCAAGGTCCTGGGAAGGAGACATGGCCCGCCGTGCTGTTCCTTGCCATGTGACTGAGGGCCTCTCCACGCCACCATCAATGCTCACCCAGGGTCCAAGCAGCAGGCAGAGCAGAGTTCAGATGGTGACCCCTGGTCCAGAGTTCTTTCCACTGGGATAAACCAGTGCATTGTCCCCTCATCCCCTGAGGCAGCCCCACCCGCTGCTCACCGCATCTGTGTTGGGGGTAGCCGCTGGCACCCATGCCCCCTTGTTGTCACGGTGCTGGTTCTCGTATACCTCCTCCAGCACCTGGCTCTTGTTGATATCTGTGTCCAGGAGGAGTCTGGGGGAAGTGAGACCCGAGTTCCCAGCACTTCTCCCAGATCTTTCAGGTCCCTGCGTTCTCTCCTGGCCGAGGTCTCCCTCACCAGACAGGCCCACCTGGTCTGGGCGGCGGGCCAGGTATGCAGGTTGGGGTGGTGGGCAGACCGTCATTTGGGCACTTAGCCCTGGGACCAGGCCCCAGTGGCTGTGTGCCCACCTCTCTGGGCTGCTGCTAATCAGCCTCCCAGCTAAAAAGAGGTGTCGCCTCCAGGGCTGCGTGTCTAGGGCACCCAGGCTCCAGGTCCTGCAGCCCAGCCTTACCTCCTCTGAGGCTCTACTGTCCACCGCCCCTGCCAGTGCCATCCCAGGGGTGCCTTGAAATCCTCCTTGGGGAGAGCCTTGTGCCCCAGGACGTCGGAGAAGTTGGGGCAGCGGTACAGCCCCTGCTGCCCCCACTGGCCTTTATACTTGGCCTGGTTCTCATACTGGGAGTTGGGAGGGAGGGGAGAGGGAGGCTGTCAGTGGGACAGCATAGAGCCTAATGGTGCCTCAGTGTGGCCTGTCTGCCTGTGTCACTGCTGGCCATGGGGAACCCGGTCCCACCCCATCACTGGCCACCTCTTTGCCACCTCTGGGCCTTTCTTCCAAATCTCCCTGCTGGGTGTGTAGTTCCTGCATCCCCTCCATCTCAGCGTCTGCAAGCCCTAGGCACAGGCTGGCATGTGTGTTATATATCCACCTGCAACACTTAACTCAGGAACTATGAAAATGTGTTTTAGTGAATTATAAAGCCTGAGACTCAAAACCTATTTCCCTTCTGCTCTCACAGCTTTCTTCTGAGCCTGGCCCCCACCTACCTTCTCGGAGTTCTAGAGCCGTCTCTAGCTGGCTACTCACTCACTCCCTGGATTTCTGGCTCTGTGGGAAGATGCCTCCTTCCCTGCCCCTCTGACTGTCCAGGCCACCCCCTTCTGAACCTCCACACTGGCCTGAAGGAGCCAACTGGGGTCTGTGGGAGTCTTAGGCTGCCTGTTGGTGAAGGACAAGGCCTCAGCAAGTCAGGTCCTTGCTCACCTCACATGCCCTGAACTGAGAGAGACTCCCCATTAACCCCCACCAAGGAAAGAGTGACCAACCCAGGGGAACTGCTCTGCTGACTCTCCTATCACCACGGGACTATGGCTTGTCGGCCAGGGACCTGAACTGGTGGCAGCTGAGATTGCTCTGGTGTCTGCTGCCTCTCTCGCTCAGACACCCTTTACCAATTCCACATTCCCCAGTCACATTTTTCTCCACATTGGGCCATTGCAGCTCCCCACCTTTTGTCCCCTCCAGGCCACTCACCGTCTCTGCGTACACAACCACCTCGCCCTGGCGGAGCAGCTGCAGGTCTGTGCTGTCTGTGATGTTGCCCAGCCACATGCAGACCCGGAGGTGGGCCGGGAGGGTGTCCTTCTGTCCTTCACCCTCTGGGTACTGAGCCAGAGGCAGATCAACCCCATGGGGGTGCAGGTCCCCCAGAGATAGGAGTGCAGGTGAGGGAGGTGCGTGCACACCTACCCCTTCTCTTGGAGCCCCAGGAGCAGGAGCCTCACACTGTGCTCGGTTAGCACTTGGTGGTATCTGGACCTCATGCTCACAGAGGGCTGGTGGAGCTGGGGGAGGGGCAGCACTACCTAGGGGGCCCTACCAGGGCTCCATGGAGGAGTAGCAATGGCAGTGACAGTGACAATGATGCTAGTGAACACTGATTGCCTGCTTACTGTGTGCCAGGCATGGTGCTAAGTGCCGAATGTTTAGCGTGCGCTCTGACTGTCATGCACTATTGTGAGCTGGGTGTCATTGTCACCAGGCCCACTTTACAGAAGAGCAGCCTGAGGCTGGGCATAGCCAGGAGCTGGCCTGGGGTCATACAAGCCAGTGCATAGAACAGCCAGGGTTCAGGAGTCAGTGCTTCTTGAAGGATGAAAAGGACTCAGATAGCAATGGAGGGGCCCTCCACCGTGTTGGGAGGGCCAAGGTCAGACTGGTGTTGGCATGGGGAGCCTAGTGTGCCCTGACTATTGACAGTATGGGGTCTGAGAGGGCTGATGAGAAGGGGTGGCTGGGGCCAAGCCAGGGAGGTTGAACCTTCTCCAAGCAGCAATGGGAAGGCAGGGCTGTGCCCTCACCTGTCTCTGGGGGAGAGGGCTAGAAGCGGGAGACTGTTGTCAGTGTTGGGGGGGGGGGTGGTAGTGTTGTCAGTCTTATTTATGGCTTGTTTATGATATGATGGGCTAGTGCCCAAACCTTATAAGCATTAAACATTTTGGATTGCAGTCAGTTGTGTCCAGGGGAGAGATGACAAGGGACTGGACCAAGTGTGGCATGAGGATGATGGAGGTGGTAAATCTGAGAACATGGACTTGGCTTCAGCCCCATGCTCATGGTCACAGGCCCTGTCTTCCCCCTGGTGACTGTTTACACCCCAATTCACAGGTAAAGGGCCCTGAAAGGAGGCAGTGGGCAGGCCCTTGGGAAGGCCCCTGGGGGCCGCTGCCCCATCCCCCATCGGGGCTTCTTCCAGGGCTCCGTGGGGGCCGCCCCTCCCGCAGACTGGGTGGCCACTTCACACCTGCAGGAGGAGGGTCTGTGTCTTCCCGCAGAACTGGCCGCAGTGCAGGGCTCCCGTTCGAGAGAACAGGATGCTGTGGGCTGGCACCTGCGCATAGGCCACGCGCTGCTCCTTAGCCATCAGCCAGATCATCACGTCGGGGAGGCTCACCTGGGGCTGCCACGGTGGGAGGGTCAGGTCTGCGTGCAGCTCCAAGGCCCACTCCCAGCTGGCGCACCCGGCACCCACCTCGGGCAGAACGGCGTTCAGGCGGAACAGCCAGCCCTCCACGGTGGCCACCATCTCCCTGGGCTGTGCTTCCTTGGCCTTTTGGGCCAGTTCCTTCAGGAGATAGCTGCGGAGCTGCCACCTTTTCTTGTCCAGGTTTGTGGCTTTGGGCTCACTGGTCATGCAGGGCAGAGAGCGCCTGTGGCCAGGACCAGGAAGTGGGCAGGGCGGGGGGGGGGAAGCTGGGCCATCTCACGACCTCTCCCCTGCCTTTGGCCAATGTGCCCTTCCCAGATTCAAGATCAGGCTCGTGGCCCTGCCAGCCTGACCTGGGGAGCCCTTCCTACCCGTCCTGAGGAAGCCCACTTGGTGGGCCTGGCCCCCAACATCTCATCCATCCCTCTCTTACCCTCCCAACCCCTGCATGAGCCAGTGCGCAAGGACTTCGTTGTGGGGAAGGGTGGGAGCCAGCTACACCCCGGCAGGTGGCAGTTGGGACTCAAGTGGGGTGTGGGGCCGGAAGAGGCCTTACAATGAGTCTTCCAGAATAGTCAGAGGAGCAGCAGCGGGAAGGGGCAGCCAGGAAGTGCAGGGCTTGTCTGAATAACAGAGAGGGGCTTGGTTTGGTGGGAGCATCACGTGTGGGTATGGGGACAGCAGGGATAATGCTGGGGTGGGAGTCAGGGCCATTTTCTGCAAATCCTAATGGAAGAGGAGAAGCAGCTTTGTTTGGGAGAGGTTGGAGGAAGTGTGGGGATGGGGAAGGGCGCATCCCGCTCCTACTTGCAGTCCTCCACCAGCTCCCTCAGCAGTTTCTCCCACTGGGGGAGCAGGGCAGGGTCCCTCAAGTTCCTCATGGATTTCAGGGTGTCCAGGTTGGCTTTCTGCCCGACAAGAGAGAAATGGCAGGTGAGAGTGTGACACCTGGGGAAGGCTACAGGGCTGGTTGGCATGAGACATTTTCAGCCAGGACTTGGGGACATTTGAGGGGTAACCCAAGAATGCCAGTCCAAAGCTGCCCCATGCCCTTGCATGACTAGGATCCCATACTCCTTTCCTCCCACCCAACTGAAGAAATGGGCAGCCAGCAGGAGCCAGGAAGGGGCAGGACATGGAAGAGTGTGGATCTTGACTGTGGGCTTCCCTTCCATGTTTGAAGAGGTCACACATCAGGTGGAGGCATCAGGTGGCTCTCCTGCCTAAAACTGTGCACCTATAGACCTTTTGTGATCTGACTTCTCCCAGCTTCTCTGGACTTATTTCCACATCACCTATGGCTTTGGACATTTTTTCCTTCTCTGCACCCTACCATGGCCCCAACAAATTCCACATTATTCAAGACTATGCTCAAATGTCACCTCCCTTCAAACACCTCCGTGACTGTCTGTCCTTTCTTCATCTCACACCCCAATTTCTGCCCTGACAATTCTCAGTACCTATATGTCCAATGCAGCACTTGCACTGCCTAGTAACTATGTGCATCTCTGACTTTCAAACAGTGAGGACAGCAACTGTGTCTGGTGCTCCTGCCCCAATTGGCATGGAAGGCATGAGTGAGCCTAGTGGCCAGTTTCTTATGTGGCTCATTTCCCAAGTCCCCTGCTGGTGATCTGGGTCTCACCCTGTGCCCTGCCCTGTACCACTCACCAGGCGGTCCCGAGTGAAATGGAGGAGATTCAAGCAGTTCATGCGGAAGCTGACATCCTCCCAGTAAGAGGTCACGGCCACCACCGGCTTGGTATTGTACCAGGGCACGTAATGGTAGATGTTCCCTAAGACATAGAGACCCGTGGGGGTTGTCTAAGGGACTCTGAGAGGTCTCCCCTCACAGTGGCCCTCAGAGGACCTCTCCTGAGCTACTTCATCCCTCCAGGATGCCATCTGCTAATAATCCTCACTGGACCCCTCCTGCCAGAGGGTAAGCTGGGACCAATGGAGAACATATGCCCTTTGATGCCCGCAGCTGGTTTTATGGAACATTCATTGTACTCAGTGTGTCACACCACCTTTCAAAGTTCCCAGTTTACTGGTGGGACTATCCAGGCAAGTGGTGGGAAGTGTTTGCCTAAGGTGGC
This sequence comes from Macroglossus sobrinus, assembly GCA_004027375.1. Classification (NCBI taxonomy): domain Eukaryota; kingdom Metazoa; phylum Chordata; class Mammalia; order Chiroptera; family Pteropodidae; genus Macroglossus; species Macroglossus sobrinus. Next base: position 547,904 of record PVKZ01000296.1, read on the forward strand.
ACTGCCAGGTAGTCCTAATATGGATATCTAGCTCCAGAGCCCCATCCCCTTAGCCGCTGGCGAGCAGCCAACACAAGAGGCATGCCTCAAGGTGGGTCTCCCCTCCAGGTGGTCTGAGAGGCAAGGAGGAGTGGGCTCAGGAGGAGGCTGAGGTTTGGCTGTGGGTTGGGCAACCGTCTAACACAGAGGTCCTGCTAATGTGGAGGAGTGGGGTCTCAGGCAAAGATGGGTAAAGTCTGCGATGGTGTCCCTTATTGAAATGAGGAGGGAAAACCAGATGGAATGGCTTTTCTGAGGTGCATTGCTGAGTTGACATAAAAGGAAGAAACCCACAAAAGCCCAAAATAAAAAGCAGAAAGTCTGAGGCAAGTGGAAGTTAGGCTGGCTTTTGTCTTGAGTTTCTGTGAAAGAATACGATCTGTTTTGTTATAAGCCACCCAGTTTGTGGTACTTAGTTGCGCCTGCCCTAGCAAACTAATTCTCCATGCATAGCTGGCACTCCAAAACCTAAACCCTCTGTCAACGAGAAGTAACCCACCACACAGAGGAAGACCGTGATGAAATGTGCCTTTCTTCAGTGTGCCTCTGGGGAGGCAGAGAGGAAAATTTCCTGAAAATTTGTAACCACAAATGAGGCCTCTTGCAGATTGTATTCTGCATTCATGCTACTCGTGAGATCTGAAGAAAATTTAAAGTAGTGTCTGGTTGGCAGTGCCCCAGGTGACTGGAGGAAGCAAAGACAAACCCCCTCTAGGGCATGAAACTTTATTCAAGTCCCAAAGAATTCCACAGATAAAGTTCGAAGAAGACAAACAGCTTAGAACCAACACATGTCTTCTAACCTAGCAATTCCGCTCCTAGGTGTGCACCCAATAGAAAGGTATGGGTAGGAAGAGGTTCACAGCAGTGCCATTTGGAATAGCCCCAAATTGGAAACCGCTAAAATCTCCCTCACAAGTTGAAGGGATAAATCAATTATGATGTATTTGCACAATGGAATACTACACAGCAATGAGGACAACTACACCCAATGTTATCTAGGTCTGTGAATGCATTTTACAAATAAAATGATAAGCAAATGATGTCAGGTACAAGAGAATACATACTATAGGATTTCTTTTATATAAAGTTAAAAACCAGACAAAATGAATTGGAGGCTAGGAGAGTGGCTGCTCTTGGTGGGGGTGGGAGCTCAAGGGGCTTCTGGGACGTCGAGACTCTTTCATGGTCTCCGTGTTGTTATGCAGATGTGTTTGCTTTGTGATAATTCACTGGGGTGGACAGTTTAGTTTGTGTACTTTTCCATAATTATGTCACACTCAAATAAAAAGTTCACTTAAGAATTTCAATAGTGAGGGCAAACAAGACACAACAAATGCATGAAATACAGTGTGTCGAATGGTGGGAAAAGCTATGTATAGGGAAGAATAGTGCGAGAGGAGGACAAAAAACTGCCAAAAATTTTTAAATGAAATGGCTAAGGCTTTTTCTAGAAGAAATTATGCAGAATACAGCATAGAGAGATGGAAAATATGGAAGAGAGATTTTAAAACATGAAAAAAATGAGAAGTTCCTCAGAGGACAGAGTGAATTCAAGAAGGTGATACAAGAAATGAGGGAAAGAGGTAATTGTCAAAGGGAAATATGTTATGATTTTCCAGAATTGATGGAAGACAGCAGCTTCAGACCTTGGCACTGAGGGAATGATAAATAAGCAGAGCTCCAGGACAAGATGGTAATTTTCTTCCCCTACTCTTAGATGGCATACAAAAACAACAAGAAGATAGATATAATCTGAAGACTCAAAATACACCCCAGGACTGCCAAAAGCAACTAGGATTGCCGTAGGAGTCCTAAGAGCTGATGTACAGAAGTCACCTGTGGGGACATGAGGAACAAAGCAGACAGCTGGGAGCCCAGCTTGACAGGAGCTGAGTGCAGAAAGTGTCAGCAAAAATATACTCCCAGGACAAACTCAAGACTCAGATGAGGAAATGTGAGCCGGCAAAACTCAGAAAACAAGTAAAAGAAAAAAACAAAAGCATCACAGGAAAGCAGACAGTAGAAAAAGTAGCCCAGGGAGATTAGACCCTGCAGTGAGGGAGATTAGACAAGGAGATTAGACGAGACAGTGAGAGGCATAGAAATGAGAAAAGTGACCAAACAAGGTGGAAATAGAGTCAAACAGGGTCAGGGAGAAAATGACAACTATAGAAGAAAACCAAGGAGAATCATGAAACCCATAAACACAGCCCCTAAGTAGAAACCTAGATCATGGAACAGGGTATTTTAAAATATAATTTGAGAAAACCCACATGGATTTTTTTAACTGTTGTGCTTGAAAAATGGATATCTACATACAAATTAAATTGAATCATAAAGCTAAATGTAAGAAATAAAACTGTAAACTTTCTAAAAGAAAAAATAGGAGAAAGCCTTCATGAGCTTGGGTTAAGAGGAGTTCTTAGATATGACACCATGAAAGAAAAAAAAATGGATTTCATCTAAATTGAATACATTTGTGCTTTGAAAGACACCATTAAGAAAATTAAAAACAAGCCACAGACTATTTGCAAATCATGTATATGATAAAGGACTTATATCTAGGATACATAAAGAACCCTTACAACTCAATAAGGAGAAGACAACTCAATTTAAAAATAGGCAAAAATTTGTATAAACATAACACCAAAGAAGATATAAGAATGGCCACTGAGCCCAGAAAAAGGTCCTCAGTATCCTTACTTATTAGGGAAATGCAAAGTAAAATCACAGTGAACCACATGCCATCTATAATAGATATAATAAAAACGAGACAGCAGCAAACGGTGAGGATGTGGAATGGAAAATGGTGCAGGCACTTTAGATAAGTTTGGCAGTTTCTTAAAACTCATTCTACTCCACTCTTAAGTATCTCCTCAAGACAAATGAAAGCAGATGTCCAAACAAAGACTTTACACAAATGTTCATAGCAGCTTCATGCATAAAAGTGTGGAAGTAAAAAGGATGTTAATCAACTGATGAGTAGATTAACAAATGATGAAGGATACATCGTAGAATAGAAAACTATTTGGCAATAAAAAGGAATGGAGTGCTGACGTATGCTACACCATGGATAAAACTCAAGACATTCTGCCAAGTGAAAGAAGCCAGATAGGAAAGACCATACATTGTATGATTCCATTTATACAGAATGTCCAGGAATAGTAAACCTATAGAGACAGAAGCAGACCAGTAGTTGCCTGGGCCAGGGGTGGGATAGGGGAATGACCACAAGCAAGCATGAGGAATCTCTTGGGGTGATAGAAATATTCTAAACTGGGGTGGCGGAGGCATGGTGCTAACTGCCCAACTCTGTAAATTTACTAAAACTCACTGAATTGTACAAAACAAGTGAATTTTATGAAATGTAAATTATACCACTAAATAATTGCTAACAGCAGCAACAAAAGGCTTGTATCTACATATTGAAAGAGTACACCATGTGCCAAATATGACCTAGAAGGATCAAAACTTAGGGAAATTTTTTTATGACACACACCTGACAAAAGATTATTCCAGAAACAGGTCAATAAGAAAAATACAGCCAGATGGAATAATGGAAAAAAAGGTATCAACAGGCTTTTTATAGATGAGGGAAAAAAATGTTTGTAAACATTTGAAAAGATGCTCAGCTTCCAAATCAAGAAAATGCAAATCAAGATCTTAGAAGATACCATTTAACATCCACCAGATTGGCAAAAATTAAAAGGCTGGGGCCAACACTGAGTACTATGGTGATGAAAGTGTAATTGGGCATCATTACGTGCTTCGAATTTCTTTTCCATTCCTAGGTGTATAATTTAGAGGCACTCTTGCTCTCGTGACCAGAATACATGCACAAGAATGCTTATAACAAAATTATTATAGTAGGAAAAAAAGGTACAACCTACATGTCTACATGTACCACATAATTAGAGGTGAGTCCTACCAAACTCTCAAGGAACGTTGTAATCATACATAGGATACATACAGAAATGAAAATAAACTTTAGCTATAAATGCCAATATATACATAAAAAAATTAACATTGAGCAAAAGACACAAAAACAGATGAATACAGACCGAAGGTCCTACCGACATAAAATGCAACGATAGTATGCTCTTTAGGGCTGTATAAACACGTGGTAAAAATTTTCAAAAGTGAGGGTGTGATGATCACAAGAGTCAGGATCGTGGTATTGCTTGGGTTCATAGATCTGGAAAGCTCTGACAACTTTTGTCTTTTTAAGCTGAATGGTGAGCTCATGAGTACTCCTTTTTTCTTTAAACTACATGTACATAGTATATACTTTCCATATATGTATTTCATAATTTAAATACCAGTAGAACATTATGCTAAATGAAGGAAGCCAGTTGCCTAGGACCACATATTGTATGATCCCACGTATACAAAAGGTCCAGAAGAGGAAATTCTATAGAGACAGAAACTAGATTAGTGGTCACCTAAGGTTGAGAAGATGGGGGAGACTAGAAAGAGACTGCTGTTAGGCACAGGGTTTCTTTTTGGGGTGATGAAAATCTTCTACAATTGGCCATGGTGATGGTTGCACAATTCTGTGAATATACTAAAAACCACTGAATTGTCTACTTTACATGAATGAATCATATGATATTGTGAATTATAGTTCAATAAAGCTGTTTTTTAAAACACAGGTAGAGAAGAGGGATGCCCAAAAGGTTCTCAATGGGTGATGTGGTGGCAAAACTGATTGACGTGGAGAGGGAGGCCATGTTCCTCCAGGGCAATGTGTCTCAAACTTCAGCCTGAATCACTTGGAGGGCTTGTTGAATCACAGATTGCCAGGGATGGAGGGGAGCATGCCCAGGGTTTCTGATTCTGCCCCTGGGTGGGGCCGAGAATCCACATTTCTCACATTTCCCAGGTGGTACCGATGCTGCCTGGGGGCTGCATTTTGAGGATTGCTCTCTCTAGCGCCCAATGTGGGCATCCAGTAAGTAGACACTGGATGAATGGACAGACTAATAGATAGCAGGAGGGCAGATGAGCAGTGGATGGCAGCTGCATGGATGGATGGGGCTGGGTCAGAGTAGTTGGGGGAAGATGGGGTTGGGGAAGCTGTAGTGTGGTCTTGAAGCCAAGACCGAGTTTTCATTCTGGTCATGGGTTCACCACCCTAATAGCTGTGCAGTGTTTAGCAGGTGGCTTCACCTCCCTGAAGCTCATTTTCCTCAGGTGTGAAATGTGGGTTAACAATGCCTATGAATGTTCCATGAGCCAACATCCATAAAAGGGCCAAGCCCAGAGCCCAGTGTGCAGTGGATGCTGCTTCCCGGCTGGATCTGACCATTACCGTCATATATCACTGGGCTATACTGTGTGGTGGAGACGAGAGGCTTGTAATTCAGGTCCATCTTGTTTCCATAGTGGCCAATGCTGACCTCGAATTGGATCAGGTCGTTAAATTTGGGCATCATGGTACAGGAAAGGAAGACGACACACAGCCCATACTTTTGGCGGTTCTGGTGCTTCTAAAACAATACCCGCCCCCCCCAGAACCTCAGCATGTGAGCCAAAGAAGAACAAGGCTATAAAACAGGCAGGGGGTGAGGAGGAGGTGCCGTTTCTTTCAAAAGCCATCTTTGCTTCTCTTTAGGGGAGCTAGACTGTCACTGAACCCTCCATCCACAACCCTGCCTCGGCTCCCACTCACCCAGCTGGTCAAGATGGCAGTTCCTCCTAGGACCTCCATCGCCTATCCCCTACTCCCTGTCAGCCCTGGTTCCTTTCCTTCCTGAAACTGGTCAGGAGGCCCTTCTCCCTGATCAGGCTAACCTCTGGTTTGGGACACCCATGGTGGGCCACCCCACCCCTCTCCTTTTTGCCCAAATGCCCTTCTAGGCTGAGGCCGAGTGTGGGCAGGGAAACATGATGGAGTTCGCACACACTAGCGTGTTCTCTCTTGGCCCTTCTTGAGCCCCCTCCTCCCACCAGGCCTCCCATCCACTCAGGATCCTCTATCCCTCCTATTAGCCCCTCTCTCATTTCTGTTGCCAAGTTCTGCCCTGCTCTTGCATTCTCCCAGTCTGTTCACTAGCTCAGATCTCCTGTCTTAAACTCAACCCTCCTTCTCCCCTGTGAGCCCTATTCAGCTACCACCTGGTCCTGTCTCTGCAGAAAATGGGCATCGGCTTAGGGTTGTCAGCCTCATTTCTGTGTCCTGTTAGTCTGTGGTTCCTGTTATTCTGCTTCCAGAGGGACTCTGGAACCAGCTCCCTCCTCTCCAGCTGTCCTCCCCGTGACTGTGCCCTATTTCTACTAAGTGTGTGGCTGGCCTTACTACCCTTCCATCTATTCTTAACACTTTCCTGCCTGAACAGCCCTTCTCTGTCTTCAGGAAGCAATCCAAACCCCTTAGGATGTTCCTTAGAACATTTCTCTTTCACTAGATGACACATTGCTTAAACTGAAGCCTTATCTTGTCTTTACTGGGTCCCCTGGCCACCTGGAATTTGGCACGGCATGAAGCCAGTCATGGCTCAGTACAGGCCCAGGTGGATTGACCACCATCCTCAGGCTGATAACTGCCAAGGCCAAAAGCAGGACACACAATCAACTGGGGCAGGTAGAGGGCCCCTTTTTTTCTGGGTTACCTCTATACTTGTCACTTCTTGGGAGAGGGTCTTTATGATGTTGTCTTGGTAGTACTTCATGTGGGTGACTAACTCCAGGAAAACTCGGCCTCGATACTCCAAACCATCCTTAACAGAGCTGGGTATAGTCTAAAGCACAGGGAGGAAAAATGGCGAGAAAAAGGATGAGGCCACAAGAGGCCAACTCCCAACTCTTCTGCAACCAAGAGAGTTGACCAGTAACTTCCTACCCAGGGAGGATAAACCCACTCCTGCCCTTCAGCATTCTGCCCCATAAACGCTTCCTACTAGGAGGTAACAACTGAATGTGCTCTCTCCACCTGGCCAATCAGGGCATGCCCTGCCTTCTTGGCCACAGTTAGTGGCCCGAGGAGAGCACATGTGACCCAAGGAGGCCAACTAGAAGGCTCCCCTGGTCTTCCCTTAGAGGGTCCCGCCAGGCTCTCAGCAGGGAGGCCTGGCTGCTGGGTGAAAGAATGAGGCTCCAGAGCAGCAGAGATGACAGCTGGGGAGACAAAGAGTCTCTGGATGGCACTGAGGTCCCCGTGCCTGGCTCTTCTTCAATCAGAGTCCTTCGCAGCCCCCTTTCCTCTGTAAGCCAATTGGACTTGGCTTTCTGGCATTTGTCATCAGGCTTAAATAACCCTGTGCTTTTCTACATTTACCTGTGCTGTTTCTTTTGTCTTATAGTTCATTTCCACCTGCTGAAAATCTTACCCAAAGTCCCAACTCAATGCCCTCCAACTGTTCTTTTCTTGTGCCACAGCACATGGCCCATACCTCCATGGCCATTTACGTATAGGTTTCATGTTCTTCACCAGCGTGCGTGGTGGACGGAAACCAGGCTGGACCCTCCCCGGGCATCTCTGGGACTCTGGTCCCTCATACATGGTCGTTTTCACCTCCTCTATTCCCTAAAGCTGACATGAGATGCTTACGGCGCTTTCTTCTTCGATCCGGAAAGGGGCCTTTTTACCCCCATGGAGGGTCAGGAAGCTGGGGCCAAAGCAGGGTAGGAAGCCAGAGTACTTTCCTGCAGGAAGAGAGGGTGAGAGGGTGGCCAGGCAAGAGAGGTGTTGGACTGGGGCCGGGAGCTTGCTTGCCTTCCATTTCTGCTCCGGTGGATGAGATCTGGTTGAGAGATAGGCTGGCAGTTCCAACCTCATCCTGGCAGTTGCTCTTGGTGCTGGAGAGAAACGTACTGCAGGCTGAGCCCCGGCCCAGCTCCAAATTTCTCCTCCCCGGCATGCTTTTCAGTTTCCACCCAGTTGCTCACCAGTCCAAGACTCTAAGCTTGATGTAGCTGGAGAGGCAAGGCAGCTGCAGAGGGGAGGTGAGGGGATCAGTGGGTATGTGCCTCATACTCATAAGGTCCAGTCCTATTGAAGACTGCAAGTACTGGGAGTCCCGAGTTGGGCTCTGAGGCCCAGTCCAGTCACCAGTGTGCCACTTAACCACAGCCAAGATGGATTTACCATCGTGGTTATGGGCCCTTGGCTTTGAGGCTCCCCCTTGCATGGGACCCTTGCAAGGCCCTGGGAGAGGCTAGGACTGTGTCCCCATGATTGTTTTGTATTCTTGTTCTTCAAAAGGCTCCCTAATTTCATAAGCTCAGGACTCATGAGACCTGGGTCCGCCCTGACTGTGAACTTGATGACTACAGTCCTCCCATAGCCCTGCAGCCTGAATGCATGCTCACCAAACCACCCAGTGGGGAAGGCTTGAGCCCAGAATGTCTTTATTGTGTCTAGCAGTTAACTTTCAAGCAGAAGGACATCTAGCTCTTCAAAGGGTAAGTTAACAGTGGCTGCCTGTCTGGGGAGGGGCCCGATCTGCCTGGATCACCTGTGTGACCCCTCACAACAACCCCATTGGCCAGGTACTATTCTCAACTCTGTTTTCAGACAAGAAAACTGAGTCACAGAGCAGCTGAGTCCCTGACGTTCTCACATTCCATGCTGGGTTGAAGCAGCCTCAGAGCTCCTACCCACTCTGCCAAAACCCAGTGAGGGCTGAGATCATCCCATTTGCTAGTGGGGAATAAGGCCCAGAGAGAAAAAGGGACTTGCTCAAGGTCACACTGTAAGGGGTAGAGTCAGGATTGGAACCCACGCTTCTGAGTCTCATCTCTACTCTGCTACAGGGTTCCGCAAATTATGAGAACCAAAAAAAATCCATGTTTAAAACAAAGCTGCTAGAGTCGAGGCCTGAATGAGACCTCCATCTTCTCAGCTGGGGCCTCTTCTCCCCTCACACACTTCCTGGGGCCTGGCTGGGAGTCCTCCCAGTCTGCCACGCTCTTGGTCCACTCTCCCCTAACTGTGCAGGGGAGGCAGGAGAAGGGCTTTCCGGCTGAGCAGCTAGGTAGTTAAAAATGAGGAAACTGCCCAGGTTAGGGAGTGACGTTGGAGTGCAGAGATGTATACCATCAGGCATCCAAAGGTACATATCCTCTGAATTCAAAGTCATGGCTGAGCTACCTTTTCACTGACCCCATTAAGAATTCTCCCCTTTCCCAGTTCCTTGTCTTGACTCCCCTCTGTCCTAGAGTGCCTGGACTGTAAGTGGCACACCCCCATTTTCAGCGGTGCTCTCTTGCAGCCTGCCTTTCTGGGGCCCTGACCAGCTGGCCTCCTTGTGGTCATCCTGTCACATCAGAGTAGGGTTCACATCTGCCTGCTGCATTCCCTTAGGGGACAATCAGGCCTGCATCCAAGTGGCCCCAGCCTTGGACACTGAGTTCTGCTGGAAGTGGGTGAGGGTTCGGCGAGTATATGGACACCTTTGAACATTGGAAGTCCTCTTTCAGGAACAAAGGAGGGCCTGGTTCTGTGCCACCAGTTTTGAGGCAGCTGAACACAAGGCTCTGAGCATCTACGGAACATCTGAGGGTCTCAGCTGTGGCCCTTTCACGGCCTGAAAGAGGTGGGAGGGAGCTTGGCAAGGGTGCAGGTAGACTCAGTCCCCTCTAAACTCTCTTCCTATTTTAAGAGTCTATAGAATCACCACAGAAGGTGAGGGTTATGAGGAATGGTTAGGAACTGAGGACTCGCCAGGAGGCAGACTATGAAGCTCCAAAGCTCCGAGGAGGGTCCACAAAAAAGGAAGGGGAGCTCATGAGCTCATCACATGTCACACAAACCTAAGGGATAAGGACACCAAACATTCTCCAGAAGCCAGACAGATGCCACCCAAAGCTCTGTGTGCTGGCACTCATGGAGGTGGCTCAAGTTCTCTCAGGGCTGTCTTTTTTTTTTCTACACAGCTCTTAGAAACCTGGCTCCCAGGGGGTTGGTGACAACTGGCATCCACACTGCTGACAGGTGACTGCAAAGCTATAAAAATTAGATTGCATCTTGGGGCATTTAGTGTAGGAATGAACAGCTGGGACCACATGTAACCCAGGATCCTAAGTGCCTTTAGGTCATCAACAAAGAGCTGTCATTCTATTCAGAGCACTTGGTCTTAGAGGATAAGAAAATTCATCATAAATTTTAGACTGAGTCTTTAAAGTAATTGTGCGTTGTGTTTTTTTTTAATGTGGGTGAAAGGGCACGTTTGCATTTTCTGAAAAATTCTGTGTGTGACCCATTCATTTCTTAGTGCTGGATAAAGTAAGGTTTTCCTATAGTCCTGGGCTCCCTCATGCTCCCTGTCAGCCAGAGCCCTCCCCCCTCACATGCTCCTTGACCCTTCCCTCCATTCACACCCATACACACACCAATACCCAAATGTCCCTTCCGTTTATGGGGCTGGGGAGGAGGGTGGGATAGGGTGGCAATACCTGTATCCGGAAGGTCAGGATCTGGTTCCAGATCGGGTGTTCGGTTTGGGTTTGCACTTGTGTCTTGAGCTGGGAACATTCCACAAGGGTGTAAGTGCCAGCCTGCCCCCTCCTCCATCCACTGGCCTCACTTTCCAGCCCTTCTGGCCCAGCGCACAGATAGAGTACAAGGCTGATACCTAGTGGTCTAAAGACACTTGGACAACATCTTGTCAGCTACAACCTCAGTCCGTTGTGCACCTGCCCAGGTCCAGGTTTTTTAATATTTGTCTTTAAGTAAGCTTTCAATAGACTGAATCTTTAAGTAGATATAGGGCTCTAACTTTATCATATGAGTGCACACACATAGATTTTGTGTGTGCACTCATATGATCCCACCAGAAAAGTGAGCAGAAACAATGCTGTGGCAGTGGTACACATGGCACCCCCTTCTTGAAGGTTTTGACTTCAATTTAAATCTACTCTTATTCTAAGTGATTGTGTTAGGGAAATCAGAGGTTCATTGGACTGCTTAAACTTTTTAGTTCACACTCAGAAAAACACAAGAATATTAAAATTTTTGAAAAATGTGTGCCATCTACCACCCAAGATCATCTCACCTAGATCTGTGGGACAGACCACACTTGGTATGGTGGCTTTAACATATGTCCCCCAATCTTTTTGTCTCCTCCCTTCAAAATTGTCAACTATCCCTCCTTCCCTTTGTATGGGCTGGATTAAATGGGTAGAAGATGGTGAGAATGGCGGTGCATAAATTCTGAGACAAACCTATTTAACATTAACCTTTTTTTGCACATAACATTCATCAACACACTTTGGAAAATGCTAGTCTATTTCTAGAGACTCATGGAATATCAGCAACTCTTTTGCCCAGAACTTTCAATTTATAGATGTAGAAACTGAGGCCAAGAGGAGATAGATGGTGGCAGTTTCAATGATGGTCATTTGCAGGCATGTTGTTTCATTCACTCATTCATTCATCAGGCACCTGTATCTTTGGTTTTCAGGCAGTGTCTTCTCCATGGGAGGCACCGGGCAGAGCTCTGGTAGACAGGGTGGCTAAGCCATGGCCTCCACATTCACAGAGTTCCTTGTCCAGTGGGATCATATCATCCATTAATAGAAGGGCTGGAATACGATTCCTGGGGTTCTGCCCACTATTTTTTTCCTTAGGTGACTATTTCTCTAAACCTCACACCCTTTCTACACTTACCTTTTCCCCTATTAGTTCCACCTCCAATGCAGGACTCACTACATGGTGTTTCTCTGCAAACAAGAAGTTAAAAGATTTCTGAGACAGCAGCATTTTTTTTTTCTTTTGAAGAGGAGGAAATGGAAAGGTGAAAACAACTGAAAACCCTCCTCTCTAATGTAATCTGGTGGTCCTGGGCAGAACTCTCCCATTTCCACTTTGTCTGGATGTACTGTTCTGTGCCACAGCCCATAACAGCAGCAGGGGTAGGGGCTGGCACAGGGAACCTCAGCCCCCGGATGTCAAACACAGGCTGGGGCATACGGCCCTTTCGAAGGGCATCCACAGGCCTCCATAAAACAACTCTTGGGAGATTTCAGTCTCGTACTCTTCTTCCACCTGAATCTTAGGTTAGTGTCCATAGGGAACGGGGAAGCCCCCCGAGGAGCAGGATGCCACTGTGTGGGGAACCTCAGGGCTGCCCCTGCCCCCCGCCCCCAACTCTCACTGAGGTGCAGGTCTTCGGCGCAGTAGACGAAGAACTGTAAGTAGGCCATGTCGATGGGGACCAGCATTGACTTTAAGATCTGAATATCGGTGCCATCATACTCCAGCTTTTGATCTACCTGCATAGACAAGAGCTGACTGGGTTGGAATCATGAAGTGGGGGTGTGCGGCCAGGGCAACCCTGAAGTGACACAATGGACAGATGAAAACATGTGAAGACCAATGGCCACTTGGAGGTCTCCGGGGTACCCCACGGGAGCAGCCAGGCTAGAAAATGTTACTGGGATAGGGGTGGGGCGGCCTCACCGGGGCCTGGTCTCCCACACCAAGCGCACAGATGGTGACTTTCAGGTAGCCTCTCACACCCTTGCTGGGTTCATCTGGTTTGCAGAGGCCTAACCATTTCCTCAGGAGTGTGTGACCTGGAGAAGCAGAGGGCCTGTGGGAGACCAGCTCTAGTCTCCATCTTTCTCCCCTGAAGCCAGTCTTTGTGTGGGAGAGAGGTGTGGAAATGTGTCTTATGTTCCGGTCTCGACAGTAGTAGGACAATGGCAGCCACTCCTATCAGTAAGCTGAGAAAGGGTACTCACCAGGCAGTAAGCTACTGCCGTGAAGAGGTAAGAGGCCCTCTCCCCCATCCTGGGAGCCTGCAGCTGTTACTACCTTAGGCTGAGACAGGTGAGCATTTTCTCCAATCCTAAGTCCCGACCTCAGCCTGCTATGAATGTCATGGCCAGGTCACAGAGGAAACCTCTACTCAAACTTTAATTCCTCAGCATTGGCCTCAAAAATAGAAATTCAACCCAAGGCTACAATAGAAGTTTAACATTTGACCCAAAGGGATGCCTTGAGTTTTGCAGAGAAAGATACTGTTCTTATAAAACAAGAAAAAATATCATAAATTACAGTAAACTATTATCAGAAACAGAAAATAATTCACACCTTTGAGTACTCTTTCCCTATATGTTGAAACATATGGGGATTTTGTGATGTTTTGACACCTGCTCTTGTTTTTCTTAGAAGACACACATTCGCAACAACTGTTACCTACCTGGAGAATGGTAGATAAAACCAATATCTGTCTGAAAAGACAAGAGTGAAATAAAGGTTAGTTAGGGCTACCAGCCCAAGTCTTACAGCTAGTAAGTAAGGAGGCCTGGATTGAAAGGACCCTTAACCACCAGATAGCACTGCCTGGCCAACACAGCCTGTATTCTTACTCTCTGGGTGGTAGGTTGAGGGAGGAATTAACAGAGAAAAGCTGGGTTTTCCCTTGTCCCAGGGCAAGGTTTCTGACTGAGGCTGGTTTGGATGTGGTGCAGGATTGAAGTGGAGTGGGACAAGGCACCAAAGAACACTCAGGCCACCCTTGTAATTGACATCCAAAGGGGCCACAGAGCAGTGCCCAAATCCTGCATGTTAGGCCTGCTTTAAAACTTGGGTACCCCCTTGAGTTAGGTAGGCAAAGTTTTCTTAGATATAACAATGAAAGTACCACCTATAAAACAAAAAAATCTGATGAATTGGACTTCATTGAAATGTAAAACATCCACACTTTGAAAAACACTATTAAGAAAATGAAAGAACAAATCATATATTGGAGAAAAAGTTTCCAAATCATGTATCTGATAAAAGGCTATAAGAAATAGTCTAGAATATAAGAAATTTGCAAAACTCAATAGTAAGAAAACAAACAATGCAATGAAAACAAGCAAAAAATTTGAACACACACTTTGAACAGACAAAGAAGATATAGAAATGACAAATAAGCACATGAAAAGATGCTCAATATCATTAGTTATCAAGGAAATGTAAATTAAAATCACAGTGAGATACCACTACACATAATTAGAATGGCTGAAATAAAAAAAAAAAAAAAGATGGACTATATCAAGTGTTGATGAGAATGTGGAGCAACTGGAACTCTAAGGCACCACTAGTGGGAATATAAAATGGTAAAACCTGTTTGGAATTTTGGGAGGAAAAACCATTAGGAATTTTCTTTAAAAGTTAAACATATACCTACCATATGAGTTAGCAATGCACTTCCCCATATCTACTCAAGAGAAATTAAAACATGTGTCCATACTAAGATTTACACACCAATGTTATGGCAGCTTTATTATAATAGCCCCCAAACTGGAAACAATCTAAATGTCCATCAACAGGTGGCTGGATAATCAGAGACGGTGGCATGTCCACACAATAGAATACTATTCAGCCAGCAATAAAAAGGAATGAACTATTGGTACATCCAACATGGATGAATTTCAAAATAATTATGCTAAGTGAAAGAAGCCAAACCAAAAAGTCCATTTATATAAAATTCTAGAAAATTCAAAGCAATCTATAGTTACAGAAAGCAGACCAGTGGTCACCTGGGGATGGGAAGGGGAAGGATGGAGGCGAGAGGGAAGGACTACCAAGGGTCACAAGGAAACTTTGGAGAGTGATAGATGTGACAGCTTCTCTTGATTGTGATAGTGGTTTAACGGGTGTGCACATATTTTTAAATGTATCAAATTATATATTTTAAATATGTGCAATTCACTTATGTTAATTGTACCTCAATAAAGCTGGAAGAAAACAAAACTCAGTCACCCCTAACAAAGTAGTAAATCTAGTCAGTTATCATCAGTAGCTGTTAACACATAGAAAAAGATCAGCATTCATTCTGTGCTTCCTGCTGAAGTCATCTTGCCAAATAATTGAGCCAAGACTGGTGGATCCTCTGGATGGAAATACCTGGGCAGAGGGACCAGTGATGTCATCCCCTGGAGATGCAGTCAGCAAAATTCAGAATGGGGGAAAACTCTGAAGGACAAACTATCCAGTTTCTTGAACAGATAAATTACAAGGGAAAAAAAAGGGGGCAGAACCAACAAAACAAGAGAGATCTGATAATACATTTTAACCAACTGCAAGGTATGAGTGCATGTAGCTGGTTTGGATCCTGATTTGAACAAAATATAAAAGGAATTCATAAGACAATTAGGGAAATTTGAACACTAACTAGATAGTTAATGTTATTCTGGAGTCACAAAGGTTTTAAATGTGATCATTGTACTTGGTTATGCTTAATAAAATCTTTATATTTTAGAATTGTATATTGACATTTTTAAAAATAAAATATTATGTCCAAGATTTGATTAAAAAGTGGGGAGGGGAAGTGGGCTGGGTATAGACAAAACCAGATTGGCAATGTATTGGTGAAGCTGAATGATGAGGATGTGGGAATCCATACTATTCTCTACTTTTGTGTATGTTTGAAATTTTCCCAAAAAGTATGTTTTTTAAAGCTCACTTTTTCTCTGCCCTCTGTAATTTACTTATTGGTTCATATCATTAACCATTGAAAACTGTGCAGTGGCCTTTGTCGGAAGCACACGGTTTTGACCCCCTGGCATCTACCTTCCATAGAACCTTAGTTTCTAAGCCTGCACTGCCGCTGAGGGTGAAGTGGGGGAGGGGCTAGACCTGACTCTTCATGTGCTTGTTACACGTAGTGATAAAGAAACCTGGCAACCCTTCCTTTGCCTGATCTTCCTGGATTCGGGAAATCTTCGCGTGGCTCCTCGTGCCTGTAAATTTTCCTCATCTCCCAGCTTATGTCTTTTCCCAAAGTGAAATTTTCCCTCCATCCTCACAGTGATCTTTCTCCAGATTTCTCCATCAGGTCAGCCTGTTTGAATGCTCCACTCCTATTTCCCGGAAGCAGGGATTTGACCTGCGTCCATCGTATTACAAGTATGGCGACTTCAGCAAGGCACCCAGCACTTTCATAAGTGTCACACAATGACTGTGTGGTCGAGGAAAGTATTATCCATTTTACAGATGAAGTAGAGGCACAGAATAACTTGTCTACGTCACCCAGTTGGTAGGTGGACCCAACACTGGCTCTTTCTGCATGCACATCCAAGCCCTTTCCCCTGGTCTGTGCATGAGGCCCAGGGTGGGTCTCTAACCGGTTCCCCAAACCTGATCCCTTCCACGGTGCTCACTTGGAATCTCCCGATCTCTGCATTGAATCTCATCACCGAGGAATTCATCACCTGTAGGGAGTTCCAGAAAGAGCTCGGCAATTCCCTTATTCAGTTATTCGAAGGCTCAGTTATTCGAAGGCCCAGTTTCCCCCGCCCCCAAGAGAGGAACCGGAAGAGCCCGTTCAGATTCTCCCGGATTTGACATCACACTTCCTAATGGCTGACACTTCCACATGGGAACCCCGTGAGGTTTAGGTTTTCAGTTCCAATTTCCTGATGAGGAAATTGATCAAAGAGGCCAATAACTCAATCACCCCAAAGGTCAACACGAAAGCAAGTGCACCCGGCTCTCTCCCTGCCGCTGTACTGGCTGTTTCCTACGGGCCTGGGTCCCCACAAACATGGAAACTGTTCAAGGGATGGCCTCCTTGCTCTCTTCAGCCCTGTGCTGGGACATAGGGGGCATGTGATAAACATGTTTGCCACTGTTACGGGGCTCCCTCTGGCTGGGGAATGGAATGTGCCGTGTTGGAGGGACATTTGAGGGTTCCTTGGGTGGCACGAGAGTCAGTCCAAGCACACAGGAAAGGGATTCTTTGTTTACCGTGGTGCCCAGCTCAGAGCCTAGCAATTGGCATTCCATGTTTGTTGAATGAATAAATGAAAGAATGAATGAATGAGGGTATGGGCTTCCCAGGAGGGAGGAAGGTGGTGGAGGTGCTGCCTTGGAGTCAGAAAGACCATCTGAAGTGAGTTGCTCTAAGGATGGGGCTGAGGGCTAAAGTGCTCCTCAGAGTTGAGGTGGGACGAGAGAAGACCCATCTTATCTGCCTCATACCTGGATTAAGATGGTCTCATCGAAGAATTTTGCAGGAACCTCATGGAAATTCTGGAAGAAGATCTGAAGGAGAGGATAGGGTGGAAAAGTTTCGTCCACCACTTCACCAGAGACTTGCTAAGCCCAAAGGCTCAGAATAGTTGCCTTTTTTTGTTATTTGCCCATTTCAATAGCTTTTGGTGCATCCCACCCTCATGCTCTTCCTCTCGAAGCAGAAGCCTGCCAGGCCTTGGAGGGTTTTCTGAGCAGACAAAGGCCAGGGGTAGGGGACTCCCCACAGCAAGCTGCCATGGGATGGAAACTGGAGCCTCCATCTCCCTCTAGATAGCCCTGCCAGACCACTCCACCTGACTTTCTGCTACAGCCAGAATTTCCCCTCCCAAAGGTAAGCTTGGCCCCATCACTCTCTTGCCTCAGTCCCTCCAAGTCTCCCAAGAGCCACCCATAATGGGCCATGCATCATGCAGGCTCACCTCCAGCCACTCCCCTCCAGCCATAGCCATGTCTATCAACAATGCCCACACTATTCTGTCTGTGTTCCCAGAGCCAGGCACAGCCCTCCATATGTGCTCAGTATATGTTTGCTCAGCCAATGAAAACACCCTTGTTCAGGACCAAGCTGGCCGCTGCCCACAGGAAATGTGCAGCCCAATTGGTCCACTTGGCCAAAGTGTCCCATTTGTCCCAGAAATGTGCAGCCCACCTCATTGAAGAAAGGGTTGTTCCCCATCTTGATCCGTGTGTGGTATTGCTGGCTTCCAATGACCACCTTCACCACTGGCTTCAGGTTGTTGCCCATAAGCTGGCGGGCTTCAAATATCTTCACTCGGACCTACCGGGGAGAAAACGGGGCCCTGATGTTGGGGCCCTGGACTCCCCCCCACTCAGGGACTCCTCTTTAAAACAGTCAAACATGTCAAGAATCGTGTGCTGTGGGTGGGAGGGGAGCCACAGGGAGAGGCCTGCGGGAGCTGGGTCCGCCAGCCTGGGCACAAGCCTGAGGCCGGCCTTGGCTCCTTCTGCTTCCGTCTGGAAACTGTCCTCTCCACTGCTCTGCCCTTTTACCTTGTGTGGACTTAGTTTCTCTTGTCAACTGGTACAGGCTTGTTACAGAATAAAAAAATACATTGTACTATCTCTCAGATTGTTGGTTTGTATTTTTGTCTGTGATCCTTTTAAAGAATTGAAAATTCTAAAGTTCCGCACAGTTGAATCTGTGATCTGTGGTCTGGTCATGATTTGTGATTTCTTCTGCTTTTTATGTACGATAAAGGGACTGTGACATCTGAGCCTGGAATTAGAAGACAGAAGGCAGAAGAGCTACTTGGAGACATGTAAGTCCCAGGCTGGCTGAGGCTGAGAGAGAAGGAACAGGCGGTGGCAGTGGTGAGCAGGGCACAGTCGTGAGAGCTTGTTGTCTGACTGTGGGTAGTAAACAGCATACAGCGCTCCAGCCTACACCGTGAGTCCAGCCACTCTCCATGAGGCCTCCTGTGTCTCCATCAAGTCTAGGACCCTTCCAGAACTGACACTCATGTGGCTACCTGACCATCAGAAGTAAGACTGGGCCAAACCAGGTTAACAGCCCTCATGCCAGCTTTTTGTCCTAACCACTAGCACATACGGAGGGAAGTGACATGGACTAGCTGACCTTTGTGGTAAACTGGCCTGGTGAAAAGGGATGAGGCCAACAGGGAGAAGGAAGGTGTTCCAAAGGCAGCATGTGCAAAAGCCTGGGGGCTAGAGAGAGAATGGGGACTTTGAATTGCTCAGGATGCTAGTGCAGGCGGGGGGAGGGGCAGGGACGAGAGAGAGTGTTGGCTTGGAGGAGCAGGCTTGGGGTATCAAGGTCTTGGGAAGCTATTGTAAGGAGTTTGGGTTTTTTCCTGAGGACATTGGGGTGTCCTTGTTTTTAAGGACATTTTAAAGCAGGTGAATGGCATGACAAGAATGACATCTTTGAAAGATCACTTTGAAGAATGGACAGGAGAGAGCTGGAGGCCAGGAGTTCAGGAAGACAGGGTGCTTCAGAGAAGTGATGATGGTGGCTCAGGCCAAGGATTGGAAGTGGTGATGGGAAAGTGGGTGCAGTTGGGTGATAATAGGAGTTGTCTTGGCCAGTGACGATGCAGGAATACGGTGAGAAAGAGGGGCGGTCAAGGATGATTCTCAGCCTCCCAAGCAAGTGGCAGGCTAGGGCAGGCCAAACCATGGCAGAAGTGTTAGGTCACAGGCTAGAGACTGGAGGACAGTGCGGGTTCCAGGACTCATGGTGGAACCATAGAGCTTCCCAAAGATCCTCTCGAATTCTTGTCAGTGTGTCCCATACAACTAATTTCACTTTGTATGTGGCCAGCCTTGTGTGTCGACAATCCCCTGGACTCCTGAAGATCAGGGGCTAGGCCAGTGCCTGCTGGGGCACAGCCACTAAGGCCTCCTATTGCCCCCCTGCCACATGCAGAAGTCCCCCAGAGTGACCCTGGAGGAGCTGGGCTGTGGTGAGGGCCTGAGAACCTATAGCCAGTCAGATGCTCTGACGGGGAGAACCTGGGAACACAGCGAGGGTGGCAGGCAGATCACATGGGCTTCCCATCTCAAAGGTCCTCACCTGGAAGTGCTGAGGCTTTGAGGATAGGTCCTTCTGCACAGCATAACTGGTGACCATCAGCTTCTGCCTGGCCCCCTCTCGTGCGGTTACGCCCAGGTGGTCTTCATCCCCTGGGTGAGTGGTCACAGGTGGGGCTCAGGATGTTTTGAGGTATTTTCCCCCATTTAATCATTCTATCCCCACTGACCAGCTCCTGAATGAAAACATAGCCATGTCCTGAGGGGGGCGCATGTCCTCCCAAGTCCCCCCATGGGTCCCCTCCTGCCCTCAGTAACCCCAGGTTCCACTCTCCACACATGAGGGCTCTTGGAAATGGCCTTTTTACCTCCATCTGCAGCCAATTGGAGGCTGGATTTTATGTCTAGAGATGACAAATGGACATATTGGGGTGACAGATGGCCTCAGATAAGTATCTGGAGATCTGGCCTCTAGACCCTAACTTGGTCACAACCCTTCTGCAGGCCTTAAGGGGTGGGTCCCGAAGGTCCTAAAGAGGCCATCCAACTATGTGGAGGGAAAGGTAGGGGTAAGCTCCATGGAAGGACATACCTGTCTTCTCAATATCCCGGTTGGTCATACGAGACACCTGTAATGTGACAGTGCACTGCAAGGCAAAGGCAGGGGAACTGTAAGCTGGACAGTACAATCCTTGGCTAAGTCATAGCACCGGAACCCAGCCCAGCCTGGTGGGTTCACGCCCAGTCCTCCTGGGTAGAGAGATGCTGGCCATCATTCAAGGCCACACTATGGGGGCCTGTGGAGTCTGGGGTGCAAGAAGTTGCTATAAACTGGTGGTAAAAGAGCACTGGGTTGTAGCAGAGAGAATTTGAAGAATAGAGGAGGCATATGGCAGTGATGGTGACAGAAGAGGATGCAGGAGGGTGGGGAGGAGAGGATGAGGTGATTTGGGACCAATCTAGAGCCACTGATGCTAATAGCTCTTCTCCTAGCCCAGCACCTCATGACTTCATGTATGGACTCCTGCAAACGCCTTGTAACTGACCTCCTGCCTCCTGTGTGCTCACTACCCATCCATTCTCCAGAATATCGCCAGGACCGACCCCCAAATACTCCCAAAGTGCCATCAATGATCAGAGTAAAGTTGCAACTCAACAAAATAATTCCCAAGGTTCTTCACCTCTGGCCCTTGGCCATCACCCAGTCTCAGTTCATCCACTACCTTCGCTCACTCCTCTGCCCCCGTGTGCCAGCAGTGTAGGCAGCCCACCCACAGTCCTTGAGCATACAGTGCCACTTTCACACATGCGCCTTATACACCTGCAGGGACGGTCTTCCTCTGCTGTCCATTGGACAAACTCATGCCCTCATTAAGACATGTCTGAGAAACTTAATAGACAAATGGACAATGGCCACTCCATTGGCCAGATCATATATAAAATCAGAACCTGAGCCATGAACTACAGCACTCAGTCCAAGAAGCTGGACCTGTAGAAAGTCAGACTACTAGCTCTAGCAACAATCCAGGAAGCCATACAACAATGTCCAGCCCCAAACAGCCAGGACTGGATTAATAAGTGACAGCTTCCCTAATTTCTGTCCCCGCTTCTAGCTGAGGACCAACCAGAATAAGCCAATGTATACCCTACCTAGCCAATCACATAGAATGCCCGGCTTCTAGTTCGCCCCCTCCAGATCCCTGATGCCAAGAGCTGCCAATCAAGGCACACCTGGGTCCTTCCCTTTTTCCACTATGAACCTTTCCCTCTCCTGCACCTGCCTTTGAGTTTCTGCCAAAACCAAATGACAATGGCTGCCTTCCTCACTATAGAAATCTCTGAATGACAGATGTCTTAATCACCTCCTCCATAAAACCTTTCATCTCCCAAGCAGAATTATTCATTCATTCTCTCTCAATCTCAGTGACCTAGCTCTCCTCACCCTGGGACACATGAGCTGAAGCACTTGTCCCTGTGAGTGGTGCCTGCTCCAACATACAGTGGGTTTCATTACATATCGTACTCCATGCCTAGCACAGTCACTGACACCCAGGATGATAAACTAAATAATCTATATGGGTAGGCAGCCAATTGGGGAAGTCAAGGAGATGATGGCAGTGTGATGGGAACCCCCAGGGCAGGAAGCGCTCTCTGGGTGAGGGCACTAGGCTTTGGCTGGAGCAGAGTGGCCCGGCTTCTCTGGTTGTTCCCACCCCTTCAGCCCCTCTCTCTGGGACCCGACTCACATCTGTGGGCATCATGGAATGGTTGAGTAGGGTCAGATCCTTCACGAAAAGGACCCGTGTTGGCTTTTTCACCAAGGGCTTGAGAGATACTGTGGCCAGGCCAAGGAACCTGAAGAGACGAAGAGCAGGTGTGAGAGCCTGAGCCAGGGGAAGGGGTATCTTTCTGTCCCAGGCAGGACTTTATCTAAAGGTGGTTTTTCTTTCCCAGAGGTTGTGTTGTCCATGAGAGCCTGTAGAAAGAACTCAGTGTTGGGGAGCATCCACCAGTGGGCACTGGGCTCTCGGGGCTCTGGGAATAGGCTTTGGGGCACCCTGGCCCATGGGCACCCCAGTTACTGGCTCTGCTCTGCCCAGCCCCTTGCCAGAAGCTCTGCTCCCACAGCTTCTTGAATGGGGACTGTGCCAAGTAACAGCTGATTGGACCAGGAGGGTGGACACCTGACCAAATCTCTGCCAATCAGATTCTGAGTTGCCCTTCCTAGATCCTACCCCTCCCCACCTTTTTTTTTGCAGCAGCAACAGTTGGCTAGAGTGGCTCTGGTGCTTGCATGGCAGGTATGGATTAGAGGCATGCTCCTCCTGCCTATCTGTCTCACCTTTCTTTCTTAACTGAGCCCAAGTCCTGAAGGATGACTTGCAAGAAAGAGTCCTTCCGAAGGGGGCGGTTCCAGAGATGCCAGATTAAGGTCTGTGGGAGGCACAGAGAGGTCAGCATCCCTTCTCTACCCTCCTCTTCCCACTCTTCTAAAGAACGAGGAAAGATGCAGACGATGAGCTGGCACTGTTTCCCTCTACCTGAGGAACCTCCCTCAGGTCTAGTTCCCTCAGAGGATGGTGTTTGCTACCTTATGCCAGGCGCTGGCATCGTACCTGGGCCCCCCACAGCTTGAACATTAGTATCACGGGCATGTTAAGAGGTTTAAGAACCAAGGGGGAAGGAGGGCATGGAAGGACAGAAGGCGAGAGGGTATCTTATAGATGGAGACTTTTGTCTGCTTCAGGTTTCTGGGACATCAGAATGACCGGGTTGGACAAGACGGGCCACACCCAGAGTTGGGGAGGAGGGCCAGGGCAGCAACCAACAGATGTGGCTGCTGCAGCCCTTGGGCCTTCTCAGTCTTGTAGGCTCAGAGGCTACTCCCAAGCCAGGATGCCCCAGCCTTGGGAAAAGCTTGTGAGGCTCCCTGCCCTCTCCTAGACTTCTGAGCATGTTCTGACCCACCCTCACTATTGGGGTGTCATTGCCTCTTCTGGGCTTGCCCCGGTTTGTCTTACCTCGTTCCATATGGGGTTATTTCCTTCCACCTCATGAGTTGTCTTCTTGATATCTGCGAAGACACCAAGAGGCTGGCATTGGTGGTGGGAAATATTTCAAAATCTATATTCAAATGCGATAAAGAGAGGTGGGACAGTCTAAGGATAAACTGCAAGTCTACAGCAGCAGCGGTGCGCGATACGGCATCGATTCTTTCTTCCTCTGGAAGTGTCAAAATTTCTCACTTTTTATAAGAGTAACATCAACCCACTTGTCAGTCCCCAACCATCTTGCAGCCAGGTGGGGCCATGTGACATGCTGGCAAAAGGGGCATGGGAGTGACATTCGCCACTGCAAGGCCTGGCTTCTAAAATCTCCCATGAGATTCTCCATTTCCCTTCTCCCCACTCTCTATGTCCACCCTCATGATCTGCTGGTAGGGTGGTACCAGGGAGACTGTAGCCACAAGCAGGAAGTGGCAGGTCTCTAAACCACTCAGGAGCGCTACCTGACCAGCACCATCCACACAGGGCTTGGTGTGAACAAGAGGTAAATTTTACTGTGTTCTGGCAATTACTAACAGTTGTACAAAGAGCTGGACCTATATTATCTTTTTGATTCCTCACACCAATCCTATAAAGCAGGCATTTTTTTTTTCTTTGAACCTGAGTCCTTGGCACAACCTGCTTCATAGAAGAAGCTTGAGATTAATAATTTGAGAAAAATATTCATCTTCTCTTTTTCCCATAGCCATGCCCTAGAAAAAAAAAATGAGGCAGAGATGTCATAATAAGAAAAAGAAGAGCACTAAAGATGATCAGTTTTGAAGAACTCCAAGTGTCACCTCAGCTTTCTGTCACACAAGGGCATCTTCTACAGAGCAGGGCACCAGTAGCCCTATTTTTTCACTGAACTAATGCTGTTTGTTGAGGCACCTTTCCCCATTCAAGAGGCTGGTGCTCACCTCTGAAGTAGACAGACACACAGGATTTGGGTGCAGGGCTGAGGGGCGGGTTAATCTTGGCTGACTCCACGACAAGCCGCAACATGGCGTCGAACTTCTTTCTCAGTCTCCCTCTGTAGGAAGCTTCTTTCTTGGAGAACCTGGGTCCAAGGCTTCTCCCAGGGCTCCTGGGGCCAGTGGAGTCCTGGATCGTTGCTTAGTAATAGTGGTGATGTCACAAAGGCAGGTGGTTCCAGGTTCTGGGGAGGAATCAAGGGGACTGAGAGGAGAGCAGGAGGGTGAAGTCACAGAGTATAAACAGAGGCTTAAGGTGACTAGGCCTGAAGAAACAAAACAAGACAGCTGCTCCTCATTTCCTCTTTCTTTTCTCTTTTCCTCGTGCTGTCCTGATTTCAAGATCCAATACAAGATAATGTTTTCTCTCTATACTAGCAAGTTATCTGGAGTGAGTGTTGCCCAAGTCACACCATTCAGACGAGGACAGAAGACAAGTGAGACAAGATCTGAGGAAAAGAACAGGAATGGCAAAGACGACCTCAGTGATGTTTCAGGGACAGTCCTGCCTGATGTGTAAGGAAATGTTTAGGCCTTGCTTTTTGGAAGGAAACCTAAGTTCAGATGTGAGTTTCTATCTTAGCAGAGGAAGTTAGCAAATTAATGAGCTCTTATGCCAGCCAAGTTTGTAAAGTTTAAGAAAAATCTCAATATCATTGCAATTTTGCTGTGGCATCTTGACTGCCCTCAAAGCCTTCCAGCATGAGGATGGAGCTGAGATACTAGCTCTTGTCATTAGGAAGGCTTTTTCTGCTTTAGGGTTGAACCTTGTATAAGTTACATCTTATCCAATGATTAGCATGAAAATTAATGCATGAATGTGTATTAGTTGGTGAAATTATTCCAGTGTTTGTGAGTCTGTATATGTCTTTATTCTGCCCTTGTACCTGACTGACAGCCTGGCTGGATGTGTGTGTGTGTCAATTAGGATGGGCTCTGTGAGGCTGAGGCAACAAATGAACCTCGAATCTCAGTGCCTCAAAACAATAAAGCTTTTTTTTTTAATAGCAGCTTTACTGAGATGTAATTCACATACGATAAGTTCAGCCTTTTAACTGTGCAGTTCAGGTTTTAATACAGTCATAAGATTGTGTAATTATTACCACTATCTAATTCCAGAACATTCCATCACACCGAAAAGAAATTTCCTATCCATTAGCAGTCACTCCTCACTTCCTATAGTCCTTGGAAAGCATGAACCCAATTGTGTCTCTATAGATTTGCCAGTTCTGGACATTTCGTATAGATGGAGTCAGACAATAGGTAGCCTTTTGTGACTCTCTCCTCCCCGTTCTCCTCCTCCCCACCATTTTTTTTTTTTTAATAAGAATGTATTTGAGCCAAATTGACAACATAAGCTGGGGAGCAAGATTTCAAATGCTCCTGTGATTGCCATTTCTTGCTGAGCATGTTTTCAAGTTTCATCCATATTGTAACATGTATCAGCATCTTATTCCTTTCTGTGACTTAATAAATTGTCGTATAAAATACACCACATTTTGTTTATCCATTCTTCTGTCAGTGGACATTTAGGTTGTTATACTTTTTGGTATTAAGAATAACGCTGCTTTGAACATTGGCATACTTGTTTTACGTGGACCTGTGTTTTCACTTCTCTTGAGCACACACGTAGAAGTGGAATTGCTGGGTCACAGGGTGACTCTAAGTTTGACTTCTTGAGGAACTGCCAGACCATTTTTCAAAGTGTCTGCACCATTTTACAATCCAACCAGTAATGAATGAAGATTTTTATTTCTCTACGTCCTTGCCAACATTTTTCATCATTTGTTGTTGTTGTTGTTGTTGTTGTTGGTTTTTAGCCATCCTGGTGGGGCTGACATGGTAAAGATGTATTTTTCATTTTTAACTGTGTCTCTTGCTTTGGTGTCATCCAATCGATTGATCATCAGTCAGTCAACACAATACCCATCCCCTGTGTCCTGGGCTGTATTCTCTGAAGGACACAAAGATATTGAGGACTTTGAGGATTTCTGCCTCTTTACAAAACACAAAGGGTCATTAACACAAAGCCATCCATAGTTGGTACCAAAATTCTTACTGGGGCATCTGGGGCCCTTGCAGGCTCTGGTCTGTGTTTCTCTCTCTCCACTCTCTGAGTACTGCCCTTACCTTTTAAAAAAATGTTATCAAGCTTCCTTCTGCCTTAGAGTCTTTTTTCTTTGCTGTTCTTTCTCCTGGACAGCTTCTCTTCCAGCTTCTGACCATGTGTCCTCATTTCTTCTTGGTTTAATGTCACTTTCACAGGGACACCTTCCCCACCACCCAAGCCCCCAAACCAAGGCTGAGTCACTGTTCTCAGCAACTTGCCCTTGTCTTTATTGTGAGTGGCATGGTGGGGAGCAGAGTTGTGAGGGGTTGCATATCTAGTTTCTGAAGTCACACTGCCTAGGTTCCAGTTTTGCCTTTGATAGTGACTGTGTGACCTTGGGCAAGATCTTCAATCTCTCTGGCTGTGCTAGAACCTAGCATATAAAACTATTGAGAAGGTTAAATGAAGAAAGTCATTTATATCACTTAGAATTTCTCTAAATACTAGCCTTTACCATCACAATTATAAATTAAACAATTTTTTAAATATGGATTAGAAAGAAGTATGCCTTCTCAGTGCTGTATTCTCAGCACCCAGCACAGTACTTATCATAGAGGAGGAATTTAAGAAATATTTGTGGGTGAATGAAGGTCAACTGTATTTCTATGGGATATCAGAGGAAGGAGGGGCATCACGGAGAAGAGATGGCCAACTCCAGCCCATTGGTAGTCCTGGATGGAGAAAATAATTTTGAAGCTGCATCTGGGTTCAGAGGAAGGGCAGACTGTATTTAATCAATCACATCTGCTGTGGGCAGAGAAAAAGAAACTCTGCAAGATAAGCACGTAGATTTGACACCCCTGTTACAGAGAAGGCACACTGTCATGTTGGAAACAGTCCAGCATTGGAAAGTGACAATTTGCCTCCTTTTTCTCCAGGCCTGCCCCCAGCCTCTACTTTTCCTTTAGATAC
This sequence comes from Macroglossus sobrinus, assembly GCA_004027375.1. Lineage (NCBI taxonomy): Eukaryota > Metazoa > Chordata > Mammalia > Chiroptera > Pteropodidae > Macroglossus > Macroglossus sobrinus. The sequence goes on from PVKZ01000296.1 coordinate 574,967, forward strand.
TCAAGACCTCCTATGGCATTGGGTTGGTCTCTTCGCCCTATTTCCATCAGCATTACAAGTCAGTGGTCTCATTCCTGCCCTGATAGGGCAACCAAAATGAGCCAATCCCTTAATCACCCTAAACAACTGGATTTGACCTCTGTTGGTATTTTCCATCCTAAGAGCATCTATACTTAAATCTAGCCTGGGAGTGGTGCAGTATAGGGGTGGATAATGAATCAAATGCCCCATTGGCCACCGGAGGAGTGAGACTGGGGGCGGCGGGGGGGGGGGCATGCAGACCCCATGCCTGCAGCACCAGAAGGTGAGTCCAGTGTTCCCACAGCCACCGATTTTCCAAGAGAATCTAGAAATCTGGATTTTTACAGGAAATCTCCCAAGAAATGGAATACAAATTTTACAAAGTAATGTGAAGGCCAAAGAAAATGGTGTTGGGCTGTATTTGCCCCGTGTGCTATTTCTTCATGGGCCCTCGTGGACCTCTTTGTCCCTCTGCGATCGTCTGGTGGCCTGGGCCTTCAGAACCCAGCCTCAGATGACTTGCCCTCATGATTCAACCCCAATCCCTTCCTTGGAAATCTTTCTTCCAGAACACTCAGGTCCCTCATGGTAACTGCGTATTTGAAAGCTGTTTGCCAGGTACCCTGCATGACCCCATTTCAAGAGTACTCAGATAAGCTCTGGATGTTCCTTTTATTTATTTTTAATAGATTTTCTTTTTCGAGAGCAGTTTCGGCTTCAGTCAAGTTCTATTTTTAAATTTATTTTTAGAGTGGTTGTTTCTCCAAAAGCCCATTTCAGGTGGGCCTGGTCTTGCAGTGGTGGAGGGCGAAGGAACCACTTCCCTTTGCGGTGCGGAAATCCATGCCGGGTTTTCCCGCTCCCCGCCCCGCCCTTCCCAAGCTGCGATCCGCTTCCGCGTTTTGCTGCGCGTCGGAGGGCGGGGCGTGGGTGCGGTAACGCGCACGCGCGCAGGCAGCCGGCCCGGGCCGAGCGCGCGGCCCGCGGATTGCGGGTGAGGGAGGGTCGGCCTGGCGGGGTGGCGGTCCTTGGCGGTCGCGGCCTGGGGCGGAGCGGGCGGGGGGCTCGGCGAGGGCCTCGGGGCTCCTGGGCATGCGGGGACCGAGAGCCGGAACCCAGGCTGGGTCTACCGGGCGTGTGGGGCCGGGGGCCGCGGGCGCCGAGCCGTCCCGGGCCCAGGGGGGAGGGCGGGGCGGGCGACGCCTCGTCACGAACTCTCGGTGACCTTGGCTAAGTCACTCCCCACCCCCCACCCCACCCCCGAGCCGGTGCCTTCGTCTGTGAAGTGAGAAAGATAAGCCCCGCCTACTGGATGGGGCCGTTTGGAGGGTCGGTGACGAGACCCCCCGGGGTGGCAGCAGCCCCAGACGGTTTGCGGCCACCGACCACCCCGACTGTGGGAGACGCCCTCTCGGGGTGGCATTTTGTTACCAGCTACGCGGAGAAGCCCTCATTTGTGTTTTAAAACTCTAGAGTATTACGAAGTCGTTGCAAAACTTTTGTTTAACAAAAACAAGAGACTTCGGGGGCTTCCTGAGGCCCACGTTGTCCCACTGACACTGCGGTGCCCGTGAAGCTTTAGGGAATGGTGAAGAGCAAAGCGACCTGTAGCTTGAGAAGAATGAATATTTGATTCCTCTTGTTTGCCCAGACTCTTCTGGCTCACCTAGGAAATCTAAGGCACTGGCCAGGGAAGATTATTTTCTGTCCATGGGAGGCCTTTGGGATCTGGCATCGCTCAGGTTTCCAGGGAATGAATTTTGTTGAGACTGAGTATGAGGAAGGAACCTGTGGTGCCATAGCCTTTTTGGGGGGTGATGTAGGATATCAGGTTCCCTCCTGTGGTAGGCCAGGCTCTCTGTTGTAATGAACACTCAATTATGAATGCTAGAAGGTCTCAAAAGCAAGAAGCCAGATGAGATGCTCCAGGTTGGACGACATTTAGAATATCTGAATTGACTGAAACTTTCCACTGCAGGTGACTAGCATACAGGCACCCATTCTCTGACCCGCTACCCCTTTACTGACATGGCCCACCGGGGTGCGGAGAGGGACTTCCAGACCTCAGCACGACGCATGGGCACCTCGCTGCTCTTCCAGCTTTCAGTGCACGAGCGGGAGCTGGACCTGGTTTTTCTGGATCACAGCTATGCCAAGCCATGGAGTGCCCACCCAGATGCCAGTAGTGCTCGGCCCACCCGCACGCTCTTTGTTACTCCCCGGAGGCAGCACGAAAGTACCATGTGAGTGTGGGCTCCTCTCCTACGGGCTGCCATTGCTCTAACCAGGCAGTGATCAGATGGTGGGGATTCGAGAGGATTTTACTGTGAGGGGCATGGATGTTTAATTCAGGCACCTCGGGTAAAGCAGCGGGAGGATCCCAAGCCTATGTGTGGACATCAACACTCAAGACATCTAACGATTTAGGAAAGCAAGATGTTCAAAGGAAAGCAAACAACCTATTATTCCATTTAGATAATAGGACTTGTATGGAAAGAGGAAATTGACGACGATTATTTAACTGGTGAAGAAAAAGACGGAAGAGATGACTTTTAAAAACTGCCACACAGTATTAGACTCATTCCTTTAGTCCAGTGTTCTGGCTTGCTCCAACACTGGCAACAATAACCTTTTTATGGGAATGCGATTTCTTTTCTGGCTTCACCTGCAAAGTTTAGGAGCATATTCCTAAGACCTTGCTTTCTGCCTTAGCTTGTTACAGAACTGTCACCCATGGGTGATCTTACCTTCTTAGGTCTGATTGTATTTTCAGCTGGTCTACATTATAGGGTAAGGAACTTTTTCATAAATTTAGTATGTAATAGGTGATATGATTACATTTGGCTTAAATAAACTTGTTTAGCAATTCTTTTGAGCTTTAAGGTGTTCTAATTATATTTCAAGATTTGTTGATATATTCTATTTTGATGATCAAATCACACTCTTGATAATTTTAACTGTAACGGGGAACGGTTTTTTTTGTTTGTTTGTTTTAATCTGACTTAATGTTTAATCTTTCCTTTAGCACAGTTTTAGGTTTGTTGGGGAATAGAGATCTTGTATTTTGCTTCTTTAGGTCCCCTACTGAGCTAGAGGTACCATGATGTGTATGTCTTAAACACTTGCAGAGTCGTGGTTTTTATTTCACTTTCCAGTGAGGGCAGCATTTTGTTGGCTTTTGGATTGTACAGGGCACGGGATCTGTGACTTCAGAGAATAATCAGCATAGGCCTGATGCCTCTGGGGCATAACTGATGAGCTCCTTTAAATAGAATTGGAAATCTTGTTCTCTTAGTTATGTAATAGTATCTTGTTAACATTGAAACTCCTGTGTTACTATCTCATGACTTTTTAAAGTGATATTCTGTGGACTTGGTTATTTCAGTACTTAGAAAATCCTTTCCTCTTAAAAGTCACCTCCATTTATAGGCCTTAAACGTGGGAGCTGGGCGTGTCCTAGAGACTTTTTAGACTGTTGTGTCTGGAATCTGGTTGCAACTGGGATGTTAAGTGGGAGACAGGGGAGTTGGTGGGACTACCTCATGTAGGAATTTGATTCTAAGAGTGGTAAGAAGTCACTGAAGGACTTTAAACTAGAAATTAGATTTATGTCTTTTAAAGATTACTTTGAACTTTTGTTGAATAGATCAAAGTGTAGAAGTGGGACAGAGAAAACTTTCTAGGAGGCCATTGCAATGGTGGGAACCAGAGGTCACAGTGGCTTAGGTGGGAGTGGGAATAGTACAGATGAAGAAAAATGAGTGGCTTTGAGGTATATTTCATAGGCTGAGTCAACAAGACCTGCTGTAGAAAATTGGGAAAAGGGGCCAAGATTAAGGGACAAGGTGGAAGGAACTAGGATGACATGTGGATTTCTGGCTTGAGCAACTGAGTGGTGCCATCAGTTGGGGTAGACTGAGGTGGGTAGTTGGAGTGGTGAAATCAAGAGTTCTCTTTTAGGTGCACAGGTCTGCATCTCTTGCCATGTCTGGTCCAGAGAAGGTAATCAGCTCTTCCACCCACCACCCAATCTAGCTGCTCATGATTTCACCTCATATAATAATGATGTGATTATTCTAGCCATTGTGAATGGATGCAGTTGGGTCATTGAGGTCAGAAAATTAAAGGTGATGTTTGGCAGATAGCAAGTAGGCCACTGTGACTGGCATAGTATTCTGAGTGACAAAGTTGGTGCAGTGAAGGACCTGTGTAGCACTGGGATTTTGTTAGCATTTTAGAACCTAAAATATTCTTCAGCTGTCTATTTCTAGTTGTTTATGTTCTCAGCTCTTTTCACAGTGAATTAAATAGCTAAGGTGTCTACGTTCTAAGAGCTCTTAGACAATCGTAGGCTTTTACAGCATGTAATTTACTACCAGTTAACTTGCTAGTGTAAGGGAAAGTTTGTCTTAAAACTAGATCAGGACTGTCCAACAGAGCTCTGCAGTGATAGAAATGTTCTGTAACCGTGTTGTCCACTCGGGTAGCCGCTGGCCACATATGTCTGTTGAGTGCTTAAAATGTGGCTGGTGTGACCAAGGAACTGAATTTTTAATTCTATTTAATTTTTATTTGTTTAAATAGTTGCATGTGTCTTACAGCTATTATATTGGAAAGCACATCTAGACAATCAACTGTTTGCTCTTGGAATATATTTGTCTTTAAAAAATAGCTGTTTGTCATTTTGTGCATAGACTTGTTTTAAAATGACTTTTTGCCACCCCCTCCCTCCCAGCATGTATGAGTGTGTCAAAGGGTAGCGATCTCAACAAGTGGGGGAAAGATGAATTTGGATCATAATATTCTTATGGATATAATGTGATTATACATATTTTAAAGCGGATTATGTTAAAGAGACATTTTTGGCAACCAGATGATCATTAAACACCTGTCTTGTTTAAAGTATGTGTGGCCTGGTCCTATTTTCTGACCTGTTTACAGTGAATCAGATGTCCCAATAGACGTGGAGACAGTCGCATCAACCCCTGTGCCACTCTACGACAATCAGAAGGCACGCAGCGTGATGAACGAGTGTGAAAGGCATGTCATCTTCGCCAGAACCGATGCAGACGCCCCTCCTCCACCAGAGGATTGGGAGGAGCATGTCAACAGGTAGGCCTTTCCTCAGAAAGACTGATCACTACAGGTTAATGCTCACTGTACTGTAAATGTGTCGTCTGCATTGAAACATGTTTACTAGGTGCTTACTTCATTATTTCATTTGCAGCCACATAGTCAGAATGTTCTCTTAACTCTGCATCATAACTCCCAGCTCACTGTGCAGTGAGCTGCCCGAGAGCAGGGCTTGCGTCTCAGCCATCTGCATTCCCAAAACCTGAGACACTGCTTGGGACACAGTAGGCACATGATAAGCATTTATTGAATAAATAAGTGAATTAAATTTCATAGGTATGACCAACTCTGTAGCTATATGTACAAGATATAATATGGGAGTTACCCAGATTATATTAAAAAAAAGAGAAAAAGCAAACAAAAAACCTCCCTCAAAACCAATAAATAAATGTATAATTGTGAGATATTGGTTTTTATGGTCTACAGCTAGAGTAATGAAAATGTTTTGTTTGGAATCACCTGAAATTTTTAATATGAGTGGCTTTTAAAAATAGATTTGCAGTCTGTGGTTTCCCATTTCCATGAGTCTGGTGGCTAGTTTCGTTCCCATGCTTCCCCCACTGACCCAAGGGACTCCATACTCCTCTTCACGTCCTGTCAGTGTTTATTTGGCAAACATTTGTTTATCTTTTGCTTGCTGTACAACAACTTTATGAAGGTAAAACTGACATAGCGTACAGTTCACCTGCTTAATGTGTACATTTTGATATATTCATCACCATAGTCAATTTAATGAACATTTTCATTGCCCTAAAAAGAAACTATCTGTTAACAGTCACTTCCCATTTCCTCTCAACCCTTCCATGTCTCTAAATTCACCTGTTCTGAACATTTCATGTGAATGGAATCATACAATATGTGTCTTTGTGTCTGGTTTCTCACACTTAGCGAAATATTTGCAGGGTTCGTGCATGTCGTAGCATGAGTCAGTATTTCATTCGTTTTTATTGTAAATGGTATTTGATGGACCACGTGGTGGACCACATGCTATTTATCCACTTATCTATTGATGAATATTTGGGTTGCTGATACTTTCTGGAGATTATAAATATGCTGCTATGTACTTTTTTGTGTGGACATAAGTTTTCAGTTCTTCTGGATGTATACTGAGGAGTGGGATTGCTGGGTCATATGGTAACTTATTTTAACTTTTGTGGAATCTCCAGACTGGTTTCCAAAGGGGCTGCACCATTTTATGTTCCCAACAGCAGTGTAGGAGAGTTCTGTTACTTCACATCTTTGCCAACACTTATTATCTGTCTTTTCTTTATTATGACCGTTCCAGTGAGTGTTAAGTGACATCTCATCATGGTTTTAATTTGCACTTCCCTGATGGCTTGCTCTTGGTATGTGTGAGGGATGCTAAAACCCTTGCACACTTGCCATAAGACTGTGGAGTGCTTATTTTATGATAGTGGCAGAGAAAAAGGACATTTGATAGGAAGAAGAATGGGGAAATGGAGGCAGTCGTCATGGTTCATGAGTCTGGTGGAATGCCACAGTGAGATGGAGCAGGTGTGCTTGTGCAATCAGGTGCTGTGAAGGAGGAAGAGTCCTGCCTTTGGTTGAAGAGCTTGTGAAGAAGTTGTTGGGGGTCTTGAATTGGAATTAACGCGTGCCCTACAATGGGGATGTGCTCTCCAGATCTTCAGGTAAAGAGGAAAACTGCTATGAGTGAAGGTTACTTGCTGGGACATCTCCAAGGCCTGCGAACTCAGCAAAACGGTTTAGCACTGTTGTTACAGTTGCTAATAAAAATAATGACAGTGGTAACAAAAACTGCTATTTGCGAGTGCCTTCTAGGTGCCAGGCATTGTGCCAGTGCTTCATGTGCATGATCTCCTAGTCCTCACAATAACCCTTGGAGGTCTGGCCCTTCTTTTGTTTTATAGGCCACAGAAACTGAGCTTAGGGAGGTTAAGGAACCTTAGTTAAGAAGTGGAGCAGGCAGTCTCCTTCCAGAGCCCTGTGTTCTTGACTACTACCCTCTCTTTAAGGACAATAAAAAGAGATGAGTTAGTGGTGCTAAACAAGGTGGCCCCACACAGTTATGTATCCCTTTGTGGTGTCCTCAGTGTGCAGTTTCAGAAACCACATGGGAGAACTGCATTAAGTTTGTTTTTTTTTTATCAGTTGACCCATGGTCATGATCATAGGTTTTTTTGGAGACTCTACTTACCAAAATCTTCAGAGACTTGATAATACATGTGAATACCAGTTTTTAATTCATAAGGGGAGAGATAGCTAGAGGGCGGGTCAGGTGAGACACTGGGTGACCAGACCAGAGTGTTCATGCTCAGTTGGAGAGTCTGGGAGGCTGTCTGTCCCAGAAGTGGGTGGGAGTGTGAATCTGCCCCAGGGCCTGTCCTCCAGCCAGAGAGCCAAATGTACCCATCTTTCCTCAAAGCCAGAGGAGCCTGTAGAATAGGCCAGGGCACATCTGGACCTGCCTGCACCTGCACCTGCCCAGTCCTACAGAGAAGCACCAGCAGACTCTCATCATCAACTTGTCTTTCTCCGTGAGGACCTCCATCCTTACATAATGACACTGCCACAGATTGATGTGATTCATTAGTGCTCAGTTTAGCTCATTCATTAGTGTTTAATGAGATTTTAGAGGTGTCCTTATCTTATTAGCAACAGGCTTACAAACCATCTCTTCATGTAGGTCACTTTTGTACACAGTTGATCTCATTGTTTGGTGATATGTATTGGCTTCACTTTCAGAGGTCCCCACTTTATGACCTTGTCCCCAAACTCTGGATTTGTAACCAGTTTGGAGCTTGCAGTTAGTTCCCTCTGTTCTGATTATAATCATCTTATGGCTGTTCTTTTCTTTGACTTGATTATTAAATTGCTGCTGCTTGTCTTCTTGTATAAAATTATGTAAAATTACAGATTTTCATATCAAGAACTCATGGACGATAGGACTAAGAATTTGTTTTTCTCAGAGAGCTTACTGATTATCAGTGGAGTCAGAAACTTAGTGTTCTGTTAGTGCCTTGTTTCCACCTCTTGAATTATTTCAGTAGAAACTGCCTTCAAATGACTTTTTGTGTATAGAAAATGAAACCCTCCCAGCTGACTCTGACTTTCATTGGTAATGCCTGATATTTTGTGAAACATTTAAATATCGCTCATGCCCAACTGTCCTAAAGAAATTGAACCAGCTTTCCCTCCGCAGATGTTTCTCAAATGCCAAGTTTAATTAGATACACAGCTTTGAAAGGTGTTTAACAAAATACTCCTGACATGTGTCAGTACTGCTCAAATGGATCCTAGGACATTTCCAACATTTCAGCAGAGGAGTCTAGTGTCCTAAAGCAGGTTATCTCATCTTAGAAATCAAGACTTTTATGAAATCTGCCAAAAGAAAACCATTCTCCTTTTCTAAATTTGCTCTAATTATATCCTTCAATATTGTATGTGTATCTGTGTATTAATCTTAGGTTGAATGTTTGAAATTTGAGTCCAAGGTCTCTGAGTTGTTTATTTTCCCTTCCTTCCTCCTCTTCCCTTTCTATCTCCTCCGCCACCCTTCATTTCTTTCTTCCTTTTTCCTGGTGTTTAAGGAAAGAATTTTTATAATCTGAAAAGGTAAATGTGACCTATTCCATCTCTCTGTTGTTCTTTGACTCTCCCAGTTTGACTTCTGGTTTAAAAAAATCCTTTAGACATTTTAATATTGGATTAATCTCCCTTGAAAAATTAGTCTCTATTAGAGAAAGAATAATTACCTTTGCAAATATCAGGCTTTTCTAGGGCCAATGTGACTTTTTGGCTGCTTTGGATAAGATGAGCCAGAGGTCAGAATGTTATTTTAGGTTCAGTCACAGCATGGAGAACAAGATGATCTGATCTCATCTAAGAAATGAAGACTAGGCATTTTTGCAGTCATGAAAATTGAATAGGTTTAGGTGAGGAGAGTGTGTTGACTCACCACAGTTCCCATCAGCATTCGACTGTTTAGACTTATATTTAAAGTTCTGTCTCCTGTTTTTAAAAATTTCCTAAATTATATCTTTTGCATGCTCTTTATCTTAATCTTGGGTTAGCCCTTTCTTTTCTGCCCACTTAATTTTCCAGCCTTCCACAAAGCTGGCAAAATATAGAGAACATGTTTCAATTCTTGGAATCACTTTGTTATATATCCAACAACAATCCTACAAACTTTTTGGGGGGATTTTAGACTCTCAACATTGTGGTTTTTTAATTTAATTTTAGCTGCCGTTGGTATATGGGAGTAATTTTTAAATAGCTTTCTAACCCCTCTCCCATTTTGTTCACATCATTTTCCTTCCACCATTTGAGCTTCAGAATATGTATAGAGTAAGAAAAACAAATATAAGAAACATCCCATTATATAATAAAGAACAGGATAATTTTGAAAGTGCTGTTGGTGCTTCATAAATACATTATGCTTCATAAATAAGTTATACCTCATTCGTTGTCCTTGGAACTAAAATTTGCAACATAAGCTTAAAGAAAGCTTAGGAGATTGTTGAACATGATGAAATTGTACCGGTTGCATGACCTGTTTGATAGTCACTAAGCATCACTGCTGGGAGTGAGGCTCGTATGATGCTGCTTTCAAGGTTCTTTATATATACTGTTTTCACAGAACTGCGAATTTGAAAATTTTAACACTGAACACCTTTGAGCTTCCATTTCACCCTCTAGAAATTATCCCACAGAGATACTTGCACAAGATAAAGGTGCAGATCGCTGTGTGCATGCGTGTATGGGAAAAGGAGGGGCGGTCACTGCCACTGTACATAAGAGCAGGCAAAGGGACACCACCTAAATGTCCACCAGAAGAGCAAAACCAGCCAGCAAAAACAGTATTAGTATGGAAATATACCCATGTTTCCAGGAAGCTTTTTAAACTGCTCGTGAACATCTTCTATCTCCTGCCACCACCACCAGATCCCCAGACACCCATATATGAGAGGTGTGACTCGTGTGAGTGCATTTTCCATTTATATAATGTGAACCAGCTGGTTCCCACAAGCTGTCCTGGTCCCAGGGTGTCCTGAGTCCCAACACTGAGTTGATGCTCCACTCCCTGCCTCCTTAGTCCAAAATCTCAATATCAAACAACAGCAAAAATAGACTGGATCTTGATGAAGTAGGGCAGATTAAGCCAAGAGAATTGGGGGAAAATAAGACAATTTCAAGAAACCTAAGACAGCTTCTGGTACTCTGCAAGGGAGTTATGAGAGTGGGGGATATTTGTAGGCTAAGGACTTTGTGTAACAAGGAAAGTTGAAGAAGTCTGTGGTTGTAGATGGCAGCTGCTTTTGCTTCCATCCAGGATCATGACCGACCTGAGTCTGCTCTGCTGGGAGGACCCTCTGAGATCACCTCCTCTGTGTCTTTTACAGTCAGGGAGCCTGAGGGCCCTAGTCAGCTCATCATTGCAGCCTGTTCAGTAGCCTGGCTCCGAGTCAGTACTCTCCTAAGCTGCGTAGCTGTGGTCAGGTGTGAGATGGAGACATGTCGGTGGTTTATTTTACAGAAGAGAGAGAAGTCAAACCATGATTTTCTTCCTTTCTCAAGCACATTTACTCTAAGGACAGGGGGATAACTGTACAGAGTGAATTACAAGGGGCCATTGTCCTCCCTCTGCATGGTGACTTGGCAGTGCTGTCGGTGTTCTTAGAGGAGCAGAGAAAATAGGGCACCTCCCTGATGGGGTATAATGGGACATGGGCTGGTTTGCTGTGAAGTCAGAGACCCTGAGATTATTTGACTGCTTTGTTGTGAAGGGCTAGACCTATAGTCTGCCTAAGTTACATTTCAGTGTCCTCTGCTGCTCAGTCCCCATGGGCTTAGTGTGGTAGCGAGTGTGAGGGTTTGAGTTTGTGCTCAGCCGTTTACCGGAGTTAGAATGTCATCTACACACAGTTCATCCATTTGCTTATTTGGCAGGCATCAGGTCCCTACTGTGTGTCAGACACTGTTTTACATGCTGGGATCTGGCATTTAAACAAAACCGACAAAAGGCCCTGCCATCTTGGCCTTTACATTCTAGCTGAGGGAGACGACTAAACAAATAAATAAAATGGATAGAATGTGAGGTGGTGGTATAGCTGGACAGGGAGCTAGGGAAGCTGGGTGGGGGTCGGTGTTGGTAGTTTTAAATAGGGCGTGTCAAGAGAGGCCTTAGTAGAAGGTGACTTCTGAGCAGCCACCTGAAGGAGGTGGTGAGGGAGCCATTGTTCTAGGGAGAGGGAACGGATGACGGGCCAGGTGTGATGTGGGAGCATGGGTTGGGGGGGACGACATGAAGCACAGAAGTCAGGGGGAGGCGTGGACGCTGATGTTGGAGAGGCAGTGGGGTCCAGACTGCCCATGACAGTGACTTGGGATTTTAACGGATTGAAGTGGAACTTTGAGCAGAGTGACATGATATGACTTAGGTTTTTTGATTGATTTTTTTCCAAAAGTGATTTCCCAATTTGACTTCATAAAAGACTGTACTAATTTGTATTTCCATCAACAAAGTATGGAGGGACCTATTTCTTACAGAGTAGTAGTAAACTTCTTAATTTTTACCCATTCATAGGTGAAAAATAATATTTTAATTTGTACGTTTGATTATGCACAGGTTTGACTATACTTTTTTGTGTGAACTACCTTTTCATGTTCTTTGCCCATTATTTTTGTTTTGAGTATTTTCTCTTACGCTTAATTTTCTAGTGACTTTTTCTATTTTAATGAAATGGCAGTTATTTTTCCATTGTGACTTGACTTTGTGATGCTTTATTTTTTTCCTTTATAGAAATTTAAAATTCTTATGTTTTTACATTTATATTTCTTCCTCTTATGGCTTCTAGGTTTTAGGTCATACTTAGAAAGACCTTACTCATTCTTCGATGATGGGTAGGTGGGTGGGTGGGTGGGTGGGTGGGTGGGTGGGTAGATGGATGGATAGATAGGTAATCACTTTTATTTTTTGATATTTAACTTTTTATTCCATTTGAAATTAATTTTGCTGTGAAGAGTGGTATATAGGGGTCCAGGTGGCTCCTGGTTGTTGCAGCCCTACTTCCTTTATCCCCACTGGTTTGAAATGCTACTTCCATCTCATTCCATGTTCTCATTTAGGTCTGGCTCCCACTTAAAAAATAAAAATTTTTAAGGTAAGCTAATCACCAGTTTATTTTATGGCGGGGAAGTCTGGCAAACACATTCATTGAGCCTGTTTATCTTTCTCTTGGTGTCTTTAGGAAGGTTACTATCCAGAGTTGGAGTGTCAGAACAACTACGGTTGGCAGGAGTGGGGCAGAAGAGGACTTTAATAAGTTCCACCTGTATGGGGTGTGATGGGTGGGGAGAGGGCAGTGAGATAGGCTTCTAATTACAGAGGTTCACAGCTGAGTTGGTAGCGGGCACATCCTACCATAAGCAGGGTAGAAGAAGTGTGCACACTTGTGTCCTGTGCTGGAATGACACAGTGTTAACTTACATGAAACAGACATTCAAAAGTATATTTGTCAATTATGTGGTATACGGAAAAAATGTTTAAAATATATATTGTAAAGGTTAGTGTGGAGTGGAATATTAGGGAATGGAGAATAGCCACTTTATTTGTTATATTTTTGTTCTACTTTTGTTCTTGAAGCTAATTTTATATAGACCTTATCTTAGTGTGAAGTTTGGTACCCTAAAATGCTTGCTCATCTTGTCTGCCTCTTTTATGTGACATGTTAACCTTATGAAATTCAAGTCTGTCTTCAGTGGAGCCATGCTCTATTTACTAATGGATCGTTTTAACTGTGTTAGCTTGACTAGCACAAAAGACTCCACTCTGATTGGTGTTGACCTTGTGTGTGTGTGTGTGCGCGCGTGTGTGCGCACAAGTGCACACATGCATTGGTATGACGTATGCTGAGGCAGCTCCATGGTCGAGCTGGGACTGGGATGTTGGATTTGTGCTATAGCTTGGTGGTCTTAGACTAAGCTACTTCAAGTTACAGAGACTTTCTAACCCTGGTACTGGGGCACATGCAGGTGGAGTATCCCCATGATTTAAATTTAATTCCTTGGAGTTTCTCTTACAGGACAGGCTGGACAATGGCCCAGAACAAGCTATTCAACAAGACCCTCAAAGCGCTGCAGTGTGACCGGCTTGCCCGCTTGGCTAACGAAGGGGTGAGCCTCCCAGAAGCTGCCCATGGGGGGTGCTCCCCAGGTCGGGCCTCACTGGCTGACTCCCTTGCCCCTGCCCCCCATGGCTGACAAGGCCCTCATGTTCTGTCACTCCAGGCTTGCAACGAGCCAGTGCTGCGCCGGGTAGCTGTGGACAAGTGTGCCAGAAGAGTGCGACAAGCCCTGGCGAGCGTGAGCTGGGACACCAAGCTGGTCCAGTGGCTGCACACCACTCTGGTGGAGGCTTTGAGCCTGCCCGTGTTGGCGGCCTACCTGGACGCTTTGCAGACACTGAAAGGGAAGGTGAGGCTGTGGCTGGCGTCTGCCCTGTCCTGGGGTAGCCACCCTCTGCTGTGGGTTCAGAAGGTGGCGCTGCACAAGGTCATTGCCTGGCCAGCCTGGATGGCATGACCGAATCTGCCAGGTTAGCTGTTAAAAGTAGGAGACACAGTATCATTTCACTTTTTTTGTGTGGTGTAAACTTCTTCAGCCTTGCTGTCTCCAGGATGGCGTGTGGCCTGGAAACCAGAGTATACCTGCAGCCCTGCAGCTTGGGGTTTGAGTTTCCACTGAGGTGAGGTGAGAAAGGAATGATATCACACAGAAGGGGAGGTTTACCAGGGAGGAGTATTGAGAAGCAGACACAAGTATGTACTCAGGTGTAGGGCGGGGGTCAGGAGGTATCCAGAGAGGGAAGGACAGTCACATCTTAGTCTCATCATGGGTGAGCCTTCAATAGCAACACTTTGACTTTAATAGGTTTCTGTAGAAGAGATCATTACATTTTTCTGCTCTCTCACAGAGATAGCTTGTACTATCTCAGTTCCCGCCAGGGGTTGTGTTCATAGTGCTGTTGGAGTGGGTTCTCCAGGCAGACTGCCTAGCTCCTGTCATTGCACTCACTAACTGGCTGCATCGTCTTGGATCAGTATCTCAGTTTCCTCATCTCTAATACCTGTCTAAGTTTTTGTGAAAATTAAATTAGGTAACCCAGATGGAATGCCTGGCTCAAAATTTGTTCCATAGCAAGTGCGCAGTGACTGTTAATGGTCATACAAGTGGTGTCTTCATAGGTTCTCGAAATATTTGTTTTGCTTTGTCACAAAACAGCCTCAGACAACTTGCATTAATTTCGTTCTTGACTTTTTTTTTTGTTTTTCTTCTTGCTCCTTTGTAGGAAGCTGGCCCATTTTGTTGCTATAATTTGCTTAACCAACAGCTTGCCCCAGCCATATCGCCCACAATTTCAGATGCACTGTTTTCTACCTGTTTTTCAGTCAAAAGATGCTAAGTTTGCTTTGAAAGCCAAAGAAGACGAGTTTAATGCAGAAATAAAACAAAACCCAGGACTAAATGAATTAATATAGGCATGGTAGGAAATTTGACATGAATTTAGTCAACAAATAATTTATTTTGTGCCTATAATGTGCCCAGCACTGGGTGAGCAAAACAGAGATGCCCCTGCTCTGGTGGGGCTTGTTTAGTGGAGAAAGATAGCTAAAGAGATGGCCCCAGTGTCCTCTGTACTGCTCCTGGGCACAGGAGGTAAATGGTGGGTGTGCCTGGGCATGGGTGGGGTGGGGGGGCAGGCCGAGACCCTGGGGGACAGTGGTGGCTTGAGAGTATTTCCGGGATTTTAAATATTCACGGCATTGTGGCATTGTAATGTACGGTACTGGTACGTGTGCCCTGGGGTGAGTGCTGGGAGTGCCCTGTGTCCCACTTTTTGGAGGCTCTGCCCCACTCTGCGTGACCAGCAGGACTACAATATAGTTCACCTCGTAGGGAAATTTGCCTGCTTCCCCATTTTAGTTATATCTAAACCCTCTCAAGTGCATGAGGTGGTGTCCAGGTTTTATGAGCTTGACTGACCTCTGTGGGGGACACTCCACAGTAGTGCACAATGGCTGCTGCTGGCCCTGCTGTCAGGTCATAATGCCGGTGAGCGGGAACGGCAGAGGATGCACTTGGAGGACACACTTTGAGATGAGGCTGTGCTAAGTCTGGTACCCACCTGACACCATATATGGTTATTACAATAGTACTGACTGTAGTCCCTGTGCACATCCCCATGACTGTATCATAACTGCCAATGTATACTTCTTTATCCTTTCACCTTTTTCATCCACACTCCAACCTCCACTCCCATTTGACAACCATCAGTTTATTCTCTGTATCTGTGAGTTTAAGTTTTGTTTGTTCATTTATTTTGTTTTTTAGATTCTACATATAAACGAGATCATATGGTATTTGTTTCTTTCTGTCTCACTTATTTCACTTAGCATAATACATTCATGTTGTCACAGATGGCAAGATTTCATTTTTTTTTAATGAATGAGTAATATTCCATTGTATATATTTACTGCCTCTTCTTTATCCATTTATCTATTGATGGACACTCAGGTTGCTTCCATATCTTGGCGATTATAAATAATGGTGCAATGAACATAGGGGTGCAATTAACTTTTTGAATTAGTGTTTTGGATTTCTTCACATAAATACTCAAAAGTAGAATTGCTGGGTCATATGGTAGTTCTATTTTTATTTTTTTGAAGTACCTCTATACTGTTTTCCATAGTTGTTGCACTAATCTATATTCTTAGCAACAGTGCACGGGGGTTCCCTGTTCTCCACATCCTCACTAACACTTGTTCGTTGATTTATTGACGATAGCCATTCTGACAAGTGTGAGGTGCTGTCTCACTAGTTGGATGGGCATTCCCCTGATGATCAGTGATGCTGAGCATCTATCTTCTCGTAGGTCTGTTGGCCATGACTCCATAAAGGTCACTATTAACATTTTGGCATATTAATATTTTTTCTGAGTAGAGATAATTTTTGTATTTTCTGTTTTACCTTTAACATTTTAGCAAAATTATTTTTCTATGTTATTACAACATTTTAAAAACCATTAAAATGAGCCCTTAATACCTATTTATGTAGATAGTTTGCTTAACCACTCTCATTTATGGATTTAGATTGTTTCCAGTTTTTGATTGTTATTGAGAGTGAATTTGTGTTTTGCGTAACCTCCTACCCTGTGTGTGTGTCTGTGTGTCTGTGTGTCTGTGTGTCTGTGTGTCTGTTTCTGATATATTTTGTTAGGAACGGTTCTCAGAAGTAGAATCCTTCAGGGAAGGGATAGGAATAAATTTAAGTTTCTTGATGCATATCACCAGGTGTCTTTCTCATTTCCCTTTAATGCTGAGAGGCACACTTTCAGCTGTCCATTTATTTGTGCTCCGCTCCTCAGGGAGGTTCGAGTGGCTTGGTTGAAGTCTGAAGGCTCATAGTAGGGCTCCGTGCCAGCCTGATTGCCGCTGGTGGGCAGATCCCCTGCTTCTCACTGGATGCACCTTCGCTGTTTCTTGCTTCTAGATCCCTACCTTGATTGACCGTATGCTTGTGTCATCCAACACAAAGACTGGGGCTGCTGGAGCTGAGGCCTTGTCCCTCCTGCTGAAGAGGCCCTGGGACCCCGCCGTGGGGGTGCTTTCTCATAACAAACCAGTAAGTTGGGTGGTTTAGGCTTTAACTGTGGCCCATAGATGTTTATCTGGTCTTAGAACTTTGGCAAGAGGATGAAAAGTGGCTTGTTTAACTTTTCAGTGGTGTATAGTACCTAATGTAAGCAGATCAGCATGGTTGGGATGAGAGGGTGGTGGGGCACTGAGGTCTCATGGAGTGATGTCTTTTAGCCCCTGTTCCCGGCGGGGTTCTTCTTCCACAGAGCAAGCTCCCGGGCTCCCCGCTCATCCTCACCGCCTCTTCCGGGCCCTCCAGCTCCGCATTCCCCACCTCACGCCGCCACCGCTTCTGGCAGTCTCAGCTCTCCTGCTTAGGCAAGGTGTGTGGGGATGAGACGGACTCTGTCCTGGGTGGGAGTGTCGTCTAGGAAGACAGAGCAGACAGAATGCAAATAGGGTCAAAACGATTGGGTTTAAATGTAGAGCTTCCCTAGCCTTCTTTGTTTGGAATTTGGATAGTGCTTCCCCAGGGTTGAAGGGATTTAGGGGAGGTTAAGCAGATTTGAGAGAAGACTTGAAACTTACCTCTGCTGGCATGGCTGCTGCTTCCTTTCTTTAGGTCATCCCTGTAGCCACCCATCTGCTGAACAATGGAAGTGGGGTAGGAGTTCTGCAGTGTCTCGAGCACATGATCGGGGCAGTGAGAAGCAAAGTGCTGGAGGTGAGAAGGCTCTGCCTTGAGTTTGCTGTGGCACATCCAGTGTCTGGGCTTGTTCCACACCCATTGGTAGCCTCCTGGCTTACTGTTTTTTTTCTCTTCCCATAAAGATTCACAGCCATTTCCCCCACAAGCCCATTATCTTGATTGGCTGGAATACAGGAGCTCTGGTGGCCTGTCATGTAAGTACCTCCCACCTTCCATGGAGGTTGTCCTGGGGCAGAACAGTGCTGCTGCTGACAGCCACTGTGGAGTTCTCTTAGGCTAGATGCTGGGCCTACATCATTACATCAGAAACTTGAAGGGAGCACGGACTAGTATAATAAACTCCTTGGGCCCTCCCCCAGCTTTACCAGCATCAACTCCCTTCCCAGCTGTTTTCATCTTACCCTCACACACTTCCTCTCTCTGCTGATATTTTGAAGAAAATCTCAAATGTCATATCATTTTGTTTATGTATATTTTAGCATGTACCTATCAAAAAAAGTTCCCCTTTCCCCCAAAACATAAGTACTATTCTCTCACCTAAACAAAACAAAACAAAACAATAATTCCAGCAGGCACAAATTTTCATGTCCCTGGAATTTGCTGTTGTGTTTATGTTCTGTCCGTGTATAAGACATTAGGGATCCTTTATCACTTTCCATACATGTGAGTGCATATTAGTTTGCATAAGTGTCCCTGACTGGTCCAGAGCCTCAGTTCTCAAGTGGATCAAGACAGCGAAGTCTGTACTGCTTCATGTGGTCTGTTAAGTGTGATGTTTCAGGCCATGAGAGGAGGCTGTCTCCTCATAACCTGGTCCCAGGACAGCAGGACTCAGTCAGCGACTGCTCTGAGGAAGCGGGGTATCTGAGAGCTCCCATTAAGTTCAGGGGAGTGACGTCTTCACGTACAGGAGAGGAACGGTGTTTCTTTTCTCCTATTTGCACTCACTGTGAGTTGAAGGAAGCAAGCAAGAGGCCTCAACTCCAGGGAGCCGACAGGGTAGCAGTGTTGAACCACCCATGTTGTGGCTCAGCCCTCTGCCTGGTCCTCTCCAAACCCTAGCTTTCCAGGTGGCAGCCGCTTGTAGAAGGGCACATCTCCTGGGGGTTAGGAAAGGAGGAGGAGATGGGACTGGGTGGTGGCTCTGTGCCAACGCTGGGTTCTGAGTAGGATATAACTTCAGGGAAGGCAGTTAACCTGGAAACAAATTGTACCATCATTTCTAGGTGTCGGTAATGGAGTACGTCACTGCGGTTGTCTGCCTTGGCTTTCCTCTGCTTACTGCAGACGGCCCCCGAGGGGTAAGCATGTGGCGAGGGGGAGCAGAGAGTGCATGCCTCGCTCAAGCTGGCGTACAGTGGCTGCGGTAGCCCAGCCGACTCCTGAGCTGTCTGGCCAAGGCAGTGCTCAGTGAATGTGAACTAGCAGATTATAAACCCTGTACCTCTTTTAGGATGTAGACGACCCTCTCTTGGACATGAAGACTCCAGTCCTCTTTGTCATTGGTCAGAATTCCCTGCAATGTCACCCTGAAGCTATGGAAGACTTCCGGGAGAAGATTCGGGCTGAGAACAGCTTGGTGGTGATTGGGGGAGCTGATGATAATCTCAGGTGGGCAAGCCCCTGTGAGAGAGCCGGCTGGCGTATTGGAGAGGAGCCCGTGAGGTGGTGAGGTAGCTGTAGGCTTAATCTGAAAAGGGTTATTAGAAAACGTTTTTTTTTTACACTTTTAACTAATTTAGATTTACAAAATGTTGCAAAATAATACCAAAAAATCTCTTAATCCACTTTACCCAGCTTTCCCAAATATTAACGCATAATTACTCTAATCAGAAAATTCACATTGATATACTGTCATCTAATGCATAGACTCAGATTTCATCAGTTGTCCACTGAGGTCTTTTTACTGGTCCAGGGTCCGTCCGATCCAGGATCAGATGGTGCCCTTCATGCCATATCTCCTCTGTCTCCTTTAAGGTCACACTGCTTCTCGTTCTGTCTGTGTCTTTCATGACTCTGACACTCCTGAAGACTTCTGGCCAGTTGTTTTCTAGACTGTTCCTTAATTTAGGGTTTTGACATTTTCTTGTGATAAGGTCAAGGATATATGTTTTAGGCAGTACTGTCCCCGAGGTGAGGTGCCCTGAGCACATACCCCCTCAGGGGGTACATGTTGTTGACATGTTTCATCACTGGTCTTGGGTTAAGGTGGCATCTGCCAGGTTTCCTACCGTAAAGCTGCCACTTCCCTTTATAATGAGTGGTTATCTTGTGGGGAGAAGACACTTCGAGACCCAGAAAGGCAGTCTGTCCTCATGGCCTCACTGGAGCTGGCATTTTCTCACCTTTCGTTCCTTGCTCGGGGCAAATGTGAACACTGATCATGTTTGTGTTAAGCAACTTTTGCAAATTTTGGAGCATAAACAGGTGAGGTTTGGGAGGGGTTTTACGAAGGCACCTTTGGGCACTGAGATGTCCCCTCTTGCCTAGAAGGCTGGATGCCCGTAGGGCCTATAGTGACATTTCCATGGAATGTACTGAAAAAGAATGTCAAGTATCGGTCCTCCTTTCTTAATGTGCTCACTCTTGGAGGTTCGGTCACTTGTGCGCTTTAACTAGAGAGCTTAAAGCAGGTACCTGCTTGCACTGTCCTGAGGGTTTCTTACTCAGAGGCATTTGGGAGAAGTCTTTCTGGCTATGTTCATTTGACAGTGTCTTGTAGACCTGCAGTCTAATCCTGATGCTGGGGGCTGTGTGTGCTTGTGAATACACTTCCATGCTCTTCAGACATTCTAATCTGTAAGAGAGTAGAGTGGGAAAGATGGAGACAGCAAGATGGCCACAGAAGCTGCTTAGCCAACAGCTTGTCACTGTGCCCAGAGTGTTGGCCTAAGAACTGGTTACCTCTATTTAGCCCTGGCTCCTTTGCTGAGAAGCTTGGGTAAATCACTTAAATCTTGGACTCCTATCTTCATCCATAAGATGGGGTATCACGCAAGGTCAGAGGCCAATAACCAGTGAATCGGGGTCTCAGAATTTAGAGCCTCTGAATGTTCTCCATCTAGTCACTTGGTGCCCTATTTCTCTCCACCAAGACACCCTCCCCCCACCAGTCAGAGAGTAGGCTTCACGGTGGGAATGCTGTGGCTGTGGTCATGTCCTTTATGCCTTCAGAACTAACCATTGGCCACCTTCCCTCCCCTCCTCTGAATCTCATTTCAGCAGCTCCCAGGAATCTCAGGGGGTGGGCCTTTGTTGGGGGACTTGTGATGTCTTCAGTCTATGAGGCCATAGCTCTAGGACTTCTGGAGTATCAGGCCCAGCCTTTCCCATATGTTCCTTTGTGCAGTGCCCCAACACCACAAGTGAGGCCTTATAACTTTCCATCTTACAGATGGAGAAACAGGTTCAGAGAGGTGGCAATACCAGCCTGAGGACTAGAGCAGTTTTCCTCCTCAGGCCTGGAAAACAGCCCACACAGAAGAGCAGTCCATTCTTACTCCACGTGATACCATGGAATGTGCATTTGAGAAATGAGTGCGGACTCCTTTTTGTCTCCTAGGATAAACAAAGCAAAGAAGAAGTCAGAAGGGTTGACACAGAGCATGGTGGACAGGTGCATCCAGGTACGCGAGTGCTTTGTGTATTTTCTCAGCAAGGCTTCCCTTATGGAGCCTTTTTAGGCTTGGTCTTATCGGCAACAGCCTCTAGGCTCTGAAGGGCGAGGGAGTATTTCCCCAGGGCCTCTGGAAGCCCTGATCCTACAAAGAAAAGAGGAGAGAGGAGCAGGCGAGAGGAGAGTGAGGAGCGAAGAGGTGGGCAAAGCATTGAGAGAATGGGTCGTTTGGGGAGAAGTAATGCACCTGTACTTCATGGAAGCTCCTGCTGGCTGAGGCGGGGTTATACATGTGGGGAGGGCCTGGCACAGCCATGCTGAAGCCGTGAGAACAAGAACAAGGTCCTTGTTCTCCAGCCAAGGACTCTGTACACTAGGATGAGATTGTGGACTTCCTGACTGGCGTGCTCACTCGTGCTGAGGGGCACATGGGCACCGAGCCTCGTGACCAGGATGCTGAGAAGAAGAAGAAGCCCCGGGATGCGGCCCGCCGAGACCTGGCCTTTGAGATCCCTGAGCGGGGCAGTCGACCTGCCTCACCAGCTGCCAGGCTGCCTGCCTCCCCCTCGGGCTCAGAGGTAAAGCAGCAAGGAGGGGGCATTTCTGCTGGGGACTCAGGACCACAGAGTTGGTGTCCTGGGCTCTGTGAGACTCCTGGTGCCTGGCCAGTGGCATAGGGCTGTGCATTCCCATGGAGAGAATCCTGACCAGGGAATTTCAGCAGCCACGCTGATGAGTGGTCAGGCCCAGACAGTGGTGGCTTGGTCCTTATCCTTCTTACCCACTCAGGACCTCTCCAGTGTGTCCAGCAGCCCCACCTCTAGTCCCAAGACCAAAGTGGCCACAGTAGCCCCTGCCCAGAAGTCCAGCCAGATCGGGAGTTCGCAGCTGCTGAAGAGACATGTGCAGCGGACAGAAGCTATGCTGACACACAAGCAGGCCCAAGGTATGTGTAGGTGCCAGGCCCAGAGGCCTTTCTTGGGTTCTGTTCTCTGCAGTTGCCATGTGGCAGTTGGAAAGTATTGACATCTACAGCTTTTCTAGAGGATGTGAGAGGCACCTCTCCCACTTTCTTCCAGGAAAAATTAGATCAGTGTGAACACTAAGGGCAGCTTTTAACGTAAAACATCACAGGAGGGCTATGTACTAGTGGGGCTGCATCGTCCCACCAGTGATAGCTTTGTGGGCATTCTGGGCAGTTAGGCTCTGTGAGTTGACGACATGTACACTGGCCTCCAATTTCTGTCCAGCTCCCACCCGAGAAGCTGCAGCTCGTGCTCCAGGCCTTGCAGTCCGAGGTCTCTAGATCTTGCTGGCGAGTGACTGGCAGTTCATGAGCTTCTGGGACACCTCAGCCAGTGTCATCCTGCTCTCCTTTTGCACTTGCAGAGTTCAGATTTCTACAGTGGGACTTCAGGGTCTATCAGGGATCTTTGCAGGTGGTTTTTAAGATGAGGTTGGAAAATACTCATGTGATTGGAATTAGAGTTTGGAGTTCAGTGTGTGCTATGTAAGACATGATAGATAAAGGGGCCACAGTGCGGAGAGAGAGAAGGAAAGAGTGGCTCCGACCCTGGCCCCACTTTGATCCAGCTAGGCGGCCCCACGCTGGAGCCTCTTGGGCGTTGGTGTTTGAGGATGTGTCCAGGAGTATGTATCATCTGAGGTTCAGGGGACAGGCAACAGCCAGAGATGGTTGTCACGTAGAGACACAGAGGTGATAGGAGGCCAATCTGCTTGCTTCCTGTGTTTTCTTTATGTCCTGAGCCAGAGGGTCAGAGGGTCAGGACATAAACCCAGGCCTCTTAAGAGGTTGCCCTTAAGGAGCAGAAGTGTAGGTGGATCAGGAAAGGCCAGTGAGGCCAGGCCCCCAGGGCCCACATGGGTGCTCTGTGACCTGGACCTTCTCAGGTGGTGGCCAGAGCCAAGCTCTGGGTGAGCAGTGGTGTCCCCTTAAGCTTTCGATGTAGAGAGAGTCCGCATTTGCAGGGGATCTAGAGGGGATTAGTTGAGAATCTAAGGAGCTCCGGAAGGCTGATTGGTGAGCTGGGTCCCAAAGTGTCTTGGGGAGACGAGCAGCGGTGGACCCTGGCTCAAAGACAAAGGAGAGGGGTCTGTGATTGTTTATGGAGTCCTTGCTACTTGTCACGCCCTCTTTCTGGCATTTGACTTGCTGTGGCTCTGAGCATCTTGGCAACAGCCCTGTGTTTGGTATTTTCACTTTACAGATGACTTCGTGGAACTGCTGATAGCAGAGTCAGTTCAGACCTTGCAGTGATTTCAGAAAAAGCCCTGTTGACTATTTTCTAGAGCACTATCCTATCTTTTTCTTACTTCCCCTCAATTTCTCCTTTCTCTGCCTGGCTGTGATTCTGTAATTCTTTCTGATTCATTCCAGCACAGTTTGCTGCTTTTCTGAAACAAAATATGCTGGTGAGGAAGGCTCTTCCTCCTGGCACCTCCTCCTGTCTCTTTGGTGAGTATCACTCTCTCACCTCCTCCCTCTGCCTCTCCCCACCCTATCTTCCCCTCTGTCTCTGTTTGGTTTCTTCTTATTCTTTTCTCTCTGCCTTTTTCTATTTTCTGATTCTTTTTTTTTTTTTGCTGACTCCTTTTGCTTATTCCATAGTCTTTGCTTCTTCTCTGTTCTTTCTGTTTGCCTCACATAGTGTTGTTTGTTTGTTTGTTTGTTTGTTTGTTTTCATCTCTTATTGTGGTTCTTGGCTCTGCTTCTCCCATGTATGTCTGTGGCCATCGCCTCTGAGCCTGAATTTCCTTGTGTGTTTTCCTCCCTGCCTTTGGTCTCCTGCTGCCATCCTGGCTGCTGTGAACACATCAGCCACTTACCAGCATAAAACTGTAACTCCTTTCCCTCTTATTACCTTCTCCGATTCTGTTTTGAGTTGACTCATTTATCCCATAAGCAAGCTTTCTGTTGGTTATGTGCTGATTGTGGTCTGGAGTAGCTCCATGTGGTCCATGCCAGTCCCCCACCCTCATGTGACTACAGTAACCCCACTCCCATTACCTATGCTAAGAAGAGAGACTAGAGGTAGGGGGGCTTCTGGGTTTAAAGAAGAGGGGGTCTCCGAGGAAGCCTACAGGGCAGTCTGAGTCCAAGCAGTTCGTCCTTGTGCAGTATGAGTCTGTTTGATTCTATGTGTGAATAGGTGGCCTTTCTCTGTACCAGTACAGGTTGACCTGAGGACCAGGTGGTGACATGGGCCACTGTTCCCCTTTACTTTTGGGCAGGAGCTGTACAGATGTGTTGGCTGAGATGCTTCTTGCCTACGAGTACCTTGAAGCCAGTCTTAAATCTTGGTGGCAGTCCTTCTCACTTTCTCTGTGTAGCAATGAGCCCTCCACTTCGGGTTCCCAGGGCAGGGGAACTTGAGCCCTATGACAATCTCCCATGCAGAGAGGACCGAGCAGCCTGTTTCCCCATTGCTGCTTCCTGGTGATACCCTACCCTCCAGCTGTGCAGTGTCGTGGCGGGCATGCTGGGCCTGCCACAGGGCAACTGGTCAGACTCTGAGTCTGGAAGAACTGTTTTAGACCCACTGTGGGGATTCCTCTGTGTTTTGCTTGGCCTTTGCTAGTTAGGGTCAGGGCGTCTCCTTACTGTTTCCACAATTCAGAGTCCCCTTCTGACTCCAGGACATGGGAAGGGATAGGGGTGGCACCGTTCTTTGAGAGGGATAAGAAGGGACTGATGGTTGTCGTCTTTGAAGCCTGACCCTGTGCATAGCTGGTTCTTCTGTGTCCCCATACCAATGTGCTCGTGTGGGTCTGTCCTATCAGTGTCTGTCAGGCTTTCTTCAACTGCGGAGGTCCTCACCCCAGCTCCGTCTCTTAGTTCCCATCTCATCAGAACAAACGGAGGAAGCAGAGAAAGAGGATCTGAGGGTCCAGCTGAAGCGGCACCAGCCCCCTAGCCCTCTCCCTGGCACAAAGACCTCCAAGCGACCCAAGATCAAGGTGTCCCTGGTCTCCCAAGGGGACCCAGCTGGAGGGCCCTGCACTCCTTCCCAAGGAGGAGCCCCAGGAGGTGAGTTCCTGGGAGGTGAGTTCCCGTGGCTGTTTTAGTAAGCGCTAATCGAGCTCTTTCAGGGCACCTAGTGTCGCCCTCTCAGGCTGCTTACCGGTGGCTCAGCCTCTACTTCAGTGCAAGAGGTGGCCTGTGGGGATGGCTGGCAGCAACCTGATCTGAACTAGGATCAGGGAGGCAGGATGAGGACTAGAGGAAGCTCTGGGGCCATTCAAAACATATATTTTGGGGTTTGTTTTGTTCTGGTTTGGTTTTGTTTCTATTAAAGATAATAAAATATTACAGAAAGTTTAGAAAGTAAAAGGAAAAAATAATCTCGTCTCTTTTTCCTCTTTTATTTTTTATCTGCCAGTCTTTGTCCATAATATCTTGCATTTGCCTAGCTTTAGAACCTAAAAGGCCAGATGGGACTGATTGGGGGCCTTGGGTTTTGTTTTGCAGCCACAGGAGGGAAGGCCATCACAGTAACACTGGGGCAGGTGTCAGCAGGGTCCAAGGAGCTCACAGGGCTTCTCACCACAACCAAGTGAGTACGCTTCTTGGTTTCTCTGGCTCTGCTCCCTCCTTTCTTTTTACCTTGTTCTGGTCCTCTTAGTGCTTTGGGAAGATGGTGGTGGATTCTGGATTCTGTCATTCTGGGGTATGTGGCTTCTTTCGGAGTGGGATCTTTGTCTTTCTTTTGGGTCAACTCAGAGTTCATTTTTACCTGGAGTTTGCGGTGCATCCTGTAGCACCCGCTCCAAGGCCTGACTTTTACAAGGACTAGCCAGATTCTAAAGGTGGGATGAGGAAACCAAAGGTTTTGGCATTGTGCCTGTTGCTGACACCTCGTGGGCCCCCTCTGTACCCGCCCTGTGTTGCCAGGGTCTGTTGCCCTCTAACCTTTGGATAATGGAGCTCCCGTCTTTGTGTACAGGTCCAGTGCTTCTGAAGGGGGTGTCTCTGCTGGCCTAGCCTCCTCAGTGGTCTCCAGCAGTACTGCACCCAGTGCCTTGCACACACTCCAGAGTCGCCTGGTGGCCACCTCTCCTGGCAGCTCCCTCCCAGGTATCTGGGGGCCTAGCAGAGCTTGGGTTAGTGCTGGAGGGCAGTCCGGGAAAGCGTCCTAGGAGTGGGATCTGGAGGACACTTCTCAGGGTCTTGGGCTTGTCAGGGAATGTTGGTATGAAGCTGGGATTCACTTCATGTGAGTGGATGAGGGATGGTTCTTAGCCTTAGTGTGCAGTGAGAAAACACCTCTGTCTGCAGGGCATACCGCGGGGAGAGAGACTAGCTGGTAGGAGATGTAGGTCTAGTGTTTCCTTTTGGTGCTTTTAAACATACCTGATGGGCATCAGTAAATGAGAGGCTTCTGCCTGTAGGTGTTCCCTCGCCCCCTCCATCCCCATCCAACACTGGAAGGCCAGGTGCCTAAGCCCAGCATGACCAAGGCACTGTAGCCTCCTTTCTCCTTCAGGGAGCCTTTCCTCGTAGCTGTGAGGACCTTGGGCTGTGTCCGAAGTGAATTCTTTTGTCTTAAAAAGGCCTTACTCTTCCCGGGGAATTTGTAGTTTAGAAAAGTGGGATTCAGATTCCCTTGGGTTTTCAAAGCTGTCCAGGATACAAGACAGATGGTTTGGAGCAGGTTGGGACATGCAGAAGGAGTTGAAGGCTATGGGTCTGCACATACCCTCCCTTGTGTGGGCGTCCAGAGTGTGTGTAGGGGGAACCCTTGCCAGCGCCTCCACAAGTATTGGGAATGTTCAAGGGGTAGGGCATGATGTTTAGCTGGTTGTTGAGGCTGGACAGGCGTGGCTGCTCTTGGGATAAGCGTTGAGCTTGTGCTGATACCTCTTTTTATCTTCTCTTAGGGGCCACGTCAGCCAGCAGCCTCCTCCAAGGCCTTAGCTTCAGCTTGCAGGATATCAGCAGCAAGTCTTCTGGTCTCCCAGCAAATCCTTCCCCAGGGCCAGCCCCACAGGTACATATCTGCCTTCTGCTGGGGCGGGCAAGTGTGGGGAAGAGGCCTCCTCAGCTTAGTTTTGGCAAAGCCACTGGGTCTGTCTGCAGTATGGATCAAAGACAGACAGCTTTTGGCTTCCCAGCTGGGGGTTATCAAAAGCTAAGGCTCCATCACTTACTACATCACGTGGGACCAGTTTCTTGACCTCTCTGTATCTTCATTTCCTTGTCTGTATCTGTAAATTGAGGATAATCATCCATCACAGAGTTGTTTTGAGGGTTAAACAAGATAACATGTGGGAATGCCTGGAAGAAAGAGCACCTTGCGTATGGTGGCACACATACATACACAGTAGCTTTTAACAATGTGCCGTTGGCCCTCCACACTCGGATGTGGTTGTTGGGCCACAGCTGCTGATCACCTGGGCTTGTGTGTTCCATAGGCCACCAGTGTGAAGTTGCCCAGCCCCATGCAGAGCCTGAGCGCCATCACCACAGGCACCAGCACCATTGTCCGTACTATTCCTGTGGCCACCACTCTCTCTTCCTTGGGTGCCACCCCTGGTGGGAAGCCCACAGCCATCCACCAGCTGCTGACCAATGGGGGCCTTGCCAAGCTAGCAAGCAGCCTCCCTGGCCTGGCGCAGATCTCTAACCAAGCATCAGGTAAGTCTGTCCTGAGAAGATGGGGACTCCCAGACACGGGACCTTCCCATTCCACATGGGCAAGGTCTGCTACTGTACCCAACCTCATAGGATCCTGGTGTTGACCCTGAGGGATTTAGCTGGGTTCATCCCCCAGAGAAGTAGAGAGAACATAGCCTGCTTCCTGTTGTCTTGCAAACTGACAGGACGCAGATGACCCAGCTGGGAGGAGGCCGAGGTGGGAGGCCAAGAGGGGTGTTATGTGGGAACGAAATTCCCCAGGAAAGGCAAGTGGGGATGTGACAAAGAAACCTACTTCTCTCTCTCTCAGGCCTGAAGGTTCCTACCACCATCACCCTGACCCTGCGTGGGCAGCCAAGCCGTATTAGCACGCTAAGCCCCGTGGGCCCAGGGGCCCCGACTGCGGAGCCCCCCAACCAGGCTTTGCTCTCCAGCTCACAGGTAAGTGCCCCTGGGTAGGGGACAGTCCATGGCACTGAGACCTCAGTGCTCTAGGCTTGCAGGCTGACTAGATTCAAATGCAGGTGTGAGCTTCATAGCTTTGGAGCTTGCTCCAAGCTTGGAGCAAGTCCCGGACATCTCTGAGCCTCCTTTTCTGTCCACTTCCTGCGCTGTTGTGAGGATTACGTGCGTAGAGCATTCAGTGGGGTTTGGTGACTCATGTCTTTGTTTACGTGCCCTCCATCCCCTTTCCCCCCTCCTCAGCTTTGTCCTGTTAGGCTCCCCAGCACTGTACCCTTCCAGACTTTGACACCCATCACCACCTTTGTAGGGCACAGCTAGGTTTCTGTGGCTCTCACCTGAGAGTCACCATGAGTCCTCCTTGGCTGATCTGATTTCTGTTATGGCCTTTT
Organism: Macroglossus sobrinus; assembly: GCA_004027375.1. Lineage (NCBI taxonomy): Eukaryota > Metazoa > Chordata > Mammalia > Chiroptera > Pteropodidae > Macroglossus > Macroglossus sobrinus. Next base: position 603,573 of record PVKZ01000296.1, read on the forward strand.
CGAGTGAAATGTGTTTGATCTTGTGATTGAGAGCTACCTCAAGGTCAGAAGTTAGGGAAAACCGTAGTTTGCTTCCAGAGTGGGATGCGCTCTCCTTTGGCATCCACTGTTTTGTCAGGGCCTCCTGTGCAGTGCGGGAAGGTGCTGCACAACCTGTGTGGCTGGAGGCCCTGGTCCCTGCATCTCCACCCCGCCCTGCTATGGCTCCCTCTGTGCAGGGGCTTCCTTATTGGGTCAGAGGCTCTTCTGCAGAGGGTACTTCTGCACTCGCAGGGCTCAGAGCCACCTCTCCCGCTGTTCCATGTAGCCGTGGGGTTACTCTCATTTCTTGACTCGTTTCTCAGTTATGAACCTGATGGTGTTTATTTTTAGTAATCCAGACATTACAGGAATAATACAATTTAGAAAGTAAAAGTTTCCCATGACACTGCTCTAGAGATGGTGTCAGTAGTTTGGTATCCATCCTTCTAGATACTTCTTGCTGTACAAAGTATTTTTATTTGTTTATATTTTTTGACAAAAATGAGATCACAGAATATGGACAGACTTGTATAACTAGACTTTGTTTACTGAAAATGGTGACGTGTTTTCCTGTTGATTGCAGAGACCGTAGGTGTCTTGCCTGTGGCTGCCTGTATTCATGGGGTAGGTGTGGGAAAGCGAGTGTCACCACCTCCTGTACAGAGTTGGATTGTGTTTCGTTTTTTGATACTATGCATAATGGTACAGTGAACACCCCCTCATGATCTGTGCACCCTGGGAGATTGCTGCAGGTTGGAGACCAGTAAGCCAAGGGTGCGTGTACCCACTGCCTGGCAAGCTGCTGCCTAGTTGTCCTTCAGGAGGACTTGCTGGTTCCCAGTTTAGGCCACAGATTGAGAACAGCTATTCTTCTATGGCGTTGTCAGTTGTGGAGATCAGTATTTTAATTTTATTAATTTGATGGATAAAAAGTAAAACTGCTTTAATATGCATTTTCATGATTACTTATGAGGTTGTATGTCTTTTATGAATTGCCCATAGTATTCTGTGCTTGTTTGATAGCAGCTGTATATGTTCAGGTGTTATTCCTTTACCTGCTGTACAAGTTGCATGTGTTTTTTTCCAGTCAGTTGCTCGCCTTTGTTTACTTTTTTCTTGTTATCAAAGTGTTAAGTGCTTGTCTTTCTTTTACCTTTGGTTTCTGGCTCTTTTGCCATGTGTTTAATAGGAAACACATTTATTGAAGGCAAACTCTACCAGACAAGGTATAAATATTTTTACATGGATTATTTCATTAAAAAGTTTTATACAGTAAAATCTTAGATCTTTTCTTTTTATGGTTCCAAGGGTTTTTGTTTTCAGAAAGATCTTCCCATTGCAAGAGTATAATAACCTTTTTGCATTTTCTTTTTTTATGTTTTATTTTTCTAATTGTGGTGATATACATATACATACAATTTATCATTTTACCCTTTCTTTGGTTTACAGTTTAGTGGTATCAGCACACTGACATTGTTGTGCCACTATCACCACAGGCTGTCTCCAGAACTTTACATTATCCCATATTGAAACTGTTTTCTTATAAGGCTTTTGTTTGTTTTTTTACCTTTAGTTTTTCATTCCACTTGTACCTTATTTTTATATGCTAAGTGAGAAAGGGATCTTAACTGTCTATGAGTCCATTCATTTGACATCAGTTCTCATTCTAGATTTCTGTGCCCTTGACCTGTCTGCTGCTGCATCGGCTTTATATAATTGTTTGATAATGCAGGCGCTCAAGTTAAGGAAGTACCTACTGTGTTTCTAGTTTGCTAATATCATCTTTATTCTTTTCTTGTCTCTTGATAAATAGTGGGTTTTGAATTTTTGTTGCCCTTTTTCTTGGTGCCCTTTTGGAAACGGATGAGATGAATCAGCATAAACATTTTCTTGTAATCAGTTAAAATGATGAATTACTTTACTGGGTTTCCTAGTATTGAACTGTCTAAATTCCAGATTTGGTATGTCCTGTTCCTTTTTGCATGTACCTGGTTTTATTTTTATTGTGCACACATAGGAAACAAGATGCTATAAAAAGAGAACAGAACTACAAAAAAAGAAAGAAGCCCAGTGCTTCAGAGGAAAAGCACGTGTACTTTTATTTTACTTAGAATTTTAGCCTCTGTGTATATCAGTGAGGTTGGCCTGTGGTTTTCTTCTCATCTGCCCCTGCTTTTTTGTTAGTGTGCTCTCCTTGTCCTGTTGTGCAAAGGGGTTAATTCTACCCTAAAAGAATGCAGTGGGAAGTATTTTATTTTTTCTCGTAAACCATAACATTTCATATAGCACAGAAATGATCAGCTCCTGGTGGCTCGATGGAAATGACCCATGCGCCACCAGGCCTGTTTTCAGGCAGCCCTAACCCTTGCTGATAGCATGGTGACACACAGCTAGAATCAGGTCGGCACCAGGCGGCACTCTCCCCTGTTAGGTGGTCCTTCAGCTCACTGCAGGGGACAAGGTACATGGGCTGGTTGGTAGGAAGAGTAGAGGTCACTGAGTAGAGGTCACTCATTTGGGACTGAATGGAAGAGCAGGAGTGAGGTCAAGGTGTGATTTCTACTTGACAGCATGGACTCTAGAACTTGGTCTTTATCTCAGTAAAGTGGATATAATTCATGGGAGGATTCTGGTGGTGCTTCTTTCCTTACAGACAAAGGTAATTTTGTCAGATTAAGACGTGCTGACTTAGAAGCTTAGTTTCTGGCAAATACCTATGTGTGTGTGCTCAGACTGCCAGGAAGTGTGACACCAGGGAGAGCCCCAGGCTGGGGTCAGGCCTCGTCTTCTGTGAGCTGTGTGATCCCAGGTAGATCCCTCAGACACTCTGGGCTTTGGTTCTGTCAACTAGTCTGGTGAGGCAGTGATTACTGTGGTAGGATTAGTAGGGGCTGTCTTGGAATCACCTCAGGCTTTGGGAAAATTAATGTTTAAAGGTTAAGAAACAGACCACTCATTTATGACATTTATGATACGATTGGAAATTTGAACACTGACTGGATAATTGTTAATATTAAGGAATTGTTAAACTTTTTATGTTTGGTTCTAGTGTTTAAATTTGAAAAAAATATCTTTATTTTGGGATTACGTATTGCAATATTTATGGATAAAAAAAAATGTTTGTAAACACTGGCTTCTGAGGTCTGTGAAAGCACTTATCTGTTTCATTTCCGGCACTGGTGGATATTTACTGTTTCCTTCAGGGAGCTGGACTGTTACGTGTTTCTTACAGCTGAGAAGGGGGATGGAGGCTGCCTGTGCCTGTGTCAGCATCCTGAGAATGGGTCCTTGCCTGCGATCCCCAAGTCTTTCTCCTCTCTGGTCACACTGTGGCCTTGCAGCCACCTCCAAGAGACAGGTCATTTTCAGATGTGCTTCTGCCCAGGAGAGTTAGCATCTTTGTAGCCTGCCTGGGACGAGGTCAGCACACAGCGGCACCCTTTCCAGCTTCAGTTGACGAGCCCTCCATCTTGCCCTCTCTGCTATATTCTTAGAGACCTCCAGGGTTTTACAAAGGTGAAATCCAGGGAAGTGGAGGAACCTTGTGAAAAAAGGCCAGCTCTCTCTCCTACTTTCTTCCCCCTGAACCACAGGGCTCAACAATTCAGGCCATCCTCCACACTTAAAGAGTAGACAGACCGAAAAAGCAGTATCGTCGGAACAAGTATGGGAAGCTCCCTTCAGCCATGCCCCCTTGACATTCTCCTCTGCTTCCCCGCATCCTTTCCTGCCCTTGTGTGTGATGTAAGTGCTCACTCTGGGTGAGCAGGTGTTATGCTCTGGTGCTTGGTGTGGATTGTCTCATTTAACCTCATGGCTACTTGGTGCATAGCTACTGTCACCTGTGACTCACAGGTGAGGAAAAAGAGGCTCAGAGCATAAGTCACTGCCTAGAAAGTGGTAGGGGACTCTCCTGCAGCGTCTGTGTTCTCTGAGCCACTTGGCCACTAGAACACATGTCATTGTGCACCCAGCTTTTCCCTGTAAGAATTACTTTGGCATAAATTCACAGGAGTGGGATGAGGGGTCGGAGGGTCTGGGTGTGTTGGCCTGGAAAAGTTCTGACCCTTGCACTCTACCCTCTCGCACAGCGCCTGCCTCCAGCCCCCTGAAGAAGTGTGCGACCATCCTCCTGTACCCTGATGGTGATGGCTGTGCACAGGGAGCACCAGGCACAAGTACTGTCCTGCTGAGCTGTCCACTGGTCTGAAGACTTCTTAAAACAGTCATTTTCACCTCTCCGCCAACTGTTCAGGGCTGGGCCTCTAGGTCTTAGGAGGCTGCTAGGTCAAGTGACATGGTTCAGCAGGCAGAGCATCGTCGTCTGGCCTCTATAGGTCTGGTTCCCAGACCCCCAGGCTCTCAGCAGATCTGGCCGTGCACGGACCAGAGGCATTTCTCCCCCAGCATGCTCTGTGACTTGTTCCAAGTAGCAGTGCTGGACCACCTGCTGCACTTCATAAAGGAGCTTCTTCTGGAAGTCTGCGCCGTCCCCGCGCCAGTTTGGGAGATGTCCACATGGCCCAGGGCCACGGGGGCTCAGACAGAGAGCCCTTAGATGGGGACTGGGCTCATCCTGGCCCACTGGCTGCCTGGTCAGTACCAAAAGGGCTGGTTGGGGACACTGCTGTTGCCTTCCCCGAGCAGCCAGGGGAGCATGCAGCTTCCTCTCAGGAACCACTTGGGTAACTTGCTGAGACGGGAAATCCTAACTTCGAGCCCACGAGAGGGTAGAGAACTGGGCTATTAACTCTCAGTTCCTTTGGCCACTGTACATGTGGGGAGCAGCAGTTGCCCAGAGGTAGAAGCCAGCCCCTCCAGTTTTCCTTGTGCCAAGGGCAGTTTCTGTACACAGAAAGCCTGAAGAAGAGCAGTGGGACAGCAAAGTAAATGAACTGGCTTCAAGGAGGTGCCACCAAGTCTTATGGTGAAAACCATTTGGGCTTGAGGCTTTGCATCTGGTCCCTAAGGAATGGTGATTCAGCTGGAGATGAGAAGAATTTGCCATGTCAGAGAAGAAACCCCAGGCCCTGAAATCTCTGCAGTGGCTGTCCTGGGAAGCCGGGATCAAGATGACAGAGGCTGTGCCTCCATGATCTGTTTCTGCTTCCCGTGACTTGTCTTCTTATGCAGAAGTGGGAAGTTCATCGGCATTGACACCACTGTGTGGGACTCTGGTGCCTGCCGGGCTTGAGAGCTGGCAGTTCCTGGAGGAGTGATCGCTGAAAGTGGCTCAGAGTCCCTCCTTCCCCCCTTACGAGACTTGTGTGCAAGGTACTTTTAGGCTCAGCTTAGAACCCGCTGTACGGAGCAGGCTCCCTTCCCTTCCCTTCCATCCTCTAGAACCCAGTCACGGTGATAAGTCGGGCCACCCAGGTGGGACTCTGTTCAGTATCTGTAGGCAGGAATTGTGGCCCCGGTCCTGACCTGTGTGCAGCATATAGCCAAACCAGCCACCTGCAGTCTGGCAGCCAGGAGGGATGTGCAGTGTGCAGGAGTCTCAGACAAAAGGGGGATATGTACATGATAGCAGAGAGGGCATCTTGCACCATATCCTTCCTCCCTGTCTCCTACAGAGCTAGTCTCAGTGGTGGCTCATATAGCATTAGCCTTTGTTCTTGCATTAGCTGATAGGTAACCGCTTTCTGAAATTCAGGAGGCATTTAATAAGTTTGAGGAAGCTATGAATTCTGAAACAGGCATCCATGGGTCAAGGGACTGATAACTTTACAGGTTACAGGACTGGTAAGAAAAAGACAGGACCTGAGAACAGCAGACTGTGAGACCAGGTGAAGTTTCTAGAGATCATTTAGGACAGTGTCCTGAAGAGCTGGCCTGACTCGAGTGCCGCCAAAGCAGTCTGGAGGGGCTGCTCCTGAAAGATGCTGGCCCTGTGTGCCCTGTGGTCATGTAAACCTGGGCACTTCCTGTGTAGACTTCCTGTGGCTTATGCTGTATACCCTGAAGGATACCAGAACAGGAGCAGGAGAGTTCTGAAAACACGGCTGCTGCTTCACCTTGGAGGGACAGGCTGAGGAGTCTTTGCAGTTCATAGAGTCGTGTCTCCTAGCGTCACTTGTCTTCTCCACCTACCCTGCTTAGAATGTAAAAGGAAGCTTCCTCTACCCATCAGCAGCCTTGCAGTCTGTGAGCTCAGATGGGGCTACTACTGGTGGGAGATGCAGAAGGATTGAGAAGCTTTAGTTAAATTCTTAGATGACAGATGCATGTTGATGCCCTGGGAAAGATCCTTCTGCTTTGAGATACGGGAAGACCTCTGCTGTCCTTGGCCCCACACTGGATGGGTCACAGGCTGGGCTGCAGTGATGGTTCTGTTCTTACGTTAGCAAAACGGTTAGAAAATAAAAGCAGCTTTGCATTGTTCCAGCTTGTTCTCAGTTGACTCTGTGTGTTTTGTGGTAACCACCCAGTGAAGTGGCCCGGAAAACAAGCTAAGATGTAGTAATGCATCTGATTGTCTCACTGCTGACTGGTACCGTGAGGTAGGTCTTGTAATTCCCTTTTTACAGGTGAGGAAACTGTGGCACACAGACAGCATACAGCAGGAAGTGGCAGAAGCAGGACTAGAACCCAGGCCACCTGATGCCAGTGTCTGCTCTACTAGTCTGCTCTGTGCAGGGGCTCTGAGATGGGAGACCAGAAGTGGAGATCAGCCCAGGAGGTGAAGAGAGGGGTGGCCTGGCCTCCATATCACCCACAGTTTACTTCCCACCAGGCCTCAAGCAACTGCTATGCCATGGTGGGACCCTCATCGGCCTGAGTCAGCGGATGGGGTCCTTTACCCTGGGTACTGAGAGGCTGAAATCCCCTTGCACATCCTATGCCTCCCCGTCTTCAATAAAGACTTTGAGGTGAATGAATGAATTCTAACCTTCAGATCATTTGTGAGTTTGTATTCAAGAATATTGTCCCTCCTATCCTTAAAGCCCAGGCCCAGGTCCTGACACTTGACGTTGGACCCCCTGTGGATTGGAGCCAGTGTGATAGCTGCTTGGTAGACTCACTTGTTATCATCTGCAGTGGAGACCTGGTGCCTTTTTCTGCTTCCTCCCAACTCTGATCTCACTGGCTCAGGGAGTCAGGGGAAGTGAGAAAGGAGGACTTGACTGTTCAAGTGATGGCTATCTTGAATTTAGGGAATATGGGGACAGGGCCGTAGCAGTTACGGTACACAAAAACCTTTGTAACGTTCTTAGCTTCCTTTGTAAAGCCTATGTTAGGAACCATTCGCCATCCAAATCAGCTTGTAAAGGGCCTCTTTCCTCACAGCAGGCAGGCTCGCAGGGGACCCTGACACTTGTGCAGCAGGACTTCAACTGACAGACTTGCCGGGGACCAGTTTTGACCCTGCTGTCACAGGACTTTTCAGCTTTGGGGCCCTTTGTGGATTGCTGGTCTGTCTTGCCTTTCAAATTCTGAAAGCAGTGAACCTGACAGCCTCAGTCCCACTCATGGTTAGTTCTGAGCGTCTCCCAGCAGCCTGGTGGCAGTATCCAGGGGCTGGAGTCATGTGGTTCACATTATTGCCTGTCCAAGAAGATAGGAGAGGGATTCAAAACCACCCGTTGTGCTAAATTTAGAGGTGTGCGTGTGTGTGTGTGTGTGTAACCTGCAGTGATAGTATAGAGAGGTCTTGTGTGCCCTTTGTCCCGTGTCCCCCAGCACTTACATCTCAGTACAGCATCAGAACTATGAAATGATGTTAGGACAATGTGTGTAGTTCTATCATCCCTATACCTGCATCAAGATGTAGAACTGCTCACTACCAGAACTATCCCTCGCACTGCCCCTTCATAGCCACATGCCCTGCCCCGCCAGCCTAACCTGTAGCATCTCTGCGCAGAATGATAGACGAATGGAACCCTATGGTCTGTAACCTCTGGAGAGTGGCCTTTTCTCGCTCGGCATAGTGTGCTGATGTCCTTCCAAGTCATATGTGTTGGTTGTTCATTGCCTCTTACTGCCGAGCGAGTGTTCTGTGTTGTGGATGGACTAGGCTATCACTGTCCGCCTGCTGTGGGGCACCTTGACTGTTCTTGGTTGCAGGAGTGACATAAAGCTGCTCCTAGCAAGTGTAAGCAGGGTATGCGTGAACATCAGTTTTCACTTGTCTCTGATAAATGCACAGGACTGTGATTATCGGGTCATATGGTAACTTTTTAGTTCTTTTAGAAACCTCCAAACTGTCTTCCACAATAGCTGTTTCATTTTATTCCCACCCATAATCTAGGAGAAATCTGGTTTCTCTGCGTCCTTACCAGCCATTGACACTGTCTCTTGTTTACTTAATAATATTTTATTATTTACTTAGTGATACTAGTAGGTGAGTAGTGATACCTTGTGTTTTTTTTAATGTGTCTGTTCACATATGGTCCTAGATATGGTGCGCTATCTCGATAAATGTTCTGTAGGCACCTGAGAAGAGTGTGTTCTGTCGGGTGGAATGTGTTGTAAATGTTAATAAAATTCTTTTGGTTGATGGTGGTGTCAGGTTTTTATGTGCTTGCAGATTTTCTGTCGAGTTGTTCTAACAGTTGTTGATAGAGTGGTGTTGAAATTTCCAACAGTAATTGTGGGATCATCCAGGTTCCCTTTCAGTTCTCTGGTTTTGTTGCTCATATTTTGCAGTTCTGTCATCTTGGGCATACACATTCAGGGTGCCTGTGTCTTTCTGGGGGTTGACCCTTTCATCATGATGTGATGTCTCTTTGTACCTGGTAATTTTCTTGGCCCTGAAGTTTACTTTATCTGACATTCTGATGTCAGTGCCGAAGTCTGTCTCTAGTTTTTAATTGGTGTTTTTAGAACACCTCCATTTAATGTAATTATAGATGTATTAGGGCTTAAGTCAGGCGTTTTAGTGTTTTCTGTTTGTTTTTGTTTTTGTGTTTCTTTTTTCCTGCTTTCAAGTGGGTTACTTGAACATTGTTTTAGAATGCCATTTTGATTTATCTGTAGTATTTTTGAGTGTATCTCCTCATATAGCTTATACTGGTTGCTCTAAATGTCACATTATGTATACAGAAAACTTAACCACAGTCTGTTGGTATCCACATTTACCAGTTTGAAGCAAGAAGCCTGACTTTCCTTTATATCTCTTTATTCTCTGCCATTTCTAAAATTATTGTCTGTCTCTGTTGAGGACCATGTCAGACAGTGTTATAAGTTTCATTTCAAACATAATTTAGAAAACTCAAGAGGAAAAGGAAAATCTATTGTATTTACCTATACTTTTATTTTACAGTGTTTTTTCTTCCTTCCTCATGTTCCGGGGTTCCTATTTTGATCACTCCCTTTCTGTTAAGAGAGCTTCCCTCAGTGATTCTTTTAGAGAAGATTAGCTGGCAACAGATATTTTCACTTTTCCTTAATCTGTATGTCTTGGTTTCTCCTTTATTACTGAAGGATAGTTTCACTGGAGGTATAGTCTTCCGGCCTTGGAAAATAATATGCTGCTTCCTTGGTTTCTGATGAGAAATTCACTATCATTCAATTTCTTTTTTCTCCTATAGATGAGGTGCTGTTTCTCTCTGTGCTTTCAACATTTTTCTTGTCCTGGGTCCTCAGATTTGTCTCGGCACAGTTTTCTTTGGGCTTGTCTGGGTTTACTCAGCTTCTTGAATTTGCAGGCTTATGCCTTTTTGCCAAATCTAGGGAATTTTCAGCCATTATTTCTTCAGCCCCACCCTCCCTTTCCATGCTCCCAGACTCCATGGCCATGAACGTTGGTATTTAATTACAGCTCCACAGAGCCTGTGGGTGCGGTGGGAATTCCAGCTCTCTTTGGACCTCTGCCGATGCCAACCTGGCTAGAATGGGAAGGGCTGCCTTGCTGTTCTTCCTCACACTGCCTCAGTTTACACGGCAGGGGCTTCATGTTCTGGTTATTCCTGGGCAGTGTGAAGGTTCTGACCCCACTAGGCCTTTGCCGATGCCACCCCAGCTGGGGGCAGGGAGCATGCCATATTACCTCTGGGTAGAGGTGGATGTCGGAGCTGAACTGTGGTCTTCAGCAACACAGCAGGGATGGAGGTGAAAGGCTTCATTATCATAACTCACTGGATTGAAAGTTTTGGTGTCCATTTGGCCTTCTTTGACACTAACCCCTGAATAACTGACATTTGAAGAGACAATCGCCTCATAAAAAGGCATCACATTGGATAGCATATGCCTTTGAAGCAGAGTCTTTGGAAGAGATGGACCAAGAAGTTCATACGTGATGACCATATAAAAGGAACTAAGGTTAGAAATTGTAAGATTAAACAACAATAAGGAAACACCAAAAAAGAACCAGGTGGAAATACCAGTTAAGGAACATATATAATTAAAACAAGATAATGATGGGATGAAAAGTAGAAGGAATATAGATGAAGAATGAAATAGTGAGTTGGAAGGTTACGCTAGGAACCCTACCAGAGGGCATCAAGAGAAACCAAGAAATATGGAGAATAGAAGTAAAAATAGTACAACACAAGAGACTTGGAGAGAGAAAATAAAACTAAGGAAATAAAAGAACTTTTAGGAAGAGAATAAGTCTAACCGCTGTGCTGTATACGTGAAACTAATAGAATACTGAATATCAACTGTAATTTTAAAAAATTATAAAAAGAAAATATGCCTCAGTTTGAAAGGGTTTGCACAGAGTCTCAAAAGGGAGCAATAAGGGAAACCCACATGTGGACTGGACATATAGTCAAAGACACAAAATTCTAAAGGTTTCCATAGGGAAAATGCAGACCCATTGCAGAGTTCGACCCAGCCTCAGACTGACATTAGACATCTCAAGATGAATCCCAGATTCAAGAAGTCATTCATTAGTGCTTTTTATGCATTAAAAGAAGTGAGCTTAGAATTTGAACATGAGGTCCTGATAAAAATGTTCCCAAGTGTACAGGCTACAATAAGCTGCCACTCAAGACTCACTGAAAGAAGTATTTAGAAAGAAATCCACACATAGTAGCAAGAACTGTATAGAAAGTGAGGATGATTAAATATCTTTATGAAGTTTGTTGTTAGAAGAAAGGTCAGGCACAAAATATAATCTATATCTAGAACTAAAATTCTAAGTAATGTGTTTGGGGCTGGGACAGATGCAAGGGCTGAAACTTCTATTGTGGAAAGATATTAAGAAACCAGTATGGGTATATGAGCATAAGAATAAAATTTAAAGCATTGAAAACCACCCTCAGAATAAAAGTAGAATGTAAACCTTTTAAACCAGCAAAACTTTCTTAATCTATTGCAAACTCAGAAGAAAAAAGAAATACCCTAAACAGAATATAGACTAAGTCCTGGACAGTGATTATAGTAAATGTAAATGAGTTAAAGAATAGGCAAGTGTCTGATGGGGGCTGTTTTGTCCTAATCTTTGTGATCCAGGACCTTGGGCCCAGGAACCACCAGGGCAAAAGGCCAGGTGAATAACAGCTGGGAGGGACCTTGGAGATGGCGCTTGCCCTGTTTCCTACACACTCACATCACTGAATTATTTTGGGATTTAAAATATGACCAAATCCCACCCTCAGCTTATGACTTAGGTTGGGGTCGGGCTGTGGGATCCTCATTTTCGTAAGTGCCTTAGGTGAGCTTTGGGGATCTCCAGTCTCTGGCACCCTCCCTCAATTCCCAGAGGAGGGGCCTGGGTCTTAGAGAGGGGAAGGGAGTTTGCCAGGGCCACACAGCTGATGACAGAGGGCTGGGAAGGACCACAACATCTGGAAGGGCTCATCCTTTCTCTGGTTCTGAGCAGTATGCTGGGGGGCTCTCAGGGAGTGCTGGCTGTCTCCTGGGCTGGGATGCTAGGTATAGGGGACAGAGACAAAAGTCTTTACCTCCTGTCAAACCTGCTCTAGCACAGGAAACCCTAAAACAACTTTCTGACAACATGGGGATTCTACACATGGCACTTTTTAAAATGTAAACTTTTTACTCAGATACAATGTACATGCAGAAAAGTGCATGCATAAGTGTACAGTACAAACACTACCACATTGTCTCCTCCTATTCCATATAACCTCTTCCCCGACTTCTACCACTAGAGATTAGTTTGGCCTGTTTGGAAACTTTACAGTGATGAAATTGTGCACTTTTTGTGTGTGTCTGGCTTTTTTCAACATCATGTGTGGGTCATCCATGTTGGTTTCAATTGGTCATTCTTAGTGTTGTATAGTGTTTCCCTGTACGAATATATCACCGTGTGATGTCTGGCCCCCAGTGTGGGGTCACTAAATAATGCTGCTCTGCATATCTTTCAGTGACTGCATATACCGTATCTTTTGGTGGAATGGAATTGCTGGGTTTGTACGATTTGGTATGCTGTGTTTTCATTTCTTGGTTTTTTTCCAAAGTTTTCATTATCTTTCCTTTTTAAAATTAAGATATTATTGACATAGAGCATTGTATTTCAAGCATACAACATAGTGATTTGATATTTGTGTAAATTGCAAAATGATCATCACATTGAGTTAACATCTATCACCACAAAAAGTTACAAGTTTTTTTTCTCCTGTGATTAGAACTTTTAACATTTACTGTCTTGGTAACTTTCAAGGACATGATAAAGTCAACATAAAGTGTGGGAAATCATTCTGATAAGACAGAATCTTTGCCCTCCAGGCAGATAAGTCAGAAGGCAAAGAAAAACCTTTAACAATTTCTTATTAGGAGAAGACAAATAACCTAAGAAAATATTGCCATTTTAACAAATTCTTATTTAGTATCAGTATAGTATTTAATACTAAAGCTCTTTTTGAAAATCTTGTAAATAAACCCATCAAATCTTAGTCAGCTTTGACCACTCAAAATTCCTTTCTGCAAACTCACAACTTTCTATGGCCATATACATTCCTTACAGTATAACTTCTCAAGGAGGCAAAAATATATTACATATACATGTACACACACACACACACACACACACACACACACACACACACATATGGCCTTCAGTACCATTTAAAGAAGCAAAATAAACCTAAGATTATGCTTTTAACTAATGTTTCAATATTTTATTTTATTGAAAATGATTTAGAAATAGGAAACTGCCTTCCAGTTGACATACTGCAAAATATAACTAGTGTTACAATAAAATTTGTCAGAATAATGATTTACTTTGGTTAAATACAAATTTTTCATACTCTAAAACTAAATGAAATGATGCTAACTTAATAAACCTGTGTGGGTTTAGGAAGACAATGTACCAACGTAGATAAATTGTAAGCTTGTACTATACTTAACACTGATAATGCAGAAAAGACATAGCTGTTTCTGTTAAAACAGTATTAAATTAGTCGCATTTGCAAAAAATTCTGTGATACTGAATTTGTAAAACAGTTGGATGAGTCTGTATAAGAATGCCTTTTTGCCACATTGAAAGTATTAGTGGTTCAATTTCCTTAATTTGCGGTGATTTTAGGAATATTCAATTTATAGAAAATCTTTTCTCTAAAGTAATTCTCAGTCAAAACAGAGGTCCTTTAAGACATCTGTAATCTAACCTAATTTGATAATACTACACACTCAGACACATAAACGTACAAACAGGTCTTATAGCTTCAATTTTTACATTTCATCCATATGTGAAGAATACACAGAGGAGAACAAAAGTCGCAGTTTTGAACACTTCATATCAGCGGGCTCTTCACTTCCCATGGGTACGACTACTTAATCGATTTGAGTTCAGAGAACACAAAGGAGTAGCAAACCAGATGCTCGTTGTCTTTCACCAACAGGAATGTGACCTCTAGAAGCCATCACATCCATTGGTCACTGCCTCCCAGGGCTTCCTCATTAATCTATGTGTCATGTCCGATTGGTAGTAGCAAGAGAGCTTGGGAGTATGATTTTTTTTGTAGCTTGTACCTTGGGAAGATGGTTCATAATGTAGGAGAGGGCAATGTGAAGGGGCCCAAATGGCTCAGAAAAGTGGTAGAAGGCCATTGGTGACAGAGCCTCACAGCACTCAGTGCTCACAGTCACCTTCCCTCCCCTGCAGGTCCATGGAAGCCTGCTCTCCTGGGGTGGACACGTATCTATCTATCCATCTTTCCTTCCCTCTCTTCTCTCTTCCTCTTCCTCTCTCTGACTTACTCCAAATTCTGGTGTCTGATTTGACTTCCCGTTACTTCCTGTACCAGTGCACATTAGACAAGGCCCAACAATGGGGCAAAGAAGCCTGCAAGGAATGTATTGTAAACTCCAGGCATTGTTTGCATACAAATGATGGTGAGGTTTCTCCTAGAGTAGACTAGCCAGACCCCACTCTTGGACCTAGTTCTTGAATAGAACTGAACTCAAAGCTGTATTTCCTGGAATTTCTAGAGTGATTAAAATTCACTACCTGGTACTATCTGGTTTGAGTCTTCCTCAAACCAGAGGCCCGACTTCCTGCCTAGACAGAGTCCTTCACTTACCTGTGAGATGGAAGCTCAGGGCACTGTGAGTTCCTTACCCTCAGGGGCGTTCCCTGGCAAAAGTGATGGAGTAGAGATCCTGGCCCCCAGAAGGTCAATACCCTTTTGTTGGGCATGGAGGGTTGGTAGGTGGCCCAGCTCAGCACAAGGCCTAGCAAGTCCTCTCAGTCATCACTGACTTGGCAGGGGCAGGACTCAGCCCGACACCACTGCTGTGGCTACTGCCTGGGACCTACAGCTGAGGTCCCTGGATGTTCACCACAAAGGACATCCGGGTGACAGGTGGTGTTCAAGTGGCAGGTAGCAGGCGTTACATCTGGGTTCATGGGGAGGCTACTGGGATTCTTTAGACTCCAAGGAAGACTTGGGATGCCCAGGACACACAGGGCCTCCCTGGAGCATGGCCATGACCCTGAGCCAGCTCCATGACAGGGATGAGGTCATACTGCACCACTCTGGGGATGGCTGGAGGTGACACAACCCTAGTAGTGTCAGCAGTCAAAAGCAGCATTTGATCATTACGACTATGGCTCGGGTATCTGTGTGAAGGGGTACGTGTCAAAAGTTGATAATGAGGTCAATGCAAAGTCATACAAAGCCAGGCCAGGACTGTTACTGATGCAAAGTTTCAACCCTTGAGATCTTGACTCACCCTCTGGGGAGCAGGAGCGTCATATCTTAGAGTAGTGGGTTTGGGACAGGGTTGCAATGGTGGGTCCTTGGCACTGAGGCTGGACTCAGCTGCAGGCAGACTGGGACACCATCCTACAGCCCATGTGTCATAAACACGTTTACAAGTTACTTGGAAAGCTGCTCTCATGACCCTCTTCCCCCAAAAGGGCAACGGATGTTCCTTATAAGGACACCAGTTTTATTGGGTTAGAGCCATACCCTATGACCTCACTTAATCCTAATTGCTTCCTTAAAGGCCCTATCTCCAAATAGTCACAGTGGGGGTTAGAGTTTCAACATTGGAATGGGGGTTAGGGGGATGGGGGTTTGGACAAGTCCATCCATGACAGATGTCAGTGGCCAGAGCCGAGTCATGGCTCCAGCTGCCAGGAGGCTGGGGAAGTGGGGAGCAGGACTGTCATAATGCTTCCACCACTCATGTCCCTTTAGTCCTAGGTGGTGCTGTGGACCCAGCTGAAATTCTGCTAGCAAGGACAAGAGGATTTGGAATGATTCTTTTAATTTACCAAGTACTGATTTTCTCCATACCCAAGGCCACAGACCCCATCGCAAAAGCACAATGGTTACCCTACAAATAACACTGCAGTTGTTTCACTCCAACTCCACTCCTGGTGTTGGGCTTACATTACCACTGTCCTCACAGCCCATGTGGAAAGACATTTTTTGCAATGAGTGGAGGGTGGGGAGCCTACCTGGGTTTCTCCCAAGAAGCTGCCTTCCTGATTACTACCCAGGCATTGACTCAGCAGCTCACAGGCAAGCGATGCCCACCAGACCCCCTGCCCATGCCCTGCTCACGTGGGAGGGAAAGTAGACAGCTCTGAACAATACTTGGCTGAGAGGTGGCAGTGCGGCCAGGAATTGAGTTAGCCTCTTAAATGGTCACCAGCTAGTCATCACGTAGATAGCGACCCTGGCAGGTGAGGGTACCCCTGCCCGCCCTGGGCCTTGGCAGACATTATCAATCAATTGCACACTTTTACACTGAGCCCAAAGCTGCAGAAAATTCGATCAGTTGTCTGCAGCTTTGATCTTCCTCCTCACCCCGCAGCTCTCTCCAGTGACAGGTGGGAGGGATTCCAAGAGCCTGAGACAGGAGCCCTGGGGGAAAGGGGAGGGTAGGAGGCAGCCATACTTCCCTACCCAGGAGCCCCTTCTCTCTCCTTGGGGGCCTCACAAATAGAGCTGGGCAGTGGCTGCCACTTGCTGTGGGCAGGTGATATTGACTTTGCAGGAGCAGCCAGGGGCCAGAGGAGCTGGGAAAGTCCTCTGGGAACCAGGAGTGTGTTCAGGGGCAGGTCACCTGCTTTTGCCCAACACTAAACCTCTCTGTGCCTTACTCTGGGACACAGCGCAGAACCTGGAAATGACCGTGCTAACTTCACAGGTGCATCGACGTGGCCCCAGGAGGGGCAGACACTGCAGACACCACAGGAGTGGGTGTGATGGGGATCCTGTCCACACCACTGCCACCTGCCCTGCTGGCCCGTAAGCCAGGGATACTGCACAGGCAACCCAGCAATGACCCAATGACCAAGTCTGCCCTGCCTTCCTGACTAGAAGCCCACTGAGTTTTCCAGCAGTGACATCTTTGGAGCCATTTGCTTAGGAAACTGGCCTTGACCCATTGATGACAACAAAGAATGGAGGCTGCTGTCTGTGTCTGAGTACACAGGACTCCAACTTGATAGGTGGAAATGCCTGAGCCTACAGGGGAGTGGCCTGGCTGGGGCTAGGCCCCTTAGGGTAGAGGACAAGAGGGATAGTGAATGGGCAGGTACACCCTGTTCAAGTGGCAACAGCCACTACCCAGCTCCAAGCAGTGGTCCCATATGGTCAGAAATTCTCACTGCCATCAACAGCTCTAATGGCACACCCAGTTTGAAAGGGGTCCTAGAAGTGACCTCAAATAGTTTACACCCCAAAGGTGCTCTGCCACTCCTGCTAGCCTGAGGGTCCCTAGGCAGTCAGGGACTGTCAGAACCTGGCAGGTAACACACATGAGTAAGGATAGAAAGTGAGCCGACCTGGGGCACACCTGTCCACTCAGGCAGCAGTGCCCAGAGGCGTGTGCCGGTTGCCCTTCCAGGAGCCAGGCTCCCTCCTGCTCAGCCCAGTTTGGTGCCCCCACCCCCCAAGTTCCAGATCTCAGAGCTTTTCTCCATTTGTGAGGACCATCTTTTCCCCGGGAACTGTGAGGAGTGAGAAAATCATGCTAAGCTGGCACAGCGGAGTTGTGGGACAGGGCGCACAGAGACTTTCAAGGAATTGTGCCTGCATAAGGCCCAGGAGTTTGCTGACTCCCAAGCAAGGGCGCAGCTTTCTTCTAGAGATGGGCTGGACACTGACGCCCCATGTGGAGTGTCCAGAGCAGCCTCCAGAGGGCGCCATAAGCATAGCTTTGAGCAGCCGGTGCCCAAGTCCAGCCGCTGCGAGCAACTGGCTACCTCTGTGCCAGGAGAGGCCACCGTGGCTTTGAAGACGAAGGAGACCCCAGCAACCCTGCCCCATCCCAGGCAGGACTGCACACATTCTAAGTAGCCCAGTACCCAGGGCACCCGCAGGGAGATAGCAGAGCACAGTCCTCTTACTCCTCTGTCAACTACCGAGCCCCTGAGGCTGGGAGAGGAGGGAAGCACCCTCTGGGAGCAGGAGCTCGGGGATGGAAGCCCCACAGCTCCTCGCAGCTACCTGGGCTGGTGCCTGGCAGTTACCAGGAGGGGCTTTTCCAACAAATGGTGACCACCACCCTTGACTTCCATACCACTGGCACCAACTCAGAGAGCAGCTCCCTCACCTGTGCCTGAATGAGGCCCTCAAGTTGGAGGTGGGAGGCTGGATAAGATGGCCTTCAGCCCTGGCAGCCCACCCCCTGGTGCTAGACATGTTGCATGGCCCTGCTCTGAGTTATCATATTCAGTGGTGGCCATGGGTAAGCAGCCCTGTCCCTGTCCTCTGCTAGCCTGGCAACTAAGGGAGGCCATACTAAATTGCCCCTCCTGTGGCCTGAGGTCACAAGCATCCCAGGGATAGGGTGAGTTCCAGTGGTGATAGTCAAAAGCCACCTGCTGACTAATCTGAGGCCCAAGTTAGGGGCTTGGCCCCACACCCACCACCACAGCCTGGGGGGCATGGTGCATCTGCAAGGCGGCCTCCCTCCGACGGGGACCCCCTGCTCCCCAGAGCCCAAAGGAAGGTTTTGAGCAACAGGGTGTGCAGGAGCCCCTGAAGCCACATCTGAGGCGGTGCAGACACCCAGGCTCACTCCAGCCCTTCCACTCCCCTTTCCCTCCAGGCACCCCCAGTGGGAATCTTGCCCACCTATATGTGTGGCAGACAAGTGGGGGCTCAGGAAGGGCTTAGTGACAGCCCTGCGAGTCTGTGTTACCCCTGGGCAGGCCAGTTCAGGCTTCCTGCTGGCACCTCAGCCCCCAGGAGCTCTGCTAACAGCTGCAGGGGCATCCTTCTTACCAGGACATTGTGGCTCAGCTCCCAGTGCAGGAGTCACCCCTCCGCTCTGCCACTTACCTGCGGGGGAAATTGGACAAGTCACCAGCCCTCTCTGAGCTGAAGGCCCCCATTTACAATGAGGAAGGTTAACAGGCAGTTGTCCTGAGGCTCCACCAGGAAAGTGAATTCAAGGTGCAGGACGAATGTCACAGCTTGAAGTGGGAGCAGGAGGCTGTTCTGAGTCCCACCCTTCAGTGCAGTGGCAGTGTTCCGGATCCAAGTGGATGCTGGGCAGTCCCTCCACTTGGCTCCCTGGGCTCCCACAAGTATGTCCCCACCTGACAGGCCCACAGAAGGTCACACCATCACACCTCAGAGCTGGGTGGGTTCACACCGCATTTTATTGGATTTCCCCTGGGCACCTGAATGCCTCAAGCTGCTATCCCTTATCCATCCTTGGCCTCTGCTCCCAGGGGCCCCAGCTGGGAGCTGCTGCCCCTGCACGAATTTTCTCTTAGGGCCTTCCAACTGGGCCCCAGCCCCTGGCAAACCCCATCTTCCTGCCACCTCCCTCTGTGCCAGGCTGTCCTGGCAGGGGCCCATTCCTGCTCAAGCAGGAACAGGCTCTGGCACAGAGCCCACTGGCAGTGCCCCCCAGCTCGGGCCACATCAGACCCTCCACAGCACAGCACAGTACAGCACCGTGGGCTCTGACCTACAGTTTGGTGTTGAGGTGAAAAGAGAAGTGGGGTGCTGCATAGGTTGTGGCAGGTGGCATGTGCCACGCAGATGAGGCTGGGCAAAGTCTGTGGCGGAGGGCACTGTCGAAGGGTGCTGGGGGAAAGTGCATCAGGCCAGCAGCCATGGGCGAGGGTGCTGTAGTGGCCAGGAAGTGAGCTGGGAAGGCTGGGATGACCAGGGGGCTCAAGGGGAGCGTGGTCTGGCCCTTTAAGGGATCTGGGGTGCCGGCAAAGTTCAGTGGGCAGTGCAGCATGGCGCCCCTGTAGGCCTCTGGGAGTGCAGGCCCCAGGGCTGGGCCCAGCAGGCAGGAGACAGCCAGGCCAGGCCCCACAGACTTGGCCCCACACTCCTTGGTGTCCACCTCCCTGAGGAAGGGTGACACTGCCCGTAGTTTTTTGCCACCAGGGGCAAAACCCTCTTCCTCCCGGCTGCGCTTACTGAGGCCTGGGCTGCCAGGGAAGGTGGGCAGGGGCACAGGGCTGTCAGCGGGGGCTTTGGCCATGGGGGTCACCCAGCAAGCTTTGGGCGTGGGACAGAGGCTGTCCTTTGTGGGACCACCTTTGCGGAACGCAGAGGGGCGGCTGGCACCCCCACCCCACACCAGTGGTGGCTCTCTGGCCGGCAGCGCCCCCTCTTGACTAGAAGGCCCCAAGAGCACCCCATCTTTGAGAGAGGGGAAGAAGTCCCAGGGGTGCTGGCTGATGGGCTTCAGTACCTTAGTGGGGCAGGCATGGAAACAGCCAGTGAAGATGGGGGCTGGAGGGTGGGGGCTCGCCTGAGCCTCCTCTCTGAGGCTGCCACCAGGGGCCTGTGATCCCTCATGAGCGGCCAGCCGGTGCCTGGGGTTCTCGGACAGCCCTCCTGGATGCAAGGGACTCTCCACGAGGTGAGCAGCTGGGGATGCCTGGGGCTCCCCATTGGGGCCACCTGCCCCATGGAGACAGCCCTCCTCCTGGCACTGCAAGGCCTCTGCCTTGCTCACCTGGGCCAGGAGCTTCTTTTTGGCCAGTGGTGACATGATACCATGTGTCCCTTTGCAGTAGAAGCTAGACAGGAGCCGCTTGTAGGCCTCAGGGCAGCTGCTGGCACCCATGAAGGGCAATGAGGACCCAGAAGCTGCGCCTGGCTGCTCTGTGATGTCCTGGGGGGACTCTTGGCTGGGAGGCCTCATCAGGTCTGTGGCATCTGTCTTGGTCTTTCCTGGCATCATCTGGAATAAGAAAAGGTCAGGCCTCAGGACTGGGTATGAGCCATGCATCCTGCTCCGAAGACATGGTGACAGCAGGGCCCCAGGGAGAACCCCAGAGCCTCTGCTAGCCCTTCCAGCACCTTTGTGCAAAAATTTCAAAAGGTGACCAGTCCTCTAAATATAGACAACCTGATGTGAGGACACAGGGCCTGGAGAATGGGGTGCAGACTGGAGTTCAGACCCCACGTGGCACAACTGGTTCTATGCTGGGAGCACTGCAGCCATACCATGATGCAGACAGGTGGGGCAGCTAGGAAAGGCAGGGGACAGGGAGGCCCAGGGAGGCCCAGGGTGAGCTGGTGGTCTGGCTGAGCTAAGTGCTCACCTGGCCCACTTGCTTCTCCTCCTTGGCCTTCTTCAGCCTCTCAGTGGCCCCATCGTCCCCCCGAGGCTCCTTGGCCATCTTATATTGCTTCCTGGGCTTGGAAGGGGGCAGCGGCTTGTCATCCTCTCCTTTTAGGTGTCGCACATATGGAAGGACCAGCCTGGGGAAGAGCTGCAGGTCCACCAGGCAGCACAGCCAGCCCTCCCGCCTCCTCCCTGCAGCTGCGGGCACCCCTGTGGACAGTGCACACAGGCAACCCCAGGGCTACGCTTGCCATCTGGCCCAGGAGGCCTGCAGCCTGGCTACCCCGACAGAACTCCAGCGGCAATGAGCAGGGTATAAGGCCTGCACCCTGCTGCCCATCCTGCCCCGCCCCAGTACACAGCAGAATATTATCCTTCACCCATCCCCCACCCCCATGGCTCTGCCTGCCCTGGAGGTGGGGTCCCAGCCTTCCTATAACCGGTCCCCAGCGCACCTCTCGTAGTGACGGCGCGTGCATGTGGCCGCGCTGGTGCTGCCAGGGCTGCCCCCTAGTTCGTCATACACGTTCTTCCAGAGGCGGCGGCCAGTCACCTACAAGGGCACCACGTGAGGATGTGCACACTGGCGGCGGGGTCTCACTAGGCAAGGATGGGGGCAAGGACAGCAGTTTTGCAGCTGCTTCTCCATCAGAGAAGTGAGAGGTCAGGGCAGGGGTGCTCCTCAGGTGGCAGGCCAGTCTTCCCCCAAGGCCACATGACTGCTGGCCCATGCAGTTTTCAGAGCTCGGGGAGGGCAGAGCAGATTGTGAAGAGGAAAACCCGCTTCAAGCAGCCAAGTACAGAGGGTAAGGCAGGCCCTCACCCTCCACGCAGCATGCAGGAGAGCTGGGGAGGGCAGGACTCAGCCCTGCCTCCTGTTCTTGTCTGGCCAAGGACAACTCGTTGGGCTCACGCTCTTCCCCAGCTTCCCCTGGGTGCAGCAGGCACATTTGGGCACATGTGGCTCAGGTGGAGGGCTCAGGTGCCTTCCTTACCATTTCATAGGCCCCCAGCTTCTCCACTGCCTTGTAGATCTTCCAAAGGTTAACTGGAGAATGAGAGGGCAGGGCCGCTGTCAGTCTCTGTGGGAGGAGGGGGCAGCCAGCAGCCCGTTTCCATGGCCCTGTCAGGCATGCACAGAACCTGGGCCACTGCGATGGACTGCGGGCCAGTGGCTAGTTAGCAAAGAAGTCCAGCTCCGCCCATTGCCTGCCCAGTACCTGGGAGGGGATGCCCTTTATATGCGCAGCCCCTGTGGGCTGACAGCATCAGCGTCACCCAGAGCAAAGGTTCCTGCCCAAATGCCCTGCCTGGTGCAGTCCCCTGCCGGGCCCCCTCCCTGCCTGAACCCCAGGGACGCACTCTGCTTGAAGCCAAGATGGGGAACCCTCTCAATGGGTGTGTGTCGCTCCTTCATGAACTTGTAGAGGCTGACCAGGAAGGCCTGCTCCTCCTCCCGCTCCCCGCCTGCCTCGAGGGCATCCTGGAGAAAGAACAGAAGGCACTAGGATCAGTCCCTAGTTGGTACGTAGCTGGGGACAGGCGGAACCACTGGCTGCTGGGGAGGAAGGAGGTGCATGGCTCCAGCCCCAGGCTCCACAGCAGGGAGCAGGCCTCGAGCTCACTGCTCTGGGCTGGAGAGATCGTCCTGGCATCAGAAAGACACAGTTGTCATCTATTAGTGCCTAGCATCCCAGGTCAGGGACCACAGAGGCCTTGCTCCAGAGACTGCCATAAGAGCAGCCCCACACCTTCTCCAATTCTTTCTCCAGGCACAAGTCACTTCCTTATCTTGCTCTAGATTTGTTACATCTGCATCTCAGCTCCTCTACCAGACTGTGCCTGGCTGTGAGCTCGGTGTCCACTGAGGTCAAAGATGAAGGGACAAAGGGGCTCGGTGCTTTCTTGTGCTATGGGGCTGCGCGGCCGGGTCTGTGCCCACTGAGTCTTTGTCGTGGCAGCCTGCCTCTCTGACCCAGCTATGTCCTGGGTTCTGGTGCACTTGCTGGATGCACAGGACTGTGAGTGTCTGCTCCCAGAGGGAAGTTTCTGCTGATGCTGTTCACCTGGCTGGAGGCTTAGGGCAGAGGGCGCAGTTAGGCTGGGGTGAGAGCTTGGGGAATAGCCAGCTCCCAGGTCCAGGCTGGGAGGGCCCCCGACACCAGAAGGATATAACTGTCTGGGCCTGGGACACTGCAGGGAGCCATGGGTCCTCCAAATATTCTACAGAAGCACTGTGTTGGTGTTTTCTGACATATCCGAGACTGCTGACAAGAAGCACGCTACCTAGGACGCTGCAGCACACCGCCAATGAGATGCTTGGCTGGTGTGCTTGCTGCCACTTTCCATGAGAACGTGCACTTCCTTCCTGTCCTCTGACCTCCACGCAGGCCATCAGGAACTGTGACCAACTGTCACTGCTTTTCTACATGAATTAGCATTTTTACTCCAGACTGTGCCACCCCAACAAACGGCCAAAATGAACTGGTGCTGAGGCTGACCACCCTGCCATGTCACCCACGGCTCCTCCTTGGACTGCACTCATCACAACAGCCCCGCTGGCCTCACAGAGGGACTTTCATGTCTACATTTGGACAGATGGACAGAGGGATGGAGATGCAGTTTTACATCATAGAATAGTGTTTTTATCTGTCTCATCTGATCAGGGTTCCAGGCGACCTTCGTTTGAGAAAGGGTTTGGCTATCAAAGCCAAGTCTGACAGCCCTGCAGTGGGAGGGCACATCCCGCTGCCTGCCGGCTCTCATACCTTCCAGTGCAGCCTCGCTCTGCGGGGTGAGGGAGGGCCACATCTCCCTCCTGAGAGCTTGGAGTCACCTGGAAAAGTCCCCTGGGGGGGTCACCTAACTCACCTCCAGCTGGATGGGGCTCTGGCTCCTACTCTGCTCACCATCAGGTTGAGGGGACACAGGTGGGTCTGGGGGATCACCCCCCTCTGACAGCTTCCTTTTCCCTCTGATAGGAGGTGCTGCGAGGAGAGGAAGAAGAGGAAGAGAAGGAGAGGACGGTGAGAGAGAGGGAGATGGGGAGGTTCAGGGGGCTAGGAGTGGCTCCCTGTGGAGAGGCAGCAGGTCCGAAAGGGCCAGGTCAGGTGAGTGTTCTTCCTCTGCAGGGTGTCCTCTGCCCTCAGGGTGAACCTGTAAACACACATGTCCCCGTGCTCACCCCCACAGGTCCTGCCTGTGCTGCACCTGACAGGTGGCCGCTCTCAGTTCCACCAGCTCCCCATATCTCTGAAGGAAACCCTAAACCAGCTTGGGATCAAGTCAGAGGAAGCTGGGGTGGGGACTGTGGCACTCGGGGAAATCCAATCTCCAAAGCCTGCCCCCAAATCCCAGCAGGACGTTTCTACAGCAGTTCAGCCAAAAAGCTACAGAGAAAGCTGCAGAGGCTGCTGTGCTTGCAGGCCCCCAGAGAACCGTGGGTGCTGAGATCACAGAGCCTCCAGGAATAATCAAGAAGAGTTAAGTTCCTGTTTGTGACACATCGACCTTTCCCTGAGCATTTGCAGAGGCCTCACTGCCCCTGCTCCCCTCACCTGCAAAGGTCCTGGTGACTTGTCAGGACCCACTTGACAAGCTGCTGCTTCTGCGAAGCCTTTCAGCCAAACATGGCGCTCCTGCCTCTCTGGTCTCCTCACATCCTGACAGATTGCCTCTCTGCCAGGTAAGCATGAACTCAGGGAGGAGCCAGGGCCCTGACTCAAGGCAGCCATGAGCTGATGGTTGCAAAAACACAACACTCCTGCCACTGCTGAAAACATAGCCATGGAAACTACCTGGGGCCGTGTAGCAGGCTGGCAGAAGATCTGATGCCAGGAAGCCCATCTTTTGAGCATCTTTTCTTTCTTCCTTTCTTCTTTATGTTAATCTAGTATGAATGGCCTCAGGTCTTGGTTTGCTCCAGCTCAGTAAGTCCTTACTGTGGGGAACCGAGAGGTTCCCCTTCATCCCAGACAGAAAAAATATGCCCTTAAGAACAACAGACCCATGCCACCGTGGCCCACAAGGCCAGCAGCACCCAGAGACACGTGTTCCCAGAGCCTGCTGTCCCCTCTGGTAGCTGCTCACATAAGCACCATTATGCCTACAGTCACTCAGGAACACAAGTCCTCAGCTCTGTGTCCCTGGCGCTCTCATGTACGTCCTCTCATTTAGTCTCAGAAGGGATCACATTTTAAAGAAGGGGAAACTGAAGCCATGGGCGTTAGTTCATGTCTCCCTGGGGAACCAGGGTTCAGAACAAGGTATGTCTGACCTTCAGTGCAGTGGCTTGGCTCTACCAACACTGTGGCCGCTGTGGTTACTGCCAACATTTGCAAAGCCTTGAAAAAGAGTCTAAATGCACCTGGAAGAGAAACCAGTCCAAACGCTTGTCAGAGAGAAAGACTCAGCTATCCTCTTAGGCTGCCTCCTGACCACTGAAGACATGGCCAAGCTACAGAAGTAACCGGGCACTAATGATGACCCTCCAGACTGGTGCTTTTCCTTGGGCAACTCTGCACCTCAGTCTCCCTTCTGTGAAACAGTGGAGAAAGCCCTGGAGTCCTCTGTTAACTGTCCATGAAGTCTTCTGGGCCATGGGGCACATGCTGCCACCAGTCTCTCTTGCTCCCGCCTGCCTGCTCCACTCTGCCTTCATGCCCTCTCTCCCTTCTTCCCTGCAGGACCCTCAGCATTGAAGACATCTCCATCAGCTCCTGTGACCCTCCTGCAAATTGGCCATGTGACCCTGGCAAGGTGCTGTCCTGGGGCCTCAGAGGAATAAGCGGTTGGACCAGGGCCCATTTCAGTTACCTGAGGAACATTCGAAAGACACCGATGTCTGCCCCTGCATTTGACTTAAGACCCTGCAAGGGGCATCCGAGTTAAGAGCTCCCTGGGGACCTCAGAGGGCAGCCAGGTTGAGAGCTACCAGGCTAAGGGCTATCTAGTCCCTTCTGCTCGGTTCCGGAGCTGGTGCGCTCTTGCCTGGGCCACACTCAGAGAAGGTCTCCTGGAGTCTGGTGCTCAGGTTACCTGGAAAGGAGGTCACCAATCTGAGCCGTTTAACCCCAGACAGCAAAAGGATTAGAGCACTTGCTAAGAGCCACAAAGAGACACACTCTTTGCATCTGTGCCCAGCTGAGTCCCCACGTGAACTTGGCCTCCATTCTCTCCCACCAGGGCCAGTATGCTCACTGTCGTGGTTGGGGTCCACTGGGGTCCACTGCTATAGCCTTAAGTGGGAGAGGGGAGACTCCCAGCCCTCTTCCTCCAGAGTACCCTCAGTCCTGGCCTGGCTGCCCAAAACTCTCCCTTCCCCAGTCATTTGTAGAGTTCCAGGGAGATAGATCTACGTTTGGAGAAGGGGCTCTGCTATGAAACCCGCCCCATAGATGAAGGGTTAGCCCTCCTCCCTGCACAGCTCCCAGTTGACCCCACCCACCCACCCAGGGCTGGAGACAGTGGCTGGGCTCCCCAACTGACTCAGAGGGGAGGGACTTTTGGACAGGCCACCCCAGTGTCGCAGCCATGTCTGGCCCATAGAGCAATGAGACACCCATCTGCCCTAAGCGACTGCTGCTGCCATGAGTCACTAACTGACCTCACTCACAGATCCCCTCTAAGCACAAAGCCAAAGATGCCCTATTGTAACAGAGGAGGAGATTTCACTACAAAAACCCCTGCTCTCCAAAGGAATGTCTTCAGACATTACTTTTCCCATCCAGGAAGCAATAATGACAATAATGGTGATTGTCCTTTCACTGTTTACTTTAAATACATCTGGAATCTGTAAGGTGTGAGGTAAGGACCTAACCACATTCCCCCCACACACACACACACACATTGGTTAGGTGGTTCCAGTATTCAGTGAGTGACCCCCCCCAACAATTATAAATGCTTACCCACCACCCCCACCCCCAATCTAAAGGCTTTTAAGGAAGACATCTGGGATAGGTTTGAACTTTCAATTCAACTCCATCCATGTGGAATTCTGGGCCCCATGCACACTGCTGTAATTTTTGTGGTTTTGTAAAACAACTTACTATCCAGAGGGCATGTCCCCATCATTACTCCTCTGTTTAAAAAGTTCCATCTGAACTTGAATATAATTCTGTCACATTCTCTTAAAAAAATAAGTCTATGGCCATGCCACCCTGAACATGCCCCATTTCACCTGATCTTGGAAGCTAAGCAAGGTTGGGCCTGGTTAGTACTTGGATGGGAGACCACCTAGGAATACCAGGTGCTGTAGGCATCAAATCAATCCATCAATCAAATTTAAAAAATTTAAAAACACTGGGGTTTTCGTGGAATTGCATTTAAATCTAGGAATTACTTTGAGGAGAAGTAACACCTTTCTGTATTGCATCTTCCAATTGAGGATCACGTGTCTGCAGAGATTCAGGTCTCCCTTTGCTGTCCTCGGACAGTCCTTCTTAAGCGCCCACGTCCTTCCTGTCGAGCCTATTCCTTGTGTTTCATGCAGTGAGATAACAGTGTGAGAAAAGCCTTGATAATGTGGTAGGACTCAGCTCCACAGGCCCTGACACTCCCTTACTTCACTGCTGGGAAGAACACAGAGGAAGGCTGGTGGCCCAGTTCCTCACTGGGCAGAGAATGGGCATGCTGGGTACTGGGCACAGGGACTGCTCAAGGCCCTTCCTGTATTGGGAATCTGATTTCTGTTCAAGTCTGTGGTGTGTGTCAAAGTCAACTTAAGCCCCAGACCTAACAACTGCAGCCCTGAAGGGGTTAATTTCAGTCCCTAACTCCAAAAGAGGACGCTTCCTGCCATCCATGTGTCCTGTGGCCATTGCCTCCTCCCCTTCCACACTATACAAATCAGTGCCCTGGCAGGCTTTGGACCAGGCATTCCTACACATGTCCTCACTGAATCTTCCCAGCCATCCAGTGGGTATAATATCCCCTTTTTACAGCTACAATATCTGAAGCTCCGAGAGGCTCAGTAACTTGCCTGAGGTCACACAGCTCGCTAATGGCATGGCTGGGCTTCAGAACCAGAGCAGCCTGACTATCTTGAGACAATGAACCCTGAGGTCTAGAGGTTTTCTTTAATTGGAGCAGGGATACTCCAGTTCCTTATCTGTGCTCAGGGGTGCAAACTTGCCTGCACCCCTTGAGCGAGTCTGTAGGCTCCCATCACATTACTCCTCTGAATCTGCCTCCCCTGCCCGCCAGATGAAAAGCTAAAATCCTGAGAGAGGGGGAGGGAGCTCTGACACCCTATAAGTGCATCGTTACCAAGTTGGTCACTGCTTCTGCACCTCGGTGTCCCCACCTGTAAGGTGGCTATGCTACACTCTATGGGCCCAACATGCTAAGCAGAACAAATTGAGAAACACTTCCCCTACAAATCACAGCCAAGTACATGTGTGAGTATATGATTGTGTGTGTTACATGTGACTAAGAGTGTGTTGGGTGTATTACGTGTGGGAGTGTGTGTGATTATCACATGAGTATATGTGACTGCATGTACATGTCTGTAACAGCAACTGTGTGTGTGCATGAGTACACGAGTGTGTGACTGTGCAACTATGTTTGAGTGTGCATGTGTGAGTGCTGGCAGTGGGTGAGGTCCGCTGAGCAGTGTGGGGCAGGAGCAGTGCCTCCATCAACATCAGCTTACTTGATCCCATACACTCCTGATGCCCAGAGGGGCTTGGGCTGGGACCAGGTCAAGACCACACAGCAGGTCACTGAGTGACCAGTCAGTGCCAGGTGCACCACTTCTTTCTTTCCCTCTCTGCCTGCCCAACCCCTTTCACCCTTCATGTGATGGGAAGGCAGTGACACTTCCTTTCATGAAAAGTCACCCACTAGGAGCACTATGCCAATAGTAAGAGCAGCTTCCATGATAACAGCCAGCAGCCACAGCCCCACCCCTCACCTGAGGTGCGTGGCTTAAGGTGCTGTGCTCTTAGCTTCAGCTGGAGCCCAAACAAAGGCCATCTTTGAAGTGACTGGCCACTCAGTGGCCCTGTGGCCAGCTACCTGGCTGTGGCAGTTTGGAGTCTGCTCTAGTGGGCAGTCCCTGGACGGCTGCGCTCCAACCAGCACTAAGGACAAACAAGCTGGACAGGGGACTCCGGAAGGCTCTTGCCACAGCCCCACCTCAGTCTCTCAGCTGAGGCCAGGATGACAGCCTGAGAGAGTAAAGAAAGGTAGGAGGAGGCGCCAAATGTGAGACCGCCGGCTGGAAGGCCTCATTGGGACGCCCATCCCTCTTAGCTGCTCTGGCATGTCCTCAGAGACCCAATTCCAGGACGGGGCTGCACCGCCCCCACTCTCTCCGCGCCAAGTCTGGGTGATGTCTGATGATCACAGTCGCAGCCCCAGCCTTGTCCTGTTTCCTCTGCCCCCAAGCACTATGCTCTGTGTCCCCACCGCACCTGGAGAAACCATGCTCAGGGCCCAAGACGCCGGAGAGTGAGGGCACAGCCTGATCTCTGCAGGGGCACTCAATGCTTCTGCGCTATTACCCGCCCAGGGTCCCCCAAGGAGGCTCTCCCGGGTGCGCGCGCGCTCGTGGTGCTGGTCCTAGAAGGGAATGCAGACCCTCCCTCACGGCCGGAACCGGGAAGTCTTGGGACCTCAGCTTCTCGGACGAAACCAAAGGAGGGGCTGACTCTCCGAGGCCTTTCTACCTCTGACGCTCCAAGTCCTCGGTGCAGACAGGCCCCTGGGCTCGGATGGACTCTAGAACTCCTCTCAGTTGCCTACCTTCTAGCCTCCATCTCCCGCCCCTCCCCTGTCACGAAGGCGGAGACCCCGAAGCGTCTAACTGTGGTGCATGCAGGGGAAACAAGAGCAGGTCACCCACCCCTCGGCCCGGGGACCCTCCTCGCCGGCCGACGAACCTGCAAAAGGCTGCAAGGTGACCCAGCGGGGCGGCGCCCCTCGACGCTGCGGACCGACTCTGCGCTTCCTGCTTGAGCTTCTCCTCCCCCACCCCTCCTGGCCACCCTTCCCTCTGGAGACCCCAGGGGAGAAGAGGAAAGACGAGAGGACGGGAGAGCGGAGGGCAGCCGCCCCTTTGCTGCCGCAGGCCCGAAGAGGGTGGGCAGAGGACACGAGGAGAGACCCAGGAAGAAAAGGTAAAAGGCGAAAGGAAAGGGAAAGAGAAGGGTGAACGAGAAGCGGGCGAGCGCCCAGGACCAGCGCGGTCCCGGCGGAAAGAGGAACCCGCGATTCTTCAAAGTGCGCGGAGCGTCCCTTTCAGGAAGCAGCGGGCACGGTGGGGAGCGCTCCCCGGACCCGCGCCTCTTCCCAGCCGGCGGCGGGTTCTGAGAGCGCGGCGCAGGTCCGAGCGGGGGCAGACGAGGGCGAGAGGAGAGGTGGGAGGCTGACAGGCGTGGAAGACGGCGGGAGGGCCGTGGGGGGAGGGGGCCGGGGCAAACGCAGGGCCAGGGTGGGGGCAGATGGGGGACCGAGGCGAATGCGCAGACGGAGGAGGCAGACCCGGCAGGGAGACGGCCGCGGACAGCTGTCACAACAAATTAGCTGAGGCCAGCTCGAGACTGAAACCACAGCAGGAAGTGGGATGACAGAGCGAGCAAGACTCGGTACATGTCGGTCAGGAGACATCGAGAAGAGTTTCGATATAAGCGCCCGGGAAGCCCCGAGCCGCCAGAACTTTTTGTCTTTCCTTTTTCGAAGAGCGCGCGCCCGCAACCGGCCTCCCTTCCGGCGCGGCCGGAGGCGCCAGCGTCCGGGGCCGGCCGGCTCCCCGGGCGGGCTGCCTCCCCAGCCACAGCGCCCGGGAGTGCGCCCCCGCCCCGCTTTGCTCCCCAAAGCGGCGCCGACGGCCGCGAAGCCGGAGGAGACCCGGCGCCGCGACCTCGCGCTCCCCACGGGCCCCCAGCCCCGTCCCCGCCGGCCGCGAGCTGCTTACCCATGGCGGGGAAAGGTCCCGCGCGGCACGCGGAGCCCTCCGCACACACGGCTCCCGGACCCCGCGCTCCCAGCGCACTGGCCACAGCCCCGCCCCGCCCCGGCCCCCGCCCCGCCCCCTAGGGCACCGCCCCCGCCCCGCTCGAGCTACAATTGGTGGGTCTGCGTCTGCGCCAGGGGCAGGGGCCGTCCCCTGAGCGCGGGCGCCTCTGGGAGTTGTAGTGCGTTTCCTCGTCTCCAGACTCCGAACCCATGAACTAAAACTCCTCAGCGGATGAGGCTAAGGTAGAACGTCGGGAATCACCGCTGCCTTGTGTTCTAGAGGCGCAACTAGAGTTTTGGGAAAACCAAGCAGGCCTCTGGGAGCCAGGTGGCCAGATTGAACTGGGCCATGGGCATTTCCCAACTCCTAGCTCAACATTGAAGTAGAGGTGGGTGGTGCTAGCTAAACAAGACTCCAGTCCTTTGCCAAAGCTCTGTGGGGTCCCACAAATGCCTGGAATAGGAAGCCTGCCTTTCGCTGCCAATGTCCACATATGTCATAAAAACAGAGTGGCAGCTACAAAGTGAAAAGGTGGAAGAGGGGAATGAGCCTTGCTTAGAGAGGTAAGGGTTAGGCTCTGGTGGAGTAGTGGCCAGGGAGAAGCCGAGCCAGCTGAAGAGGGTCCCACTTCAGTGTGCACAGCAGAGAGGAAGAAACAGGCCTGAGTCTGAGAGCCCAGAGTCTCACAGCATCATTCACAATGACAAAAAGGTAGAATCAACCCAGTGTCACTGATGGATGATGTAGACTGGGGTAAACACATGTGATGGACTATTACTCAGCCTTAAAAGGGAAGGAAATTTTGACACATGCTAGAATGTGGATGAACCTCGGAGACCTTATGCTGAGTGAAAAAAAAAAAGACAAAAGAACAAATACTGTATGATTCCACTTATAGGAATCAAATTCATAGTGACAAACAGTAGGATGGTGGTTGCCAGGGCTGGGAGAAGAGGGGCATGGGCAGTTAGTGTTTGATAAGCATAGAGTTTTAGTTTTGCCTCATGCAAAAGTTCAAAAGATAGGTAGGTGTGAATGTAATTAATGCCACTGAACTGTACAATTGAAAATGGTTAAAATGGTCAATTTTATGTTATGCATTCTTTATCGTATTTTGGGAAAAGCCTAAGGTCTCAACATGTGACTGACTGGCTAGGACTTGAACACAGTTCCTAATACTTAATTTTTTTTTTTTTGATACAATAGCTCTCTGCATTTCACACCATCGTCCTCATTTTATAAGGTAAAACTGAGGTTCTGGATGGTTCATTAGCTCAAGTAACACACCTGGTAAGTGGTGGTGCCTGAGCTAAACCCAGGCATTGGGGCTCCAGAAAGGGACTTCTTAACCAAGGGAACCTCTGCCACCTCTTGGCAGTACCGGTAACAGAATCTGGGACAATGGTTCAAGGGTGAGGTCCTTAGGATGAAGGGGAAAGACCTGAGCCCTGGTGAGGAATGGGAGCAAGTAACATGTTCAGTGGCAGCTAGAACCGAGGCCTGGAATCCTGGAGCAAGACACAGACCCGACATACAGATGGTTAAGGAGCCCTCATACCCAGATACCTACCAACCCAATTTGCCCCTGTTTTTGCCCAGCCATCACCTTAAATGGACCAGGGTGCAGGTCGGTGACACTGAAACCCTGGCCTTACCCTTTGGCCCTGAGGTGGAAGACCTCTCCAGGCTCAGCCCAGAGCGGACAACACTGTGGGCTCCCTTCTCTACCTCACAACGGGATGATTTGTAAGAGCCAATGCCCGTGGATTTGGTAACAGACACATCAATGATTTTTAGTAACTTCCCTGAAAAATCATGATAATGGTCATCATAACAGTGCACCCCACTTCCCGATAAAAGCTGTCCAGGAGAGCTGAGGCAGTGGTGGCAGACACTGTGATGGAATGTCATCAGGAAGCCTAACAGGCTTCTAGTCCCACCTTCGTCCATTCTATCGCTGTTTGGGCCAACCCCTCCTCCTGGACTGGATACCCCCTTTGATGAGGAACTCACTACCTTACAAAGAAGCAGCTCATCCCACTGGGGATAGAGTTATTCTGCTATCCAAACAGCTAAGTACAGTAGCTGTTGTGCAAAGCCTCAGCGAGTCAACACCTGCCTGTGCCAACCTGGGAACAATATGACTTAAATTTAATTGCCCCCTGAGGCAACTATTTGCAATAGAAAGTAATTTACAGCATCCAATAAATCCTGCCTAGGAATATATCTCCATTTGCTTCCCTAAAAGCATAAACACTTCCATTGCTCAAGCCACGATCTCACATACCTCCACCTCTGCCCACGGCCAGCCTCCAACCACAGGACCCCTGCCTAGGGTGGCCTGAGAGGTCGCCTTGGCCCTCAGTGGCTGGGTGTTTAAATAAAAACAGACAAACAAACAAACAAAAAACACTAACAAACACATTCTTTCTGTAAAAAAATGTTAAATAAATCAGTATCCTCTGACACCACTTCAATTCAGTTCTTCCCTGCCCCAGAGATAAGAACTATTATCTGATTGAACTATTATCTGGGTAAATTCTTCCAGAACTTTACCTCTGTATTTTCATAAATATATGTATCCATGGTGTAGAAAAATATATAACTGTTTTATGTGTATTTTAAATGAAATGTCCTATAATAGATGATTGGATAAAGAAGCTGTGGTACATATATACAATGGAATATTACTTAGCCATAAGAAGAGATGAAATACTGCTATTTGTAACAACATGGATGGACTTCGAGATAATCATGCAAAGTGAAATAAGCCACACAGAAAGAGTTGAAAACCACATGGTATCACTTATATGTGAGATATAAACCTAAAAGCAACAAACAGAGTTTCATGGACATGGACAATAGACTAGTTAGTGGTTACCGGAGGGTAGGGTAAAAGGGGTCAAATATATGGTGACAGAAAAAAATCTAACAATGCAATATATATATATATATATATATATATATATATATATATATATATACATATATATACACATACATACGTACATTACATACACACACACATATATGTATATATATATGTATACACACACACACACACACACACACACACACACACATATGTATGTGTATATATATGCCTTACTGTTGAATCGTACACCTAAAACTTACTGGAATTCATTAACCAATGTCACCTTAAAAAAATAAAATAAAATAAAATAATAAAATAAATGATGCGATTCTAACTGCTTCATTCTGCAACTCGCCTTTGAACCCAACAGTACATTTTGGAGACATTGCCATGAAAGAACATGGACCTGCTTGGTGTAGCAATACCACAGTGTCTTTTTTTATCTCCTCTTAATGGCACTCAACCTTTTTACGGTTACTTGAATCCTCTGAGAACATCCTGGACCCCCTTAGAACACTCTTAGGGCTCGGGAGCCCACAAAGTGTTCCAGAGACTGAGCTAAAAATTCTTCGCTCCTGCCTCCATGTCCCAACACCCCTTGCTGGCCCAGTTCTAAGAAGGAAACCTTAGGCTCTGGGGTGGTTCTTATCCTAGAGCTCTCAGGGCTGGAAGGACTGACTGTTCAAGATCTTCCTTCCACCTGGCCTCATTGTAGAGAAGTGTCTACTAGACGCAGAAATGCTAAGCAAGTTACCCAAGGTCACACAGCAAGTCCACGGGATAGCTTCTTCTGGGACCCAGTGCCATTTTCCATCCTGCTAGTTTTCTGCCCTGGGAAGCTCTGTTCCCAGGCTCAGCAGTTGCAAAAGGCCCCCAGGGCTTTATTTTCAAAAGAGAAACAAAGCGGAAGTATTTTTAAAGCTGGCCCCGCCTTGCTCCCTAGAGCTAGCTGTCCAGGAAAGGCCAGCTTCACAGTGCTATTCGCAACTCATGGAAAACAACAAACGCCCGAAATAGAGAAATAGACGATACCCAAGCTCAGGAATGGAAAAAATTGGCTCATGGCTTCAAATGCCTCTTTCAGAAAAAGCCAGAAATAGTTCCAGACCTTTGGGGAACTGCTGGGGGTGAAAGAGTGGGGAGGCATGGTGCTGGGGCCAGGATCCAGCCCAGGTCTCCAGGGCCTAGCTCCCAGACTGAAGCTTTGGCCCTTTTCCCCTGTGGCACATGAACCCACACTTCCCGAGCTCTGTCCACTCTGGCCGCCAGTCCACACCTGGCCAACTGTTCCCTCCATCCCCTAACACCCTCAGCCCTGCCCTGCAGCTGAATCTGAAACAACTTCCTTTGCTGGGCTGGGCCTGGGCGGGGAGCACCCCTTCCTACCAAGGTCCCAGCAGACTGGAAATAGAGATCCTGCCTATCCTGAGCCTGAAGGGTGAAAGTTCAACTCCCCTATATGTGTGTGTGTGTGTGCACATGCGTGCTCACACACAGTGGGTGGGGGGAGGGTGGAAAAGAAAAAAATGGGGTTTTCATCCCCTCTTAGGTCAACCTGCCTTGGGCAAGTCTCTTGACTTCTTGGAGCCTCAGGTATTTCATCTGGAAAGCAGGGGTAATTCTTCATTTATTTATTCCTCTGACATCTGTTGTGGTCCTACTATGTGCTACAACTGAACTAGACCCTGGGGACACAGCCATGACCAGACGAAGTCCTGTCCTGTGGACCAGAAGCTGTAGCCTTTGCCAACCTCGCAGACTGAATCAGGTAAGTCAGACAGTTCCTGAGTGATGGCCAGGTGCTGGGGAGGCTCAAATGCCCTGCCCAGTGATAGTCTATTTCACACTGCACCAAGAATCTTATAGGAGTCTTTCATTTAGTGTCGCCCCTAGAAATGGGCGCTATATTTATTCCAGTATTCCAGCTGAAGACAGAAAAGCAGAGAGTAAGTGCCGGACAGGTTCCCAGGTTCATCCACCAACAGCAAGGTGTAAGGAAAAGCCACTGGGTGCCATGTCCCTGCTAAGTCCCGGGAACCCTGAGAACTAAAGCCTGGTCTGTGTGTCAGTTTGTAACACAGAATGGTGAGTCTAGACTGGAGGTCAGTACAAAGCCCTGGACAAAAGAGGTTTTTAAAATGTGGGCTCTGTGTAGCACTTTACTTAAAATGAAATCTCAGCCGACCCTTCAACTTTGTGTATATGATTGTCTCCCACTGGACAGGTGGGAGAGTTAAGTCACCTGCCCAATGCTCGCTCCCTACTGTGGGGTTTCTTGCCACAGTCGGAGATGCTCAAAGTCGCGGGGTGAGGTGGGCGGGAGGGGGCCTTGGGGGGACTACGTCTCCCAGTATGCAGCGCTCGGGGGTGGGGGCGGGGTTGCCGCCAGCACCAGACTGTCATTTCTTGGCACACATACACACACACATACACACACACACACACACACACACACACACACACACACACACACACAAGGGGGAGAGAGAGAGAGAGAGAGAGAGAGAGAGAGAGAGAGAAAGGATCAAAGCCTGGAGCGTCAAGTCTAGGAATAGCCTCAGAGTCAGGCCAAGTCATTATAGGCGATGAGTAATCCGGTTAAGTCATTTCTCTAAACACCATTCCTTGTAAGAGAATTAAAATATCAGCTTACATCAGAGGAGCAGAGGCGGCTCTGCCTGGAATTCAGCCAGGAGGACCGGGATGCCAGGACCTGCCAGCTGGGCCCCGGGCTCCTGCAGCAATGGCCACAAACCCTCAGTTTAAGTCTTTGTTAAGGGCTTTAAGAAAGTTCTGGGCTGCCTTCTCTCGTCCCTCCTGGGGGTAGCCCTGCAAAGTGAATGAGGCTAGTGGGGGCCTGGGGGAGTCTTTTCTTCAGTGTCCCAGATTCCAGAGTTCATATCTCAACAGCAGGTCTGCTGTTGAAGCACAGGGCTGGGGACTGGCCTGGGGACACTAAGAGAGGAGAGGTGGGAACCCAAACCACTGGACCCTGTAGGCAGGCCAGGCCTCCCTCTATATAAGCACTCACTCTTACAACCAGTTAGGAGCTTGTTAAACTCCCTGTTCACAGAAGGACAGAGGGAGGCCCAGAGAGGCTGACCACTCCTAGGAAGGTGTACTCACTCTCAGCCAATCACTGGAGCAGGAACCTCCAGGTCAGGCTGTGCAGCCAGGCCAACAGCTTTCCTGTCTTGGTGCCCTCACTTGCAGGTGGCCTTGGAGAGTAAGTGGCTATCTCTGATTCTCAATTTCCCATGTGTAAAGCAGAGTCAGCAATAACTACCTTGTAAGATGACTGTGAGGGTTAGATATAACACTGGCCTTCAACAAATGACCGTTCTGTTGTGTCAGTGGTATTGTTTGCAAACAGCCTCTGGCTGAGCAAATTCTTTGTGCTTCTGAGCCTGTGGAAGAAACCACACCTGAAGGCCAGGTCTTTCATCATCTTGGCATTGTCTACCCCATGACCCCCATGGGTAGTGGGGACTCCCCTCCCTTCACGATGTCCCAACAAAGTTTGTTTGAAACAGCACCTGGCAGGGAGAGCCCAAGGGGGACTAAGATCCAAATGGTCCTGTCTATACCCCAGGCCTGCCTGCCTTCCCACTCTGCCAACCAAGAGCTGGAATCCTCCTCACACTCACTGTGTATCCTATCTACTCTTGTATACCAAGAGCACGTGTGCAAGCCTGTGGACACATGTCTATGTATTTGCACACACATCCTGCATGCAGAAGAGCGCACAGCTCACTATAGGAACACACACATACATGCTCCACTAGAACTCCCCAGAGAGCCCACAGCCCTGAGGCCTCCTTCTCCACCTCCGTGGCACCCCCTTGAGCTGCCTTGGACATCATGCAGTGGACAGATGTTGTCTAGCCCCACTGCCTCTCCTCAGCGGCCCACCTGTGCCTCAGTGTCTTCAGGCATGGGGCTGGGCTGGTCTGTTACACTGCCTTCTCTCCCTTCCTTGGCCTCAGCAGGCCCTTCCAGACGTGCCTGCTTGGTTCCGGCCACAGCTGAAGGCAGAAGGCTGCATAGAGGTGGCTTTTTTGGGTGTGGGGCCTAGAGTAAAGCCAGCTCTTGTGCATGGCTGTGGCTTGGTGTCTATCTCTCCCTGACAGATGTGGCAATACAGCCATACTGGGAGTATTGTAATCTCACCACCCCATGATCTGTTCCCTACACGAGGTGTTTGCATGTGCTGTCCCCTCTGTGCTTGAGTGCCCTTCTCTGCCTCATTGCGTCCTACCAGGTCCACCTAGTGAGCCTCTTCTCATCCTTTAAGGTTCCATTTACAGCAGGATTCACATCTCTGTTAAGTTCTCCGCGTTCACTGTCCCCACCTCTTAAACAGGGTGTGGCATAATAATAGCCCACACACCTCCTAATGTAGTATGTGCAATAGATGAGCTGTTTTTTATAAAAGGCTTAACCTGCCTGGCAGGAGAAAGCACTCTGTAAATACAGTTCTTATCCACAGCACAGGGCAAAGCAGTAGACGTGGGGTGAACCAGGGTGTGCGGAGGAGAAGGAGGCAGTGGACACTTGGGGTCCACATCCAGAGCCTGAGCAGTGTTTGGTCCTGGAAGGTCTCTGCCCACCCCACCTTCCCTCCTTCTGTTCCTGTGTGTCAGATATTATTGGTTTGGGGAGCTTTTTTCAAAAAACAAACAAGGGCTGCATGAAACCCCTGATATTCTGGTTAAGTTTTGAAACAGCTCAGAAATCCCCTCCTCCTGTGTGAGTCAGTGACAGGAGTAATAAGCAGAACTGCTGTGGATGCTGCAAGAAAAATTCTGCAAAATAACAGCTGGGCTGCCCTGTGGCCCCGGGGACTTGAAAAGAGGGCTCAAAAATATTCTGGTAGGCAGAAGAGGCACCCAGGCCTAAGGGCCCCCAGGATGGGGTGGGGTAAGAGTTACACTAAACCCCCCCAAAATCACAATTACCACGCCCCCTTATCGTCATTTGAAATAAAAACCGTCTGAATGGTTAAATTAGTGTAACGGCATCCCACAAGACTGACTTTTCCTGTCTTGGGAATGTCACACTCCGTTTAGAAGCAGCAAATTCTTTCCAAGCATTTTTCTTTTTCTATTTTGGTGCCTGAAGCACGTGTTAGTGGACCAAGTCTCACCCAGGTCCTCAACGACTCTGGAGGGAGGGTGCCTCGAGAGGGGAGCCGCCCCTCTCCTGCAGAAGCCCCCCACCCCTGCCCCGCACCCCCAAACCACATGTGCTATGCCAGGGCGGGGAGGGGAGAGGGCGGCTCTGAGCGCACACTGCAGCCCTGGCCCCACAGGGTCGCTGAGCCAGGCAAGCGGGGAAGTGCTTTCCTTGCCCCGCCGGATCTGAGTCAAAAGGGGGAGCTGGTTCAAACCGAAAGAATAATTCGGTTAGCCACGGCTGCCAATATTTCTCTGAGGCCCAAGGGACTGCCGGGTAGAGAGCCCCAGGGCTGGAGCACCGCTGGTCCTTTGGGCCTTCCTGAAACCCCCAAACCCCAACATAGTTCCTCTTTTCCCCAGAAAAGGGCCAGGAGGGGCTAAGAGCAGAAAGGCTGCCTGCTGCTGGGTGCCTCCTCCAGCCCACAGCTCTGCTGGGTGCCCAGGCAGGGCCCTGAGCCCTCTCAGGCCCAGATGATGGAGCTTCCCTCTGCCTCCTTCAGGGTGCCCTGCCCTGACCCCACCCTTCTCAGCCTTCAACAGTCCCGCAGGCCTCTGTGCACCTGTACCCTCTGTTCCCTCCCCACAAGGCTGCAAATCCCTGTCTACTCTGTGGGGAGAGATGTGAAGCTTTCCAGAAAGTTTTCTGAAACTCTCAGATTGACACTCCTGGGGGTTTCTGCCCCTCTTAGAGCAGATCTGGCTTCCCATCAGAGGAACTAGACTAAAACCAACTTCGAAAGAACCACTGGAGTTGGTTCAGCATCCCTGATGCCAGTCCCTAGCAGCAGTTTTTCTTCCAGGCCCATGAGCGTGGAGGGGCTTGCATGCTAGTAGACACAGTTAAGCCCAGATCAACAAGGTGTTTAGAGCTGATATTAATCCAGAGAAACTTTGATCTATATGTAGTAGCTAATCATTTTTTTTTTTTTAATTCAGGCTGGACTGCCAGGGTAGAGAGGGCCAGGTGGGGCCTGGGGGCTCTCTTACCTGCTTATCCAGCCTAACCCAGTGAGAATTTGGACCCCTCCAGACCTGGTGTCTGCAGTCATGAAAAATCCCTGGCTCAGAGACCCTGCTGGACTCAAGATCATGCTGACCTCTGGACAGGTGTAGAAAGGAGATGCTGATGGTTCATCTTCCTGGGCCACCCAGAACACCTGGTCTGGTCCTGAAGCACCGCCGCCAACCTTGGCTCAGCTCGTGGACTCAGCACAGAATGTGCCCTGTAAGCAGTACAATTGTGAGTTCACTGGCAGGGCCAGGCACATGGATGCTCTCAGATGGGAGGTCCTATGGACAGCAAGACGGCTCTGGCATGGAGGGCTTGACTTCACAAGGATAAGTGCAAAGCATGGCAAGGGTCAGGGGCATGCAGGGTCAGCTAAATGTGTGAGAAGAACACAGATGCCTACACACATGCACACATACACATTCTGTCTGCAGGGCAGTGCTAGTGGGTGGGGTTGGCAGGGCTAGGTCAGTTAGTACCAGAGTGGCCGCTGACCTACCAGGACACCTGGCATTATGCTTTTGTAGTTGCCATACTGTGTGAGTCTGTGGAGCGGGGAAGGCACCAACATGGCCCCAAGCAGCTGCTAATATGTATATTGAAGCCTGTCAATATTATAATAAGTGGTTTAGAGCAGGAGGAGACCATGAACCCTCAGGGTGAAGGGAACCCCGCCCCGCTTGTTCCTGTGAGAAAGCGGCAACATCTCCACTTTAAGGAGCTGAATGAGAACTTGGAGGTAGGATAGGAAGCAGAGGGGTTCTGCCTTATTCTGGTACATTCTAGCCTTGGTTCCATTTTTATAAGGTTTTACATTTTTGAAGGATTGTGAAAAACACACATGCACAAACCACAAAAACTTCTGACTGAAACCTTAAGCCCGAAATATTCACTAACTGGCCCTTTGCACAAAAATGTTGCTGACTCCTGACTTAAGAGTTGGGAAAACTAAGCCCCAGAGAAGGAAGGTGACCCACTAAAGGCCGCTCTGCCAATTGGTAGCTGAGCACTCTCAGCCTGATGGGCACCTTCTTTTCCCTCAGCATTGCGACGAGTACAGGCCTGTTAACCCAGGGTCGGCTGCTCGGGAGCACAAGGAGTTGATAGGAGTACAGAGAAGGATGCTTGTGCCCCTCATGGTGGCAGAGGCTTCCCATGTCATCTCTGCCAGTCACTTAGAACGAGGTGTTTTGCTATGTTTTACCTGGGGATCTCCAAGCCCACGATTGAATTCAGAGAATATGGTTACAGGTTCTCATACACTTTTTCCCTGTGGTTGGGCCTCTACCAGAAGCCCTGTTCAAGAGAATCCTCAGTACATGCAGGCTCACACATGCACGCGTGTGCAGGGCCTTCTGGGGAAGTGGCTGTTCTGGGTAATGGAGGGTTAACTGGAAACCCATGTTCTTCTGCCTTGGTGAAAATTTTTCTACAAATGATGAGCATTTCCCCAACTTTGTAGCTTGAAAAGTTCCACCACTTTCTAAATATATGACCTTGGTCAGGGTGCCTAACCTCAGTAAACTCAGTTTTCTTATCTGTAAAAGGACAGAGTGATTCCTGTCTGGGGTGTGAAAAGTTCTAGAAAGAGGAGCTGTGTGTGCTCAAGAGAAACTGGTGCTGTCGTGGCTGTTGTTAGCTCCTCTGTGAAGCTGATGGGTGCTCTGCAGGGATTAGGGTTGTGGGCTGGATGCAACACACATTCTGTACACTCAGCTTGGGAACAGGTCAGAACCGACATCAGTTTCTGTCCCAGCCTAGTCCTCGAGGAGAGGTTTCCTTGTGATCTGCTGCTGTCTCATAGCAGCTGGTGCACCATGGAACCCAGGGCCCTTGGCCACCCCCTGGAGCCCGAACACTCCTTTTATTTTAGTTTGTCACCAACTGTGTGGGAAAAGTTAAGGCTTGGACACAGACTCACGGACATGTCATCCCACCCCGACCTCATCTCATGTTCCCTGCACACAGCCCAGGACCCCTACCATGCAAGAGGGGCAGCAAGGAAAGAGACAGGAGACAGGACAGCCTGGGATGAAGGGCGCCCTGGTCTGGGGAGAAAGCTCTGCAGACTCTGGATTCCCTGCAAGTGTAGGGGGACAGGGAGAGGAGGGGTTCAGAGCTTGGTAGTGGCCTTGTGCATTCTGGGAAGCTTTTTCTGACTAGCCCCAGATTGGGGTTGGAGGGGCTGCCCTGAAGTGAGGAGCCCCCAGGGCACCGCTCTTGCCTGCTAAGGAGGGGAAGGAGGCAGCCATAGATGTGAAGGGTAGCAGCCAGGCGCCCACTCTGCAGGGCCCTGTCCCCTCTGCTCTGACCCCCGCTGCTTCAGCCATCCCCTTAAGAATGAGGTGGAGGGGGTTACCCTGAGCCCGAGGTCCAGCACCCATCTTCAGAAACAACAAACTCAAAGGCTGAGCAGCTCCCAGCTCTGCTTCTTGCTTTGCCTTGGGTATGCTGCTTCCCCTTTGAGTCTCACTCTTGTTATCTGTAGAATGGAAATGCTTATCTCTCGGTGTTGATGTGAAGACGGTAATAGGAATGTGGGAAAAATGCACCTCATGTGGGTCACCAAGCTCCTAACCTGCATCCCGCCCTCTTCTGCATGCTGGGCAGAGTTGCCTGAGGCCCAGGGGTGGGCAGCACCTTACTGACCAAGGCCAGAGCACCGTGGGCTTTGGTTTCTGGTCTGGGGGACAAAGGCTGTCTCTCGTCTTCATCTGTGTTTGGTCCCAACGGAGTCCCCTCCAGCACAATCTGCCCTGGCCTCCTTGAGGCTCACCATGTGCCTGAACCCTTGCACATCCAGCAGGAGCTGTGGGGTGGGGAAGGGGGAAATGCACATGTGATGTACTGAGCACATACTGTGTGCAAAGACAGTGCCATGGTGGGCAGTGGGGGGAGGTGTCGTGTAAAAAGTATTCTTGCTATTGTTTAAAATATCCCATGTGGTGTGGCTTTGCCAGTTTTTTCTTGTGATTCTGTCAATATTTGCTATATGCGTTTTGAAGTTATTAGGTGCAGCCAGATTTAAGGTAGTTTTCTCCTGTTAGTGAATTGTTCTTTTTATCATTAAATAACAATTCCTTTTCCCTACTGATGACTTTTGCCTTAAAGTCAGTTTTGCCTCATATTAATATTGCTACACCATTTTCTTTTTATTAGTACCTGCTTAGTACAGAAATACTTCCGATATTTCTGTGCCATCTTATTTTAGGTATATCTCTCATAAACAGCATGTGACTAGAGTTTTAAAAGTGTAATCTGAGACTCTCAGTTATTTAAGTGGTAAATTCAGTCTGTTTACATTTATTGTTATTATTGCTATATTTGGTTGTAATTTGTTTTTTTATTTATCTCATATAACCATGTCTTTGCTTCTCTCCTCCTTTTGCTGCCTTCTGTTAGATTGACCAAATTTTCTTTCTCTCACTCCCTTTCCCTATACTGGTTTGGATATTACACATTGTATTTTCATTTTTTAGTGGTTATGTTATGTCTTGATCATGTATATTTAACTTAACAAGGGATATAATCAGTCAGCATCTCTCTACTCCTCCGGGCAGTGCCAAGAACCTTGAAAGCTTCAGCTCCAGTTACCCTCCTCCCGTTTTCCAAGTATTGTTAGCTAATATTTTATTTCCATCTTTATTTCCACCCCCAATTTTGTGTTATTGTCAGTGGCGGTATACGTCAGTAACTTGTTTAGATTTACACGTGGTTACGTCTCTTTGTTCACTGTGGTAGATGCTATTTTCCACAGATGGGGCAACCACATCTGCCATCCTACATGTTCTGAAGTATGACTTTGACACTCTCTCATCGCAAAGTGACATCTAATTCCTTTCCTCTTGAATCTGGAGAGGCCTGATAGACTTGCCTTTATCAAGGCCATGCACCTTCCCCTGGTCTCATAGAATGCATCTCTCTGTGGACACTACCATGGAGAGACGATATGTAGGTGCCACAGTCAACAGTCCTCACTGAGCACAGTCTCGAAGGCGTCGTAGCTCAGGTGACAGACATGTCAGTTAAGAAGTCTCCACCTGTTTCCAATTCTGAGCTGTCTGAGTCACCCCCAAACATCTCAGACATTCCAGCTGAGGCCCCAGAAATTATAAAGCAAAGACAAGCCATCCTGACTGTGCTGTTTGCATTCCTGACACACAGAATCTGTGAGCACAGGAAAATGGTGGTTCTTTTACTCTACTCAGTTTGATGTGGTTAGCTACATACACCCC
Source organism: Macroglossus sobrinus (assembly GCA_004027375.1). NCBI lineage: Eukaryota > Metazoa > Chordata > Mammalia > Chiroptera > Pteropodidae > Macroglossus > Macroglossus sobrinus. Next base: position 647,761 of record PVKZ01000296.1, read on the forward strand.
AGATGGTAACTGGGATGCTTCCTGCTGCCCATATTTCCTATGAATTCAGTTTCCTTCTTACTCACAGATATCCTATAGCAGTTATTTCAGTGAGGATCTTGAGCAATAAACCTTGTTCTTGTCTGCAAGTGTCTTTTTTAATTTTCATTCTTACTCTTAATAATAATTTTTATGGATGTAGAATTTGAAGTTGATGGTTATTTTATGTCAGAACTTTAAAGATATTTTTCTTGTTGACTTATGGCCTCTATTTTTGTGATTAGTCACCTCCAACCAATCTAACTATTGCTCTTTTTTTTAAGTAAGCCAAGTTTTCTCTCTGATTGCTGTTAAGATTATTCTTGGTGTTCTGCGGTGGATTTGCTGTATGTGGATTTACTTTTATTTATCCTGTCCAGGTATCTGAAGATATCTGAAGACTCATGTCTTTCACCCATTCTAGAAAATTTTCATCCACTTTTTTTTAATATTGCAAATATCATCTCATTCCCACTAATTCTAATCGTTTCATCTGGAACCCCTGCTAGTTGTAGATTGGATCATATTATTTTATCACTCATGTGTCTTAACCTTTCTTTCACATGTCCTAGTCCTTTGTCAAAGTGCAGTTTCCTGATTAATTTACTCAGGTCTGTCCTCCACTTGCTGGTTTGTTATATTTTTCATTTCCTCAGTCTCTTTTCAAATCTCTCCATAGTATTCTGTCTTCCACTGTCATTTTTATTCCTCCCTTTATGTTTCTCACCACTTTAATATACTGGTTTGCTACCTCACTCAGCTTGTCCTATTACCCATGTTCTTGGAGATGGGGACTCCCCTGTTTGCTGTACTTGCCGACTCCTTCCTGGTAGATGGCTTCTTCATGCAAGGAATTGGTGTTTGCGAGCTTATCTTCAGTGAGATGGTTTCACTGTGTGGGAGTCTTGTGTGTCCTGAGCTGTGAGAATGGCCTCGGATATTTGCTGTGTAGTTTTTTAATGCTAGTTGTCCCAGGGCTCATCAGGGGACTATATCTGTGTTGATTTTTCAGCTTAGGAACTCTTCATCCCTTGGACAGCATAAATTTGGATGTCACCTTCATTAGCAGTTCAGGTCGTAAGTTTTTATTTTTCCCAGACACACATTCTCCCACCCAGAGCTGTAGCCAAGACAAGATTCACTGTCAGTTCCCCAGGTGGGTGGGTGGATTCTCTCCTGACACAGCGCTCCCAGGGTTCTAGCTGATATAGGGGTCCCACTTCTTCTTAAGTCCACACCTCCTGACACCAAGCAATGTTGTCTTCAGCTCTTGTCCTTAGAGCCCAAACCCAGGATCAGAGCTAACCAACTGCATGACCTTTCTGTACGAGTGGCACCTGGGTGGTCCCCCTCTGTTTTTCCAAGTTCTGCTGTGGTTCTAACATCTTTCAGCTACATTTTATCGAGTTTCTCAGTGTTTTCAGGGGGAGAGGAATTGGTGTTAGTTCAGTGCACAGTTTTGCCAGAAGCTGAGAGCAGTGATCTTAATACTTAGCAGAGCACCCCAGGGAGCTGTTGGGCCTGCAAAGGTGGGCCTTGGTGGTGTTGGTTCAGACAGAGGTCTCTGCATGAGGAATAAACAGGGAGGCAGAGTAAGGAGAGTGGAGCTGGCCCTCAGAGATGGAAGAATAGGGGCAGAGGGCAGGAGAAGGCCTTGGCTTCTAAAGAACAAATAGTGAGAAATCCTGATGGCAGAAACAGGCCAGGACCTTGAGAATAGTGACAGCTGAGCTTTGATAGACTGTGTCCCCATGCTGAGCTGCACTAGAGGTCCTCCCTCCCCCACCCAGAGCGACTCACACCTTCAGTTAGCGTGGTGCTCACAAATGCCACCTCATTGGCACTTGAATGAAACCCTCTTCGGGAGTGCTAGGCTCCAGGGAAGAGAATGTCCAAGGAAGAGAGACAAGGAGTGTGAAAAAATGGGGCAAGGAGCCAGGAGAAATGTGAGGGCCTTTGCTGAGCACCCCAGGGAGATTTGAGAGGAGACATTGGGTCCAGGAGTGCCAATAGACCTAAAAAGAGTGCTTGGGCATTTTACTTCAGCTCAGAGAACAGCACACCCCACTAGGCAAGGGGACAGGAGGGGCCCACAGATGGGCTCAGCCCTTAGAGGGTCCCCTGCAAATACAGGCTCCATTGGCAATTCCACCCTCACCCAGAAGCCTCCGTGCAACCACCTCACTTATCGGGGCACCCCTGAGCATAATATGTACATGCCACCAAGCACACACACAACACTTCTGCCCAGTTTTCAGCGTCTCCAGGGTCTGTACTCAGAGGCCTAAGTGTCTGTATTTTAGAATTAGTCAAAGGGTGAGGAATTTGGACTCATCCTAGTGTTACCCAACCTTGAGCCTCAGTTTCCCCATCAATAATGTGCCGAAGCCCTACAGCCAGTTGATGGCAGAGAGCCACCTCTGTGCTGCCACTGGCACTAAGCTAGTCTGTTGTATTAGTACAGAGCTGGCATGTCACTGGCTCCAGGAAGTGTTTGCTGTCTGTCTGACCGAAAGAGTCCATGAGTTAATGAGGTCCCCAGTGAAAGCACACCAGGGAGGGATGCACTACACTCCCAGTGGTGAGGGGCAAGGGCACAGGGTATACTCTGCGCACAGCCACATGGTGCCCAAGCTCATGCTTGACTGAGCTGCTAGACACCCATGGAACTCAATCCCCAGGACAACACAAGCCCACTGAGATCAAATTCGAGGGCCCTGACTTTGTTCTCTCCAACAGATATTGTCACACAGAGAGAGGCAGCGGTGGTTAGTAGACACAGAGCCCAAGGGGCAGACACCCTATTATTAACCTCTTCTCCCTGGGGCTGGATTGGTTCTGGTCCTGTTCCCTAAAACTCAAGTGGGGAGGGGAGACCCCAGGGAGACAGAATAGGCTGGGGTCCACTCCAGCACCTGACATTTGGAGCCCCAGCCCTGCCATGCATGTATCAGGAGGCCTAGGGCAAGGGTCGCTCCTTGCCTGGGGTGAGGCGGGGGAGGGGGGCTCCTCTTTGCCAGAAGTCCTTGCCTGGGGTTCTCACCTGGAGTCGGGGGTAGCTTCTCACCTGGGAAGAGGGTCGCTCCTGGCCAAAATAACATGACAATGGGCAAAGGCTCCAAGGAGCAGGAAGAAGACAGTTTCTTACTCCCTGTACTATTTTGGCTTTGGTGTGGGGCAGAAGAACCTTCAGGGAATCCTAGAAAATTCTTCTGGCGGGCAGAGTTAGTTCTCAGTGACCACAGAACCCTCGCCCCCTGACCCCTCCCATCCCCCACCCCGCCCTGCACTGGCAGCTTCACAATGGGGGACACGCAACTGGACAGCCAGCTGCTGTGAACACATGGTACACCTGTGAGGCCTGCCTGCCTTCACCCCACGCTCCTCTGGCTGCCACCCAGTACTAAGATGGTGGAGCAGAAATGTAGAGAGAACCTGTATTCCTTAGAGCTGTCACAGTTACTCTGGACTGCCAATTTTCAACTTCTTTTATGTGAAAAAGAAGTGTACACCTCTCATTTAAGCCACTATTCTTTTTGGATATTCTGTAACAGGCAAAGCATCCTAACCCTAACCAATGCAAGCACACCACACTGTGCATGAGTACACTTCTTTGCCTTTGCATATATGGTCCCTTCTCCCTGGGACGCCCTCCTTTCCTGACTTGCTGTTAAAAGCCTAATTATCCTTTGGGGATTAGTTTTACTGTTGCTCCACAAAACATTCACCCATTTTTTACGCCTAACAACACTTATGCACCCCTGGTTTTCCCAGTCCTCAGTCTGGGGCACTTACCTAAGTATTGGACAATGTAAATTGACAGAGGAACAAGGATTGGGTTTTCTTTTCTCTGGATATCCAGAAATTGGAGAGTGTTTGGCACACAGTAGGTACTCAACACACACTCACAGTCTTCCCAGGGTAGATGCCCCAGTCTTCCCAGAACAGATGCCCTGACAAGTGTGTGTGAGATGAGCAGGCAACAGGGAGAAGGAAAACAAGAAACCAAAAGAGGAAAGAGCATGCCTCTCCCCTTCCCTCTCCCTCACTTATGAACAGCCACATTGGCCCCCTCCCCTAGCTCGCCTTCCTGGCAAGCTCCTCTCACACTGAGGGTACTCTGGTGCTGACAGGGCAGGAACCAGGGGACTCGAGGTGATGGCAGTGCACAGTGGGCCCAGGAAGCCTGGTGCGGCAGAAGTGCTCAGCGGACCGGGCCCACAGAGATCAGGCCCGGCCCGCAGAGCAGGAGTGGCCACACAGACCTAACTGGGGCTACTTTGCTGGCCTACTCTGGCCACCTTCCCCTGCACTCAGGTCCCCATGGCTCTGGGTGCGGGTCCAGCTGTTGATGCAGAGCATTTGGTGGACCTCCAGAGTTGTCGGGGGGGCCTGGTGGACAGGAAGTGAGTGGGCAGAAAAACGAGCCAGTGAGTGGCTGGGCAGGGGACCCACCTTCAGTTGCATTTCACTCCAGCAGGAGGCAGTTTGGGCCAAGCACTCTGGCTTTTCCATCATTCAGCAGCCTACTTAGAATCAGTTTTAGGCCTGGAAGGGAGTTTAGCCAATATATGATCAAGATGCAATTGACATGCAACCTGAGGGTCCAGACGGATGGATTTTTTTCTATATGTATACACACCACTGATAAAGACAGAGGACACCGCCAGCACCCAAAGGCTTCGTGTGCCCCTCCCAAAGGTGAACACTAACCTAACTTCTAACAGTGAAGATTAATTTAGCCGGTTTTGACCTTCATCTGAATGGAAGCATGCTGTGAGTGCTGTTTGTTCTTGGGTCCTCAACACATCGGTGGAGTTTAACCTGTTGTTGCATTTAACTAATTTGTTTTTACTGCCATGATGTGACTACATGGCGATTTCCTTTTCCACCCAATCCTGGGGTTGGGTGCCCCAGGGAGCAGTCCTGGGACAGAGATTGCTGATGGGGCTCGTGAGGGAGGGAGCCTTCCGGAGATCCAGGCCCGTCGGACAGACGAGGGACCTCGGACTGTGGTGCAATCCCAACAAAAACCACGCGAGGGCAGCACTCTCGCCCTACATTCCTGAGGCAGGATCCCGGCAGTCAGCGCTTCCCGTCGCGCTCAGCCCCAGCGCAATGGATGTTTGGGTCGTGTGCAGTCTGGGGCTTTCGCGAGCAGCGCTGCTTTGAACAGTCCTGCACCAGTCTCAGTGGGCGTAGGCCCCTGAGTCTGTTGGATATTCATCCGGGAGTGGAGCTGCTGGGTCGTTAGGTAGGTGGGTGGGCACTTGGTAAAGAGACTGCCGCACTGTGCTGTTCGGCAGTGACAAATCTGTCCCCCCCACCTACTGTGCGCGTGGCCCTGATCGCTCTAGGGGCTGGTTTCCAGGCACGGCAACCCCTTGCCCCACGAGATTTGGCCCGGCAGAGAACATTTGAACAAGGCAGGTATAAAAAGGTAGGGGTCCCGGGGTCCCGGTGGCAGGCAGGAGACGCGGGCTGAGCTGCCGGTGTCCCCGGTGGGGATGGGTGCCCGTGGCTTTCCTCTTCCTCAGTCCCCTGGTGGGGACTGAACCAGCTGTCCAGCAGCTTGTCAGTGTGCTGGAGGCATCTTAGGTGGTGAAAGCCCTTTGAACTGATGGGGGCCCTGGGCTGACTCAGGTTTGACTGCCAGTGAGGGGACCCTCAGGAGAGCTGCAGGGTCGGGGAGGAGGTGCAGAGGCCTCAGAAGCCGCGGACCCTGTGCCGGCCCCTCCTCAGAGGCACTCTCCCCAGTCAGGAGGGCCTCGGTGCATCCCGCAGTACTGACTGCAGCCATCAGGGGGAACCCCTGTCCCTGTCTGGAGGCCGCCATCCACCCAAGGCCGGACACTGACTTCTTGGAACCAACATTTAAGACAGCCTTGTGGTGGCTGGTGGCCTGGAGGTGGGGCAACAGTGCAGGCTCCATCGTGAGGTGGCTTCCACCTCACACTCGGGAGCCCAGTCAGCCACTACTCGTAGAGCTCCCACTTCATGCCAACACAGTCAGATGAAGAAGACATCACTGAGAACTAAATACTCAGAGGAGCTCAGAGTGGCCTGAGAGAGGGGGCACAGCACAGTGGCCAAGGCACCAGTTCCCAACCAGACCCCTGCGCCAAGTCCTGGTTTGTGCCTGTGAACAATGCGCTTTGTGGCCTCGTGCCTCAGTTTCTCCATGTGTACAATGGGGGTGACACAGCAAATAGAACCTTGTTGAGGCATGCCATCAGCATGGGCAGGACAGTGCTTGTTAACCACACGTAAGCGGGGGTATGCGCTGGTGGTTCCACCTGGGTACACACACTCCCCTGCCCGAGTCAGGCTTGGCGCAGGAGCTCAGCTCCTCAGAAAGCCCACCCCCACTGAGCTCCTGAAGATGGGGCCACGCCTCACCAGCCTGGTGGCATCAGGCAGCCTGATGTCTACAGATTGTCTAGCAGTTTTCCACACAGGCTGAGCTCAAGACCTGGTTTTCCTGATAAGGCTTCATAATTACCTTGTTTACAGGAATGTGGTTTATCAACAAGGTGCTCTAGGTACTACCAAGGCAAGCAGTGGTTCAGGTGGAGTGGAGGGGGTGCAGTGAGGGAGAAAGCCAGAACTAAGGGCTTCTGGCACCACCCAAAGACAGGGGATGCCTGCAGCTGGAGCCACCCAGGCTGCGCCAGCAGGAGCGTAAACTGTGAGGCCTCGCCTCGGGCAGAGCCAGCCGGAACTGTCAACCTTGGACTGCTGACCCCTCACTAGTTTGCCTTTGGCCTTTGCTTCTGGAGGAGGAATTGAGGAAGCCTGTCAGGGGACTTGGTGTAGCAGAGAAGGCCCAGAGTGGCAGCAACATCTTCTGAATCCCTGGGTCCAGGCTACTGTCACCCCTCTATTCACCACAACCAAAGTCACAGCACGTCAGGGCTAGAAGCGACTCACAGACCAGCTCATCCTGGCTTCCTGTTTTTACACATGAGGACACCAAAGCCCAGAGAGGGCAAGGGAGGGCAAGGAAACACAGGAGGCAGAGCCTGGGTCTCCAAACCCCTGTCCTTTCCCATCTGCCACCTCCCCAGACCAGCCACCCGCACAGCTACTCCCAGGGACCTGCGTGGGTGTCCATTCCTTTAGCCAGGTTTCGAGTCCATGATCATGGACTTGACTGGGGTCCTGGGAAGGGCTTAGTGGGCTAGTAGAGGCCCAAGCACTCACACAGCTACAAACTGGCCCAGGCTTTCTCTTTAAGGTGGGGCCCACGAGCTACCCTGGTAGGAGAGCAGGGTCCTGGGCATGACTGGATCTTCTGAGTTAATCCTCATTCATTAAGCTGCTCTGGAGGGTCATGTGAGTATTGCATGTGTGAAGCACGAGGTTGGAGCCCACTATTTGCCAGTCCCCAGCCTCAGGGTCCCTGTGGGGACGAAGGGCAGAGGCTCCGTGGCCTCTTTGCCTCAGCTGACACCCTTTGAACCACGCATTTGGCAGGAGCTCCTGGGGACCACTTGCACTTTAGAGTGGGTTATGGAAGGTGAAACTCCAGCCCTAGCAAGGCTGGGGAGCAACTGCACACTCAGGTTCACCTGCCTTGCCGCCTCTCTGCAGAAACCTATGGCCTGGCCACTTCCCACTTCCCAGATTCCAGGATGCAGAGAATTCATTTAGCCTACTTTGGCAAGTGCCTTCTATGTGCCAGGTGACTCTCCACCCTAGCTGTGCATTAGAGTCATCCAGGTACTTTTAAAAATGGCTGGGGCTGGCCCCACCCCAGGCCGCTGGAATCAGGCTCTGGTGGCAGGGGTAGGCACTAGTAAAGATGCTGCAGACAATTATAATGCACGGGCAGTTGGCATACGACTGCTCAGAAGTGGGACAGAAGTCCACCCAAACTCCACCAACCCCATCTCAGCCCCTGCTTCCCTCAGGTTGGCCAGCTGCAGCGAGAAGACATCACCAGGAAATTCCCTAGCTATTGTACCTCGTGACAGCAACATCTGATTAATCAACAACCCTGTAACACGATACTGGCTCATAACAGGGGACCCGTGTAGACTCTGAAACCCTGTCCACTGGCCTCTCCAGAGAACTCCCTCCAGAACCAGGGACCCTGGGCTGGAGGATCACAGGCTGATGGGGGCCCAGCTCTGCTACCAGGCTGGTAAGTGGAAGCCCAGAGCTTATTCCCTGGACCAGGGATGCAAGAAGCAGGTGGGCCCTGGGCCATTGCTGGGGCCTCAGTTTTCTCATCCCTATGCCAGGCTAGTGCAGCCCACCTGCTGAGCACAGATCGAAAGGTCACCTCTTACCATTTCCTGGCAGAGACCCGACCCTGGGCTCTTACTTCCAGAAATGTGACTGCCCTCCATGGACCTGGCTCCTTCCCAGGCAAAAAGCCCCAGCCTCTATCCCCATCCCCTATGGGCACTAAGGGCTCACACACCAATGAGAGGTGGCACCCAGAGCTTTGAAGGGGGAGGAACCAAGCTGCTGCCGCCACTGCTGCTGCTGACACCGCCGCTGCTGAAGAGGCAACTGTGTTTGGACTCCAGGCACTAGGGATGCCATGAAGGAGGTACAGGAGGCATGCAGGGGTACAGGAGCTAGTCCCAGGTTCCCCCACTCTGGCTGCAACTTGCAACCTCTCCAAGCCAGCTCCCTTTGAGTACTTCTCCGTGGAGCTGCGGGGGAGGGTGGAAAGGCTTCAAAGTGCTTGGTAGGTACCTGGCCCTGGAGAGGCCGGACGGCTGTGATGAGGATGATGGTGATGGTTGGGGTCCTCGTTGAGCAGAGAGCTGACTCCCACTCATTTAAGAGTTCAAGAGCTTTGCTACAACAGTTCTCTGATTAGAATTCACCTGTGTATGTGGTGGGGGAAGGGGAGGGGAGCATCCGAAAGCCCGTGAATCATGTTCCCTGAACTCCCTGGCAGTCAGCACAGGTGAGTCTAACCTGGGGCAGGGTCTGTCACCTGCAGCAGGGGGGAACCACTGGGGAGCCCCCGTCTATAGGCAAGTCACTCTGCTTTTGCAGCTACAGGGTCTACCTGGAAATGGGCTGGTAATAAGAATGGCTACCTGTGGATGCGAGGGTACTGGGGCCCCATGCCAGCCCAGGGCTACTTGGAGAGCCACACTGGGCCTGTGCCCACCTCTGCCACTCCCCACCCTTGGGGCAGGTGCAGCAATGTGGGAGGATGGGAGGGGAGCGGGGAGAGGAAGAGGGTGAGAGATAAGGTGAGGGAGCTGGCTAAGTGCAGTTCTGGGCAGGAAGCTCCCCAGCTTCCTCCAGCACCTCCCCTGGAGTCCCCCCAAGCCACTGGTGTTCAGAGGAAAGGCTGCGCAGTAAGCAACCTTCCTTTCCTGGCTGCCAAGTAGTCAAGTCAGGAAGTCCTTTGACTTCAAAGCTCATCCCAGGCATTGAGGGACTGACTTGAGAGCCCCCTCTCCAGCTTGAGCCCCCAGCCCACAGGGGAGCTGCCAGGACCCCTTCTCTCCAGGGCAAGGAAGTCACCCTAATTGGTCATGGCCATCACAAATGACTCAGGTTCTCGGTGGGAAAATCAGAAAGTCAGACAAGAAAAGGGAACAGCACCCTCATGGGAGCCGTGGGCCAGGCCCAGTACAGCGGTCCTCTGTCCTTCAGATCGTCTGCCAATACAGATGGGACACATGTACACGTTAGACAAGTGTATCTGTGGAGCAAAGCCAGGGTCCTGCTCTTTTTAAGTGATGACAATAACCAGTCCCGGGTATTGACACCCTTTAAATTTAACAACCAGCCTATGGAAGGGGAACTGAGGCAGAGGGGTTGGGCGTGGGGGCTTCACACGGGAACTCAGATTCCAGACAGGCAAAGTGGCTCCTCCTGGGTTCAAGGCAGGTCTCTGGGGGGTCTCCAGGCTGAGGGCAGGGTCAACAGCTGATGGAGCTTGGGATGGTGGAAATGCCCCCCCCCAAGGGTTTAGGTGGCCCCAAGGTGCTGCAAGGAAGTGGGTGGAGGTGGCCATGGGCGGCTGATGGGTCAATGCCAGTCCGGATTGACATCCCCCGCACCCTGTAGACGCCAATGCGACTCCGGAGATCCTTCGCTTCCACGCAGACGCCAAGGGCATGCATGTCCGTCTGGATGCTCGGCAGAGCACTGCGTACCGGTGCGCCACCTTCCACGATGGCATCGTGTTCAGCCAGCGGCCGGTGCGGCCCGGGGAGCGCGTGGTGCTGCGCGTGCTGGGGCACCAGGATGGCTGGTGCGGCGGCCTCCGCGTGGGCTTCACCCGCCTGGACCCCGAGCACCTGCCGGCCCCCAGCCTGCCGCCCTTCGTGTGCCCTGACCTGGAGCAGCAGAGCCCGACATGGGCGGCTATGCTACCTCACGGCTGCGCACTGGCGGGGGATGTGGTTTGCTTCTGGGTGACCCGCCACGGCCGGCTCTGCGCCCAGGTCAACGCGGGCCCCCGGCTCCTGCTACGCAAAGGCGTTCCCATGGGCGCCCCTCTCTGGGCCGTGATGGACGTGTACGGGACCACCAAGGCCATCGAGCTGCTGGGTGAGGCCACAGGCACAGACTACAGACGGAGCACAGCTCCTAGGGGAGAGCTGGAGGCTGTGGTGGTGCTGCACGGCATCCAGAGCCTGGGGTAGAAACTTTCATTCATATTCTGTCAGTTTTTCCATCAGTTCCTGCCAGTGTCAGCTATTAAGATGGAAGCTGATGACAAGACCCAGACTTAGGGAGGGCAACCTTGTCCCTGAAGAATAATAAGATATAACCAGCACCCCAAACATGAGTTAAGGGACTGATCATCTTTCATGAAGGAAAACATTGGGGGCTGGGTCTTTGCAGTGCAAGTAGGAGTTCACTGTAGACAAGCGTGGCAAGCCAGGGGACATGAGGTCAGGGCCAGAGCTGAGCAAGAAGATGCCTGTGGGACAAGGGAGACGTGTGGTCAGTGGGTGGGCACAAAACCTTCCCTCTAGGCACCGTAGGAAAGTGGATTTCAGGGGAATGGGTAGAGACAGGAACACCCAGAAATACTGGCATTTCTGGGCTGGTGGTTCGTGACCCTGCCCAAGCCCCTCCCCTCCCTAGCACTGACTTGTCGCAGCTACTGGAGCACCTGACTTAGTAGGCCTGGGTGGGACCCACTTTCTCCACCTCTTGGTGGATTCCAATGCACATCTTGGTTTGAGACTATGTCGAGGGTCTCCACTGAGGCAGCGGCAGAGGGGCAAAGAGGCGGTGTCTAGAAGGAGGATGGTTTGGGGAAAAGGGCTGCAATCCCTTATTAAATTCTCTGCCAGCTCACACTGGGAAAGAGATTGCCAGAATGAGGCCAGGGATCTGCCCGAAGCTTCTGGAGCTCCTGCAGGGTGACATGGAAAAGAAAGTCAATGGGTGCTGCCTCAGGGGTGGGGACATTGCCCTGCAAGGCTGAGTCTTCCTCTCTGCCCTAGATGTTGCAGCCAGCACCTTCCCCACAGCCACGCCCTGGGCCCTCTGTGAAGACATACCATCTGAGCCTGAAGGTGAGCACCAGGGGAGGCTGCCAGGGAGGCCCCAGCCCTGGGAGCTCAGGAGAATCCTTTAAGTCCGTCAAGTCACTCACACAGGCTTGGGCTCTGCCTTTGAGAATATCAGCTGGCTTTACAAGTTCCAAGAGCACATTCATGAGCAGATAATGTTATTTTTCATCCCTGGTTTACCAAAGCAATCCACCACTCAGAGTGAAAGCTTTGCCAAACAGGAATAAAATAAATATTAAGGAATAAAGAAGGAAGTAAAAAGAAAAACTAAACCTATTACCTCCTAGGTGAATTTCCTCCTAGTCATACATATAGTCCTTTCTTCTAAATTGGAATTTCATGGTTTAGATATATGTACATCATGATTTTTCATACCAATTTTTTTCAATTGATTATGTTATGAGCATTTTCTCAGGAGGTGATATCCCCAGTACGGCTGCCTGGTTCTCTGTCCTGTGGCTCTGTCATGAGTAGGCTGCCTACCCACTGGCTCATGTGCTTCTAACTTACTTATGTTGTCCCCTTTCCCAGCCACAGCAGGAGAGGAGTGTGTCATCTGCCTCCACCACTCTGCCAACACCTGTCTTGTCCCCTGCGGCCACACACACTTCTGCAGATGCTGTGCCTGGCGGGTCTTCAGGGACACGGCCAGGTGCCCTGTATGTCGCTGGGAAATTGAGGTGGTAGTCCCAGCGTGGGGTGGGGTCCTCCTGCTCTGAGAACTGCAGATGGGCCCCTGGTGAAAGTGGTAGGTTGGGCCTACCTTCCAGCCAGCCTTGCAGTAGAAGGCAGTGCAGCCCACCCTCTCTCTGGAGGAAGATCAAAAAGGCGGGTAGGTAATAAGCACAGCAGAGACAGGAAGACAGTGGACAATGGCTCTTCCCCTTGTCCCCAACAGGTCAGGGCTAGTGGCACGAGGAGAAGCTCTTCTTTCAGTTCACTCTAGAACGGTCCTCCTGACTGGAGGCCTGGCTGTAGACAGTGGCTCAGCAGTGGCCAGTGGACTTCTGATCCCTCTGTTTAGCTTCAGGTTCCTTTGTGCCCAGGGCTTGCCAAGGCTTTTGGCTGGCCGCCTGGCACAGCTGCACATAAGTGCCAGGGTTCTTGGGACTCAAGAACCCATGCATGTTGACGAGGAGGATCTTTGTTCAGAGATGGGCAGCCTGCCCCTGGCTTTATAGCTGAGAGTGTTAAGGTGTCTGCGTGTACCTGTGACAACCCTGCCCACTGAGGCTTAGGGACCCAGACTGGACGCAGAGAGGCATCTAGGTGGATAGAGTGTGGGAGCTGGGTTACTGCCGCCAAGTCCTCAGTAAAGCAGATCGGTAGTTACCCGCCGTGGCTGTGAGGTCCCAGTGAGATTACATATCTGAAGGTGACTCGGAAAACAATTTGTCATTGTGCTGTCTTCTTGCCAATTTCTGAGACAGTGAAATAAAACTTGTCTTTTATGTGGACTCTATTCTTCCGATCATGTGAAGTCCCCGTCTTATGCTCCCAGCCTTGAAGTCACAACCAGGCTTGACCCTTGCCACCCTTGACTTGGAGGGACTTTCTGGAGACTCTGGGTCTCTTAGTGAGAGGAGGAGTTGACCTGGGAGTCCCCTCAGCAGTTGTTCATGGCAGGAGGCAAGCCATACCTGTGATGTGGCTGTTGTTTCCTGCTCCATAACTAGTGGGAGGCATCTCTCCGGGGAGAGGGCTAAAGGGATTCCAACCTGTTGTGCTCCAAAACAATGGGAGCCCTCAAACTGCCTCCCTGCCCACACTGTAGCCAGCCAGAGGGTCAGGACCTGGGTTTGATGGCCCCTCAGGGTTTTCACTCTGGAGCAGGATCCCCTCCCTGCCACCCATGCATGTCTAACCTGGGGCATGTGCCTTTATTTCTGTGAGCCTCAGTTTCTTCATCTATAAAGTGGAAATAAGATGATTTTCCTTGCTGGCAAGCTGTGAAGATAACGAGTATGAAACGTGCAGCTTAGAGGAAGCACTCAAAACATGGCAGCTGCCTTCCCTGCACACAGCACCTGCCAGGGGACACAGCCAAGGGGTCATGGGACTGGGTGTGCAGGCCTGGGTGTGATCCTGGGAGCCCACTGATTTTTACCAATGGCTCTTATGTAACTCTGTATTTTGGGGTGATCCTTATGGATCCCAAAACAAGTTTTTTTTCATCCTGTAAGTGTCTCTTTAAAAAACCAAACAAACAGGTACCTCCAGGGCGAGGACATCACTTTAACCCTATTTCCAGTGAATACCTCTTATTAGTTCACACCTAACCTGTCAGTAGACTTGATCCCTAAGCAGAGGTGGGACTTCTGGAATGGTGAAGTAAGGGCAAATGGATTCTGCAAATCCATTCCTCCCTAAAAGCAACAAGACTGGCAGAATTTAAAAAATCACCTGAAGAGGGTTTATCCAAGAGAAATTACTGAATGTAAGGACAGTGAGGTTTGAGGTGTTTGAACTCGGCCTACTCCCATTCTCTAACCCCAGCTCCACAGCAGCCTTGAACACCAGCACTTGTACCCATAGGAGGGGACAGTTGGGTCAGGAGCCCCTGAGAAAGGTCCATTACCAGAGCATCGTCTCTGTTCAACGTGTACTGCAGTTCCTGGAAAAGCTTCATTTACAGGGTGTGGTCATTATTTGACCCAACTTGAAACCTCTCCATGGGAAAATCCCAATTCCCAAGGCGTTGTTTTCCTACGTAAGGCTCTCTACATGGGAAAACCCCAATTCCTAGGGTATTTGTCAAGTATAATCAGCCTCAATTATTAACATTGCAGCTGCCTACTACTGTGATGCCAGTTGGGTGGGGCAAACAAGGGCCCACCAAAAATTTTAAAGTAGGATTTGAGAAATGAGATGTGTATAGGAGAAGTTAAAAAGCTCCGACATATTCCCGGGAATCTGAAAGACCACGTACATGCTCAGGAAAGACCTGAAAGGCCTCAGTCTGTCAGTTCTGGCTGAGCTTGAGGCCCTGTGAAAGCAGGAGATGTGGGCCAAGACAGAGTTGTAAACTGCCGAGGCACTGAAGGCATGCATCGAGCCACATATGAGCTCCTTGGCAAAGGGCAGAAGGTTTTCTAGCTTAAAGCATTTAGGGAAATCACCGTCCAATCATTAGGTGACTATTAAGCTAACTGAACAGAGGCATCAGTGGCTGTACGCTATAGGGAATATATGCTGTACAGAATTAGTCCAGGAGTCACTAAACAAACAAACAAACAACAGCAACAGAAAACCTTGGTGTGTGTTTGTGCATGCGTCTGTTTGATATTCAGAGTTGCCACATTGTGTTATCTAAAAAACCCGGTTTTTAAAAAATGTGTGTGTGTGTGTGTGTGTGTGTGTGTGTGTGTGTGTGTGTGTGTGGCGTGTAACCTGAAAAGCAACAGGAAAGAATGGCCTATGCACAGGAAAAAAATCAGTCACTAGAAAGTGTCCCTGAGGGAGGCCAAATGGTGGACTTCCTAAACAAAGACTTCACATTATCTATCATATGTTCAAAGTACAAAAGGAAAACATGTCTAAAGAATTAACAGAAAGTGTGTCATTGGTGGCTCACCAAATAAAGGTTATCAATAGCAAGACAAAAATTATAAAACAACCAAATAGAAACTATGAGGTTGAGAAGTACAGTATCTGAAATGAAAAATTTACTACAGGAGCTTACCAGCATATCTGAGGTGCAAGAGAAAGGATTAATGAACTCAAAGATAAATTCATAAGGATCATCTAGTTTGAGGAAAAGGGAGAAAATGAACAAAGCCTTAGAGACCTGTGGGTGGGACATCATTAGGTGCTTTGACAGACACATAATGGGAATAGCAGGAGGAAGAGAGAGAGAAAGGGGAAGGAAAAAAAATGTTTGTAGAAGTAAACTTTAAAAAGTTTTTAAAGCAGGAATAATTCCAAACAGAGCAGAATCAATAATAAATGTAAATGAGTTAAATTTACTTATCAATTGAGAGGGATTTTTTTCAGTAGGGGCAAATAAAAAAATAAAAATAAAACCAAGAAATGCAAACCAGTTATATCCTGTCTCTTAGACATATACCTAAAACAAAATCCAAAGAGTGAAAATAAAGGAAAAAAAAAAGATACCAGGTAAATGCAAACAGGAGGCAGATAGGTATGGCAGTCCATGGTTAGGCTCGCCTTGGAGATCTTTCAAGGTAACACAGGGGGAAAATCCCTGGGCAAGGTAGCACAGGTGCCCCTGGGAGAGACTGCCCCATGCTGACTCAGAAAAATCCCAGCAGCCAGGCCAAGTAGCCAGACTCCCTGATGGGTTGAATTCCTGATGTGTATGTGGTATTGGTCATTTCTAGTGCTGAAGTGAGACCACAGTTCTATGCTTCTCAGATGTCTTACTCCATCCGGATCCACCAAACTTTAGGCGTATGTTCATAAGAAATCAGAGGGCAACCACGAGTCACCTCCATACTCTGCATGCTTATCTTACGTACATCCTTTGATCCAGTTTTTTATAAACCAAAGTAAAAGTTATTTTAAACTAAGTCCAACTCACTGTTCTTGAATGTCTGAAAAGCCAGATCAGACTCCTTGGTCTTACCTGCCACTCAGGTGAAGCCATATTAACTAGAATATGAGGAAAAAGGAGTTATAGGGGATAAAGAGGGAATTCATATCCATGAGAGCAACTATCAGCTAAGAAGATATATAGTTTAAAATGTTTATGCATCCAACAAAATATCTTGCTAAGAAAAAGCAAAAAGTGATATGAATAAAAGGCAAAATTTGAAAAAGGCACAATAGAGGTGGGACATTCAACACATCTGAGAAACGGAGAGATCAAGAAGACAAAAATTAGTAAGACTATGGAGTGATTTGAAAAATACAGTTCATCTAGTAGACGTATACAATATTCAAATCCCCAAACCAAAGGACATATATTCTTTTCAAATATATCAAATATTCGTAAAAACATTCTATGTGTTAGACTACAGATTTAAAAAATAAAATCATAAGCTATATTCTCTGAACACATAGAATACAGAATTAGAATTAATATACCAACAAAAAAGGGAATACATCAAACAACATAAAGATTCAACAAGAGAATATAATGTGTACCAATGAATTTACACCAATAAATTTGAAAACCTAGATGAAATGGATATAGATAGATATGCTTGGAAAATATAAGTTATCCAAATTGGCTCAAGAAGTAGAAAATTCTGATATTTCAATAACTCTAGAAGATATTGCAAAGGTAGTCAATGTCCTAAAAGCTTACAAGATTAACATCCAAATATTAATAGGCTGTGGTTAATAATAGTAATAACAAGTAGCTCAAAATAGCCAGAAAGATTAAATCAGCAATGCCAATAAGCTTTGTTAAATATCTGAGAATAAATGTAATAAAATATTCAAGTCACTACGGAATATATTTTCAAAAGACCAAAAATAAAAGATCTAAAAATTTGTACACGAATGTTTATAGCAGAATTATTCATAATAGCCCCTAAATGGGAAGTAACCCCAATGACCATTGGCTGAAGAATGGATGAACAAAATGTGATCTGTCCATACAATGGGATATTATTTGATCATAAAAAAGGAATGAAGTACCAATTTATGCTACAATTTGTGTGAACCTTGAAACAAGCTGAAAGAAGCCAGTCACAAAGGGCCACATACTGTATGATTCTACCCATATAACAGGCCCAGAATAGGCAAATCCATAAAGACAGAAAGTAGGTGCATGGGTGCCAGGGTCTGGGGAGAGGGAGGAATGGGGAATGACAGCTGAGGGGTAGGGGGTTTCTTTTTGGGAGTGAGGAAAGTATTCTAAAACTGAATGTTCTAAATGAGAGTCGCACAACTCTGTGAATGTACTTAAAAACCACAGAACTGCATGCTTTAAAGGGATGGGTACTGTGGCATGTAAATTATACCTTAATTTTAAGTTATGCAAAAAAAAAAAAAAATGCCCCCAAATAGATGAATAAAGACATGCTAGTGAGAGAAAAAGAGGAAGGCGGTATTAGCTGTGGGGGCAGGAAGAGCGAAGAGGAAGTGACATTTATGACATTTAAACTGGTGTTACAGGGTGCAGGGCTATTTTGGGAGAGGAGGGAAATCAGGTACGATGAAGTCACTGTGGCCATAACAGAAGGAGCGGGAGGCTACAGAGGAGGGCCAGGGGGAAGGTGGCTGGGGCTGGCCATGGGGTGAGGGCCGGAGGGTTAATTTGTCAGGAGGCGTAGGTCAATTGTCCTGTCCCCTCAGCTAGATGTGCTCTGCCTATAGGGCACCTCAGGGGACAATAGGCCGCGCTGGGTTTCTATTTCCTAGAAGTCCAAGGTTTACAGTCTGTGGAGATAAGAAGTCACTGAACCAAAGCAAAGGGAGAGAGTGTGTAATTACTCATTATTGGGAGAAAGGAAAGTAAAAGTGTCACTGAGGACCAGCAGTGTTTGCTGAAGCAGTAAGCCGGCCTGGGTCATGGGGCTTTCCTAGAGACTGCAGAAAAATCCCCTTGTCCAGGTGACTTTCAGATATGGCTTCCTGTTAGCCGACTGGGTGTGGAGAATAATAAGATTTCTTTTTAGGGTACCAGGTCCACCATGTGCCCCATCCACACCCCACCCCCAGACTGTGGCTCTAGACGCTATCTCCAGAGGGACCTCTACCAGTATTATCTCCTGATTAACCCATCCTTACCCCCCACCCCCCGCCCCCAGCTCTGCACGCAGCAACTTTCCACTGGCTGATAAGCTATGTAGGAAGTTACACTTAGAAGTTCACAGCCAAGGCGGGGAGCATTGGGAAGGGCATGGTGGGGTGAAGAGAGTGAGGTGCTGTCCCATGCTCCTCTGACCTGAACACCAGAACATGGCCCATTTACCAGCTGGCCTGCTCTCCCATCCCTTTCTTTGAAGGAGGAAGTGGGGTCCCCTCATGGTGACTCTGAGCCTCTGGTACAGCAGCCTGTCCCTCTCCCACAGCTGTGCATAGAGTGGGTGGACCAAGAAAGCAGTGATAGTCCCATTTTACAGCCAGAAAAACTGAGACCCAGGCTCAAGGCCACTCAGCAGTCCATGGTGTTGTAGGGACTAGACCCCAACTGCCTGCATCCCAGCCTCAGGCTCTGTTGCCTTGGGCTGTGCTATTTATAGTTTGAGACCATCTCTCCCCATCTCCCCCAGGTTCCCAGAAGAAAAGGGGTCAAATTGGACACACAGTGATTGCAAGGGAAGGGCTAAACAGCAAAAGCCCTCCCCAGTCTCCCTCCCCAGCCCCAGCCTTCTTTCTGGCTTCCTCCCAGGACCCCTGTGACCCCCTCTGCTCTTCTTGGGTCCTGCTGGCTGAAGAGAGGATCAAACATGTTTCACATTTGGGTTCCTCACACATCTCCTCAAAGTGAGTGTGGTCCTAGGGTTGACTCCCCGAAGAGCCCCAAGATTCCTGAAAGGAAGAACCCAAACATTACATTGGAGAGAATAGATAGCCCCTTTACTTTCTCCCAGTGCCAAGGGCTGGGATCAGAGGGACTCTGCCACCAGAACTTTACAAAACAGAGCTGAAGCTCGAACCCTAAAATTCTGCCTTTCTACCCAAAAAAGTATTTTACTCCAGTCCCGGAGAAAACGCTCCACTTAACACCTCCCACCTTGAGTCGAGTCCTTTGTCATAAGCACACACAGAAGTTCTGACACAACTCTCAATGCACACTTTCAGTAAAATTTTTTGATAAAAACACTTTATCTTGCTTAAATTATAAAATTATGCATAATTATTATAAACAAACAAACAAACAAACAAAAAACTAAGCCAATATAAGGGCATACAGTGAAAAGTAGCATCCCCTGCCCAACCTCTTCTTTTACCTGTCAAGAAATAAATGCTATGAAACTTGCCCCTGCCGTAAACAGTCAAAAAATTGGACGAAATATATGGAACAATGGTTTGTAGACACTGGGCAACACACATTCCAGGGCAGAAAAGAAGCAAATATACAACGCCCCAATTTTCTGCCTGGAGGCAATTTCCAGACTGTGTTGTAGGTAGGAGCATCTTCTGTCTCTTCACGTGGCCATCCCTCTGTGTGTGTCTGTGTCCTAATCTCCTCATGTTATAAGGACCCAGTCATATTGGACGAGGGCCCACCCAAGTGACTTTGTTTTACCTTACAACTGCTTTTGAGGCTCTAGCCTCAAATATAGTCACACTCTGAAGTATGGGGGTGAGGAATTCAACATCCAAATTTTGGAGAGACATAATTTAGCCTAGAATAGAAGGCAAACACTGGGTGGGCATACACAGGCAAGTAGGCAGCTGACCCTGCCGGAAACCTCAAACATCTCCTGCGCTGCACCAGGGCGGGGGCTGCATGAGTGCTCAGAACAGGTGCTCAGACCCAGAGCACTTAGCAGCCAGGTATGGGCCAAGGGCCACATGATGAACCAGGTTCAGTTGGCTCCCACCGGCAGGGCCCGGCAAGAGGTCGGTCCCTGTGGAGGCAGTCTGCACAGGTCCAGCAGTATGGTGGGGGCTGCTTTCGGGGCTTCTGAGGAGGGTTCATGCTTATCTCTGGGCCTTCTGCATGCCAAGGCCTTTGCTCAGTGTTCTGATGTCACTGGCCCTGGGTCCTGCAGCTCCCCTGTGCTCCCTCATGCACCTGCACTCACCTCCTTTGCAGGCACATGCCTGGAACCATCCTCCACACACTCCTGACCCACAAATTCATGCCCAGCATGTGCCTAGCCTGTTAACACCACACTATGAAGAACCTGTCACCCCTGCTCATGAGGGCAGCAGGGTATCAGAAAGGGGCCAGTGAGGGGTCAGATTCCTCCAGGGATGCCGGTCCTTGCCCAGCTTATCCGAGGCCCAGCTCACTCCCCATCTCCTACAGGACACTCCGGGCTTTTTATCCAGGTAGGTAGGTGGCCACACCCACGCTTCTGGTCCCCTGGGGATCTCTGAGCCCAGAATGATTCTCCAGGACAAGATGCCAGCTGACCTCTTCCCATTGTCCTCCCACTCCACACTCACCGAAGCTTGGGAACCTGGACCTCTGAAGTCTGGGAACAGGGTAGCCGTCCTCGGTCCCAGCCAGGCCTAGCACTGGGAGCCAGTCACCCACAGCCAAAGGTGGGCATTGTCATCAGGTCGGTCCTACCCTGCACTATGGACCTGCACGTCGGAACCTGCCCCAGGTCAACTGGACACCTGTCCAGGGCCATCTGTGTGGGGAGAGCTGGTAGGCAGCAGAGATCACAGCCTTCTCCTCACAGAGACTCTGCTTCTCGCAGCCACCAGCACTGCCCCATGGGCACCTTCAATGTGCGGTGCTTGTCCCAAGAGGAGAGCCTTTCCCATCCAAGGGAATGGGTGGGGAGGGTGGGAAAAGAAACCCATCTCCTCCCAACCTTAGCAGACTTTTGAGTCCACACCAACACTGCGGCTCCTGGGGGAGATCGAGGCTGGGGCCAGAGGAGGTCGAGGAGGAAGTGCAGGTATGGGCGTGAGTGGCAGCCAGGCCACCATGTTTTCCTTCTATGACTGGGTTTTCTCCCCATGCCACATTCTGCAGGGTCAGACTTCAGTCAAATTCCTTTGTATACCTGGCACCCCTCCTTAGCAACCTCCTTCTGGAATAGACAGCCCAGAGCCAGTATGCTAGCCGTGTCACCAGGAACACCTGCATCTTGGGGCACTTGCCAGTCTGCTTAAGTGCCTGAGTGACTTCCCCGAGGCTCAAGGGAAAGTGTCTGCTTTCTGTGGTCTGGTTTCTGTGATTCGTGCAACATACCCTGTTGAGTGCCTGCTGTTCCCCTCCCCCACCCACCTCATACACATGGGAGCACGGGGTCTCTGTCCTTGGGCTACACTTAGTCAGGTGCTCTGGCTACAGGGGAAGTGTCCTCAGGGAGGTGGAGGTCCAGAGCACAGAGGGGTTAAACCTGCAACAAGGGCCTGACTTCTCCGAGCTGGTGCACCCACTGATGCGTTCATTAAATTTGTCGTTGAAGCCATTGCTACGGCCAGGGGCTGGGCAGCACAGATGCCAGGGGGAGGCTAGCCTGGCAATGGATGCCATGAGGCAGGACTCCCAGACAGGAGCAAAGGACTGACATTGGGGGAGCAGCATGGGGTGGGCTCTGGGCTGGGGTGGTGGTGCTGAGCACTCAAGAGCGTGAGGATGAAACGGGAGTGAAGAGGTGCAAGAGAAAGTGGTTCTGATGTACTGGAGGGAAGTACCCAGAGGAACAGTAACTTGCTCAAGTTCGCAAGGCTTGGCAGGGCTCTTGAAACAGTCTGAACATCCCCTGAGTTAGATAGCCCAGCTAATGGGCTCAGTTCCGCAGTGATAATATAACTGGCATTTTCTGAGCACCTGCCACGGGCCAGACACTGAGGTAGCCGTGCTCTCATAGTTCCATGATGGACACCTGTGAGTACTATCCCCCTGTTGTAGCTAAAGGTACTGAGGTCCATGGGGAATATGTCCCAGGTCACACAGCTAGAAAGGGTGGGTCTGGGTGTGCTAGTCATGTAAATTTGGCCATGTTCCTTAGCCTCTCTGAGGCTGTGTTCTCACAGGCTGATAAAGATTATAGCAGGACTTATATCTTGGGGATGTTGGAGGGTCTGCGAGTTAGTCATATGGCTGAAAATTCTAAGAACAAGCATAGGACTGAGCCAAACCAGTGTTAGCTATTGTTAGGTATTATGCGGTTCATTTCTGAACCTACAACACTGACATCACTAAGACCTTAAAATTGAACTTTAAGGAATCAGTGGCTGCAGATTGAGCAGGAGGAGGTCTTCCTGGAGGCACAGGAGGCTTCCATGACCAACTGGACTATTTATTTGCACCTGGAATCAGATCCTAGCAAGTCTTGTTGGCTTGGTTAAAATCTACCAATAGAGACTTATATGCTCCCAAGATGGAGTAATAGGGCCTAGACTACCCGCCTGGCTGAAACAACTGGAAAAAAAAAAAAAAAAAGGACAAAATATCTAAAACAATGTTTTTCAAGATGTTGGACAGCAGACAACGAAAGACAATAATCCCTGGAAATGGAAAGAAAAGACGTGAGCTCTGTAGTGGTCAGCTTACTGCTTGGCCATTATGCAGGGAGGGGGATGCACACAGAGCCCAGGGGTCTTAAAAAATTGAGACATCAGAGCAGGAAATCCAGGTGGGCTTGAGTCTGTAAGATACTCAACAACATTAGCCATTGGAGAATTGCAAGTTAAAACCACAACGAGATGCCACTACGTACCGATTAGAATGTCTAAATTAAAGAGACTTAATACACCCTGTGTGGGTAAGGACATGGGGAATCTAGAACACACATACGCTGCTGGCAGCAGTGGAAAATGGTGTGTCCACTTTGGAAAATTGGCAGTTTCTTAAAAAGTTAGACATGCACCTAACCATAGGCCCAGCCATTCCAGTTCTAGCTGTTTACTCAAGAAGAGGAAGGCAGATACCCACACCAAGACTTGTTCACAGATGTTCAGAGCAGCTTTATTTGTAAACTGGAAATGATTCAGATGCCATGGACAGCTGAACACATAGACACATGGCAGTTTGTCCATACCCGGGAATAGCCCAGAGCAATAAACGGGAGTTAGCACAGACAAATCTCAAAATGATTATGGTGAGTGAAAGGAGATGAACAGAAATTTCCAGAAAATGCAGACAAGTCTGAGAGGGGCAGGGAGGAACACAAGCAGACTTCGGGGTGTAACTGTTGTGCTCCTGATCTTGCAGTGACAGTTCCATGGGCACATGGGTAAATCAAAATTTGTCAAATTTTACAGTTTAAATGTGTGCAGTTAATTGTATGCCAATTATACCTCAAAGCTGTTTTTAACAATCTAGCAAGGAGTATCCCTCACCTGAGGGGAAGCTGCAGGCTGGGAGACAATGAGCCTGCCCAGGGCCATTCCAGCCAGGGGAAGAGGTACCTAGCCCTGCCTCCTATGTCTCAGCCCAGAATGCCATTCCCTACATTGCACTGCCACCCACTGGCCAAACAAGGCCTCTGAGTACAGGGTGCACTCTAAGGATCTTAGGTGCTACTGCCCCAACCTGGGCCCTGGAGCAGGAGAAAACTCAGATACCATGAGGGCCAGTGGGCAATGCAGCCAAAGGAGGGTGGTAGTACCCAGGTAGGTAGCCAGGGTTGATAGGGACTGTGGGGTATCTGGGGACAGCCACTGCCCAGCTCCACACACTTGCCAGAACCTTCTTTTCTTTTCTTTCTTTCTTTCTTTCTCTCTCTCTCTTTCTTTTTTCTTCTTTTTCTTTCTTTCTTTCTTTCTTTCTTTCTTTCTTTCTTTCTTTCTTTCTTTCTTTCTTTCTTTCTTTCTTTCTTTCTTTCTTTCTTTTCTTTCTTTCTTTCTTTCTTTCTTTTCTTTCTTTCTTTCTCTCTCTCTTTTTCTTTCTTTCTTTTCTTTCTTTCTTTTCTTTCTTTCTTTCTTTCTTTCTTTCTTTCTTTCTTTCTTTCTTTTTCTTTCTTTCTTTCTTTCTTTCTTTCTTTCTTTCTTTCTTTCTTTCTTTCTTTCTTTCTTTCTTTCTTTTTCTTTCTTTCTTTCTTTCTTTTCTCTCTCTCTCTCCCTCTCTCTCTCTCTCTTCCTTCCTTCCTTCTTTCTTTTTCTTTTTTTTTCTTTCTTTCTTTCAAGAGCTTGAATTCTAGATTTCTATGGGAAACCTAGTTCTTTAATAGTAAACTTGGTCAGTGGTTGGATTATATTAAACCCTGTCAATGGGCAGGAATTAGAGTGGGGGTAGACAGTTTGTAGCCTCTGTGCCAACACCTTGCATTCGCTTTCCAGGGGTCAGCCTAGGAGCACCAGGCCAGGTTACTCTCCTTGTTAATATGAGGGAAGAGCCAGGCTGGGAGCAAGATGTCCTGTGTCTGTCTGCAGAGGGAAAACAGCAGACCAAGAGGCAGGTTTGCTTCTCAGGGCTGTGCTGTCATCTGTCCCTCCTGCATTTGAAGTGAAGGCCCCTGGTATCTGTCTCTGGGGAGGACTGAGGGAAAGAGTAATGAAAGATGATGGAGGAAAAGTTCAAGGCCACAGAACATGTCCCCAGAGAGAACTGATGCCAGCTTTCCCCTTTGCCTTGAAGCCAGCAATGAGCTTGCAGTGTCCCTGCCTTAGGTGTGTTGTGGCAGGAACGGAATGCCTCAAACACCATGACGCTCCCTGGAGAGGGTGCCAGCAGAGGGCCTCTGTCACTGTGATGCCTAGTCCAACTCCCAGGGTGGAAAGGAGAGCCAGGGCTTCTGCAGGGTTTCTGTCACCTCACCTGACCCCAGGGCTCTGGGCTTGGCAGCCACTGCTGGCAGACTGCAGCCAGAGGTCACCTCCACTGTGGACTGCTGGACTTCTATTTTCCAAAAGAAGATGATGTGTCTGTCTGCCCCGGTCTGCTGCTGTGAGCTGGGCTTCTCAGTGGCCATGAAGCCACGAGGATGCATCAAAGGGGTCCTCTGACATCCGGAGGCGGGGGGTGAATGGGCCTATGTCCGCCAACCACGCAGTGTGAGGAAGGCCATATGTGCAAGCTTCCAGTTCCTGTCCCCAGCCTGACCAGACTCCTGAGCAGTGCCAGCCCTATCCCCATTCCCAGACCACTTGTCCACAGGGGCAAAGAGCAAGAGACGTGAAGGGAGAAGCCCCTAGCCTGCCCCAGGGAGCCCACCGCCCTACCTGCCTGCCCTTGTTTCCACGGGCAGACAGGAGGACCAGCCATGTGGACACACGACCCTGGCGGGCTTCTCTACTCGCTGCTACTCCTCTTCCCTCCAGAAACCTGGCTTACCCCAGTGCTTCTGTCTCAGGGCACACAGGAAAGGCCCATCGGGTGCCTGGGGACACCAAAGCAGTGACCTGGACCCAGCAGCCAGCTCTAACCTTCCCTGAGGGACTTGACAGTCATGAGATGGGGATGTGCTGGACGTGTGGACATCTGTGGGGCCAGACCAGCACCTCTGAGCCCTCAGCCCCAGCATCCCTGGTCCTGGCAGGCAGAGGCTCAGCCAGCCTCTGGCAGGGCAAGGAGCTGCAAGGGGATGGCAGGCTAAGGGCAGTAGCGGTTGAAGAAACATGACCAGAACACAGAGGGACACAATATCATGGGGACAGAGCCTGAGCATGGGTGTGTCTCTAGCTCAAGGCCCACTCTGGGGGTCAATGACAGACGGGGGCCCTGCGCAGGGGGAGGGCCAGAAGCCATCCTTCTCAGGTAGGGACACCTGGGTCTGCCCAGAGATGAGGAGACAGATGTGTTAAAGAGAAACTTATTTGAAAGAACTGTTAGGCAGACTTCATTCGAGGGACCAGTGATGGATATTGGGGCCACTGCAATGGGGTCTTGCAGAAGAATCAGGTCAGACTTTTAAACACTCATGAGGCTGGGAAATTAAGCAGGATTTCCCTGATCTTCCTGCAGGACCGATAGATTTGGATGAATTTCTCTCTTCTCGAGGTCCGCAGATATCCTGAGGTTCCCAGGCCTGCCAAGAAGTGATCTTCCTTACTCTCCTGTAGGACTGGGAACACTGTAAGCCAAGTACCGGGACGATTTTTCCAAGAAAGCCCCATAAAGTCACCTTAGCTACTTAGAACTGTCTGGACGTACCTGATTCCATGCATCGCTCTGAAATTTGACATTCCACTCTAAGACCTGGTTATTTAACCAATGTTTCCATTGTGTCTCGTTCCAAGAACAGATTCTTATTGAACACCTGCAGATGATTAATTATATTCCCATGGAAATAAGAATATTCAAAAAGAGTTTCCGAATTCTGGAGGGATTGGGTAGGGAGAAAAGATAAATGTTTTATTTCTGTTTAAGAAAGTATAATCTATTAAACTCCTATAAGTTATAGCTTAAATGAAAGGGATTCCTTACATCTGAAAAAGAGAACAGCAAAGAACTAGCAGTGTTCCAAAACCAAGACCACAATCATCCAGGATCAGTTTATTCAGTCCCATGTAATCAATTCTTGTTCTGCTTGACCCTGGATTAGCAGTTTCATAAACCCACATGCTTCTAAAGATTTGATGAGAGTTCATTTGATAAGAAGATCAGTTGTTTCTGTGACACACACAAAGGTAATAACCAGAATCCTGACTGAGAGCATTATACCAGGACATGCCATAGATAGCTTTCTATGAACTTTATACAGTGTGAAATGTTTATATTAACAATAGTTACTCACACAAATACAACCCAGAAAAGGTTAAAGCCTCTCTTTAACAATGCATCCTCACACAATTTAGCAAATCAAATAACTGTGCTTAAGGTAACATCTCTCTTTTTCACAAAGTGAAAGAACAGACTTGGAGACTTTCCAGGGGCGCTCTGGGAAATCCCAAAGTTAGTTTAAGGTCAAAAAACAAAACAAAACAAAAAAACTGCATTAAAAAAACTGCATTTAGGATTTGATTTGGGGAATTTTTAAAAAATGTAAAAAATCTTAGCTCTTTAAAAAGTGAGCAATCTTGTTTCTCCTAAATAAGCAAAGGCATGATACAGGTTAGCAGAGGGCACAGAAAGTAGTGCTGTTAAGACACAGATTTTGGTGTCCTCGGCAGGTGACTTGTAAGGTAAGAAAAAAACCTTTTAGTCTCTTAAAATCAGACCAACAATCCAAGACAACCCTGCTGTTCTGACAGATCAAATTTCTAGTTTTGTTTCATTGTACTTTGATATTAAGCCTCATTAAAAAAAAATACTTTATAAAGAAACCCATTTGAATCCAATTGGGCTTGACTGCATGAGGTAAGATCTTTTTTCTGCAAAACTTTTGCAACTTTCTTACATTCGTTCAGGTATTTATTTTCCTACCTTTTCCTCTTCTCATTCTGGAACAAGTCATTCATTCTACTTTAGAATAAAATGACTTTCCTTCGCCTTAACAAAGACACATCCTTCATACCTTATACTTTTCCTTATCAAAAAACACATCCTTACATTTCTTGCGTACTTTTCATACACAGTTGCTTCTTTTCACTCTTATTATTTTTAGTAGTTTAAAATGTATTTTTAATTATAGTTGACAGACATATATCTAGTAGTTTTAATTAGATATATTGATTATAATTTTTAAACATCTGTAGCCTTTCTTTTGCAGAGAAATCTAGGAAATAGATAAGAGTAAACTATCACATGCCAGCATTCTCTATGAGCAGACTAGCAAATATATACCATCTCAATTTTTAGAAATATGTTTCTTTATAGTACAGTTCATGTTTATTAACAGAATCAAATTTATTTTTCTTTTCTAAACTATAAAAAACAAATTGTAGTAATCTGTTGAGCTAACGCCATTGAAGGTGTCAGAACATGCCATTTGCAAATATGCCACTTAGGCATAAGAATTATTATGACTTGAAGGCAATTGAAAAACAGCAGACATGGAAGGGGCTTCTATTTGTCAAGGTGTTCCCTCTACCATAGCAGGCAGCCTGTAGGCTGCAGAGATTAACCTGCAAAATAAACCTCATTAAACAACCCTTATTTATCATACATTTTCAGTCACTTTCCCATAATTTACAGCCCCTAGGAGCTCATTTTATTTCTAGTCAGTTCTCCACAATTTGTTGCCCTCTATTAAAATAGCATGTAAACCCCAGATTCTAACAGTTTCTTTGGGTTCATCACTTCCTTTCTATGAAGCCACAATGCACATAAAATAAATGATGTACGCTTTTTCTCCTGCTAATTTGTCTTTCGTTTAATTTGCAAGACTCGGGTACAGGATGTAAGAGGGTGGGAGATAAAGTTTTTTCTCCCCTATAAAGTGCTAATTTTACCCAAAAGGAACTGTTTTAGTCAAAATTAATGGAGAGCCCCACCTTACCCCTTCATCCACTCAAGATGCCCATGATAAGGCCTGCCTAACGCAATAGTATTCCCCAGTACTTGTTGGCAGGAGAGCAGGCACCCCAACACTGGGGCCCTTGTTTGTATTTTAATTTAGTGCTTTATACAAAGTCAGCAAACTGGATTTGGCTGTTTCCAGGGCCCCAGGCTCTCATCACCAGCCAACCTAGAGCTAAGCTGACATTTCTACAAGCATCCACAGTAGCTCTGTTTGCACTCTGTGGGGCCTGGGGGCAGATAGAGCCAAGCAGGGGTCAGGCACACACTCACCCTCACACTGAGGCCCTGCCCAGTTCAGCCCCTCGGACTCATACACCCACACTTGAGAAATAGGGAGAGCAGGACTCTGACAGGTGGGGCTGATCTTGAGAGCGAGAGGAGAGGACACAGCAGTGGGGGTAAGTGACAGCTCAGCTGGGAGCCACCAGACTCTCCGGGTCTGGCAGAAGGATCCAGTCTGGGTCAGTGGAGCAGAGGAATACATGTGCCCAGGGAAGCAGTCAGGCAGCACCCTAAGGGCAGGGCCCGCTTGGTGGGTGCCAGGCACAAGGCTGGATATGGGGAAGCAAATCCTTTCAGATCAACATTTAGTTACAACTTGAATGACTGGGGGCCATGGGTGCTTTCAGCCACCATGTGGGTGCTGACGTCAGAAGTTTGACATCAGTGTCCCTGGACCACTCTGGGGGAGCTGGTCCCTACGGTTCCTAAGGCTAAATGAGTCTAAGGCATGAAAGGCATGCTTGGCTGAAACAATGGGGCCCCTGTTTTCAGTGGGTGGAAACCGTGGTTGCTGGAAGAGGCTCATTCAACCCCAGTGTTTACACATGAGGAGCCCAGGGCCAGAGCAACAGGAAGTTAGTGACTGGCCCCCCTCATAGAATGATCACAGAACGAGCTGGTGGCAGAGCCAGGGCTTGCTGGTGGCTCTCAGCCCACAGATGCAGCCAGCTCCCTCCACTCTGGGTCAAGATAATTTCCAGTGTGGCTGTCCCAAATGGACATTTGGGCTACCTCCACCTTTTGGAGTCTATGAATGATGCTACAGTGGACATGGGGGTACAGATATCTCTGAGTTCTGGCTTTCAATTCTTGTGGGTGTGCACCCCCGAAGTGGGGCTGCTGGGTCCCCTGGCAGTTCTATTTTTAATTGTTTGAGGAACTTCTGTACTCTTTCTCATGGTGGCCGCAGTTTTACATTCCCACCACAGTATACAAGGATTCCAGTTTCTCCACATCCTCACCAACACTTTTTTTTTTAATGCCTATGGCACCTGGTCTTCCTTGGTTAGTCTGTCATCCACAAGGCCCGACCCTGCTTAGCTTCCGAGATCAGACGGGATCAGGCTTGTTCAGGGCATGGCTGTAGACAAAACACACACACACACACACACACACACACACACACACACAAGCCACCCCAATGGGTGTGAGGTAAATCCCTTTTTATAAAGACACCAGTCATATTGGATTAGACCTCATCTTAACTTAATTATCTACAAAGACCCTTTTTCCAAATAAAGTCAGTCACAGGTGCTGGGGGTCAGGACTTCAACAGATTTAGGGACATGGTTCAACCCAGAACATATATATTTATACATACACAAATAGTTTGTTTTGGTTCCTTACATGGTGTGTGTGTGTGTGTGTGTGTGTACATACATACACACAGTGTGTCTTGGAGCTGTTTCCACCCCAGGATAATCTTAGCAGCTAGCTGCATGTTAGTACATGGTCTGGCTGACTATTTAACAATCTCACTTTTGTAGGTATTTAGCTATTTTGGAGACTTCAAATGATATGGATGAATTCTAGTCATCCTCACTCAGGGAGGACTCTGTATAAGAAAGACCTGTCAGGAAAGGTTGCTGTGGGCCTGGACTCGGACACTGAGCACCTGCCCAGTGCCTGTAGACAAGCAGGGACACTGGGACTTGGTTTCCTTCCTGTGAAATAAAATAGGCTTGTTTAGCAGAGCTGCCGAAGCAAGCCTGCCAGCCAACCATCCCCACAAAACAAAAGGTTTATCTTCATTGGAATTGCCACCGCTACCGCCCTCTGTAGCTCCAGTCTGAATTGTCATCAGGGAGATAGGGCAGGGACACGAGTTCAGAATGAAAAGTGTTGAGATACCAACTCACTGAGGGGGCGCCGCAGGCTTGCAGCAGACACAATGCAATACTGTCCGTGTAATTGACAAGGCTTTCCTCTCTCCTCGATCTGAGGATCTGCTCTTGTGAGCATCTCAGAGGATTACAAATGAGATCACAACCCTCGATTTCATGGATTTTTATTGAGAAGGGTGAAATGTGATGAATTCAGGTGAAATTTGGTGATGGAGAGATGGGAAGAGGAGTGCTTCGCCCTTCCCGTCGGGTGGGGACAGTGTAGCCAGAGCCTCCCACGGAGGGTGAGCAAACAGGCTCCTCTCTGTGTCTCTGGGAACCAGGACTCTGGAGCCCTTGCCCACACAGTAGCAAATGACTGCTGACTCCAGCAGGAAGCAATAATCTTCCTGTTTGCCTCATAGGGGATGAAGGCTGATGTCATGCCT
Organism: Macroglossus sobrinus; assembly: GCA_004027375.1. Classification (NCBI taxonomy): domain Eukaryota; kingdom Metazoa; phylum Chordata; class Mammalia; order Chiroptera; family Pteropodidae; genus Macroglossus; species Macroglossus sobrinus. The sequence continues at coordinate 678,737 of PVKZ01000296.1, forward strand.
GGAAACTTGCTGGGGATGCTCCTGTGGTGGACACCATTTTATGCCTGAACTTCTACTTCCCCAAACTGCTTCCATACATTAGGCCTATGAAGTAGGGACGGAAGGCTGACTCTGCCAGACTGGTGAGGACACCAAGGCACAGGAAGACTAGGGGTCTGGTCCCACATTCCACGCTAGTTCTTTAGAGCTACAGCTCCCAACACATACATCCATCCTGTGACCTACGGTTGTTCACTGATTGCCGCATTTTGTTTTCTGTTCTACAAAGGTATCATCTGGTCCAGCAGTTCCCAACCTTTTGGCACCAGGGACTGGTGCTCCTTAGAATCTAATGCCTGGTGATCTGAGGTGTAGCTGAGGCGATGATACTAATGCTGGGGAGCGGCAGCAAATACACATGAAGCTTTGCTCACTGTGCAGCCTGGTTCCTAAGAGGCCATGGACTGGTACTGGTCTATGGCCCAGAGTCACTCACATGTACCTACTTAGCCCCTGCTATGCACTCTCTCAGGAGCTGGGGGGTCAATTGGGACAGAGACACGATTCTTGCCCTCTGCAACTGGGACAGTGAATGACTGAGAGACCACAGGCAGCAATAAGGATGCTGTAAACAGTGAGAGTAGGGGGTGCTCACGGAATTGGAAGACTACTTCAGGAGCTCAGGAAAGGCCACTCTGAGGAAGTGACATTAAAGCTGTCTTTAAAATGCCACTTCTCAGAGCGACCTTGTCTGACCTCCACGAGCAGCCAAATGAAGATGTGGAACAGAGCATTCCACAGGAAGAACAGCAAGTGGAAATCAGCTTGGTTTGCTCCAAGGACATAAAAAAATGTCAGTGGGCATGAGGGAAGATGGTGGACAAGAGGGAGGTCAGGGTGAGAGCAGGTGGGGTCAGCCTGGAGTGGGAGATGGAGGGCAGCAGGTGTCTGGATTCTGAGTACCAAGGGAAATGCACACACATCACACAAATGAGAAAGGGGGGTGGGGGATGACCTCTGGTGGTGGCAGAGTGGTGAACTAAGCACGTAAACCCCAAGATAACAATGGTAAATATCAAACTAAAAAATATTTAAAGACCCTGGGAAGCAGGCAGAAACTATAATTCTAACTAAAACCAAAACCAGCAGAAACCAGCTCTGGGAGGGGAAACACTGGCCCAGGGTTCTGCCCACCCTCAGCGCTGGCTGTGCAAACAGGCGGGACAAGTCGAAGCTCCTCTGGCTAACAGTGCCAACCTGAGCTGGGGAAGCGGTGGGAATTTAGGGGGGCCCTGCAGCATGAGCCCTTTAGAAAGAACAAGATACCCTCCCCAGATGACAGGTCAGCCAGGTGTGCAGGGAGAACCTGGAGAAGGCACATTTACCCCAGAGCACAGTGCAGAGTGAGGGCTGTGAGCGATGCATCTCTACCCTGAGTACTCCCAACCTCATGTTCCTCGGTGACCAAACTCTGAAGCCTGATGGGCTCAGACAGAGCCCAGGGGAGACAGAGCATCAGGAAGCTGGTGGAACCCTGTCCTAGAGAGAAGTCACAGAGATAAGGAGCTCCCTGGGGATTCCCCCTCTGCCCATATCCTGGGCCTGGTCCCATAGGCATAGGGTGGACCTGTGTAACTGGGCCCAAAAGCTGTAGTGGGCAGCTCCAGGAACAGGCAGCAGTCACGGCAAACCAGAGGGGGCAGGTCTGCAGTTTGGATGAGGCAGGTGAATTGCTCACCGGAACGAAGAGCTGAGCCTCTGCAGAGGGACATGACAGACCCCAAGGTCACCATAACACTATATACACAATATCCAATTTTCAGCCCCAAATTACTAAAGTGTAAACAGAAATATAAATCTATATCCAGAAAAAAAGACCAATCTATAAAAACTGATGTTAAATGGGCCCAGATGTTGGATTCAGCAGACTTCAAAGTAGCTATTTAAATATGTCGAAAAATTAAGAAATTGAAGGAAAATATACAATTGATGAAGAAATAAGGAATCTCAAAAGAGAAATACAAACTACTATAGAATGTAAATCCTAGAGCTGAAACTATAACTAAAAGTTTTGCTATAATGGCTCAGGATCAGATTGGAGATGGCAAAGAACCAGTGAACTTGAAGAGAAACCAGTAATAATGACATGATCTGAACAACACAGAGAAAAAAAGACTGAAAAATCAACACACATCATTAGCCTTCAGGGAAATGCAAATCAAAACCATGAGATACTAGTTCACACCAAGTAGAAAAGCTGAAATAAAAAAGACATGAGAACAACTGGTGGCAAAGACGTAGAGAAAAAGGGTCGCTTATGTGGACACTGCTAGTGGAAATGTAAGATGGTACAGCTGCTTTGCAAAATAACCTGGATGTTCCTGAGAGGGTTAACTGAGGTATCATGCAACCCAGCAGTCTACTCGCAGGTACATATCCAAACGCATGAAAAGCAAGTCTGTATGAAGACTTGTGCATGAATATTTATAGCAGCATTATTCACAACAGCCAAAAAGTGGAAATAACATAAATGCCCATCAACTGATGAATGGATAAACAAAATGTGGCAAAAATCAAACAATATATTTTGGCCATAAGAAGAAATGATATACTGATACACACAACATGCATGAACCTTGAAAACCCTGCTCAGTGACAGAAGCTAGTCATAAAAAGCCATATTGCATGATTCCATTTATGTGAAATGTCCAGGGAAGGCAAATCTGTAAAGAGAGTAGGTTGATGGATGCTTTCTCCCCTGCACTCCCAACTCCTCAACCTGCTGCTTTGGATGTGATGGCTGGCTCCCAGCAGCCACACTGAAACACAAGGATGAGTTACACCTTGGAGATAGCATAGAAGGGGGTGGCATGATCCTTGGTCTCCTATAATTTCAGGGAACTGCCACATAGTCTGCTGATTTGGATTTTCTATCATACACAGGAAATTCTGACACAACGAGCATGTGAATGAGGGCAGAGAAGCAAGGCGGAGGGAAGGGAAGGGAGCTTGCTAGGGAAGCTGGCAGCATCCCTGCCAGACTTACCTGCCACTCAGCCACAGCCTGGCCCCCACTGTGGGACTGAGCATGGACCCTCATTGTCTAGCTCCAGGACTGAGGACCTCCAGCACAGCAGGACAGGGTGCGGGTCTGACCATCTCAGCAGAGCAGCACTGGAGGGGCAATGGGGTAGGTTAGGAAGGCACGTTCATGGGAGCAGGGTGGGGCTTTTAATTTTGTGGTTTTCAGCGTAGGAGATCTCCATGATCAGGACTCATTGCTAATTATAGATGTCACTGCATCTGACCCAACATCCAAAATGAATGGGGACAGGATGTTCTGGTGGGGACCCAGGACCTGCCAAGGCCAGAACTCTGGACCAGAACCAACAAACACCAAGACTGCAGTTTCAGGAGCATGCAGCACGGAAGCTACAAGCAGAGGCTCCAGAAGTGGGTGTCCTGGTTCGGGGCCATCCCCTGACATCTGCCTCCATGCGAGCTACTCAGCCTTGTGTCCCGTCTCTGCTCTGAGACCGATGCTAACAGTGTGCTCCCCAAGGTGGTGCCAAGAGGCTGAAGTATGCCACACGAGGTTCTTAGGGGCCACTGAATATGCCAGCAGTTTTTACTCCTACCGCTCTCCATCAAAATTCACAGGCCCCAGGGACCCCATCTTGAAATCTGAGTCTCCAGCCAGTGACTCTTCTCCCTTCCGCTCTGCTACGAGACATGTCACCTTAGCGTTTCCTAAGGTGTGACCACACTGACACGTGGCTATTTTGTCTGGATGCCAAGATGTGTTCTCCTTGAGTGCAGAGACCAGGTCTATTATTTACCTAGTGAGCATTCAAGTATTTTGCCAAGCATGTTATTCAGAACGATTTTATTCTTAAGCATTATACATACATTTATCGATGCATGTGATGTATTTCATGTACATGGGTTAGGTAGCTGGTTAGGGGACCACAAACACTGACCAGGAACTCATTTTCTACATGAGTAAAGTATGGAGAGCAACACATCAGTTAGGAGACCAAGACTGTACACAGACAGAGATGGATGCAGGTTTTCATTATCAGGAACAACTCTCCCCGCTCCCACCTAGGGTGTTACAACAGGGTAGAAAACCAGTCATGAGCGCAGCTTACGGGTGCTGGTTTCAGACTATGAGGGGTAGGAGAGAAGAGCGACAAACGGGAACCTTAGAAGCTGGCTACAGCCCTGCCATGAGCCCTGCACCGCAGTGGCCACAGTGAGGTCCTGGTCACTGGGCAGTGATGAGCCACTCCTGCTGATTTCTCCAGGAGAACTCAGTCCCCTTGCCTCACGAAGACGTCCGAAAGATCCTGGGTCCCTTCCAGCTTTAGATTCTGAAAGAGGATCAAACACACATGGACCCACCACACAAAGAATGCAAGAATCACAAAACAAATTCTACTCGTGGTAGTGAGGCTGTGATGGCAAAGAAAGACGTCTGTCCCATGGTTATAAGTAAAATTATGCCACAGCAAACACAATTTGCATAATAGAGCTGGTTCCAAACATCTGCCAGTTGCAGAGAAAAGGCAGAAAGTGAGCCCTCTGCTCTGGTCCCTGCACCACCGCTCTGTGTGCAGGGCCCAGGGCTAAGCTGTCCGCTCTGAAGGAATGAAGGGGAGATGGGTGGAAAGGCTGCCAGGGGCCAAGCATGTTTCCTCACCTGTCCAGCCACCCTCATCTCTGAGCAGGCTTCTGCCAACCCTCCCGTCTCGTGAATTTTCCACCAGTCCCAGGCAACTGTCCCCTTAGGACTGAGCCACTGTCAGAGCCCATCCTGCCTAACTCACACACCACCCCTTACTTGGCACTAGGGGGAGGTGTGATGTACTACATCCGGAACCATCCTTTCTTATGCACTCTCCTGGACTGCTGGTGATAAAAAGCCCAGACCACACCTCCCAGGTGTGACCTCTGCAGCTCAGAGTCTGGAATTTGCTTAGGTATGGCTGACCAGTCACATGGAGCTGGCACTCAGGGCCACAGAGGCAGGGGGCCCAGCACCCACTGGTGCATGCCAAGCCCATCACATAGCATATGAAGGGGACTCATGACCTGGGAGGCTTGTGACCTAGGGGGAAAGAAGGAACAGGAGGAGGAGGCCAGAGAAGGGTCGCGTTCTGGAGGTGAGTGGGAGACTCCTCCCACATCTAATGTGTCCCTGTGTGGGTCTTCCTCATTAGTTTCACTGCGAGTCACACTGATGACCTTTTTCTAAGTTACGACTCAGTGTCTGGCCAGTCCTCTGGGTTCAAGTACTACGTAAGTCACCGTACATAAGGTCCCTATGAGGTCACCCATGAAAGACTGAACAAAAAGCTCAAACAAGAAGACACAAGCAGAGGACACTGCCATGCTTACCAGAGTCATTTACCTTTTCATTGGCTAAATGCAGGAGACAGGCAAAGGCCAGGGGCACAGACAGATTCTGAGCCATGAGGCGGGGCAGGCTGTGAAACAAAGGGCAGTATTTAGCTGGGTGACTGCAGCACTAAGGACAAAGAAGGCTCTTTCACTAACATGAGCACACATGTCCGATGAGAAACAAAGAAGTATTTTAGATGCATTTTATAAGCAGGCTTTTCCAGTTTCTTATCTGGAAATAAAATATCTCCTGTTCCATTTCAAGCACTGGCACAGGAAAAAAAACCACCTTTTAAAGTTGGTCTGTATTAACTCATCCATCAATGGAGAGAAGACGCAGAAGACCTGCTAGGTATGTGACAACAGCAGATCGTGTGCGGCAGGCCTGTCACACCAATGGCTCGGGCGGAAGTGCCCTCAGCAGTGCTTGGAGACACCAGCCCCGAGCCTGCCGGAACACACCTCTTCTGCAGGTCCCTTGTGAGTCCACTGAGCATCTTCTTGTCAGTCACCTCCACTGGTTCCCCTTCCTTTCCAGTCTCGCTGTGGTTTGCCTAACAAAAGGACATTCACAGACATCTTGGGGTCAATTCACTTTTGAGGGAGCAACATAAATTCACAAAGTTGTATCTCTAAAAATAAAAGTCCACATCTGAATGAAACCAAAACAGTTTCTTAGATACATTTTCAAGAAAAAGAGTCCACGAAGGAACCCGTGCCTGTGCCCTGGACCACGACACTGACGTTTACCAAGTTTTGGCAAACACAGTGTCCATAGCCAGCACAATCCTGGTAAAGGAAAAACTGCAAAATAAGAAAAAAAAAAAGATAAAACAATAACAAAAGTCATGATCACTTCTAGCTTCAACTGGACCACACAGCCAGAGTAGCACAGAATCCATATCTAAAAGCAGAATGGAGCTTTACACTTAAAACACACACACACACACACACACACACACACACACACACACCCCCCACCCACCCACCCCACGGGGCTGCCTCCTTGCTAGAAGGCAAGGAGCTATGAAAGAATATTCTGCCTTAAAGTAACTCAGAAGGTACATGATGGGGTGGGGAGGAGGAACAGGACAGAGCTAGGTGACAGCATAGGTAAAACATTGGTCATTACAGGAAGCAGACATTCACTATACTATTCTATTTTTTATTTTTAAGTATGTTTGAATATTTTCATAATGAAAGTTTTTTTTTTTTAAATAAACCTTTAATTAACTGGAATCCCTGGAGGACAGGGTATGATAAGTCATTTAAATTCAAAAGTTAAGCAGAAACTCCTTTCTACTATTTAAAAGGCACATTTTTCTTACATTTGTACCCGATTCCATTTTAGTTGCTAAAACCTTATAATATGACTGAAGCATTATGAGATATCTGAGACTACACAGTGTGGGGTCCTCAATCAGACCAGGAAATCTCACTTTTCAGTTAGCAGGAAAAGGCACAGAGGATAGGCTGGGCCTGGAAGCTCAGAACAGTGCCGGAGAAAAGAGGCCTGGAGCAGGCAGGTTCTCATGAGCAGAACACGCTCACAAGGGTTCACCTCACTCTGAAGAACAGGCAAGATGACGGCAGAGTACTTGTTTTTTTGTAACTTTGCTACTTAGAATACACTTCCCCAATTAGAATTATTAGATCAAAAGGCCTGAACACTATATGGCACCTGAAGTGTCAGAAGCTGCTGTATAAAAGGGCCATTTATCAACTTAAATGGCACCAGCCATGTATCGGTCCTCCTGTCTTTCCTGACCCTGCAGAGAAACACTGCTGAGCTGCGACATGGAAGCAGCTCAAATGTCCTCTCATGGTGTTCTCACCAGCAGCAAGGTAAAGTATGTCCCACGTTCAGCCTCTACCACCTGGTGTGTAACCTGCTGTTCATACCCTCAAGTTCATCTCTTTCAGGTGTGATGGCTCCCATTTCTGAGTGCCGCCTTCTGCATTAGCTCTGGATCTTGGATCTGTGAGCAATGGTGGCTCCCCTCCCTTCCCTCACGTGGAGCCTATCACCTCCGTTACCTCTGTCTCAGCTTGTGTGGAGAACTCTGTCAGCAGGTGCCACATGCTCTGCTTCAGCTTCTTCATGTCCATCTTTTTGGCAGTTTTGGCATAATGAATTTCCATTTTATTTACCTGAAATAGGTGACAGAGGAACACTAAGCAGAAGAAACATTTACCATAAACACTGTAAAACGAGTCTGGTGTTAAAGTAAAGAACTGAGTTCAAACCATGGAACGAAAGAGCTCTTTTTGGACACACTAGAGTCCCTTGTTCTGATTTCTTCTTGGTCAAGTGCTATCTACACCAAGGCTACCCTGGAACTTCAGGGCGAGAAAAAGAAGTGAGTCAAATACGTATGAGAGCCTGTCACTGCCATGAGGTGGACAGATGCTTAATGAGGACAATTTAATACGAACTGAATTTGGCTGGGATTTCCAGAGCCTGCCAGCCTCACCCAATCGGCAAAAACCTGCCCTCTGCTTGCGGCCCCCTTCACATACTTTGTGTGGCCAGGTTATCACGTCTTTCAGAGACATGGCTTTTCCACACGAACCTAATGAGCATCAATCAGTTCATCCCGTACAGCACTATTTAAGAATCAGCCACTGGGAGAGCAACCGGTTAATATCGAGAAGAAAAACTCAAGCTCAGACAAAGTGATTCTCATCCACAGGGCAAATGACAGTGAACTTGAGAGAACACTATGGAATGGAATTCTCACTCCATCTTTACCTTCTGAGGCTCAGCTACCAGGTTTGACTCCCCGTAACTGGTGATATCTGACTCTTGGACATCAGGTGTGTCATCGTCCTCTTGTGTTGTCTTGGGTAGATGGCAAGGATAAGCTGAGAGGTCAGAGGTCCCAACAGCTCCCATAAATAAGTCACCCGACTCTTCATCATCACTGTCAGCATCCTGGGCAGGGAAACAACTCAACTTTGGCAGAAGCTGTGGCAGGGCTTAGAGAGGTCCCTGAAACAGACTCATATTTTGAGTCAGCCCAGGAAGGACTTCAAGGTGCTTCTAGCTTTCCTCCTGTCACATATAAACCCTATGGGGGAGGCATCTGTTAACTAAGACTCTAGAGTGAGAGTTAAAAGGAATGCGGTCTTCACAGTTGCCAGTGTCCCCTTGACCTCTAACGAGTTTAGGATTTCATTTTCCGGCAGCAGGGGTCCTGCTGGGAACCAGGGGCAGAGTTGTTCCTGCTCGAGCCCAGCAGGAGAGGTCAGCTCTCTGGGGTGGGGCCTAGGGCCAGTTCCTTAGTCAGCTCTCCTGGTGACCCCTATGCACGCTGAGTTTGACAAACACTGGTTAAGAGGTCAGTCTGGAGTTTCACTAAACTATAAAAACCCAGCTCTCCTCCAAGTAAGACAATAACATGAATAAACTCTCCTTCGGATTCCCTTCTCTGTTCCCTGTGCAGGGACTGAGACACGGCCTAGTGTTCTTCCCTTTTTGTTACCACCGCTGGGTCTCAGTGGTGGACACATAGGAGGAACAAATATCTATTCGTACCAGGATCTAAAGTTGGGAGTAGCTTGTGCAAGTCCGTGTGACAACCGACAATAGAGCTACAGCCTGGATCCGAGACACCCCCACCATGAACTTTTTCCTCCAGAACCCACTATCTCTTCATGTCTATGTGTTTTGTCTCCCTGACCAAGATAGCAGCTCCTAAGAGCAAGAAGTGTTCTTTCCCTTTGAACTCCAGAAGAACCAATACAAGTGCTCTGCGTGGTCTGACAATGCCACACACGCTGACTAGGTTGCTGCAGTGTGGCCACTCCTCCAGCTCACAGGGCCAACTGCATGGCCGGCCAGGCACCCAACCCCACCTGACCAAGAGCCTTCTGCAGCCTTTCTCCACCCGGGGCGGGGGGAGGAAGGCAGGAAAGATGCTTGGAGAGGATGACAGGCTTGACTCTCACCTGTAACCCTGGGCAGAAGTCGCAGGTGTCATTGGCGTTGCCGTAGTCATAGTCTCCGATGTCTTCGTAATGCTCAGTCTCCGCACTCCGGGCCGTCATTAGTAACTGAAAAGAAGGCAAGAACTACAGAAACCGTCTTCTAGAAAAGCAGCTGCTCAATGATGTGGCACCATCACCTCCGTGCCTCTGCATAGCCCCTAGACTCCGAGTCATGGGGGCCTCGGGGTACCACACAGCCCAGCAGCCCTTACCACATAGTCCCTTTCTAGTGTGAGGCCAGGTAGCAGGGCGCGGACCTCTATCCGTCTCATTAGCCAGAGCAGCTAGTGTGCAGTTAGGTCTGTACACAATTTTACTTGGAAAGGATTTTCACTCAAATTGAAATTGCCCATAGCTATCTAAAAAGCAACCAACTTGCTGCGGCTTAAAGGACTGGCAGGAGACTCACTCCATCCCCGCTGTGTTTGTGGGCAGCCACTGCTCCCTACGGAGCCACAGAGAAACATCAAGCTCTCTGTCCCACCATTGCAACCAGGAGCCCTTGTCCTGCCTCCCAGAGCCTCTTAGAGCCTCCCAACCCCAGCGGCCTCTCCTTCAGGAGAGCCTGCTGAGCAATAGACCTTTAAATACACACAGGCCCTTACATTAGTGACTTTATCTAACGCGTGTCTTTGGGGTAAAGAAATGGAGTTACAGGTATGTACAGTGTACAGAAAAACACTGAATATTTTAGTGCAACCATATACCCCAGAGCAGCCTCTACTGTGTCTGGAATGCAAATCTGAAGGCATCGGTAAACAAGCATCTGCTGAACTAAGAAACGCCCATCTTCTCCTGCTGCGTCTTGGAGGGCGCAGCGGCTGCACCCCTCCTCAGGACATGCTCCGCTTGCTTCAAGACTACAAGAAATGTTTCAGAAGGGGTGAGCGAGCCTCCATCGGCAGGATGAATGCCACTGGAGTCCCCATTAAGACGTGAACTGGAAGCCTGGTTGAACTGAAAAGTCTGCTGCCCAGGAGTGCGCTAAGTGTCCAGGGTTCACAGACCAGCATCGAACACGGTTTCCTAGCATGGCTCTGAGAGAGGGTAGTGATCCGGGTGCCTATGCCGCTGCTCTGCTGCCCACGGGGACCGGCTCCTATGCCTACGTGGAACAGCTCAATGCGGGCCAACTCCCTGCAGCCCGGCCCTGCTCGGTGGCCTTGGGGCTATTGTCCAGCTAGAGAGATGGCCAGGGAACCTGAGCGACAGCACCCAAACAGTAACCACTGCAGCTCTGTTATCTCTTTCTGCCTGACTTTTCATATTGAGGTATAATTGACATACAATAGTGTATTAGTTCTCTCTGCATTTTTAATAGTTGACCCTTGAACAACACAGTACAGGTCCACTTATATGCAAATTTTATCAGTAACTACTGTAAATGTCTTTTCTTTAGCTTACTTAACAGTAAGAATACAACATGTAACACACGTGACATACAAAATATATGTGAATCCACTGTTGATATATCAGTAAGGCTTCTGGTCCACAGCAGTCTGTTAGTAGCTATGTTTTGGGGTGATGGAAAGTTGTAAGTGGATTTTCGACTATGTGGAGGGGTGGGTGCCCCTGGCTCTGCCTTGTTTGAGGGTCACTGCATTTTCTGTTAAGCAAGCAGTACCGACGAGAAAGAAAACTACATCAGGGCTGGTTTACAAACACAGAATGTGAAGTACCAGTGGATTCAAGAACTGGGTATACATCCTCATACCTCATGGACGAACAGGCAAAACAAGGAGGGAATGATGGACTGTATACTTGACGCCAGACTAAAACAACCAGGAATCAAATGAGCAGAGGGTTCTGATCACATGGAACAAGCACGAACCATTGCTGGGTTACCCTGGCGACAGGGACCGCAGGTGGTGCAATCAGGTGCGCGGCACCTCCATTTCCCCATGTGTCACAGTGGACTCCTGTCTACACCTTCCTCATACGGGAGACCAGGCAGGCTAGGGAAGCATAGGCTAGTGAATCCCAACTTCAATGAGAAATTGAGACTATCAAGAAACAACTAACATCATGCACAAACTTCAACAGAAGTTTTTATGCGTGTCCCTAGCACTACAGCATGGAAGCCTGTGCCCCATATCCAACCCACTGAGGTCTCCGAAGCATGAGTGTGTACCTGTCCTGTGAGCTTCGCCCTCCTGCTCTGCCTCACCCCCACCTCCTTGTAACTTCCCTGGGCCCACACAGTCCTCCTGGCTCTCACTTTTTCCTCAAGACACAGCCTGACTGGTACACTGCCAGTCACTTGGTACCTGATGCTCTAAACAGGCTCGACAACAACAGTGGCCTAGAGGAGCGAGGCGCTACCCTTACCCTGGTGCCTGGTTTGAGGTGTAGCCGGATGAGATCATTAGCCTCATAGTGGAAGTCTGCGGGGAGAGTGGTGGCTCTGCAGGTCTGATTCTCCAGAGTGGACTTGGTCAGAACCGTGGGGGCCTAGTAATTAAAAAACAAATGGGTTTTTTAGGCATCTTTAATAAAAATAGTCAACACCTATTCCTTTTGGAAGGACCTTGGGAAGGCTTTGGGCATCACTGGTCCACCATCGGAGTTCCTAGTTCTGCGTAAAACAGTGACTCTCCTAGATATTATTCATTTTCTAAACTTGATTCTACCACTGAATTTGGGACTATTTCTTGATTCCTGTACAAATCGAGGGGCAATAAAACCATCTGTTTACCCTAAGAGTTAACTTTATAATAAACTTTTTAAAATCACAGAGGAGTGTGAAGAGTAATTTAAGAAAGGACAAACGCAATAGAGCACAAACCTTTGCTTTTCTAAAATACACATCAAAGTCAATGTCGTCGTCAAAGTCAATTTCGAACTCTTTCTTTGTGCTCTTCTTTCTGTTCTCTGACTTCAAGCCCGCCTCTTCTGCAGAAAGAGACACTGATGGCACACTATTCACCCCTGGGGCTGTTACTCCCTCATCCCACCAGACACGCTGATGGCCTCACCAACCGCACCGTGAAAGCACTGGGAAAGGCTGATCATGCACCTGATCTGCATCTTTAACTTATAATTTTGTTTTTGCTAACAAAACACAATAAAGAATATATGCTAGTTAATCCCCTCTTTTCAAAGAAGAAATACTGGCATAATCCTTCGAAGTCCCACCTCTGGCTGCCTCATGTAGGAACTGGCGAGGGCCGAGCCTGTGGGTCATTCCCACCTCTGGCCATCGTTGGAGGTTACCTGGATACCAGGGGGTGGGACCAAGTCAAGAGCACAGCTCCCTGGGCTCTTCCCACTCAGAGGCGTCTCTCTTAACTGAACCTACATGCCAGGCCAGCTGACCAGCCAGCCAGTAGGCTGGCTTGTCTGTGAGCTTCTGCAGCTGACCAGGAGGTGCAATAGGACAGCGACTGGCACCTCCCTTCCTCGGCTGACCTGCTGTCTGCTGGTCACTGCCACCTCTCTCCCAAGAACCCCCGGGAATACATACGCTTGTGTCGGGGTCTAAAGCGCCAGTGCTCTGGTCCGGCCCACATTGACATGGTGCGGGGGCTGAAATAGGAATATTCTCCTGGCTTCATGGACAGAAGGGGGCACATGGTCCTGATGTCCCCATCGCCAAGGGGGATCGCCTCTTCCCTGTAACACACATGCAGTCGTGTTTCCACACGTAGTTATGTCCATGTTGGTATGGATGGCCCATGCATGCATTTGTGCCAAGCAGCATACAATGCAGTTGGAGTTACACCCACCGCCCACCATTCCGCGGACAAGCACCACTGAGAAGAGCAAGTCCAGTGCAAATACCTCACCAACCACCCATTTTCACTTCATCAGCACGCTTTGCTTCTCTTAATTTTACAAAAATACGATCATATCTACACAAGTATTCTGGATGTTTCAAAGTGCTGTGTAAATGCAAGTTTACCCACTTGAGAGACACAAAAGCAGAGGCAGGAAGAAACTAAGTTTTAAGGAGATTACACATGAGTGGAGCACCAGGGCTGGGAGCTGACACATCCCCTGCAACCCCGCCTCAGGCACCTGCCACATGCTCGCACTCACACCCTTTCCTCACCACCCTCCATAGAGGGCTCTCGGAACTCTGTGTTAGCGCCTACTGAGTGGAAACGTCACTCCAATTGATGTCCCCAAATGCTGCGTCCTCATAACCAGTTAAGCCACCCAGCTCATCCTTTGCCAAGTGTAATGTGTCTCACTCTCCCGTCCTACATGGCAGCTTGGGTTTGTTTCCACCCTGAGAACTACTGGTACTCCTGAGGCAGCTTTCTCCTGATAGCCCGACCGTCTCTTAATCTCTCTGGGCCTATTTTCACATCTATAAAATGGGGCAAACAGGACCTGATCATAAGATTGTTGTGCAGTTGAAGTAATCACACTTTATACGTTATGTAAATTATGTGAGATGACACAGGTAAGGTACCCAGCACAGTGTCTGGCACCATGTCAGTAATTATCAAGGTGTTGCTATTGTCATCTAGTCTAACCCTTCATCTTATGGATGAGAAAACAAATAGCCACAATCCCCACCTTGCATGACTTCCATGGAAGGGCCAGGACCACTTCAGTTCAAACAGTGAGCTCCGGGACAGGCCAGCACTGCGCCAAGGGTAGGGGGCTTCAGGGTGGACAAAGCCCTAGGCTACAATATAAGCCTCCCAATGCACGCATTGCCAGGATGGAGTCTGAGGTTTTGTGCTGTCTGGAGCTGGGGCAAGAAATGGAGACACTTTTCCAAAATCTGTTCAAAATAAGCATCTATGGTGCTAACAAAATAATAAAATGGAAGTGACCGTGCTGCCATCAGGTCCCCAGATGTCACTGTATCACTTAGGCAGAGTGACAGTTCTTCTGATAGTTGAAAATGTCCCCCATGCTGCCTGCCATTTCTCACTTCTCAGAAGGTGCCAAAGGGCCTACGTGGTAACTTTACCCTCAGGTGCCAACGTTCAACCCTGGACCTGTACTCCGATTTGAAGGCATATTATCAGTCAAATTATTTTTCACACAAACTGAGCTCAAGAAGGCAGTCTCTTACCCTGGAGACAGTAAAGCCATGCTCTGGAAGGGATTCTTGCCTCAGTGGGAAACTATACTGGACTTCTAAGGTTTTCCCCACACTCGACCAGCTCAGCCGCCCCCAGTCCCGGGCTTGCCAAGCTGCTCTTATAGGCACAGGTCTTACCAGGGGCCTGTTCTACACCCAGGCCCACTCAAGACCTTTAGAGGCTCTCGGCACTACAGAATTGGAGGACCTGCCTCCAAATCATATTCAAAATTTCAACGACAGTAATCCATTAAGAACACATATTAGTAATGGCCACCAGAGCTCCGACTTTTTTAGATGCTTTCTAAAATAATAAAAATTATAAATGACTGCAGACCAGTTCTACCGCTTTCTCCAGCTCCAGATACTCAATGTCATCTGCTTACTGAGTTTTGCCGGCTTTGCTTGGTCCCAGCCTGCCTGCCTGGGAACCAACACTGCCCAGCCCTGCTCTGCCTGACCCTTCAGGCAGGGGCACGTTTATTCTGTAAGCAACACATCAGCCTGTTTCTGTCTATAATGCTATGCAGCAATTTGGCCAGGAGCCGGACCACGAGCAGTGTGTGGTAAGGGAGCACACTGCATGATACCACGAGAGCCGTCACTGCAAGAGCCACCACTGAAGCAGCTACTTTCTCAGCACTTTACCCACTTGAGCTCTATCCTTACAAACTCCTGCAATGTCAGTTTTATAAGCAATAAGTGGATGAGCCGACATTGAAAGGTAGGTGTAATTCCACCATGAGTTGCATGATGGCTCCACCTGTGTGGACAATGTGCACAGCAGCACAGGCAATCAGAGATGAAATGACACTGTCCCAATAGGAAATCTGGGGGGACAACCACAGGAAATTCTCCAGGGCCCAGAGAACCTTACCGGCAGCTTTGCCCATGGCAGGGCTCCCTCCAGCTCCTGAACTCTGCATGATCCCCAGAAGCAGTGTAGCCGGGTTCATCACTGGCATCAAAGTTGTCCAGGGGTCCGTCAGGGGAATCCCCGCCATCACTGTCCTCTACTGGGATGTTGATGTCAAATACCTGATCATTCTTCTTGAACTTGTCTATCAGGGCTGACACAGACTGAAGGGACAAAGAGCGGTTTCTTGTCATTTCCGTGACCAGCACAGTCACCGTTAGATTTGCCTTCTCACCCCTAAATTCCAGCTTCCTCCCTCTCCCCGGAGCCAATGTTCTCATGACAGAAAAACACTGGGGTCGTTTACATTCTGTGCACAGGGTGGAGCTACACTGTTAGGCACATTTTGTAAAACAGGAAACGGGAATCTGCATCCATTAGGCACATGTTTAGAGAAAACAGTTGTCCATGGAGACCATTTATTTTGGAAGCTATAGTAAGTAGGCTAAAGGGGCCATGCTAAAAATAAACAAAGGAAAGCTTGACACGTGACAATTTCTCAGGAAACTCTGTGCCAAGGGACTCAACCTCAGAGCAGGAAATTCCTCGAGCTTGACAGCAGCCCAGAGGCCCACGACCACCGGGATGACCAAGCTTAAGAGTGAATCTGGTTGGTGCGTGCGCCCAGGTAGGGCAGGCCACCTCGACCAAGGAGAGCATCAGGTTGGCTCCTGATGTTATCAAGTTGTTCATCGGTCCTGCTTGCACTCACCCCACTCCTACTCTCCCCCCGTTCCTGCCCCAGGTTTTGGTCCCTACAAAAGAGCCAAAGCAAATATTTTCTGTACTCGTGGCTGAATCAAAATGATGCCACAGTGTTGGTTCCCACTGGAGCCTAGGCATCCACAGGCCCACCGCACCTCGTCATATGCCTCACTGTCCCACGTGGCAAGCTGGAACCCGGCCAGGGAAGGGCAGATCTGACGCTCCTCGGCACACTGCTGCAGGAGCACTGTGGGACAGGAGAGCAATGCGGTTAGGGGCAGTCGGGCACAGCAGCACCAGAGGCACAGCTACCTCTGGTCCTGCGGGCGGGCAGATGCGCAGGCACCCCAGTGGGCTCTGTGCCAGTACTCCAGCAATCAGTGCAATAATAGAGCAGGGCCTGAAGTACAGACATGCAACTATGAAACACACTGTGTTCCGGATACCGCGGCTGGGAATCCCAGAGCCCAACATGTGAGGCTGCTCATCTCAGGACTCAAGGGACCTGACAGGTACCCCCTAGCAGCACTAGAGGCCCAGCTGAGCACACTGACCTAGCAAACGAGTTGTCAGTCCAAAGTTGTTTGACTTAGCAAACCTGAGAGAGAACTAAAGAGGAGCAGGTGCTATGCTCTCTGCCAGCCTTGGAGAGAGGCGTTGGGCTCATGTAACACATAGCAATGACTACACTCAGGCGGTGCTCTCGTATCCTCACACCTGGCCTCCCCTACCTGTGCCTGTCACAGAAGCCTCAGATGAGCCCCTCACTGGGGGCACGGAAGGCAGGCTGGGAGGGGGATAAAGCCCTTGCCCAGGGGTCTGCAAACAGTTCCTCAATGCCTGCTTCTCCGCAGGCCCCAGGCTGGTAACAAATTAAGAACAAGGCCTTTCTGGCTTGATGAGCCTCTCAGAGCCCCTTTCCCAAGTCCAAACTCTGACTTTGTGGGATCAGCCCACAGCTCCAGAACATGACCGAGGATGGGCTGCTAAAAGGGCACCTGAGGGATGGGCACGTACACCAGGCACAGGGGGCACTAGTGACTACGGTGTGACCCATGCTCATGAAGCCAGAAAGCCAGTCTCTCCTGAAAGGACGCCCAGTTTGGCACTCCAGGGAAAACTTCCAGGCAATTTACATAAACAGCACAAAAGCATGATGGGCTTTCTACACTCCACTGTTATGGGAAATGTCTCTGATGGACAACAGGCTCTGGTGAAGGGTGCCGTGTGGACTCACCTTTTAAATCTGTCATTTCTACGCAGCCCAAGTCTGGCATGTCGGGAGGCCCCCCGGTGGAGAGGGCCTGGGTGTCAGAAGGGAAAAGCAGCTCACTCCTGTAGTCGTGGCAGTGGAGGGTGGAAAGGAAGACCCCTGCTGTGCTGCCCTCATCAAATGAGGCTGCCATCTTCTGAAACATGGGATCAATCTGAGTACAAACACGGAACCCAAGGTTACGGTATGGAGCCAAGGAAACATGAACTCCACTCACTGGGCCTGCTCCTCACGGCTACACATAGCAGACTGAAACATCTCTGCACCTGCTCTCACTGACCAGGTGAAAGCCCATCCCTTTAGCAGACGCCAGTTCAAAAGAGGCTGCATGTGATCAAGAGACATACACCGCTCAAGTACACAGCACATGGTCACGAGCTTATAATGCATCCACCTGCTTGCTGAAACCTAGACAGTGATCTTCCACTGGTCAGTCCATAAGTTACCATTAATAAAAGGCCATCTCTATAGGAATGTTATCAGAACAAATTCTGCTGACTTAAAAAGCCTGGGTGATGAATCTGTCCACAAGATTTTATTATTACTCTGACCAGAAACAGGCAAAGATTTGAAAAAACATGACCAAGAGACCTGGGCAAAGGACAAGCAGAGTCTACTAAGCTAGTCAGCCCCAGCCTGAGAGGGAGCAGAGCTTCCCTCCATCCTGCTTTCTCTTTATAACAATAGGAGAGGCCGGTGCAAGACTTAGCACCAGTAAGAAAGTGTTTGGAAAACAGAATTTCCAACCACATTGTTGAGTCCAACTTTTCACTGTAGAACCAAAAGAAACAAAAGCAAGAATGATAGTGAAATATTCAGATTATGGGAGAAGGAGGAAAAACAAGGAGAACTGGGGAAGGGTTTCATGGCTCCCCTTCAGATGTGTCCAGTACGTCACCATGGGTGACATACTTGGCCATCAATTGACTCACTAACACAAAACTCGTGTGTGTGTGTGGGGGGGGTGGTAGGGGGCAGTGTGACATGCCTTCACAGCTTGACGGAGTGAGACCACCCCAGAACCTTCTGGCCACAGCTAAGATACTGGAACAGGATCTGGACTTCCGCCTCCGAATCTGGTGCCACCCATGGTCAGTGCAGACACACATAAAAACAGACACATGCTGCACCCAGAGTGCCTGCCGCCCCTTCCCCCTCCCACCCCTCCACACGGTCCTCTGCCATCATAGGCTAGAACCACCAGACAGTTCAGGGAAGCACTGCCTCATTACTTAGAGTGAGCCAGGCCTGTTCACTCAGCCTCTCCACAGCCATCTGCATGAGATCACTGGGACTCAGCACATTACTGCCCTTTTGCTAATTTATTTATGAGGTATACATGAAGGACCCAAGACCCCAGGAGTGTATGTCCTTACGTTGACATTCTGTCTTCGCCTCCTTCTAACAGTTGATCTTTCCTCCAGGGCCTCTATATAGTCAGTAATCAGCAAAACTCCCTCCAGCCCCCACTTTTTTCCTGATGGTTTCTGCCACCTCCTTGCTCTGATTCATCCATCTCAATAGGGCCATAACATGCTCAAGGGGCTGAACATTGGTTCTTGAAGGAGAGTGAACAAAATCTTAGGAAGTATAGTAATTTGTGGTTCTTCAAGCCTCAACCCTGACAAAATCTTATTCCTTAATAATTAATTTCAAGGAAGAGGGGTAGGAACCGAATATCTAAAAAGGCTCTGAAGGACAGGTGGCAATGATAGAGGCTGCGGGCACTGCGCTAAGGAAACAAGGTGGCTGCCCAAAGACATCACCTCCCCTGCAGTCCTCTCTAGCGAGGCCATTTCCATCCCATATCCTCAAACCATGGCCCGCAGGCAGGATCAGCAACTTCCCCACTCCTCATGGCAGCTCCCAGACTATTTTTCCCAATTCTTAAAACCCTCAGCTGTGAACACCGTCATACTTCACCACCATCTGCCCATCTGTGTTGCTACCACCCCCTTTCTCAGATGTTGATATTAGCTCTGGGCTCCTTACTCTCCTCCAACTTTGCTGCTGTTGCAGGTTTTGAATCTCAACATCCATATGTTGATCCGCTCTCAATAGCCTCTCCCTCAATGGTCTTGAGCTTCATCCCAAGACCCCAGACTCGGAGACCAAGTATGACACCACCCCTCCTCCGCTGTTCGCTCCCTCCCTGTTCTCTGCATCGCATCACTGCAGTGACTGCAACCTCTCCATTCGCTCAATCCTAAGTGCCTCTGACAATCCTCTTCTTTCCAGCATGCAGCCCAGTGTCTCTGACATCAACAAGTCTGCCCTCTCCAGGCCTGATGCCTGCTGATTGTGACTTCACACTGCCCTTCACTCCCCTCTCTGGGCTCAGGTTCCCTAAGCATTGACTGATGGCTCCCAGGCACATGATCTTAACTCTAGTGCCTCTTCCTAGCTGCATCACATTCACCAAGCCAAACATATCCTTCGTTAGACTCAACTTCCTGCCTGCTCCACACTTCACCCCAAGTTAATTATGGTGCAGAAAGACAGGAAGGCATGCTGACCGACCTCACTTCACACATGTCAAGTGGACTCTAAGTGCTGCCTGGCAAGCAAAGTATCTCTTTAGTCCCTTTGCTCGCCTACCCTCCTCTTTCTCCCCTCAGAGCTCTAACACATTCCTCCTCCACACAGTCTGCCAGCTGATGAGCAGGCTTCCTGTTTCATTGGGGGAAATAAAAGGCACATCCAGGAGATAAAACCTGAACATTCCCATGCACATGCACTTGATCCCACCCCCTGCCATCCGTGGCCTCCTCTTGTCTTATGCTCCAGGACAGAACTCTAGTGTCTTTTCTTCATCACCAATAATTTCTTCCCCACTAGGTTGTTGCCACTGACAAATAAACCTGCTGTTAGTTCTCCCATTTAAAACAAAAACAAAACCAGAAACACCTTTAGACCTCACTTTCCCCTCCATTTGCTATCGCATTACTGTTCCAATTCACAAAACTCTTCAAAATGACAGCCTATACTCCAGTCTCCTCCCATTTGTTTCCACCCATCTGTTAAGAAAACTTTCAAGCCTACAAACTGTTAAAATAGTAACCTGACCCTCTATGTAGCTTTCACGTAGGATCCCCAATTGGTAGCGTTTTGCATATTTGTTTCCTCCCATCACCTCAACCAGAACCTTCTTGAAAATAGATCATGACACTTTACTCCCCTGCCAATTATTAAGCTACTGTGCCTCTGCTCCAAACCCGCCTTCCATACTGTCTGGGATGCTGTGTCTGGGGCCACATTTTGGCTTTGTTGGCAGCTCGCTGTTGGGGTCCACCACTGGGGCACAAGAGGGAGACTGCAGGGCTGGGAGAAGAGACCGGTCCTTCGGTAGGTATCCTCTTCTTGTGTCACCCAGCACTGCCTCTTCACCCCAAGTTTTGCAAGGTCTATCTGCAGCAGTAGCTCAATGCAATCTGTACTTTTCCTCACATGCACAGAGCCAGCCTCACTGTGTGTGTCCCTCTGAGACAAAGCACCAACCAGCACACCCTCCTCACGTCTGGGTGCCCATCCTCTGCACTTAGGGTTGCCAGCACAGCCAAGCAGCACCCTTTCCTTGGAGGTCTGAGTTTGAGGGCTCCCTCAAGTTTACCAGCGGTCCAGATTGCCACGGCTATTGTGGCTGATCACTCCCTCCTCCAAGATGCTCACTAGGATGCCATGCTCCTGGCTTTCCTCCTGCTGATGGGTGTGCATGTTTGCATCCCTGGCCTTGGTTACTCTCCCACATACTCCTTCCCTTGGTGGTTAAGTCCGGCCTCGTGACCTTACTTACCATTTACAAACATTGTGTAGGTAGGAGAAAGAAGTCCATTGTTGGAGGGAGTGTAACCTGGTACAACTCTTTGAGGGCAGTGGAAATTCCGTTTCAGAATCCTCATAGATACACTCCCAGAAGAGTGCAAAATAATATGTTTAAGAATGTTCTTGGAAATACTGATTTTTAACAACAAAATTTTAAAAAAATATGTGACAACACCTGTTGGTTTCAAATTCACTGTGCAAGTTATAAATGAGGCCCTGGTAGCATTCCTCTAAGCAGATGTCCTTAGGACTGGCCAGGTGGTTGGCTGACTAGAGCAAGGACTCCAGAGCCAGACCACTTAGCTTCACATCCTGGCCTACTGACCAGTCATCTTGGCCAAGACTTAACAGCCATGCACCTTGATCACCTCTTCATAAAATGTAACAAGGATGTTGTGAGGGTTAAATGAATTGACACAGGCCACAGGCTTAAGGCAGCACAGGGAGCCCAGCAAGTACACGACGTCAGCTATGCCACTGCTGCTGCATGTACTAGGAAAGTAAATAAATGGTGTAATCAATCAGATTTCTTGGTAACTTGCCATCCTCTTCCTATTCAGTCATTCTAAAACAATGAGGAAGAGCAGGAACTTGCCCCCTTCAGTCTTCATTACAAGGCTACAGGACGACACTGCAGAGACCAGCTGAATATTTTACTCCCTTAAGGCCTAACCAAGCACAAACTGGCAAGGCAGGCTCAGCCCATACTCTAAATGAGTCAGAGACCACACTGAGCACGGCTCCTCACCTCACTTTTCCGGTCTGCCTCGGAGATGTTGAGGTTGTTTATATTCTGCTCGATAGTTTTGTGTGAGTGCTTCTTCTTTGGCTTTGGAGCCTTTTGGGTTGTTCCTGGTTCACTTGCACTTTTGTCTAAAGAAGGAAAAAGACTGTGAGGACTGCGCTGGAGGATGCAACTGAATTTGCTGATTCAAGTTCCTCAATACTCTCAAGTGAGTGTGACTTAAACATGTACCATTCTCTCCAGCAACAGGCCCCTCTGAGCTACAGCTGATGGAGAACCCAAACTACTTGATTAAGAATTTGGCTTCTAACTGAATTCAATTTCCAAAGATCTCCAAAGTGAGAGCTCACTAGTTGCTGATGCTTCCTCAGTCTAGCCTAAATAAAATTGAAAAGCTTGTATAAGGTCCTTCTCTTTTTCAGAAGAAAACAAATGTGGTGTTTGAGTATCTTCTCATAGACACTGCTGAAAATGTCCGTCTTCACCAGAATGAGGTAATTCTTCCTTGTGACTTCATTCAGTGTACTATTCAAAGAAAAACCAATCGGCTATGCCCTTTAAAAAGCCCTCACCTTACATTGGATCCCCATCCGTGTACCTGTGCCATGGCCCTCTGCCTCTTCTGGAGATGGCACATCTTTTCCCAGCCCCCCGAGGACTCTGTACACATCGGCGTGGACAGCATCCACCCGCACAGCATAGATCTTGGTGCTGGCATCCAGAGTGCCCGCAGCTACCTGGCCAGACAAGCAGAGCTATAATCACGGGGATGCACAAAAAAGAACTGCTGAGCAGGCAAAACACAGAAACATAAAACACAGAAAATACTTTCTCGCCTTTCACAAAAAAATGGCATAGTTCCCTAAGACTGACAGGAATAGAAAGGACAACAGAAAGATAGCTTGTGTCCATTTTGTCAGTTTAGGAAGGAAAGTAAAATGGCTAATAAAATGTCCTACACACAGAAGACGCTGATGCATCTGTAGAATTCTGTGTCTGGCTATGCTGCCTGTCACTCAGCCGCTCAGGGTCAAAAGAGGGCAGGCGCCCATCGCACCTTAAAGTTGGTTAGTTCGGTGTCCTTCTGTCTAAGAATCTCCGACATGAAATCAATCAAGTGCAAACCAAAAGCATTCTTGGTAGTGATTTTCTGGAAAGAGAAAATTGCAGAAAAGTTTGTTATTTATAGCCCAGGCTCATGTAAATGATGCTACTCTGATAGAGGAAGCTCAGTTTTTAAACAGGGATAGCCCACATCTCACCATGGGCATTGCTTCCCACAAACACAGGGGGACACAGCTAAATTCATACATGACCCTCCTCATTCTCAAGGTCTAGAGAGTGAGAGCACACAATCCCTGTTGCTGACTGTGTAACTGTGCACAGGCCCCGTCCTAAGCAGCACATATGGAGGGACTCTGTCAGCCTCAGAACTCAATGAGGCAGGCACTATTCTCATTCTTGTTTTACAGAGGACTCTGAGGTAGAGTGGCTGGGTGATTTGCCATACAGCTTGTAAGTGGCAGAGACAGGATTCTAGCTCAAGCTAGCTTTAAAACTTACAATTAGCTCCTACTCTACTATACGTCCTCTCCAGGACTCACACTGGGAACCCCGAAGCCATGCTGACACACTGCACCTGGCAGACAACCTATCAGGAGGCACACCAAAGGTCTATAAAAAACAGTAAAGCTACACTGAAAATGCTGGCCTTAGGAAGAATAGTTGAAGGATACGCGCAGTTATCATCCATCACGCAGGCTAGATTTCCTTTGCTGAATCTGCACTGAGAAGCCAGCTGATACTCACATTCTCAGTGGATAGTTTGATGCAGGTGGAGTAATGCTCTGTAATCTGTGTGTTTGTAAACTTAGGAATCGTAGCTGAAAAGTCCCCATTCCTAAATGAAAACAAAAATCAAAAATTCTGGCAAGGATCCATGAAACTGTAACTTTCCAAAATCAAGCCCCAGAATCCATGGGGTAGTGTGGCAATGCCAGACTCCATGGCCCCCTCCCTGACCCCATGCTAGGGGCACACTCACCGGCTGGAGGGGGAGGCCAGCAGGCGGGGTGAGTCTGTGCTGAGCTGCAGGTCGAAGGCCCGAGAGCGCCTGCGCTGTTGACGTTCCCGCTCATCGTCATTCTGAGGGAGGTCTTCAAGAACCGGAGTGCCAGGTGTGTTGAGAGGGGCCTTCCGGGGCAGGGGCATGGAGAACACCCGTTTTGACGGTGAGGAGGCACTGTGCAGGTGTCCACGGGTCTCTGAAGAAGAGTCACCCATTGTGATGGAACAAAGCACTTGTTCAAGAACTGTCAACAGGACATTTCCCAGATCTAAAGGGGGATTGGGCCACCATGTGGAGAAGTTCACGCATATCCCACCACGATAGCAGCCAACTCTAATGGTCTATGGCTAGAATCTCTACAGTTTGGGCTTCTTGGAGACTACTGGGTTTCTGGTGCTCCCTTACCCATCCTGGACAAATGTCCACTGTCGTTAACCTAAAGCACCATTGGAATATAAAGGTGGGTGAAAGAAAGTTGCTGCCTCCAATGAGCTCACAAACTACAGAACAACAAACACACAGACCCATGCTCCTGGGCAAGACAGAGAAAAGATAGGGGTGAGGCATGGGCTGTCAAGTCAGGCAGGCTAGGTTCTTAATCCATCAGTGTGCAGAGCAGAAACAACACAGGTGTATAAAATCAGTAGAATGTGCCAAAGAATCACTCACAGATTACTTGCTAACTGCAAAGGGAAAAACGGTCTTTGCAACACAAGATCTAGCAGTTACCACGTTAAGCAAGCAATCAAATGTAGCCTCTCTAAAAATGAAACAACTTGAGGCTGACTCATCTCCTAATGAGACAAAATATGAAATAGCATCAACCATTAAATATTTTTGCCACAGAGGTTTATCCGAATTTAACTAATACTTTCGCTCTAACTTTCAGTTTACAAGAAACACAGGGGTTAGAGAAACAAGTTGAATGACGTCTCAAGGACACAGACAAATTCCGGTTTTGGAACTTAGGACGCTTTACAAGACAACTGGCTTAGTCTCGTAAAAGAGTCAGTGTCAAAAACCAAAGTAGGGAGACTCTTCTTGATTATAAGAAACCAGTCATACAAACTGAAACAACCTCTGAACTTACAGTTTATCCTTGGTCAAACAAAATGAACTATAAAAAACATTTGGGGGATAAATGGGGAAATTTGGACTATAGTCTGTATATCAGATAACATTAAGGAATTGATTTTTATTTTCTTAGGTGTAATAACAATATAACGGTATGTAGAAGCATATCCCTACTTTTAGGAGATGATGAGAAAAAAAGCAAGGGGTGTATGACAGGATGTGTGCAACTTTTAAGTGAATCAGTCAAAAATATGTGTGTGAGCGGGGACAAAGTAAATACTGCCAAATGTTAACAAGTGTTGGATCTAGGTAGTGAGTATAAGCTGTTTATTAAATGTCTTGGCCTTTCAATGTCTCCATGTTTTTGAACATTTTCACGATGAGTAGTCAGAAAACAGACGGCGTAATAGATGGAGATAAATGCTCTGGAGGAAAGTGCAGCCTGGAAGGGGGATAAGGAGGCTAGGGAGTAGAGGTGGTGGCCGGCGGTCAGGAGAGGCTTCAGGAAGGGGGCCTCAGAATCAAGATGGCAGCTACTTGTGGGAAGCTCACGGAAGCAGAGGGAAGGGCAAGCACAGAGGCGGGGATATACCTGGAGTGTCAAAGAGGCCTCGTGGCTGAAGTGGAGTGAGAGGGCTGGGGCAGGCTCTCCAGGGCCTGGTCGAGCAGGGACTCCAACGAGTCAGGATCAGGGAAGGACAGCTGGCTGGGGCACAGAGCCTCACTAACCCGCCACTGCAGAGACTGGCTTTCAGGTGGAGTGAGAAGAGAAATGATTGGACAGTGGTGAGAAGAGGAATAAAGTGACCTAACTTATGCTTTTAGAAGATCCCGATGGCCATTGCAATGAAAACTGACAAGAGGAGAAATAATGAGCAGGAAGACCCTTTGAAAGGCAGCTACCGACAGCCAGAGATGCTGCAACCCTCACCTCCGGGTGTACTTAGTGGTTCTTATCAAGGGAGGCAGGAGGGTCAGGACCAGAGAAAAAGACGTGGGGACAGAAGAGGCTGGAGTGATGGGAGGGAGGGATCACAAGGAAAGTAGGCGGCTCTGGGAGCTGCAAGACAAAGAAACAGATTCCAGGAAGTCTCCAGGACGAACGCAACCCTGGTGACACCTTGATTTTAGACTTGACTCCAGAACTGCAAGAGAACACACTGGTATAATTTTAAATCTCCTCTTCATCCATCCTCCTTTTCACCACGTCCAATCAATTCCCCCCTCACTCCACATAAAGGATATGATGGTGGCTCAGACCAGAGAGGTGACAATGGAGGTGGTAAGAAGTGGCCAGACACTGGATGTAGTTTCCTGATCTCCTGACAGATTACATGTGAGCATGAGGAAAACAGAAGAGTCAAGGATGACTCCAAAGGTACCTAGAACAGCTGAGGAACAGGGTGGCCATGACCTGAGAGGGACACTGCGGGTGATGCAGCTGTGGCAAGGGAGCGAGGCTGGCTGTCTGGATATGCTGGGCTTTGGATGCTGAGTCATCATCCCACTGGAGTACATGGCAGATATGTAAGCCTAGAGTTTGGGGAAAGTCTTAGGCTGGACACATAAGTTTGGATGCCAAGAGCATACAGAGGGTATTCAAAGCCTTATGACTAGATGAGAACTGCAAATAAATGAACACAGATGGCAAAGTGCAGAAGGCTGAATCCTAGAATACTTCAAAAGTTTCAAGAAAAGAATTAGGAACCAGCAACGAGATGGGGAATGTGCAACTAGCCAAGTAACGAGGAACCCTACAAGTCCGGTGATAAACATTTCAGGGAGGAAGGAGTATGACTGTCAAATGCAGCTGACAGGTCAAATTAGATCAGGGCCAGAACTGATCACTGGACTTAGCCACCTATGGGTGATGGAGGATATTGACAGGAGCAGTTTTTCTAGATTAGCAGGGAGAAGATGAGAAGTCAAACGAACTGAGATTCCATAGAAGATGGGAGAAGAGAAACTGGACACAGCAAACAAAGAAAAAGGAATCAACTGAAAATGGAAGGAGAGAGATTAGGGGAGGCAGCTGACAGGGAAATAAAGTCAAGAAAGTAATTTTAAGATAGAAAAGACCCCAGAGCTTGGTAGAATGAATGAAACAAAGAGATTGTATTAGTTTCCTATTGATGCTGCAACAAATTATAACAAATTTGGTGGTTAAAAACAACATAAGCGTATTCTCTTGCCGTTATGGAGTCAAGTCTAAAACCAAGTTGTCAGCAGGGTTGCAACCATCCTGGAGGCTTTCAGGAAGAATCTGTTTCTTTGCCTTTTCAGCTTCCAGAAGCAGCCTACTTTCCTTGGCTGTGGTCCCTCCCCACCATCATTCCAGCCTCTTTTTTTCATCCTCAAGTCTCCTTCTCTGGCACTGACCCTCTTGCCTAAGAACCATTGTGATAACACTGGGCCCACTGAGATAATCCAGGATAATCTCCCATCTCAAATCCATAATCACATCCATAAAGTCCCTTTTACCATGAAAGATAACATTCACAGATTCCAGACATCTTTTTTTTTTGGGGGGGGGGCATTATTCAGAGAGATTCTACAGAAGAAAGAATTGAAGCTTCTGAACAATGTATTCATTGTTCCTTTGCTGAAAGCACAGAGCCAAATCACAGCAACAGGAGCGCAGAGAACACAGGCACAGATGCAGGTAGGGAGCAGGTGAGATGGTGGACTATGAATGTTCTCTTTTGTATTTATTATTTTTTTTAGGCAAGGCAACCCTTGGTTGACCTGAGTTTACAACCCCTTATTATTTTTTTATGCCTACAGCACCTAGTCTCCCTAGGTGGTCTCCTATCCAAGTACTAACCAGGCCTGACCCTGCTTAGCTTCCGAGATCAGATAGGATTGGGATTGTTCAGGATGGCATGGCCATAGACCTGGATGTTCTCTTTTGATTGCTTTTCTTTTTGTAGTAAAATAGGAAGCAAGTCAAACCCCTGAAACTCCACAGCTAAGGGTGAGGTCTGGGGAGGGGATTTCAGGGGAGAAAGGAAGAATGAAATATTCATCCACGGGGAAAGTGAGTAAGCCAGGGAAATACAGCATAACTGCCAGGCAGGCTTCGGTCCCCTTGACCATCAGGTGCACCGGGCAGAGCAGGCGGAACTGGAATTTAGCAGGGCTGTGAGTGTCAAGTGTAAGTAAGGAAGCAAGAGGACAGGGGTTGCGGGTGTATGAGGGAGGGCTTACACTGACCGACCATGGCCTGTAAGCTGAGCAGAGGGTGCAAGGTCATGAGATGAGAGGAGCAAGAAAGAATATAGGTCTGCAGGGTCGAAAGATTGTTGGAGCAGGGGAACGAGTTGGAGAGATAAGAGTGGTACAGAGAGGGGCTTTAAAACTGAAATGACAGTGGAGCAGCTATCGATAACGACATGGCCTAGGGTATGACTATGGTAGTGTGTGTGGTGGCCTATTATAGTTGGGAGAAACAAGATCATTGGAAGAGACAGATGAGGAAACTGACAGACCTTGGGGGAACATTTCCAGATTAAGAATCGAAAGGTTTAAGCAAGTACACGCCCTAAGTGTTTGCTTCTTCATCCTACAAATGAGAATAAGAATATGTATTTCAGCTGGCTCAGAACTGGTGATATGAAATATATATATATATATATATATATGCACAATATAACACATATTTTATAGGAACATATTAAAAATAGTGATACACACTAAACACTAATATGGTTCCCCATGTGAGGGGACGAAAACAGGAGTGAGGAATGGGATAAAAGAACTAAAAATACAAGAACTTTGCATGTTCCTCTCATAGCTTCCTATAAGCTGAAGATCAACAACATAACTCTCAGCTGAGGTGAAAAAAAAAACAAAAAATAAAGTAAAAATAGAAAGGAGAGAGGCAAGAGACAGTTTTAAAGACTGAATCAAGAGGATTTGTGACTATTTGGATGTGGGTGCTGCAAGGTAAGAAAGGAGCTGGACCCTGGGAGAAGAGACCTGAACAGAAACAGGAAGCACCAAAGGAGGAACTTGTCTAAGAGGGAGGCTAAAGATGGGAATCAAAGAATGGTTGGATTCTGGAGGATAAGATGGGACCTCCTTTTATTTTTCTCATTGCCTTGACATCATACATTTGTTCATTCAACAGACCAAATGGTTACTGAGCTCGAAAATGCTTGTTGCGTCCACTTCCTCAGTCCTATTCATTTTTAGCTCCCTCTGCTCTGGCTCGCATCTCAATCACCTTATGTAAACTGCTTTATCACCACCACCCACAACTTCCATGTTGCCAAATCCAGTGGCCACTTTTCAGGCATCATCTCTCTTAATGTTCGACAGTATGTGAAACAGTTGACAACCTCTTGCTTCTTGAAACACTCTTGGCTCATATACTACTCTCTTCTGAGTTTTTCTGGCTCTTCCTTCTATCAGGTCCTCAGTGTTTTCTCTGCAGGCTCTTCCTAGCATTCTCACCTGTTCCCATGGTTTTACGATTTGCTATGATGATGCCCAAATTTCTCAGTCCAAGAGCCGCTTTTCTGAGTGGCAAACTCTTATCTACGTGTTTCTTGACCCCTCCACCTGTCTCTCGGGTAAGTCATTTATCATGTCCAAAATGTAACTCTGAAGTCCCTAAACATCTTACAAAGACCTACAAAGGCCCTGCCTACGTAAGAGATATCACTCACTGTTTAGTCATGATGTCCTAGCCTAAGACAAGCTCCCTACTTGACTGACCTTTTAAGGACTTTCTCCTCAGCCTAGGACACCTTCAGTTTCTGCTCAAGTCTTCCCTGAATCCCTAATCTAAAGGGGCCCCACGCTGTTATTCTTAGTCACAGCACTCAGTCTCACCTGTAAATGATTTCATTTGTTTATTGTATGTCTCCCCAACTGGAATACAAGCTCCAACAGGCCAGGATCTTACCTGTTTATTTCTTTACTGTATCTCTACATCTGACAGATAGTTTGGGCCAAAGGGAGCACTCAATACTTGTTGAATAAATGTAAAAATAAATGCATGCGTGTTAAGCATACAGCGGTATCCACAATACTTTCATGGCCCTGGACTAATGTGCCTTCTAGGGAACCACTGTTTTAACGAGTCACCGGGCACAGTAGAGGAATCCAAGAAAAGAGGAGTCCCACCTCCGCCCGCGAACAGAGGCACCGCCCGCCGATTGGCGGGCGCACCGCTGGCCCTCCCTTCCCCCCGCATCAGGCTCCGGGCCGGCGGAGAGCAGGGCCAACGACAGGCCGAGAGCACTGCACTTCTGCTCAAGCCCGCCCGCCAGCCCTATCCGTGGGCCCCCCGCCTCGCCCCGGACCTTCCCCGCCGCGCCTCCGCCTGCCCAGCTCACCTGGGCAAGGAGGTCCCATCTTGTCCTCCACGTCTCCGCAGTTGATTTTAAATCGCGCGCCGAGACACCAGATCGCGTAACGGCCTCGCTTACGTCACAAGTGGGCGGAGCCGGCGATGCGCCTGCGTAGACCGCCCGGTCCTCCGCGCGAAAGGGGGCGCCAGGGGCAGCGCGGAAGTGAGACGTCCGGAAACCGGGTCTTGGGGCTCGGGTCCTGTGGTGGGTTGAAGGAGGTCCATGGAACCCTGGGGTGGTATGAAACGCCCTCTTTTCGTGTGCTAGACCCGGAGCTGGGCCTTCAGCGTGGAGCAGACCCGGCGAGGGCTCTGCTTTCACGGGATGGGCTTGCTGATGGGAGAGGCAGGTTATCAGGAAACAGGTTAATTTCCGTGTGCTGTGACGGCAGACTACGCTAAGGAGGTTAGGGACAGGTGTGGGACGCTGCTGACCCGGAACCGACCCCACCATGAGCGGTGCAGACAGGGGAGGAAGGGTGCAAAATGTGTGTACATGTTTTAAAATGAAGGCCATCGTTTTTATTCAAATTCTTAGGAAAAGCTTCCTGGCTTTCTCCCGCTCCTTCAAAAAAGCAAAGGTTAAGGTCGGAAGTGAGGCGGGTGCAAGGTGCCGCCTATCCATTCAGCTTCATCTGGTCCCAAGAGTTGTACTAGGGGTGGGAAGGCCCGGGCAGTATCTCCAACTATTCCTAGAACAACCGTAATTCTTTATAACTCATGTCTGGCGTTTTATAGTGTTACTTTCTCAAGGGTGCTGTTGGCACTCAGGGACTCCTGCCCTCCGTGTAGGCCTGTTCAGCATCCCTAACTAACACTCCCCACTAAATGCCATCAGTGTTCCTTGGTCAATTTGGCAACCAGAAAACTAACTACTCTTCATGGAAAACCACTTTTTAAGCCTACTTGTTTTTTTGTGTGAACTTGTTCTCCCAGTCACCTTCAGATCTTTAGCGAAGGCAATGTGGGATAGAGGAAAGAATACGGGGTTACAGTGTTGGGCTCAGCGAATGTTACCAGCCACCCCAAAACCAAAATCAGCACCCTGGAGCCATCGTGGACGCCTCCCTCTCCCTCACTCTCCACACACAATCCATTGCTGAGCTCTTTTTACTTCTGTGGGAGCTATAAAAAATTCTTTCCTTCATACCTCCTAAGTTTTTGTAGCTGGGCTAATACTCTGAGTTGGAATAACAGGAGAAAATCAAATTATTAATGCATGCCCTTGGGAATTCATACAAGCATGAAAATTCAAAGACTCAGGCAACACTGGTAATATTTTTGGACAAAGGAGAGAGAGGGAGGGGCTGGTATTAGATTTTAGAAACGAGAATCGACTACTTATAGGTAGTTGAGGAAGAGCAGAACATACGTGGCAGGAAAATTCTTACCAGGCAACTCAAACAATGGGACAAGAGGTGTTTAGCTAACCGGCTTGGAGTCTACCTGATTAATGCTAGGATGAAAATTTCTTGGGATTAAGCCAAGGCTCCCTTCCTAAAGCAAGTTTTTCTATCTGAATTTCTTAGGCAAGAAAGGAGGGGGAGGGCAAAGGTTCTTTGAGTCTTATTTCTTAATAAACAGCTTAAAACCAATATCCAAAAAAGAAGCTTCAGGGTGCCAAAATTTTGGTGCCCTGTACTTCCTAAAAATTTCTTCAATCCTGCATCTTTTCATCCATAGCACTCTCTCACTGATTGGCTGCATACCCACACCCGCCCTTACCCCATTCCTGTTGGGCCCAGGGTGGTGGTGGCTAGTAAAAATCTGACCTGTCCCTTCTTCCCCAAAGTTTAAAACCATTCCAAAGTTCTATGGCTATGGGAACTTCTACCATGATCTAGAAGGCCCTGCATGGTCCCATCTCCACAGCCTCTCCAGCCTCATCTTGTGTCTTGTCCCCCTTGCTCCCTGACCTCTGGTCATTTGGGCCTTCTTTCAGACTTGCCCTCACTGTGCCCACTCCCAGCACAGGACCTCTGCACATGTCATGTCCTCTATGTAAGACCCTCTCCATCCCTATCTTTACCCAGTTGGATCACATCACTTCCTTAGGGAGGCTTCCCTTGATACACTCAAGTGTCCTTAGTAAAACTTGTCACCTGTGCAATTTTATATGCACTAGGGTGATTATTTCATGGTCTCCAAAGATGAAGCCATGTCTTTGCTCACCATTGTTTCCCTAGTGCCTGGTGCTAGCCGCGGACAGAGCAAGCACTTAAATTTGTATTGAATGAGTTATGTTGTAACACAAGTTCAAATGCTAGATTGAGCATCTTCTCCGGGCCTCATTTTCTCCCCCATTTATGAAACAGTGATAAGAATACCCTCTTTCCTTGGGCTTTGTGAGGAATTAGGTAGTAGATGAAACTCCCATGAACACATGGGCTCAGTGTATGCTAGGGTCCCTGTCATTTCACTCATCCACTCTGCAGTGTGCATGTGAGAGAGTGAGCCTCTTGGGTTCCATGTCTGCACCAACTAAGAGCAGTGGGTTTGGAAAAGTGGTAAGTGGAACAAAATCAGGAGCCTCTGAAGAACTGGCTTGAACTTCCTGGCAGAAGATGCTATGAAGTGACCCATTAGGTGAGGCATGAGGCTGTTTGATGGGTGTAATAGCACCTCCTTAGCTGACTGCTTGGGGCCCTGTGTGTCGGGAAACAGAGCTGGCTCCACCTCCTGCAACTCTGGGCCAGCTCACCAGGTGCAGGCAGGCCTTTTACTTCCTGCCCTGAATGCTATTTTTTGTTTTGGGGGTTAGTACTATGGAGGAGGGTGCCAAAAGATTGAATGATTTATCAGTGGTGTGCAAAACTCCATTCTCCAGGCTGTACAAAAAGAAAGTAGTTGGGCCCCTCCCTTACTCCTTGTCAGCAGAAAAGCCATTCTGGGGCCATTCTCCTTCCTCATTTCACTTCTCACTGAGGTTCTACTTACCCAAGGTAAATGCAGACAGCCTTGGTTTAGGTGAAAACAACCATGTTGTCAGCTGGCTACCTAAGCAAATGAGCTTTTGGCTTCAAATCTGCCCTGACCTTCCAGCCCGGCTGGCTTATATCACAATGTAGTTCATAATATAAACTGCACAATCGCTGGGGCTCAACGGCACATAGTTGAAATGGCTTTATATTCATTTTGGCCTCTGAGCAAATGACTTTAATTTTGTATGTAATATGAAATTCCTGACCTCCTAAAGACTGGGCTAAGAACCAACAATTTCCGTCTTCTGGAATTTCCAAACAACATACCACCCTTTATGTTAAAATTAATACAGTACCTTTGCTTTTCAAAGCACTTTCAGCCCTATGTCCTGTTTGTGCTGGATGGCTCCTAGGACAGGTGCTTTCCTCCAGGCTCTGTTGTTTGCTAGCTGTGTGACCTTGGGGAATCTGTGCACCCTTTCTGTGCCTCAGCTTTGTAATAAATAAAATGGAGAAGACAAAGCACCCACTGTGTGGGGTTCTAGTGTGAGGCTTAAATGACTTAGCAGATGTGAAGCATTTAGAACAATGTTCAATGAACGCTAATATTTCCAGTAACTGCTATTCTATCCTAGGTGCCAGCCAGGTATTGTTTTAAAATAAAGCTCAGCTTTTGAAATATCTAGAAGTTTCCACTTTCATTGTAAGAATATTCCCAGAGCACTACAGCACTATGCTTCCGTTACCACTTGTTTTCTGTATACCTCCTTATGCCTGCTGCCCCACTGGAGCTGTGCTGACCATTGCGTTTTCTTCCTTGCCTCTTACTAGACTAGAAAACCCCAGTCCTAACACATATCACCTTCTCTCTACATGACAGATGTATGCCCTCTAGAGCTTATGCATGTTGTTTGTAGCCACTAAGATCTTTTAATTTGGCTGACATTTTGGTTTGGGTACCATTAAAATGAGTAACTTATATGTTTCTTAACATTCTGAATTATCCCTTCCTGGCTACTGGCCAGGCTGCTGCGAGATCACAGGGTAAATAGGTTTAGGATCCACTGAGTAACACTAGGACGTGCTAGATGAAGCCATCTGGGTAACATGAACTTCTGGGGAACAGGTATGTGAGCATGCTGATCAGCTGTTACTGCACAGATTGCAACTGATATAGAAATTGCTTCCTTTATTGATTTAGAACAAAACACCAGCAAATTATTTTCTAAACAAAAAGCATATGGATGTTTGTAAAACACCAAAATCCCACCATCATGGAACCAACCATCACTGCATCTTAACTTGAAAGCAGTACCGGCAGATATCAGCAGACAACATGGGAGCACAGCAGCTATTGTGCAGTAGGAGTCTCAAATATTGACTGGCATCATCTCGGACATTTGTAATATATTTTTGGTGAGGGGACAGTGTGGATTCTACAACCAAAGCACACAAAGCCAGCAACTAGACCTCCATGAGGTTAAGCTTCTTCTCCCTAGCAGATCTTCTTGGCATGCAAAGTAGAGACAGCATTGGATTTCTAAAACAACCACACTCACAACCATCGTCATATTTCCTAACACTCCTCAGGATGCCCAGGGGTTTAAAGAATGGAAAAAATACACCAATCACATTTCCAGAATCACAACTTTCTTTGAACTGACTGCTTTTGCAGTCCCTTCCTGTCCAGCCCTGCCAGTGGTCCTCGATTGTGATGACCTTGCCTTGCAAAACTGCAAACATAGTTCAAATAATCCCTTTGTCATCTCTGAAGAAAATACAAAGGCATTGCCAGACTGAGAAAAAGCACAGCTACACATGGTAGCTAAATCTTTCCATTTCACAAACTAATGGCTCCTCCCAGAAACACCAGAAATAATTGTTCATCTCAGAGCCCCCTTCCCAATTGTCCTCGTTAAGGATTTTATAATGTTGCTTCTAGGCACAAAGAAGGTCATTAGATGCTGGCTAATTTTAGCAAATACATTATCTCAATTATCGGACAGGTCACTACTGACTTAAAATCTCTGTGAATCAATGCCAAAAAAGTATTTGGATGGTACTGGAATTTTTTTCAGATGCATAAAAACAGCTGTCATGAAATTTGGGCTGAATTAAGAAAACAAAATAAACACCTCTGTTATATCTTCAAATAGTGAAGGTCAGAAAAATTACATCCTAAAATACAAGAAGTAATGAGTTGGATGGAGGTATCATCTGGTTCTCTTGTTTCCAGTGTTGACACAAAACACAATTTCACAGGCCCCTTGTTTGGGTTCTCAACTTGTTAGCAGCAAGATCCTCCCATAACAGCCGTTCCCCTGGGCTCTCTGAGTCACGACAATGAAAGTTAGGTCAAGAGAAGGAAAGCCTCCGAAGACCCACCCTAGACTAGGCCCCATCGGAGGGCGTCTTCATGACAGCTTCACGTGCTCTTTCGACTGTCATAATCTCCCACAGCCCCTACTCGCAAGGTGAGGTCACATACACCACCGATGTATCTAAAAAAAATAAACTCTTTTGCAACCCGAGGGATCAGAAATACCTTCTGCCCGTCTTTAATGGCCTTTACATTAACATGCCCCGGCCAATGGGGTCAGGGCAGACCTTTCACCCGGGTCAGAAGGCTATGGAACTCTTCCACTGCCTGGGAATGTGCCACGGGGTTAAGCACCAGGTGTCGGAAGAGGTTGACAGGCTCAGCATTCCGAAATGTCTTGGGGATGGGGATGGTCAGGGGCAGGAAGCTATTACCAATGAGGAAGTGATGGAGGGACCTCTGCTGGAGACCCCGACCCAGGAACCAGAGGATGTCCTGGAGTCGCTGGGAGAGCATGCTGTGCTGCCAGTCTGTGAGGGGCAGCCGCAGCAACAGGTGCATGAGGGCTGTTTTGAAGTGGTAAGAGGTGAGGATGGGACGGGACGCTCCCTGGGGCAGGCTCTGAAGGTCCCGGAGACTTAAAATGATCTGGAGGCATTTGAGGTGACACGTGTTCTCGGGAGCAAAACGCCCTACAAGCTTCAGAAACAAGTGCTCACAGGCTGCAAAGGACTCAGGCCAGTCAACACTGGTGAGCTGTTCCTGCTCGGAAGCCTGGCTTACCAGGTAGACCAAGGTGTCTTCCCGCTGCACCCCCAGGACCAAGCGGATTGAGAGAAAGCGGCCTGAGCGATAGTCTAGCCTGAGCTTGCAGGACGTGGTAGATGGTGGGAGGCTTAGCTGAAAGTCATACTTGTGGGCCACTAGGGCCCAAGCGTTGCCCACCATATTCCGGAACCACTGTGCAGTCTTGCACGCATCCAGGTGGGAGCCAGTACAGAGTGCCGCCTTGATGGAGCTGCTACACTTGCCCAGAAGGGCTGAGTGGTCCTGGTGGTGGTGCACCAGGCAAAGCACGTCCCCCAAAAGCTTCTCCCGCTTACACACACATTCCGACTCCACCAGCACACTGCCACAGCGGCGGCCCAGGGCCGGATCTTTCATCTCCAGCACAAACATAGTGCCCTGCGGGGGGACGATGGGCACCAGGATATCAAATTTCTGGGTCTCGTGGAGAGTACCCCATTTCTCAAAGGCAGCCCCGATGCCCAGGCAGTCCTCCAGCTGTGGGTGAGCCTCCCGGCGGCTGAGCACCCGGCAGGCCTCAATGAGGTCATCCACGAAGCTCTCCACGAACTCGCACGTGCAAGGAAGGTCACGGACGACGTTCTGGACATAGTGTCTGTAAAACGATTCCAGGGTCTCCTGTGAAGGGAAGTCGGCAAGCCAGTTGTAGGAGGTGATGGGCACCCGCCGGACTTCCTCCTCTGCCTCCTCATCACTGCTGGAATCAAAGGCTGGCTCAAGTTGCATGTTCTGTCGCAGGAGCTCGAAGATAAGAAAGAGGCAAAAGAGGCCGGCATTCCACAGGTTTCCTAGCATCCAGCTCAGCGGCCCCTCCTGGCCATCGGCCTGGAACGGCCATCCCATGTCCTTCTTCCCCAGCACTAACTGGTCACTGGATGTGTCTCCTCTCCAGAAGTTCTCTGCCTTCTGCTTCTGCTCAGCTGCTCGCTTTCTCTCTTCAAACTCTATCTCTAACTGGCGCATCTCCTCACTCATCCGCTTCTCCAGCTGCCGACTTCTGGCCAGTGTGTCCAGGTCCATCCGGTCACTGACCATCAGGGGGTGGTGGACAACATACATCACTGCCAAGAACAGAAGGCTTATCACAGCCATGGAGGTCTCTGCATCTGGAGAAGTAGGGGTGGGAGTCAGAAGTGGATCTTCGGGGCTCATCTGCTCTCCGGTGCATATTCCCCAGAGCCCTGGAACCCCCAAATCCTGGGGGTCAACTACTCAGGATGAACAGAGAGCTCACAGAGCTGGGGCTTGACAGAGCCAGGGTGGTCTGCCCGGGAGGAGGTTTAGGAGAAAGAGGGGCAGCAGGATATACCACTCAGTCTCTCTACTGCTTTCCTTCCACATGGCCTGGGTAGTATTTAGGTTTCCAGAGTGTGGACATGGGACTGTTTTCATTCTTGTGTAGAATGGAGAGGGGGACCCCACTGGTAGGGTGGCCTCACCCGAATCATCAGTCCACCCCGGGCACCAGGCATGCCCTGCTAACCCCAGAGACTCCCTTTCACGAGCAGGAAGCACTAGTCTGCCTGGGCAACACCTTTCCTCTTGCCAGGCAGTGGGCCCCAGGCCCCACCTGTAGCATCCCTCTTACTCTGTGACTTCACAATTCTCATTCTGCTAACCCGGTGTCATCAGACTGCTCAGCCTCTCCTCCTCCCTTGTCCCAACCCCCAATGGGGCCAGGAAGGCTCAGTGCTCCAGCCACTTCTCCGCTGCTTGCTGCTACCCACAGGCAGGCACAGCTGCACCTCTTAGCCAAGGAACCAGGTGCCCAAGGCCACCTGAAGGCGGGCAGTAGTCGGTTCCTCTGCCTCCCCACCCACCGCAGAGGTTGAAGCTGCTGGGTTTACCGAGGTCATGAAGGACCCAGTTGCGCGGGCGCTGAAGCCTCTCCTCCCTTTGGAACTTGGCTTGCTCAGGCTCACCCAATTCCTGTCAAAATTTACAAGATATATGGGGCTTTGGCTGAAACAGAGTGCCTCCCATTCATAACTTCCCCCAAATTCAAGTCCCAGAGATCTGGACTCTCACCCGCCCACCCCGGGAAAACCCCCGGGGCCAGGTTCCTCACCTTCGGTGTCAGCAGGAACAGGGTCTTAGAGAGATAGAGTGGCCTGACGGTCCCCGCCTGCTTCCTGGCGGCGTGGAGGCTCCCTGTTCCTCGCCAGGTCCTCCTGAGGGAGTGGCCCCGCTCCCCTCTCTTGGGGAGCACACCATGTCTGTCTTAGTGTCCGGTCGTCTGTGCACGGCCCGCCACTGAGAACACACCGAACCGCGCGCCGATCCGAGGGCGCCAGCACAGCATCGCGACTACAGCCGTCCAGGCCGCGCCCAGCGCCACCAGGCCCCGCCCTGAATCACGAGGCCCCACCCCACCATCCAGGCCCCGCCCAGCGCTACCAGTACCCTCCTACCTCGCCCAGCCACACCCTGCTCATAGCTTGTGCGGAGCTGGGTCTTGGGGATGCAGTGATCTCATCGCGCACACACGCCCTCCGTCCCCGCCCCAGAGTTTGTGTGCAGAGCCTAGGGGCTGCGGCCCCAGACCTACCACTGAAGGGTGCTCATGCTGCAGCTGCTCAGCTCCTCTGGGGTGGCGCCAGGGAGCACTACGCTGGCTGTATCACCTTCACTCCTCTCCGTTCAGCCAGGAATATGCGTAGTGGGAATTTAGGTGTGAGAGTGACGGTGGCATAACTCAGAATTGACAGGTAAACAGTATTTCCACTTCGGGCTGGCCCTGAGCAAAACGGTGCAGGGGATATGTGTTGTCGGCATCCCTAATGGGCGGGAATCCCAGCCCGCCCCCAGACTCAGACATCTCGCAGTAACCCCTATTCCTATCGCAGTGGCTCTCACTGAAGGATCACACGGCTCCAAAGACCTTGCTTGAGGCCTTGCTTTCCATTCACTAGCCACATGGGAATAATAACCCTAAATCTACAAAGCTCTGCTGAAGCGGGTCCATATAAGAGAGAACTTTACAAAGTGTGGAGGCAGGACAAGGCTTGGGGTAGACTAAGGAATACCAGCAGAATGGGGTTCCTGAGAAGTATCTGTGAAGTATCAGTATGAGCTCCCAGCCTTCTTTCCACTGTCGTCTATCCCAGGGGAAAATAAAGTGGTGACCTCTTGATACTTGCTAAAAGTCCTGCTAAAAGACAAATTTCAGTTCTCCTTATCGTGGCAATGCAGAGGGGACCTCAAACAACTTGGGCCACACTTCCAAAAATATTGTCTTAATCACAGAGGAGGAAAGACTATTCTAGATGAGGGTAACTAAAGTTTCAAAGTTCCTCTTTATAAACTTGCACAACAAAGAATACCCTACAGGCTGCCACTAAGTATTAGTACATTCAAGCAGTTGTAATGAAATTCTTTATTTTAAAATTTATGATAAGACAATGTCAGGATGAAAAAAAAAACCCACCACATTTAAGAGTGTGGAAGTCAATGGTGTTTAAAGACATGTGTTTAAAGATGTATGTTTATGGTCAAGTAAGGATTTGTTTCAAAGGTGATTGTCGAATTGGAAGGCATTTGTTAATCCATAGTCTGTAGAGAAATGAACTTGTTGTTAACATGAATTAGAGACCTCAAGCTACAGAACTATTAATCCATTTAAAGATCATACTTTGATCACAAAAGCCATCACAGTGGTGAGAAGAGTTGCTCAAAGACTTGAGAACATTGGGAGAAACACCAATAATCAAAATTTTTTTTTAAGGCAAGCGATTTGGGGTGGTTTTCCTTGGCTCTTGATGAATTGACAGATATTACTGATATAGCCCAGTTGTTGCTGTTTATTCCAGAAGCCAAAGGAGGCTTTGCAGTTACTGAAAAATTAGACTGTGAATAATCTGCATAAAACAATCACAGGCAAGAATATTTCAAAGAAGTTGAGAAAACACTAATTCAGCACAACCAGAAATGGAACCTGCTATATACCTGCCAATGTATTGCAACAGATGGTGGTAAAAATGGATGTGGAGCTGGAGTTATTTGACTTAGCTTTACTTCAACCCTATAAGCTATATGTTCAGCCCTAGGTCAGGAGGCATTTACCATCCAATACGCAAGTTACCAAGGGGCCTTGGGTGACCAAACACTCCTCTTTCCCAGCTCCAAGAGTTCAAGCATCCTGAGGGCTTCCTGGACACATTTAAGTTCTCAAGTCTTGCTCTCATTTCTCATGTTCCTTAACCCCTGCCCATGGCACCTCTAGCAGGCACACCTCTCCTCTTGCTCCACTTCCTGCCATCACCTCTCAGCTGTACTCCCTGTCTCTGGTCTCCCTGCCTCCACTCTCCCACCATTCATCTTACCTTCCCAGCTCTGTGAGGAAGCTCCTGTGTAGAGGGTCTGAAATAATAAGATGGCCTGCTTTTGAGACTGGCGAGGCCAGACAAATCAGTTCTCTTCTCTGGGCCTCGATTTCTTCATTGGTAAAGTGGAGAACATTTGTAGATGTCATAGGGCTTATGAGGATTAAATGAGATAATGTATCCTAAACTGGTACTTTGCAAATGGTTGCCACGTGATATATAATTTTGCTTAATCTAAATTTGGTCCCTCTCATCAAACAGCTGCTATAAAACTGCAACAAACAAACTAACCCCCAAACCAGAAACCTACTATGGTTTCCTATTGCTTCCTAGCTTAAAGTAAAACCTCTTTACAATGACATTATTTTTTCAAGAGATTGTAAAATTATATCTACCCTAATTGTATCCCACGGTTCCAGTCTTTACATTTGCCCTGCACTCGGCTGAACTGAGCTCTTAACAGTCCCTGAGGCATGTCTCTGTTCTTCACCTTCATGCTTTTGCTTTTTCTTTATCCCCAGACATCTCCCCCACACCCTGCCTCAACTGAAATCACAGCCAGCCTTTTACATCAGAGGTCTCATGTGGGAAGTGACTTCTCTGATCATCTCAGATGCCCCCTTGTGGCACTGACTGCAGTCTGCTTTTTAAATTGCAGTT
The DNA here is from genome assembly GCA_004027375.1 of Macroglossus sobrinus. Lineage (NCBI taxonomy): Eukaryota > Metazoa > Chordata > Mammalia > Chiroptera > Pteropodidae > Macroglossus > Macroglossus sobrinus. Next base: position 720,139 of record PVKZ01000296.1, read on the forward strand.
GTATGTTTTATTTCTCCTGCAAGACTGAAATTTCTCAAGGGTTCTAATTGCATCTTGCTTTTCTCTGAGTCCCCAAAAGTGCTCATGGAGTTTTTTGTACGTGTATTTGAGAGGAGACTAAATGAAATGACAGGTCTTCAGGTAGAGAAATAATAGGTCCAGGAGCCTGGGCAACCCTATGTCCAGGTCTGGGGCCAGAGAGTATTGAATTCTGAAGGCTATCCTTGGAGAGAGGCTGCATACTGGGGCACACTGGATTAGCACAAAAACTAGGCCCAACTTGGCCACTAATGTCCCCCAAGGACCTGTGTCTATCAGAGTATTCCCAGGTCCCTCAGCTTCTTGGGCATAATGCTGTTAATTTTTTAAATATAATTTTATTGAGATCTAATTTATATACTATATAATTCTTCCACTTAAAATGTACAATTCAGTGATTTCTTAATCTGTATTGTGCGCCAATCACTAGGCTAACTTCAGAACATTTTCATCACCCCAGCAAGAAAACTTGTTCCCATTAATAGTCATTCCTGATTCTTCCAAGATCCCTGCCTTGAACTGTAATATACTTTCACTTTTCTATAGATTTGCCTATTTTTCACACTTCGTATAAATGGAATCATACAATGTGTGGTCTTTGGTGACTGGCTTCTTTCATTTGTTAAATTAAATGAAGAAGCCATTACACTGAAGTGGTTCTAATGCCTTGGCAGCCTATGTAAGCAAACCAAACCTGAGCCTGGACGTGCCTCAAGGACTTTAAGAAATCAAGGACAGTGAACCACAGAAAGCCAGCTAGCCAGTCTTTTCCAAGTACGGTAAAAGCCTAAGCAATAGCCCCCAAACTAATTTTCTTGCTTTGCTTCTACATCGTCTCTAAAAATCTTTCTTTTAGCTCCTGTTGGTGGAGCACTCCTAACCACTCTGGCTTGGTGCTGCCCAATTTGAATAGATATTTTGCTCAAGTAAATTCTTAAAAATTTAATATGCCTTGGTTTACCCTCTGGCATCCTAAGCATGTTGAGATTCATCTATGTTATAGCATGTATTGGTACTTCATTGTTTTGGAGGGCTGAATAAATAGTCCATTATATAAATCTACAGTACTACAATTTGTGTATTAATTAATCAATTGGTGGACATTGGGTTGTTTGCATTTTTTGGCTTATGAATAGTGCTTCTATGGACATTTGTGTACAAATTTTTGTGTAGACATGTATTCAATTCTCTGAGTAGATTCTTAGGAGTGGACTTGTTGGGTCAAATTATAACTCTATGTTTAACTTTTTTGAGGAACTGCCAAACTATTTTCCTAATGGCTGCACCATTTTACATTCTCATCAGCCATGTATACGAGTTCCAATTTCTCAATATCTGCCAACATTTGTTATTGTTCATCTTTATTACAGCCATCCTAGTGGTATGAAGTAGTGTCCCAGTGTGATTTTGACTTGCATTTCCTTAATGACTAATGATGTTGAGCAGTTCTGCATGTGCTTACTGACCATTTGCATATTTCCTTTGGAGGAATATCTGTTCAAATCCTTTGCCCATTGTAAAATTGGGTTACTTGTCTTGTTGAGTTGTAAGAGTTCTTTATATAATCTGGATATTAGTCCCTTATCAGTCTTTTCACTTTCCAGATGATGTCCTTTAAAGCATAAACATTTTAAATTTCAATTAAGTCTAATTTATCTTTTTCTTTTGTTTGTGCTTCTAGTGTGATGTCTAAGAAACCATTGCCTAACCCAAGGCAATGAAGATTAACCTGTCTTCCTGTAAGAATTTTACAGTTTTAGCTATAACATTTAGGCCTATGACCCATTTTGAGTTAATTTTTGTGTATGCTATGAGGTAGGGATGTAAATTTATCTTTTTGCAGGTGAATATTTAGTTGTCCACATCATTTGGTGAAAAACCTCTTCTTTCCTCATTGCATTATCTTGATACTCTAGTACCAAATCATTTGCCTATAAATATGTGAATTTATTTCTGGACTTTCAATTCTATTCCATTGACTTTTATGTTTATCTTTTAATCTTACAGTAAACTGGTTTAAGCTTCATTCTACATGTTACAAGAACAACAGCATCTCCGCACTGCCGGGTGTCTGGGAATTCTCAGGATCATATTTTCCCATTACCTCTTGTACCAATTTCTTGTTTTAAATGAATTCTCTCGGGGACTTGTCTTCTATAACCTAGTCCTTCCCACTTCATTTCAACTTTCCATGGCACAACCTTCATTCCTTAATCCCCTAGAGTAATGAACACAATGATTTGTGGCAAACTCCTATTCAGGATTTGAGCAAATCTTATGGGCAGCAACTTAAACATCACTCCCTAAAAGTGCATCAGCCAGTTCCTTTGCTTGTGGTTCCCTTAGGTCCTGACTGTCATCTTCCTGGGCTCTCTTGCCTCTTGAATACCTTTCTCTTCCCTTCTCTACATGCCAGCCTCCAATCCCCACTCCTCTACCTTTTCTTATGCAGGGCACTTTAGTTCTCTCCTTGACTTGCCTTCCTCAAGACCCTCCAGCCTCACCCTTTTTAAGAGGAAGGCCTGAAGTTTCCCTGAACTGGTTTTCCCAACAGAACTCCCATCTCTGGTGTAAACATGTGAGGAAGCATACCCTACAGTGAGGAAGTAAGGCTGTCATTGTTTTCTAAATCACAATTTTTTCCTTCTGTACATACATTTCAGTGTGATACCCCTCTCTGCTGTAGCCTCTACAAGCAGGAAGCACTACTCTATCTCTCACAGTCCAGTTCTGATGTCCTATGGAAATTTTCAAATCCAGCTAAATTACTAAATGGAGGATTGTATTTGGAAGAGCCTGCTGAGAAAAAAGGGAAGTTGGGGGATTTTTCCTTTGTTTCCTGCTTCACAGATTTGCCCACAGCCCCAGCTCGCCTGTGAATATGAGTACCCCTCTACAGAAATGCAGAGCAGAATCCCTGACATACTTTTCAGACTTAATTGTATCAGGTAGGTGAGCCATAGCATGGTCATGGAATAAAAGTCGGTCCTTTTTTTTTAAGTCAGTCTTGAGGATTCAGATTTTAATCGCCTTGAGTGTCCAACCTGAGTCAGTCACTTCGCCAGTGCTTTTAACATAACCTAACTTAATTGCATGTCCTATGAAGAAAGTTTTATTGTCTCAATTTTAAGGATGACAACATGAAACTCACCCAGAGAGACTAGGTAGCTACCTCAAGGTCACACACAGCCACTGAGGAGCAGAGCTGCCACAAGGACAACTGTTCCTTGGAAGGCTCAGTTAGATATACAAAAGCCAGCCAGGGCTGCAAACTCTGTGCCTACAGGGGCCAGGCAGGTAACACCAAGGAGCCATGGGACCAGGTAGGAGAAAACAGGAGCAAGGGGAGGAGCTTGTGTATCCTCGAAGGGTAAGATTCTGCTTAACAACCATCCTCGTTTTCATTCATCTTTCAAAAGTGAATAGGCTCTACGAGAGAACTGGTTGACTTGGGGTAGGAAGGGCCCAAGGACTTTGCCATTGGGTAAGAAATGAAGTCACTATTTCAAGGAGTTCATCTCTGTCAGGAGGGCGGCTGCCTTCACTAGTATTCCTTGAGCCAGGGAGAGGGCCCGCGGTGGAATGTGACAAATATTTGGTAGCAAACAGGGGGCCCCAGCTGGCCCAATGGCTTTGGGCGGGACAGACTTTTTATTCAATTATTAAACCTAGGAGAAAGACCCAAAGGAGGATATCAGTCATTCACACAGGCACACACACCTTAAATCACTCGCTGGGCACTTCAGCTTCCTCAGCCGGTAATAGGGCTAATTAGCCCTCAGGCCCGCAGAGCTAACAGGACTATTGCCAGAGTCAGAAGTGGGCAGAAAGCGCTAGGGTTAGGACAGGGGGCTAAGCAGGTGTACGTTTGCTCACGAAGTGAAGAGTCTTCCGGAGCCACAGACCGGAGCCTGGCATGCGCGGAGAATATAGGCTGTGGGTCCGAAGTGGCAGAAAAAGACCAGAACCAAATCTGAGGACCCCCTGATTGCAGGACTTGGAACTCACCCGCCCCATGCAGAAGGCCGCAGGGGAACCAGCGCGCGCCTGCCGGAGACACTCTCCACCCGCACTTCCGGCGCGCGACCCGGAAGCGGAAGAGATCTCGTTCTCTCGAACGCACTCTCGTGCGTCTCACCTGCGTAGTTCTGGCGCGGCGGGAACGCGCAGTGGGGGCAGTTTGTCTCGTGTGGTGAAGGAGAGCTGAACGCTTAGACCCCGGAGCAGCGGTAGCCATGGCGGATGTGACCGCCCGTAGCCTGCAGTACGAGTACAAGGCGGTGCGTGTGGGCCCGGGGAGGACTCGGGGCCGAGAGCTTAGTGGGGAGCGGGAGGCGGAGGAAGGGAGCTTGTTCGTAGGCCTACAGAACTACGAAAGCGGAGAGGAGGTCGGATCGGGGTGTTGTCCCCTCAGCGCTACACCCGCCCCGCTCCAGATATCACCCTCATCATGCCCAGCAGTTTTCCGGGTGTGGGTTATTATGGGCGGTGTTAGGATTGGGCAGCTGATTGAGTTGCTCTTTGCTCATGTGCAGTTATACGAAGCTTTTTCTTGTTGAGGAAAACATCTTTTTATTTCGACTAGTGGTTACCAACACTTATCCCGATTCTTACATCCTCTGTTATCGTCCGCTGATATTCCTGTGATATAGGAATTGGCTCTGCTCGTGTCCGAGCTTCCATTATACTGTTATCTTTTCAGAACTCAAATCTTGTCCTCCAAGCTGACCGCTCTCTCATTGACCGTACCCGCCGGGATGAGCCCACGGGAGAGGTGCTGTCCCTGGTTGGGAAGCTGGAGGGCACCCGGATGGGAGATAAGGCTCAACGGACCAAACCGCAGATGCAGGAGGAAAGAAGAGCCAAGTAAGTACCAGGGGGAAAATAATTTTCCTTCATCCACAGCCCATCTTTTTCCTTTTTCCCCCTGCCCCCCACAGTCCATCTTGCCTTGAGCATTTGAGCTTTGTTTTTCTGAAATGCTGAGTGCAGGATGAGACATCAGTGGCAGTAAAAAACTTCCGTGAAGTTAAAAACAACATGAGAATTATAAGATACTTAAGTAAAAAACACTCATTTCTTTCCTCTGTTATTGCATATTTCCTACTGTTATATACTAACATCCAAGCATCCGTGATATGACGGAATTTTTTTTGTTATTTTTTTTACTTTTTGGGATGTATTTCAAAATTTAAAAATTCAACTTTATCTTACTCTTATCTTTTGGCCCTGATCTTCTCTGTTTTTCTCAGTAAAAATCGTAGGCCTAGTTTTGGTTTAAAGTAGTTATATTTGAAATGAGTTAATGCATTATTGTTCTTCCACTTTGCAAAATATGATCTCTTTTCCATTTTTGTTATAATTTGTAAGAATCAATGGCAGTAGATTCCTTTAGAGCTTCTGTTTCTCTGGCTAGAAAAAGAAAATGTGGCTGAGGAGTGAGGCACTATTCAAAACCCAGTTGTATAATGTACAAAATAAAAAGGGTTGTTGTCTCTTTTAAATGAATGCGGAGGATGTCCCATTGTAACGTTCAGTGCACCTAGTGAGAGAAAGACAGGATTTCCTGTTTGCCATTGTATTCCTACAAAGAAACACTCCTGCATGCGACTAAGACCAAATGGGAATCATTTGCTGAGGTATAGCTTCATGTTTTAAATGTTACCTGTGTGATATGAAGCTGAGAAGGAGGAGGGCGGCTTGATTTAGTCTTGCCTTGGGGAGGGAAGGTTCTCCCAGATCACCATTGCACTGTGTGTTAGGCGAAGGAAGCGTGATGAGGACCGGCATGACATCAACAAGATGAAGGGGTACACACTGCTCTCAGAGGGTATCGACGAGATGGTGGGCATCATTTACAAGCCCAAAACCAAAGAGACCCGGGAGACCTACGAGGTGCTGCTTAGCTTCATCCAGGCTGCCCTTGGAGACCAGGTGAGGCAGCCAGAAGGTGAGGCCAAGGTTTTGGAAAGGAAGAGTCCCACCTGAGAGGTGCTGGAAGAACCTCATCTTGTGGATGTTCTTCTGTTGACTGTACCAGTTTTCAGAAGTGGCCACTACTTCCTGAGTACTTACTTGATGTGGGGTAGTGCTTTGCATGTCTTCTTTCTTCCAGCCCTCATGTTAGCTCTATGATTAGGTGCTATTAATGTTCATTTTCAATCTTACAGAAGAGAAATGTGAGGCAAAGGATAGTTACGTAGTTTTTCCAAGTCTCAGCCAAGTTAAGTACCCAGGTATCTGTATCCCAAGCTCTTACCCTTTCTACATGTGCAGTTAGTTTAAGGACCTTCGTGAGTCTGAGACTGGTGAAGAGGATGCTGTAGGAGTTGGGGATAGAGCATCACCACAGGTCTGGTAGGTGGGAGGAAGACTGCAATGTCTTGTCACCTGGAGAAATGTGCAGATGTGGAAGCTGTGTCCTCTGCTTCCTAAGACCACCTACTTAATATTTTTTAAAATAGGTCTTTAATGGTGTGATTGTGGTGGCATTTTTCATTAACATTAATGAAAACAGTCAGAACCTGGTATGCAGATTATAAAGAAGTATGGCTCGCCACAGGCTGTTGTCACAGATCAGTGATGTTCTGCCTCTTGTTTTAAATGTTTGTTGTCATTGTTTTTTGTTTGTTTGTTTTTTTTTTGCCACCAGCCACGTGATATTTTGTGTGGGGCAGCTGACGAAGTTCTAGCTGTCCTAAAAAATGAAAAGCTTCGTGACAAGGAAAGGAGAAAGGAGATTGACCTGCTGTTGGGTCAGACAGATGATACCAGATACCATGTTCTAGTGAACTTGGGCAAAAAGATCACAGACTACGGTGGAGACAAGGAAATCCAGAACATGGGTAACTGAACTCTTTGTGTCCTGGTCATGTTAACTAGTTGCTTATTGACCCTTAGAGGTGATCTTCTAGCCTCAGTCATTAAAACAGCTAAATACGTCAGTTCCTGTAACTTGTTTGTATTTCTTGTGTTAAAGTTGATGGACACAAGAATCCCTAGATTACGGTAGCCATTTCTTACTCTGGACATTTTCTCATATAAAGCATGGGAGAAAACTCAGGCAGAGCCTGGGGGGCGCAAGTGGTTGAGCAGGGAGGGCAGGGCCATATCCAGGGTTGGCATGTTGGAGAAGGCCTTGGTGGTGGCTCCTTCTGGTTATTGTTAATTGTCTTTGTGAGTCCTTAGACCTGAGGTCTGTCCTGAGGGGAGGCATGTCAGGCCAGTGGGGAGGAGGTTAGCTCCATGGTGTCTAATTTCACTCATTGTTGACTGTCTTCTAATCTGTCATTTCAGATGACAACATTGATGAGACATATGGTGTGAATGTACAGTTTGAGTCTGATGAGGAGGTGAGTGATAAAGCCAAATGACCCCGTTTATTTTTGTCTTTTGAAATTGGGTAAGGGGATCATTTCTAGTGTAAGGAGTCTCTATAAATTTTATGGTATTGTCTGGGTGTCAGACTTGGCTATAAATATCATTTTGCTAAAAAATTATCGTAGTCATTATTAGGTTTAATAAAGCAAATTAAACTTATAAGTAAAAATAACTATAACTTAGAATAAGCCACGTGCATCAGCAGAAAGAAGACAGAAGATGAGTGCAATGTGTACTTCACTGAGAGCATATGCCACCACGCATCACTGCGTTTTAACCTTACTGTGATTTCCCACCGGTCAAGGCTACACGTCTTCTCTCTTTTTAAAAGTGCACATTTGCCCAAGAGCTTGGGCACATTTTGTATGTGATTGGTTAAGTAACAGCTGCAGCAGCCCCTGGGGTTCACCATCTGGACTGATTTCTTGGGTACAACTGAATAAGAGCAAGTAGGGCTCTTGGAAGTCTTTGTGCAATTGCCTCAGTTGCTGCAGGTGAGCCCAGCTCCTGAAAGGGAAAGTGCCTTTTTGGCACCTAATGCTAGGAGAGGAGGCAGGGGCAGTATAGGCTCAGCAGGGAACCACCGAATCGGGAGCGGGCGGTCTGACAAATTTTGGTCTTGGATCTTGGGCCGGTCATTTTGCTTCAGTTTCTCTGTCAGCTGAGATGAGTGAAATAGTGACTGTGAATCCCCTTCCTGTGATACAGTGAATAAGATTGTATGAATTTAAGTAGCAACAAACTGCAAGAATGTTTTGCTCATAGAATTTGTTTATTTAACAAACGCTTATGACTGAGTGTCTGCTTTTAATGTGACACCATGTGGAGTCTATAGTACCGTGTGAGCCGGTGTGTGAGTCAGGATGGCAGTGTGCACACCAAGTGTGGCTGCATTTCTACCCAGGCATGCTTTCTCATAGCTCTTCTTCCTTTCACTTATGGATCGTGTGTATGAGGGAGATTGATGCAGTGGGTTGCCTTCATGGCTTCTTCAGGTGAGCAGCAGAAAGAAGTATCTAATGAAGCCAGACCGCATGGACCAAGAGTAGTGAGGTCATTGCATTAAATTACTCTGGATAAACTGACTTTGGTCTGAGTAAGCTCTTGGTTTCACCCCAAAGCTGTTGCTCTAACCATGAGGCTAATTTTCAGTGATGCAGGGGACAGGTTGTGGTGTGAACCAGCTCCACATTATAAGTGGGGGTTGGGGCTCTTTTCACAGGAAGGTGATGAAGATGTGTATGGGGAGGTTCGAGAAGAAGCCTCTGATGACGACATGGAAGGGGACGAGGCAGTGGTGCGCTGCACCCTCTCGGCTAATGTGAGTGCGGTCTGCTCTTGCTGCTTTTGGGCCAGGTGCCTTCTGGGTAGCACTTCTCTCCTGTATGAGACCCTGTTATGTCACCAGCTGAACTCCCTTAAAAGTAGGATGAGCGCAAGGAACTTTTAGTGTCTTGGTTTCCTTAAGATTTCAGTCAGTCACCCTCCTTCCCAAAGGCATGTGCTGCTGAAATCTTAGTTTTGGTGTGCTTCCAAATTCAGTATAGCCGAGTTTTCTGTCCTCTGGAAAGTTCTCAAAAGAAGGTGGGTTACGGGTGGCTTCTTGAGCACTATTGTGGGGTGGTGAGATGTGTTTGGGGCAGAGTTGGCAAGGTCAGTGCTGGGTCACTTTGCAGCTTGTTGCGTCTGGGGAACTGATGAGTTCCAAGAAGAAGGATTTGCACCCTCGGGACATTGATGCATTCTGGCTGCAGAGGCAGCTCAGTCGCTTCTATGATGACGCCATTGTGTCGCAGAAGAAGGCAGATGAAGTGTTGGAAATCTTGAAGGTATGGCCAAGGTCATAGTTTTGCATCCAGTGTATGGGATAGTGCCTCAAGTAGACAGCTGTGCCTTTAATCCTGATGTCACCTTCTCTGCAGACAGCGAGCGATGACCGGGAGTGTGAGAACCAGTTGGTGCTGCTGCTCGGCTTCAACACTTTTGATTTTATTAAAGTGCTGCGGCAGCACAGGATGATGAGTGAGTGAACAGTGGCCCCTTCTATCGCACACATATGTGTGCGTGTGCATGTGTATAGTGGAAGCTGTGCTGCCCTTGTTCATGTTTTATTCATTTTTCTTTGTATCCCAAGGTTGAAGGTTGGTTTTGTCTCACCCCCTCCTCTCACCTTTGCTCTCTTTTTGCCATTGACAGTTTTGTATTGTACCTTGCTGGCCAGTGCTCAGAGTGAAGCTGAAAAGGAAAGGATCATGGGAAAGATGGAGGCTGACCCAGAGCTCTCAAAGTTCCTCTACCAGCTCCACGAGACGGAGAAGGAGGATCTGATCCGGGTGAGGCGGGCTGATTCATCTGTCTGATTCCTGAGCTGAGTGTTTGCTTTAGAAAGAGACTTAAGTTAGAAGATTGCAGCAGACAGCTAAATGCGTTCTATTAAGAGGAAGTTGTAAAAGGATTTCTTTAAATTCTTTGAGATTTGTCAGGGGCACAGATTAGAATCAGCACATTCATATTGGTGCGGTCAAGAGACCACTGATCCACTGTCTCCCCGGCACCGTGGGCCTATTCTGTTTGTGTACTCAGTAAATCATGGCATCTCTTGAAAACAGGAAAAAAACATGTATTTGCTGAACTGTGAACCCCATTTCTACTCCTTGGGGAGAGCCGTTGGTGCTGAATGATTGAACGTTTGCTTCTGAAATTCACTTACTGTGCATTGTCCCTTTAAAGCTGTTTCTTGCTCTTGTCATCTGGTGGTCCCTGTGGCATGGGTGGATGTAAAGCACTGTTTTTCTGTTTTAGGACTTGCTGGTCAGCACCTGCTCATCCAGCTCAGCCAAGAGCCTAGGATGACTCGCTGCTACCCTTTTTGCCTTTTGCCTCTCAGGAGGAGCGGTCCCGGAGGGAGCGAGTGCGGCAGTCCCGAATGGACACCGACCTGGAAACCATGGACCTGGACCAGGGCGGGGAGGTCAGTACTGGGGCCTCCATCACTGTGAGGGCTGGAAGCTCATTTGCTCAGCTGCTCACTTCCTTCGTGTTTGTTTTTCCTGGTCCCAGGCATTGGCCCCGCGGCAGGTTCTTGACTTGGAGGACCTGGTCTTTACCCAGGGGAGCCACTTCATGGCTAATAAACGCTGTCAGCTTCCGGATGGATCCTTTCGTCGCCAGCGCAAGGGCTATGAAGAGGTGCATGTTCCTGCTCTGAAGCCCAAGCCCTTTGGCTCAGAGGAGGTGAGAGCATTGCTCCTTAGTTTTCACCTCAGCTCCCCTCCTTTTCAGCTTGGATTTCAACCCACTGACCAGGATGGGGCCTTGTCTCAGATTATTCTGGAAGTGTAAACTGTTTCAGAGCATTTTTGTTTTGATCTTGAGCCCAGGGAACAATACTGGTCTGGCCTACAGTAGAGAGTGATGCATGGAGGTGCCAGGGAATGCAATCCTGGCGATCCCGCAAGGTCACAGTCTGCTCAGGGTGCTGCCCATGCTATACAAATACCTCTCCCTTCCAGCAACTGCTTCCAGTGGAGAAGCTGCCCAAGTATGCCCAGGCTGGCTTCGAGGGCTTCAAAACACTGAACCGGATCCAGAGCAAGCTGTACCGGGCCGCCTTGGAGACAGATGAGAACCTGCTACTGTGTGCCCCCACTGTAAGCGCTGCCTGGGCTTCCAGTTTCCCGGGATATACTATTTTTGGTGGCAGGCTGGTTCATCACCCATATCCCCCAGTTTTCCATTCTTTGATGGAAAACACACTAACTGGTCAGAAAAAATTCCCAAGACATGCTCCATTTTCTGTCTCTGTGATAAGCTCAAGGGAATTAGGGCGCTGAGCACACCCAGGTACACAGGCCTCCTCATCCTTGACCTCTGTCTCAGGGCGCCGGCAAGACCAATGTGGCCCTGATGTGCATGCTCCGAGAGATAGGGAAGCACATCAACATGGACGGCACCATCAATGTGGACGACTTCAAGATCATCTACATTGCTCCCATGCGGTCTTTGGTGCAGGAGATGGTGGGCAGCTTTGGAAAGGTAAGGGGTAGAATGCTCAGAAGATGCTGGCTGCAGCTGTGCCAATATTGGGAGCAGGCCTTGTGCTTCACTGCTTTTGTATGAGAGCATCTCTGCAGTGTCTAAGGAGGTGTTTTTTCCACTTCAGAGACAGAACTTGCCCCTGGTGCAGGGTGTTTCTGGAGCAAAAATGTCCTGGAACCGTCTTGGCTTTGCAAGGGTTTATCAAAGTATTTCTTCCCTTTTTTAAAAAAATATTTATGGTGACATTTGTTAATTAAATCAGTAAGTTTTAGCTGTTAGACATTTTAACATGAAGGCTCATATATATTTACATTGTGTATTCACCTCCCATAGTTAGATTTCTTTCTGTCACCACATATTTAACCCCTTTTACCCCATCTACCTCCCTCTTCCCTACCCTCGGGTAACCACTAGTCTGTTGTCCATGTGTCTCTGTTTGTCGTGTTTGTTTGTTGCTTTTAGGTTTATATCCCACATATAAGTGATATCATGTGATTTTCAGCTTTTTCTGTTTGGCTTATTTCTCTTAGCATGATTATCTCGAGGTCCATCCATGTTGTCACAAATGGCAGTATTTCATCTTTTCTTACGGCCGAATAATAATAAAGCAGGTGACTGCTTTATCCAGTCATCTGTTTTAGGACACTTCGGTTGTCTCCATGTCCTGGCCACCATGAGTAGTGCTGTTGTGAACATCAGTGTATAAATATTTTCGGATTTGAGTTTTCAAGTCTTTGGGGTAAATGCCCAGTAGAGAGATTGCTGGATCATGTGGTAGATCAATTCTTAGTTTTTTGAGGAACCTCCAAACTGTTTCCCATAGCAGCTGTACCAATTTGCAGTCCCACCAGCAGTGTATGAGGGTTCCTTTTTCTTCACATCCTCTCCAACATTTGTTATTACTTATCCTGTTGATTGCAGCTATTCTAACAGATGTGAGATGGTATCTCATTGTGGTTTTGATTTGCATTTCCCTAATAGCTAGTGATGTTGAGCATCTTTTTAAATACTTGTTGACTGTTTGTATGTCTTCATGGGAGAAGTGTCCCTTTGGGTCCTCTGCCCATTTTTTGATTGGAGCAGTTTTTTGGTGGTTGTTCATGAGTTGTATGAGTTCTTTGTATATTTTGGATATTAGGCCCTTATTAGAGGTATTGCTTACAAATATATTTTCCTTTTAGGATGGTTGTCTCTTTGTTGACAGTTTCTTTTGCTGTGCAGAAGCTTTTTAGTTTTATGTGGTCCCATTCATTTATTTTGCTTTGACTTCTCGTGCCTTTGAGGTCAAATTCATAAAATCCTCTTTAAGTCCAAGGTCCTTGAGTTTCCTTCCTATGTTTTTTTCTATGTATTTTATTGTTTTGGGTCTCATATTCAGATCCTTAATCCATTTTGAGTTATTTTGGTGTGTGGTGATAGACAATAGTCTAGTTTCATTCTTTTGTAGATAGCTTTCCAGTTTTCCCAGTACCTTGTATTGAAGAGGCTTTTCTTTCTTCACTGTGTTTTTGGCTCTTTTGTCAAAAATTATTTGCCTACGTAAACATGAGTTTACTTCTGAACTCTTGATTCTGTTCCACTGGTCTGTGTGTCTTTTTCTGCCTATGCCATGCTGTTTTGATATTGTTGCTTTGTAATATAATTTGAAGTTGGGCAGAGTGGCGCCTCCAGCCTCGTTCTTTTTTTCTCAAGATAGCTGTGGCATTTTGGGGTGGGCCTTTTGTGCTTCTATACAAATCTGATGATTTTTTGTTCTATTTCTTTAAAACATGCCAATGGGATTTTGATGGGGATTGCATTAAATCTGTATAATGCTTTAGGTAATAAGGTCATTTTAACTATCTTGATTCTTCCAATCCAAGAACATGGAATATCTTTTCATTTCTTTGTATCTTCTTTGATTTCTTTTAATAGAGTCTTACAGTTTTCATTATATAGGTCCTTCGCATGTTTTGGTAGATTTATTGCTAGGTACTTTATTCTTTTTGTTGCAATTGGAAAAGGAATTATTTTTTCCACTTCTTTTTCTGACACTTTGTTATTAGAGTATAAGAACACTGTGGCTTTTTGAACATTGAGTTTGTATTCAGAAACTTTACTGTATATAGTTATTTCTAGTAGTGTTCTTGTGGAGTCTTTGGGGTTTTCTATCTAGAGAATTATGTGACAGTTTGACTTCTTCATTTCCTATTTGGATGTCTTTTATATCTTTCTCTTGCCTGATTGCACTCACTAAGACCTCCAATGTTATATTGAATAACAGTGGCAATAGTGGACAGCCTTGCCTTGTTCTTGATCTTAGAGGAAGGGTTTTTAGTTTTTCACCATTCAGCATAATGTTGGCTGAGGGTTTGTCATTTATGGCCTTTATTGTGTTAAGATACTTTCCTTCTATACTGATTTTATTAAGTATTTTGATCATAAATGGATGCTGTGTCTTATTGAAGGCTTTTTTCTGCATCTATTGATAAGACTATATGATTCTTATTTTATAATCTGTTTATGTGGTGTATAACAATCAATTTGCGTTTGTTGAACCATCCCTGTGCCCCTGGGGTGAAGCCCACTTGATCGTGGTGTATAAGCTTTTTAATATGTTGTTATATTTGGTTCGCTAGTATCTTATTTACAATTTTTGCATCTATGTTCATGAGGGATATTGGTCTGTAGTTTTCTTTTTTGTGTGTTGTCCTTACCAGGCTTTGGTATCAGGGTAAGATTGGCCTCATAAAATGAGTTAGGAAATATTGCCTCCTCTTTAAGTTTTTGGAAAAGTTTGAGGAGAATAGGTATTAAATCTTCATTTTTATAACTTTTTAAAATGCCTATAGCACCTGGTATTCCAAGGTTAAATCTTTAAATGTTTGCTGAAATTAACTGGTAAAACCATCTGGTCCTGGACTTTTACTTTTTGGTAGGTTTTTGATAATTGTTTCAATTTTCATACTGCTGATTGGACTATTTAGCTTTTCCAGTTCTTCTTGATTCAGTCTAGGAAAGTTTTATCTAAGTACTGGTTCATTTCTTCTAGGTTATTAAATTTGGTGTTGTGTACTTTTTCATAGTATTCTTATATGACCCTTTGTATTTCTGTGGTGTCTGTTGTAATTTCTCTTCTTTCATCCTTGATTTTATTTGTGTCCTTTTTTCTTTAGTGAGTCTAGCCAGGGGTTTGTCAATTTTATTAACCTTCTCAAAGAACCAGCTCTTTGTTGCATTTATTTTTTCTATAGTGTTTTTTTTTTTTTAATTTTATTTTTTTCTGCTCTAATTTGGATTTCTTTCCTTCTGCTGACTTTAGGCTTCATTTATTCTTCATTTTCTAGTTTTTTAAGGTGAAACGTTATTGTTTATTTGGGCTTGTTCTTATTTTTGGAGATAGGCTTGTAATGATATGAACTTTTATGACCACTTTTGCCATGTTCCAACGGTTTTGATATGTTGTACTATCATTATCGTTTGTTTCTATATATTTCTTGATCTCTTTATTTCTTTTCTGACCCAGTTATTCTTCAGTAGCATGTTGTTTAATCTACATGTATTTGTGGTTCTTCCTGCTTTATTTTTATAGTTGATCTCTAGCTTCAAAGCATTATGATCTGAGAATATGGTTGATATGATTTCAACCCTCTTATATTGAGGCTATCTCTGTGTCTCCATATGTGGTCAGTCCTTGAGAGTATTCCATGTGTGCTAGAGAAGAATGTATAAGCATCTGTTTTGGGATGAAAGGCTCTGTAAATGTCAGTTATGTCCATTTGATCTAATGTGTCATTTAAGGATTTTATTTCCTTATTGATTTTCTGTTTGGATGATCTGTCTATATCTGACAATCGGGTATTTAGATCCCCTACTATGATAATGTTCTGGTCTGTTTCTTTATTTAGTTCTTTCAGTAATTGTTTTATATATTCTGGGGCTCCCTGATTGGGAGCATAAATATTAATAAGTGTTATGTCTTCTTGGTGCATGATTCACTTTTTCATTATGAAGTGTCCTTCAGTACCTTTTTTTAATTACCTTTTTTTATTTTGAAGTCTGTTTCGTCTGATGTTAGTACCGCTACTCCCGCTTTTCTCTGAATACCATTTGCTTGAAATATCATTTTCCACCCTTTCACTTTGAGTCTGTATTTGTCTTTGGAGCTGAGATGTATCTCCTGGAGACAGCATATGGTTGGGTTTTTTGATTTATTATGCAACTCTGTGCCTTTTTATTGATGAGTTCAGTCCATTTACATTTAGGGCGATTATTGAAATATGAGGTCTTCTTATAGCCATTTTATCTTTTGCTTTCTGGTAGCTCGGTGTTTCCATTGCTTCCTTGTCCTGTGTTTCTGTTTTCTTTATTTTGGTTGGCTTTGGTGGTTTTTCCTTCTGGTTCTTCTTGTTTTATGCTACATACTTCAGTTCTGAATCTTTGGTGTCTGGTTACCATTACAGTTGTCTATTTCCTTCTGCATGTGCCTTATCTCTATTCCCCTTTGCGAATTTGGATCTTTGAATCCTCCCCTTTTCAGTCATTATTATCTCAGTTTGTCCCTACGTATGCTGAATGTTCATTACTATCTTGCTATGGCAATTCTCTTATTATTATTTAAGCTTATGATACCCTATTCTTAGTAAGGGTTGCACTCTTCTGCTTCTATTTGTCTGGTAATCAGTTTACTCCTAATTATGTATTTTTGTTTTATTTTGTTATTTTGTTATAGGTGAGCTGACCCCTTTCAGTATTTTGTGTAGAGTAGTACTCGCAGTGGAGAATTCCCTCAATTTTGTATGTCTGAAAATGTATTAATTTCTCCTTTGTATCTAACAGAGCCTAGCTGGATACATTCCTCGCCTTCGGTAATGCCCATTATACTTATGTTTCCTCTCCTGATGGTATCAGCTAGTTCTTGTATTTCTCTTGCATATTTTTTTAATCTTTGGTTTCTGTCTTCTTCCTTAGATTTATTTCTAGATTTTTGTCTTCTATATCACTGATCCTTTCCTCCATTTGGTTGACTCTATTTCCCAAGCTTGCTATTTCATTTTTCAGCTCTTGAAGCATGTTTTTTATTTCCAGAAGATCTATTCTGTTCTTCTTGAGGATTTCAGTTTCCTTGCTCTGCTCATATAGTTGTTTTTTCAATTCCTGAAATTGTTGATATGACTCAGTTTGGAACTCACTGAGTTTTTTCAGAAGTACCATCCTGAATTCTCTATCATTCAAGTTGCATATTTCTATGTCTGTATGCTTATTTTCTGGAGTTTTTTCTCTTTCTTTCTCAGATTCCCTGTAACCTTGGTAGCTCATGATGTTTAATGGACTATATCTCCACCTGGGCATTAATGGAATTGTACTTTGCTTTCCCCTGCCCCCCCAAGAAAGATTTAGTATATAAAGGTGTGTCTATAGTTTATTGGAAATAAGGCATTTTCTTTTGGTTTCCAGTAGGAGGTGTCTAATCCTCTTGGATCCCTGCTTTATATAAATTCTTAATAATGCCTTTTTTTATCTTATAGATATTCAGTCACACTCACTACCCTAAGTCTCAGTCTCTGTCAGTGTTAGTGACAGTTTTAGTAGTGTTTTCTCAGATTCCCCTGGGGCTCTGTGGTGGTCGGTCTCAGAGGATGTGTGGGGAGGGGCTTCTGGGCTGGAGGATGGGGGCTGCAGCTCCGCCTCATGTTTTGCAACTGCAGCTAGTAATAACCAACTATTGTTTCTCGGCCATCCCCACTTTTCTGCTTTCTGCCCTGATGCCTGGGCACTGCCTTCGGCCACATGGAGCTCATAGCTCTCCAGGCAGGGCTGTTCAGGGAAGCTGCTGCACCTTTTCCCCTCCCCGTCTTTCTGCAGGGAGCTTGGATTGCAAGAGGCAGCTTCTTTCTTTCTCCGTCCACCGTCTAACACTCAGAGTTCTGACCTGTGGTAGCTCTCATGTGCATATCCCACGCTCAGATGTACTGTGCAGTTTGGGTGTTTTTTGTTGAGTTTTAGATGTTCAACTTATTGTTGTTTCAAGGGGAGATATCTGGGGATGTCTCTCACTCCACTGTATTTCTGACTCGTTTACAGTCTTTCTGTCATCCTATCCATAGCCGTTTTCTCCAGTTTTTATCTGTGTTGTTGGCATATTTATGAAGCCCTCGCATGGCTGGATTGACAAGACCAGGGTGTTGGTTCAGGTCCTGGGGTCTGCACAGGTCCATTTCCTCCTCGCTGCCCAGAATTCCCAGAGAGCCTTTGTCTGCTTCCCCTGCCCAAGTGTGAATTCGGGTTTGTTCACTTGATAATCTGATTCATATGGTATCCCCTTATGGGTTCATGCCTGCTTCCAGTACCTGTGCTCAGACTTGCAGATAAAAACTGTGGTGCCAAGGCCCCCATCAGCGCTTGCCTGACATGCTTTTCTTCCTCCCAGCGCCTGGCTACCTATGGCATCACTGTCGCCGAACTGACAGGTGACCACCAATTGTGCAAGGAGGAGATTAGTGCCACTCAGATCATCGTCTGCACCCCTGAGAAGTGGGACATCATCACCCGCAAGGGAGGCGAGCGCACATACACACAGCTTGTGCGACTCATTATCCTGGTGAGCAGGGCTCTTGCGGGTGGGAACCTGGCAGGTCTATGGATTTCTCTGTGGGCACTGGCCTCTGGTGACTCCTGTAGTTGGCATTGCTGTGACCATTTAAGGAAAATCTGCACCTGACTGATAATTTTCTCTATAGATTCACGGTATTTGTCACATTGTTTTTATCTTGTTTGTGGTTGAAATATTTTGAGATAAATGTAACCAAAGGAAAAAACTGATGTTCTCCCAGAACACTAAAGGGTTTATATAAAAAGTCACAAATTTGGAAGGAATGAGTAGGGAATCAGCAGGTTGTGTTTACCCGGCAGAAGTGCCTGGGGACCAGTGACTGAGTCCACATGCAGCGTGTCGCAGTTTTCGGGGAAAGCAGAAAGAGTTCGGTGTTGATTTTTGGTGTTCTAGAGCACATCCTTGGCTGCTGGCTCTTGTTTTATTGGGACACAGCC
Source organism: Macroglossus sobrinus (assembly GCA_004027375.1). Taxonomy (NCBI): domain Eukaryota; kingdom Metazoa; phylum Chordata; class Mammalia; order Chiroptera; family Pteropodidae; genus Macroglossus; species Macroglossus sobrinus. The sequence continues at coordinate 738,625 of PVKZ01000296.1, forward strand.
ATACCCATTGGTTACACTGTTTACAGATGCTTTTGTGCCACCATGTTAGGGTTGAGTATTTGTAGCAGGGACTCAGGCCACAGCCTAAAGTATTGGCTGTCAGTCCTATAAGAACAAGTTTTCAGACCCCTGTTTTAGAGCCCTGTTACTCAGCCTTGGTAGGACTACAGAGTCCTAGCCCTACCCACCCCATAGCTACTGAAATGCATTCTGCATCTTAATGAGATTCCCTGCCTCTAAGCCTGCCTTAGGCCCTGTGAACTCATCATTCGAGAGATGTTCTTTGTTTTTTGTGAGGGTACCTGCTTAGAGGTAAAGCCTGGGTTGTTGTAAATGTGGTCTGATTTGAAGCTTCATTTTCAGTACAGTTTACTTGACCTCATTTATCTGCAATGTCAAGTTCTCTTTCCATAAAGCATTGCATTTCCCTGGGCTGTAGCAAAGCAGTGCAGGCAGGGCCTGTTATTTCTTGGGTGCTAGATGATGAGTTTTATCTCCTCTTCCGGTTTCTCTGCTTGGGACCCCTTGTCTGGTCTTTGCTTTGGCACATTAGGTCTGTGCCTACACAACATGAGTACTTTCAGAAGAGAGGCTATGTCTCTCCAGTCCTAAAGGCCATCTGTTGCCCTCCCACTCCTTAGGATGAGATCCATCTCCTTCACGATGACAGAGGTCCTGTCTTAGAGGCATTGGTGGCCAGGGCCATCCGAAACATTGAGATGACCCAAGAGGATGTCAGGCTCATCGGGCTTAGTGCCACCCTTCCCAACTATGAGGATGTGGCTACCTTTCTGCGGGTTGACCCTGCCAAGGGCCTTTTCTACTTCGACAACAGGTAGGAGAAGAGATGGTCGAAGTTTGACCAGGTGACTTTGCTCTTTCTCCTTTTCAAAGGGGCTCTTTTGACTTGGGTTTTTGAAAGGCTTTAACAGTTTTGACGTGGGATGCATCCAGAAAAGATCTCCCTCCTGGGCCAGGGAGAGGACCATTTGTTTCCTCAGTGTTTTGTGCTCAGGCCTCATTTATTTGTCTGACTGTTGAACTCCAGCTTCCGCCCAGTGCCTCTGGAACAGACCTACGTGGGTATCACAGAGAAAAAAGCCATCAAGCGTTTCCAGATCATGAATGAGATAGTCTATGAGAAGATCATGGAACATGCTGGAAAAAATCAGGTCTGTCTGTGGCTTATCATTTGTGAACTCTGTTCTTTTGAATTTTTGATTTGCGGATTATTAGGCAAGACTGACAAACAGAAGACAAATCACTGATATCAGGAATGAAATGTATTATTATACAGAACCTGTAGCCATTGAAAGCATAGTAAAGGAATACTCTAAACAACCTTTTATACATAAATTTGAGAGCCTAGAAGAAATGGGTCATTTCTTCAAAAACCACCAACTGCCGAAACTCAGTATAGATGAAATAGATTATCTGAACAATGCTATAAACTATTAAAGAGGTTATATTTATAATTTAAAAGCTCAAATCCCTAGACACAGATAATTGGCTTATCTACATTATCAAGGGTCCTTTCAGAAAAGATTTGGGTGGCTTATACTGAAAGGATAACAGTAAAAGTAAAGATGAAAGTTAGCTAGTGAATGGGGGTGTTTTCCTAGAAAGTATGATGTAATTTTTCCATTGGACACTGACGTTAGCCATGTTAACCAAGACAAAAGCTGAAGAAAAGAAGTTACTTATTTTTGTCTGAAAAAAGGCATTGCATTTAGATGAGACAAATTTAGATGAAGACACCAATCTTTTTTGGCACTAAAAACTTGGAGGACTTTATTTTCTACAAAATAGCGCTCATCTCCTACCGAGACTTAATTTAAGTCGTTTTCTAAAGGTCAGTGCCCATTATTTTGTAAGTATTTGAGCTGTTAATTTGTAGACACATTCTTCAGGTAGCGTAGAATCTTATCAGGTACCTGAACAAAATTCTTAATTGAGATTCCTGAATTTGCATCCACATTGTATGTAAACTTGTGTTAAAGATGGGCTGCCAGGAGTTGGTTTAGCTTCCCATTCTGGACTCTGGTGCTGCACCGGGTGGTATACTCCCCTCAGGTTTTGCTAGCCGTGTTTAGGCTCCTGAACCAGTTTGTACTCCTGCTGTGGTTTTCTCTTCAGGACCTTGGCTTCTTAATGCTGGTGCCCTGCGTCGTGGGAGGAGCTGTGGGATCCATCTGACTATGTCTCTTGACTGGTTTCTCCGTAGGTACTGGTGTTTGTCCATTCACGGAAGGAGACAGGGAAGACAGCCAGGGCCATCCGGGACATGTGCCTTGAGAAGGACACACTGGGCCTGTTTCTCCGAGAGGGTTCTGCCTCCACTGAGGTCCTGCGGACAGAAGCCGAGCAGTGCAAGGTGAGAAGAGGCAGGCCAGTTTTATCCCCCGGGACTGTCCACACAGCCAGGACTGCATCATGATGCTGCCCTGTCATGCAGGTCAAGGTTGATCATATGGATGTGGTAGGGGCAGGGTCTCCTGTGAAAAGATTTATATTTTAAAAACTTGTAGGAAAGAAAGCCCCTGGCAGAGAGAATCAGTCTGTGTTATGTGGGCAAGTTTCTGTAGGAAGCCTGCCTAGTCACCTTTATTCTTATTCCTTGCACAGAACCTGGAGCTGAAGGACCTTCTGCCCTATGGCTTTGCCATTCACCACGCGGGCATGACCAGGGTGGACAGGACACTTGTGGAGGATCTCTTTGCTGACAGGCACATTCAGGTAAGGGGGTGTGAAGAATAGATTTCAGAAGGCCTGCATGTCCGTGGTTGGCCATGTGTCTGTCTTGGCTCCTAGTCATCTCTGGCTAGGTGATCTGGGTCAGTGTTGCCTCTCCCTGCTCTTCACATCATGCTTGGGGGAAGGTGAGTGGGCTTAGGAAAGTGTCTGAGAAGCATAGCAAAGCAAGCATCTTGGTGACTCCAGGTCTTGCTAGACCTGGTCAGGGCTGGGGTTTTAATTGTCTGATAACCTTAGGTGGCTTCATGCAGGTCTGCAGTTCCACCCCTCAGGTGTCTAGAACCTCGAGAGGTCAATCCTTGGATAGGTGAGGAACCCAGGGACTCCTTTTCTTTCTACTTTGGTGTTCCACTGACAAAGATGGCACCCCCTCAGGCCTGCTAGAAACTCTGGGGCCAGTCCCCTGGAGAAGTTGGGAATATGGATCTTCTGGTGCTCATGTCCATTTTCCTTATTACCTTGCTTTGCTTCTTTAGGTTTTAGTCTCCACAGCAACTCTCGCTTGGGGTGTGAACCTCCCTGCACACACAGTTATCATCAAGGGCACCCAAGTGTACAGTCCAGAGAAGGGGCGCTGGACGGAACTGGGGGCTCTGGATATTCTGCAGGTATCACGCCTTTCGTGTGTTCTTGGGAGGAAGGGTGTCCTATGTACAGAGTGCAAGGCTGCCAAGAAGATGGCAGAAGGAAGGCAGGGGCCTGCCTGGGAGAAGCCTGGAACCCACCTGGTATCGCTGTGGCCACAGCCCCCCTGCTTTGCTGTCTTTGCCCCCAGATGCTGGGACGTGCTGGAAGACCCCAGTACGACACCAAGGGTGAAGGCATACTCATCACGTCTCACGGGGAGCTCCAGTACTACCTGTCCCTCCTCAACCAGCAGCTTCCTATTGAGAGCCAGATGGTGTCAAAGCTGCCTGACATGCTCAACGCGGAGGTGGTACTGGGCAATGTCCAAAACGCGAAGGTAGGCAGATGCCTTTTTTGTCGCCTCTGGCTTCTCCAGAAACATGGCCCGGCCACTAGGAGTAGGGTGGCCCTGTACTGCATGTTACTGGCCCTGTGCCCACTCCACCAGTGTGAGTGGTCTAAAGTGGCTTGGGTCTGTGACTGGCAGCTCCCCTTACCAAGATCTTATCTTAGGAAGGGTTGTGTCCTTTTCTTAATGAGATGTTAATAAACGTTCAGAAGACCTATATTCCCTGTTCTTATGCTTGAGAATTAATTTTTAATGGTCTGTGGGAGCATTTCATTTGGACACCAGTTCTGCACGCTGAGAGCCATATGCTGTCTTTTGCAGGATGCAGTGAACTGGCTGGGCTATGCCTACTTGTACATACGCATGCTGCGGTCCCCAACCCTCTATGGCATCTCTCATGACGACCTCAAGGGAGACCCCCTGCTGGACCAGCGCCGACTGGACCTGGTTCACACTGCCGCCTTGATGCTGGATAAGAACAACCTGGTCAAGTATGACAAGAAGACAGGAAACTTCCAGGTGAGAGAGCCGAGGGCAGGAGGCATAGGTTGCAGCAAGTCATAGCCTCTTGAGACACTTTGAGATCTCAGCATCCCTGAAACAGCACAGTGCTGCATGATGGTAACCCGGGTGGGGGCAGCAAATGCAGCTGTCTTCTCTGTAAGGCAGTAGCTCACTATAGATTGGATTATCGTGCCACCTGTCTTCATGTGCTTGGGCCAGGCACTCTGATTGCAATGCATTTACCCAGTGGGTGCCTGCCGTCTACAGTGACAGGCTGCAGCCAGCTAATACTTGGCATTTGATTGGGTTTTCCTTCTTTGAAGGTGACAGAACTGGGTCGTATAGCCAGCCACTACTACATCACCAATGACACGGTACAGACTTATAATCAGCTGCTGAAGCCCACCCTGAGTGAGATCGAGCTTTTCAGGGTCTTCTCGCTGTCCTCAGAGTTCAAGAACATCACCGTGAGAGAGGTAGCCCACAGCAGGTTGGCACGCGCACTGGTATTCAATGCCAGAGCACCGCCCGGGTTCTCTTTTTGGTCCCCTGGCTTCTCTGACTGGTCTTCCTGTGGCAGGAGGAGAAGCTGGAGCTGCAGAAGCTGCTGGAGCGGGTGCCCATCCCTGTGAAGGAGAGCATTGAGGAACCCAGTGCGAAGGTCAGCCGGTTCTTTTGCTTGAGTGAAGGCCTAGTTCAGAATTTTCTAAAGGTGGACCTTGGGCTAGGGTTCATGATTGGTAACCTGCTCATTCTCCCAGATCCTCCTCACATATTCTTCCACGTATTGTCACGCTTACTTAACGTCTATAGATTAAAAGCAGTAGAAGGTTTGATCTCGCATGGATGCCCGGGGCAAAAGCGTGGTTCATTTCCTTGGATTGTTCAGTGACCGCCATCCTTCTTCCTGGCCTTGCTTTTTCCAGATCAATGTGCTTCTCCAAGCCTTCATCTCACAGCTGAAGTTGGAGGGCTTTGCACTGATGGCCGACATGGTCTATGTGACACAGGTGAGGGCAGACTTGTGCCACTGGGAGACAGGTTCTGAACAGTTCATTCGCTCTGCTGTGTGTCTTGGAACAAGTTGCGGGGGCACTAGTGAGGGAGAGGAATGTTGAGCTTTGCCTTGGTTGGCTAGTTTTTGATGCGTGTGTGGTACAGCCACTGTTTTACTGCTTTCAAGTATGTGGGAAAGGTGAGGCATAAGAGAGTGCAGGGGCTCCTTAGGCGGAGGCCATAAGACAACATCAGCTTACCCAGGGAGTGGGTTCCCACAGTGGCTGCTGGTCTCATAATTAAGTCCAGAATTGATAAAAGGCTTTATATAGTAGCCATTTTTTGTTTTTATGTCCAAAGGCAATTCACTAGCACCCTCATTCTTGCAAGAGCCCATAACACTAAATGAGGCAACACTTTAAAATCACACAGCATAGTCTATGGCCATGCTACCCTGAACACTTCCGATCCTGTCTGATCTCAAGCTAAGCAGAGTTAGGCCTGCTACAGCACCTAGGAAGAGCAGGTGCTGTAGGCATAAAAAAATCACGCAGTGAGCCACCTGTTCTAACTGGTCTGTGTCCAGCAAGGACACAGAGGGGGAAAAGAGGAATTACAGAGGGCCTTTTAGAGTTGACAAGGCTGGTTGCATCCTAGTGAGGTCTGGGACAGGAGTACTTAGCAGAATTGCCTTGTCTTTCTCTAGTCAGCAGGCCGGTTGATGCGGGCCATCTTTGAAATTGTCCTGAACCGAGGTTGGGCGCAGCTGACAGACAAGACCCTGAACCTCTGCAAGATGATTGACAAACGCATGTAAGGCCTGGGAAGGAGTTGGCTCTGGCCCCTATGATCTGGGTCCCCAGGCTGAGGGTGCTGGGGAAGACGGAGCATGCACCTGTCCTCTGGTCCAGATGCAGGAAATGGGACATGTACCTCGTGAGGGTTGAAAGGAGAAAGGCCTTGGAGGGTGGAGCTGTGGAGTGGGTGTAGGGTAGGGGTGACAGTTGGCTCTCAGGTCCCATTGCTGGCACAGTGTCGAATGCTTGTTTCTAATGGTTGTTTTTTGTGATCACGGATAACTTCTTGGAAGCCATGATGAGGGCATGTTGTTACAGGCCCTGTACAGGGACTGAGGGTTTTGTTCCCTTCCCCGGTAGGTGGCAGTCCATGTGTCCTCTGCGTCAGTTCCGGAAACTCCCTGAGGAGGTAGTGAAGAAGATTGAGAAAAAGAACTTCCCTTTTGAGCGTCTGTACGACCTGAACCACAATGAGATAGGTGTGTGGGGCACCATCATCCTTGTCCTTACTGCCCAGTTGTATTTCTAAGCCCTTACACTTTCCACTTTCTGGGCCTCGTGCCCCAAGGTCCTGGCCACCTCTCACCACCCTCTGAATTACTAGGCCAGTCTCGGCCTTGGCCTTCTACTCCTCTGGGCTCCACTGAGAGTGAAGGGAAGACCCTGCCCCCTGGGGTAGAATTGGCTGGCTCCCCCAGTGGCCCTGTGTGCAGATAGAGTGTAAGTGGCTGGCTGCAGCCCCATGCCATCCTGTTGTGTCCTCCCAGGGGAGCTCATCCGCATGCCCAAGATGGGCAAGACTATCCACAAGTACGTCCACCTGTTCCCCAAGTTGGAGCTGTCCGTGCACCTGCAGCCCATCACGCGCTCCACCTTGAAGGTGGAGCTGACCATCACGCCGGACTTCCAGTGGGATGAAAAGGCATGGGTTTGCTTGGCGAGGACTGGCTTCAGCATTATGTGGTGGAGAATGGGTAGGCGGTGCTGTTTGCCCCACCGGCTCACTCTCCCTCCCTGTCTGGACCATGTTGGCAGGTCCATGGTTCATCAGAGGCCTTTTGGATTCTGGTGGAGGATGTGGACAGTGAGGTGATACTGCACCATGAGTACTTTCTGCTCAAGGCCAAATATGCCCAGGACGAGCACCTTATCACGTTCTTCGTGCCTGTTTTTGAACCGCTGCCCCCTCAGTACTTTATCCGCGTGGTGTCTGACCGCTGGCTCTGTGAGTGTGTCTGCACACCCCTGGGGACAGATTCTTCCAGGGCGAGTGTGAGAATGACCCTGTTGGGAGGGTTCCGGTGTGCACAGAGGGGCTGTGGGAGCCGTTGGATGATGAGGGCTGCTTGCCTACCACCTGCCTGCTTCTCCTTGGGCAGCTTGTGAGACCCAGCTGCCTGTCTCCTTTCGACACTTGATCCTGCCGGAGAAGTACCCACCTCCCACCGAGCTACTGGACCTGCAGCCCTTGCCAGTGTCTGCCCTGAGAAACAGTGCCTTCGAGAGCCTTTACCAAGACAAATTCCCCTTTTTCAATCCCATCCAGACACAAGGTCAGTGTCCTGGAGGCCTTATAAGGCCAACGCGGGGTAGGGGGTCCTCTGCAGTGGGAAGAGGAGCTGGGTGCTCAGATCTCATGGACCTGGCAGCTCTCTGGTGCTGACTGGTGGAGCACACCAGGCATTTCCTGTCTTACTCACCTGTGGTTACAGTTAGATCTGTTTTGTTCTTTTGCACATCTCACCAAGGAGGTCAGTGCCTCATCGGTTCTCAGGCTTGAGGGGCTTGCTATCCCTGATGCTCAAGTGGTGGACAGAGTGGGCAGCATTGATTGAGGCCTTCATGTATCACCGAGTGACCGCTGTGTCCCCAGAGCATGTCTGGGTTTTGAGTGTTGTTGGCCAAAGATACCACGGTGCTTTCTCTTTTGTTCTCCCCACCCACCTTATGAGAGATTTACCATGTGAGATGTTGTCGCTGTTCTATTTGACTGATGGGAAAACCTAGGCAGAGGCACCCTGTTGTACTGGCTAATAAATAGGACCAAGACTTTCCCCCAGTCTTGATGCCGGGTTTGGGCTTGTTTCTTCTTTCCACATTAAGCAGTTTCCATCCAGGAAACATGGATCATTGGAGACAGAGAAGGGCAATCAGGGCCCTTTTTCTCTGTGTCCTGGTCCCTGAGAAGGCCAGCAGGGAACGAGACTCGGGCTCCTTTCTATCTGTTGTCAGCCCACAAATTTGCACAGGGCCTGAACTCTTGATCTTTGTGTGTGGGAGGGAGACTGTGAGGGCACAGATAGTCAGTTCGTTGCCCCTCGTGCTGGCACCCATGCTGATGGCCAGCTTGTTGCTGCCAGCCCCGGGCTGAGCTCTGAGTCCACCTCAGAGTCACATGACCACTGCCGGTTTTCAGTGTTCAATACCGTGTACAACAGCGACGACAATGTATTTGTGGGGGCCCCCACCGGCAGTGGGAAGACTATCTGCGCAGAGTTTGCCATCCTGCGGATGTTGCTGCAGAACTCAGAGGGGCGCTGTGTCTACATCACCCCTATGGAGGCACTGGCTGAGCAGGTATGTGATGTCGTGCTGTGTCACCTGTAAGTTTTCCAGAGGCTGTTTTCATCTGTGAGTGCAGGTCAAGGTTCCCTAGGCCCTGAAAATTTCAGGGTGGGTCAGGGCACAACTGTTTGCAATTTCTGGGTTGTTCTCTCAGCTTGTGAACTAAAAAGAGGCCCTGTCACTGAATGGAGCTTGAGGCCTGTGGGTCACCAGGCTTCCTGGCTGCTCAGTTCGTCTCATGACGGAAGTGCCACCCAGTGCAGCCTGACACTCTGTCCGCCATGCCCCTGCCTGCAGGTGTACATGGACTGGCACGAGAAGTTCCAAGACAGGCTCAGCAAGAAGGTGGTGCTCCTGACGGGCGAGACCAGCACGGACCTGAAGCTGCTGGGCAAGGGCAGCATCGTCATTGGCACCCCTGAGAGATGGGATATTCTCTCTCGGCGCTGGAAGCAACGCAAGAATGTCCAGAACATCAGCCTGTTCGTGGTGGATGAGGCCCACCTCATTGGGGGCGAGAACGGGGTATGGCCTGGCCTGACACTGTGCCTGTGGTGAGGTCTGAGGCCAGACACGAGGTCTTCTGCCAGCAGCACTCTGCTTGACCCTTTATTCAAAGGGACCACGTGAGACTTGAGCTCTCAGTGGACATTGGCTCCTCTATGGGGGGGAACCCAGGAGCATTTCGAGGGTGGTGGGTGGTGCATGCGGCTAACCCATGGCTGAGGTTGGGTGTCTGGGTGCTTGATGATGCTCCCTCTCCTCCAGCCTGTCTTAGAAGTGATCTGCTCCCGGATGCGCTACATCTCCTCCCAGATTGAGCGGCCCATTCGTGTTGTGGCGCTTAGCTCCTCACTCTCAAATGCTAAGGATGTGGCCCACTGGCTGGGCTGCAGTGCCACCTCCACGTTCAACTTCCACCCAAACGTGCGCCCTGTGCCTTTGGAACTGCACATCCAGGTAGGACTCACTTTTCCCACCACTCGTGGCCTCTTGTTTAGAGTACTGGCTCTTGTAACCCTTTTTCCTGTGGTTTTTAGGGCTTCAATATCAGTCACACGCAGACTCGCCTGTTGTCCATGGCCAAGCCTGTGTACCATGCCATAACCAAGCATTCTCCCAAGAAGCCTGTCATCGTTTTTGTGCCCTCTCGTAAGCAGACCCGCCTTACGGCAATTGACATCCTCACTACGTGTGCAGCGGACATCCAGCGACAGAGGTGGGGGCCTGGCTAAATCCACTTCCTCTTATTCAGCTTGGCCATGGGGGTTGGGCTGATGGGGAGTTAAGTCATGTGAAGTTGGCCTACTCTGAAGGGTGTCCTGTTTCTGAGGGCGGGCTTAGCCCCCTGGCTAGGGGCTAGGTGACTGCACCTTTGGCAGGTGTTTGCCAGGGATGGGAACCCTCTGGCTGAGTCAGCCTTGTACCCCCCAGGTTCTTACACTGCACCGAGAAGGATCTGATCCCGTACCTGGAGAAGCTGAGTGACAGCACGCTCAAGGAGACGCTGTTAAATGGCGTGGGCTACCTGCATGAGGGTCTCAGCCCCCTGGAGCGGCGCCTGGTAGGGCAGCTCTTCAGCTCAGGTAAAGAGCCTTTGGCACTAGTTGTGACTATTATCCAGTGTGTCATAAGTGGTACCTGTGAACTGCAGCACTTAGTGTTATTTTTTTGCATCATTTTTGAAGTGCTTCTCTGGTTATAGAATCTATTGTCTCTCTGGATCCCGCCAGTAGTCTCGTGGTGTGATGGGCACACAGTAACTATCCTTGTTAATGAGGAAGCAGGGGGCACACAGGGTGAACCTTTCCAGAACTTGCTTTTCCAGACCAACATCTTCAGCCCCTATACTGGTTTTCCAGGGACATCAGATCTGCCAAGGTCATTAGACCTCGGAAATGTGTAAATAGCAGAACTGTGATTTTTCTTAGGGGTCTTTGTGTCTCTATTCTTTGTTGCTCTGTAGCATTTCACACAGAGTTACCATTTTGACATTGGTGGAGCCTCAGTGCAGATGGTCCTGCCAGAATCACTTCCTGTTGGTCTGACTCTTGGTGTCTGGCTGGGGCACACGCAGCTCCATTCGACTGCTGTGGGAGCCAGCCCAAGGCCGAGTTGGCATTTCCCAGGCAGCAAGGCCAGTCTTTCACGCTTGAGCCCAGCTTTCCCGGGGAGGGGTGCTGCTCCAGGACTGCCTCGGGTAGCCGCCGAGCAGGGCAACGGCAGCATGGTGTCATCTCTTCCAGTATTGCTCCGCTTTCAGTCATGACAGACCTAATTCCTAGCAAGCTTTGCCCTAGCTGTGAAATCACATTAGCCCCCACCTGCCCAGCAGGTGGCACACCCTTCCTCAACTGCCTTCTCCTTTCTGCCACAGGGGCCATCCAGGTGGTCGTTGCTTCTCGGAGTCTCTGCTGGGGCCTGAGTGTGGCCGCCCACCTGGTAATCATCATGGACACCCAGTACTACAATGGCAAGATCCACGCGTAAGTCTAGCTGCACTCTGTGCTCCCAGAGCCCCTCCCTTAGTGGACATGCCACCGCAAACCCAGAAACTAGCCACTAAGAGGACAGAGTGTTGACGTGGTCAGCAGCCTGCCAGGGTTCCAGCACTGCTGGTGTTGGGAAATGTTTGGTCTCAGGACCTGGGCTTGCATTGGCATCACTCATCCTCCTGTGATTCAGCCAGTGGGCAGCCAGGGAGTTCCAGCCGGAAGGGACTTGGGGATTATGTAGTTGGCCTGTTTGTGTGGTAGACTGGGTAGGTGATTTTTGTCCAGGTCACATAACTTGGTGGTGATAAGAAGTAAAAGGTTTAGTTTTCTCAGAAAAAGCTCGAATAATTTAACTCAATTTTTCCTCAAAAAATGCAGATTATTTTTTAAATTAGTTTTATTTTTATGGTTTATTTTTAACATATGAACCTGCTGATAGATTGGGTTTTAAGTTAGATGACTTGATAACTCATAAAGAACAGCTGTTAAGTGGGGGCAGCTTGACTCACATGTGTGCTCCTTATATTAGAAGTTACTTCACTTTTGGTGTCAGGTAGGTTGGTGGCTTTGGGTCAAGGACTGTGAGCAACAAGTCACAACTCATGTGAAAACTGCAGTGATGTGTAAACAGTGACACCAGTGCCACGGCACAGGAACTCATGAACACTTGTGCTCTGTCTCCCTGTGTAAGCATTGCATTTTGACGCTAGGGAGTTGGAGTGCCCTGAGTGCGACGCTGTGTTGATGCACTCTGCCTCCTTTCCCGTGTCACCAGGTATGTGGACTACCCCATCTATGACGTGCTTCAGATGGTGGGGCATGCCAACCGCCCTCTGCAGGACGACGAGGGGCGGTGTGTCATCATGTGCCAGGGCTCCAAAAAGGTTGGTCCTGGCCTTGGGACGCAGGCTATCTTCTTCAGTGGGGGTTTCTGGCTCTTTCAACTCTGCTGCTTGTTTCTCACATTGTTTTGTAGTTAGCTTCAGCCACAGGGAATTCCATAGCCTTTTTGTTGCTGCTGTTGACTCCAAGTGCCAGGCCTTTGCCCTCTGGCTGGTTCCATCTTCCTTTTATACCACTTATCCTGTTTGACTGGTGCCTTCCTATTATCACTGCGGATGTAACAGTGAGCTGGTGGCATGGCATACACAGCCGACACTTTTGTCTAGACTCAGCTCACCTCATCTGCAGTGCTTTCCTCCGTCTTTGTATTAGCCATATCTCGCACACGGCTTCTTCCCTACTGGTTTGCCCTTAGCCCTTTGATACCATGTTGTCATTAACTGTTACTGTCTCCTCTCACTTCATAGGATTTCTTTAAGAAATTCTTATATGAGCCATTACCAGTGGAGTCTCACCTGGACCACTGTATGCATGACCACTTCAATGCCGAGATAGTCACCAAGACCATTGAGAACAAGCAGGACGCTGTAGACTACCTTACCTGGACCTTTCTGTACCGCCGCATGACGCAGAACCCCAACTACTACAACCTGCAGGGTCCGTGGGCCTTGGTGCACAGTCTCCTTTAGTGCTTTTCCCAGCCCTCGCTGGCTGTTGCCCTGTGACTCCCCTCTTCTCTCTCACCTTCACAGGCATTTCCCATCGTCACCTGTCTGATCACTTGTCAGAGCTGGTGGAGCAGACGCTGAGTGACCTGGAGCAGTCCAAGTGCATCAGCATAGAGGATGAGATGGATGTGGCGCCTCTAAACCTGGGCATGATCGCTGCCTACTACTACATCAACTATACCACTATTGGTGAGGCCAGCTGGGGCGGCTTCTGGTTGTGGGTGCAGCCACTGGGTGGTGGTGATATGTGAGGTGGCCTGGGCAGTTAACCGCTCCCACATCTTCTCTCTCGGACAGAGCTTTTCAGCATGTCCCTGAATGCCAAGACCAAGGTGCGTGGGCTAATTGAGATTATCTCCAATGCGGCTGAGTACGAAAACATCCCGATCCGGCACCACGAGGACAACCTGCTGAGGCAGGTGAGGTGCCTCGGCCCCAGGGGACGCTTGCCTATGTGCCAGAGCACACGGACCCCTCTCTGCTCAGAAAGACCCTACACATGCATCTCCACCCCCCCCCCCATGGAATTTTGAAGGGTTGTGAGTCTAGGATGGGGAGTTTTAGGGCTTGAGAGCTGACCTCAGGCCGGGTTACCTATTTGTCACCAGTTTCTTTTTCTTTCCCTTTCCAGCTGGCTCAGAAGGTCCCCCACAAGCTGAACAACCCCAAGTTCAATGACCCACATGTCAAGACCAATCTACTTCTTCAGGCTCACCTGTCCCGCATGCAGCTGAGCGCTGAGCTGCAGTCAGATACAGAGGAGATCCTTAGCAAGGTAGAGTACAGGGCTGTCTAGGGCAGACACGGGACAGGCCCCAGGGCCCAGGAAGCAACCTCTCTAGCCTCCCGGTCTCACACCCCACCCTGTGCAGGCCATCCGGCTCATCCAGGCCTGCGTTGATGTCCTCTCCAGCAATGGGTGGCTCAGTCCCGCTCTAGCAGCCATGGAGCTGGCCCAGATGGTCACCCAAGCCATGTGGTCTAAGGACTCATACCTGAAACAGCTGCCTCATTTCACCTCAGAGCACATCAAACGTTGCACGGACAAGGTGAACTGGTCTGGACCTGGCTGAGCTGAGAGCTGAGTGTCTGGGCTGCAGTGGGGGTAGGGGTGGGGGTGGGAGTGGCATGGGAGGCAGACCTCCAGCTCTCATTCCCCTGAAGGTGTCATACATTGACATGCTAGAGAGTGCATCTGATGATGGTAGGCCACGCTGTCTTCAGATGATGGGTAGTGTAGGATGGAAATTAGCAACTGTGTGGAGCCCGTTCGTTTGCTATCTGTGGATTCTTTCCCCTTGATCTCTGAATGCCTTCTGCAGGGAGTGGAGAGTGTTTTTGATATCATGGAGATGGAGGATGAAGAACGGAATGCATTGCTTCAGCTGTCTGACAGCCAGATGGCAGACGTGGCTCGTTTCTGTAACCGCTACCCTAACATTGAGCTGTCTTATGAAGTTGTGGATAAGGATGGCATCCGCAGGTGAGCCAGAGGGCCAGGTGCCCTGCCCCAGGGGCCCTGCAGCCCAGCGCTGATGTGCTGCACTGCTTCTCCCCACAGTGGCGGGCCCGTTGTGGTGCTGGTGCAGTTGGAGCGAGAGGAGGAAGTCACAGGCCCCGTGATTGCGCCTCTCTTCCCACAGGTGTGTCCTGGCATCTGCCTTTTCCAGGTGTTCACTGGAGGCCTTGTCCGTGGGTGGTCCGAGGACAAGAATGCATTGTCACTAGGGAGGGAAATTCAGGGTAATGATAGACTGAGAATATCAGGACTGTGGATGTTTTTGTTTGTTTGCTTTAAAACAGTTGAGATGACTGGTCATCGTTAAAATACCAGCTGAGTAGTCAATCTCTGTGACTGTGAGAATGAGAACGCATTTTTCTTTAAGTCTAAACAGCTGCAGGACAGTTGGGCTTTTCTAGGTGTGTCTTCTCTCTCCTTTCTCATTGTGCTTCCAGTTGCTTGGTTTTTTACAAGAAAGAAAATCTAGCAATAACCAGATACACTGTATGTAATATTTAATTTTACAAACTATTTGAATACACTCCAAGGAAGGAGCACTTTACAATGGAGTTCCTAGGCTTTCTGATGGAGTGGGCAGCAGAGAGGTGCCTTGATTGAGGCAAGGCCCACTTTCCCCTCTGTGGGTGGGCTGGTGTGCATGTTCACGTGTTATAATCACCTGGCACATGTGCCTGAGAAGAGCCTCAGAGAGACTCAAAGTTGCCAGGCCCTAGAGACAAGGTCTCTAGTAGTGGAATCCTGGATGCAGTAGCAAGTGCTAAGTGGGACAAAGAAGTGAGCTGGAAGCAACAAATGAGTCCCTCTACTGCTTAAAAATTGAGTTCCTTTGAGTTGCCTTATGATGGTTTCACAATCTTAGTTACATCAGATTGTGTTTCAGGGGGAAACTCTAGAAAGCTTTCTGTCTGCTTTTTGTTTTCCTACTTTTGTAACCACTCTCATGGTCTTCAATCACTGTCAAGTTTTATGTGCTGAGATTCTTGGTTTTCGGTCACTGCAGAAACGTGAAGAGGGCTGGTGGGTGGTGATCGGAGATGCCAAGTCCAACAGCCTTATCTCCATCAAGAGGCTGACCCTGCAGCAGAAGGCCAAGGTGAGTGCCACTGGCCCAGCCTGTTACTGAGATAGGGCAGGACGGGAGTGTTCTCCCACATCCGTGCCTGCCCTGACCCTTACCTGTTCTCTCTAGGTGAAGCTTGACTTTGTGGCCCCAGCCACTGGCGCCCACAACTACACTCTATATTTCATGAGCGATGCTTACATGGGATGTGACCAGGAATACAAGTTTAGCGTAGACGTGAAAGAAGCTGAGACGGACAGCGACTCGGATTGAGTGTGGAGGCCTGTGCTCTTGCCTGGAGGGCTTGGACCTGAACAAAGAGCATGTCTGGGTCACGGTTGTGGATAGCAGGTCTGCTGGCATGAGGGCGGGCTGCCAGGCAGTGCAGGTGCACCCCAGCCTCCCTCCACATTTCCTCTTGCCACCTTGGCATCCAAACTTTGGATCCAGTGTCTGTAGGTGTTGTGTAGCTGTCATTTTAACTGGATAACATTTTTAGGTATGTTCTCTGTTGTTTTATTAGGTGTTCTAATAAAATCAGTTGGGGGTATCATTCATCTTGGCAGTGATTCTATATTTTAGTTTCTTTGCTCTAGCCTAAGGTCCTTCTCCACTGAACTTGCTTAATATATTTGTTGAGAATAAGGCTGCTCTTTAGTTGGGCTGTCACCTGCAGCATGTCAGCTGAGGGGTTAGGCAGCTTCTTTTTAGTCGGTGTAGCCTGATCCCCATCTTGTTACCCAGTGTCAGCACCACTGCTGGAACCAACAGAGCAACAGGGACAGATGACAGGGTAGGTTTTTCAAGATCTGCAGCAACACCCCCCACCCCAAGGAGATTCAGGAGGGGTTAAACCGTACCAGCTGGGTGTGTGACCCAGTCTACACTGATACTATGATCCAGGGCTTCATCTTTAAATGTTTGCTTTGCCATTCTTTAGGAATAAGTTCGCATAAAGTTGGAAGATGATTCTGAGGGGCAATTTCCCTAGGTCAGCAGTTTTCAAATGGCTTGATCTTAAGACCCCTTTACACTACAAAAATGAGGAACCCCAAAGAGCTTTTATTACCTAGGTTTATATCCATTGATGACAACAATATGAAAAATTAGAACGGTGCATTTGAAAATAATAAATTGATATTTTTATGAAAAACTACTTGTAAAACATCCAGGGAGAAGAGTGGCCTTTGATGTTTTTAGACCTCAGTTCTGTCTGGTTTAATGAAGACTGGGACTCTCGTGTCTGCTTCTAAACCTCATGTTTAAGCGAAGTAAAATGGAAGTAAAACTGGCTTTACATGTATATGCAGTTGGAAAGGGGAGGACGTTTTAAATATCCTTTTCAGGAAATTGGCTATTCAATACTACAGCGAGACTCTGTGAGTGGTCATTTCTTGAAGTTTCAGGTGGCACGTTGCCTTTACCAGTGCGCGCTGTCTGTTTTGACCCGTGGGTCCGTCTTATACCCTGAATGGGCCTCTTACCCATGATCGAGTCCCTAGTGTCATGCATTAATCATTTGGAAATCATGGGTTCACTGACTTGTGATCCTGCAGATGATCCATTTCATGACCCAAGTCACATTTGTTAATGTCACCACTGACCTCATCAGAATCCTAATTAAGTATTGGGGAGATGTCCAGCTTATGGTGGCAATACAGGTTTTACTGGAATTTAATTTTTGCTTGAAAGCATTATCACTGGCAACACTATCAGTTTCTTTTGATATAAAAGGCTCATTAGTTTCCCAGAAAACATCTGCCAAGTAGCCAGTAACTTGCCGATACTCTCAAGTAAAAATAAGCCAAGAACACAGCTGATGCACCTGGTGATGTAGCTGCACAACTGCTTTTCCTCGAGCTGCGCGTCACGGCACTTTCTGCATGCTGCGTCACAACATGGTGGTGTTCCCAGGGGTCAAAATTGAATGTGATTTATTTGTATTTGTCCTATGAGGGACAGTCCTAAGTGAAGTTGACAACACCTCTGCTGTGACAGCAAGGCAGTGAAGACAAAGATTAGTTGGTGCTACTGCCACGGTTCCTGCCAAGGTACCAACAGCTGACCTCAGGCCCCCCAAGAGGCTTCAGCCCCAGGGATGTGAGAACACATTTTGTGCATTATCCCAGGTACTGCCCAGCTGTCTCCACAACCTGCAGTCATGATCTCTGTGGTGTGAGAAATTAAGGCTGGAGCTTTGGGGACAAGTCCTCATGTTGAAACTCACATGGAGTAGCTGACAAAACCGAGTAGGAAGGAAGAACTGATCGCCTCTCACAGGGATTCTTTTCCTTGTCTCATTACTTCCCAAAGGAGTCCTGTCAGGCATCTTTGCCTCACTGGCTCTCACCAGAGAAACTCAGTACCAGATGGACTGTATCATGTACTGTGGCCCTTCAGAGGGCCACAGATAATCATCTCTAAGATTTTTTATTTTTTTGTCCCCTACCCAAGAACCAGTTTTTAGCCCCACTGGGAATGTACAGCCTGTGGGCAACAGCAACTCCATTTTAGGGTGCACATACTCCCCATTTATTTTCAGCATTCCCTGCAGGCACAGGAGATACTATGAGCACTTTGCAGGGGAACCAAGGTGACTTCACTGCAAACCAGCAAACATTAAATAATCTTCCACACTGATTGACTGTCTTAAATGCAATGATTAACCCAGAAATGCGGAAGGCAGGACTGAATTCTGAAAAGGCCTCACCATGAAATTGTTTTAAATATGAACGTCCTGATGATATAAGCTAGGATGGGTTATTTCTATAAAGCTTACAATTTCAAAAAGGTCTGAGATAACACCTACCAACATACAGGTAACGGTAATTACAAATGGTGTATTTACTCCCAAACTTTAACACTGAGCCCTAAAGTAAATCTGTGGCACAACCACAAGGTGCTGCTGTTCCGTGGCTCTGAGCGGGGCCGTGTCAGGAGGGACAGAGTGGCTCTGCGGCCCTGCATGTCTTCCAGGGCTAGAGGGACAAGCCAAGTTCATCGAAGGCCAGGGTGCTCCTCCAGGTCCCCCTGGGCAGGAAAAATCTTAAGACATTTTCTGGGGAGCCATGGTTCTGTCCAAAGTTAAGGTGGCTTACATGCCTTCTAGCCGCTGATACTTCCAGAAGGCCACCTCCCCATCATCACTGCAAGAGGCCAGAAGCCCCTGCTCTTTGGGGTTCCAGGCCACACAGTTGACATCCTGGGGATGGGCTTGAGGCAGGTGGGCTGTCAGAGAGAAGGTAGGCTGTTGAGGGTCAGAGCCAGGGTCCTCTTCAAACACTCGGATGGCATCGTCCCCACAGGCTGTAGCCAGGGCCCCTGTCAACTGACACCTGGGAAGAACATGCCATTAGTGGATGTGCTGGTGGCTCCACCCTCCCCAACCCAGCAAGTCAGATAGAAGGGGTTGATTTGACAGACCCTGGCCTGCTCTCTTCCCAAACTTCAGGCCTCAGTTGACCCCTAACTAACACAGAGCCATCAGCATTTCCCCAAGTCTTCAAGAGCCACCATCCAGGTTTACCGCACTATAATTAACCTAAGAAATGGTATGGTCCTGAAGTGCACTTCTGTTGTTTGCATAGCAACATAATAAGTCACTGAACTTTACCATACTTTATTGGCCTGCTCTTGTTATTCCCAAATGTTTGCTAATGCAAAGAAAGCTTAGATGCATATCAACTTCTTTCATTATTTAGGGTTATTTCCTAATTCTTAGGGCCAGTCTGCCCTCTGACCTAAATGAGTGGCTTCTTTGGGCTCTGTAAAGATAGAGCCCATGCCTCTAAACCATAAAAACCATAGTCATGAATCCAGTTTCAATAACTATTTTCAGATGGTACAATGCTGTGTGACCCAAAAGGCCAGTGCTGCCCTCACAACTTGGCAGCTTGATGCAGGTGCAGGCCTGGGGCTGAGTCTGTTCTGGGTTACTGTGAGCCATGCCAGCTGGCTCTTAAGCCAGCATGGTGGACAGTCCAGCCTGTTCTGAAGAAGTGTGGGTGCTACTCCCTATTCCATGTACCCCCAAAGGGGCAAAGAGCAGCAGAGGGTCTGAACTCCCTAAAACTTGAGTTGGGGGTTGGGTGGGGATGGGGGCACAGATCTTACCAAGCAACATCGTAAATGGTCCTGGAGTGGAAGCCCGACAAAGTGCAGACACATTTCCAGCTGG
Organism: Macroglossus sobrinus; assembly: GCA_004027375.1. Classification (NCBI taxonomy): domain Eukaryota; kingdom Metazoa; phylum Chordata; class Mammalia; order Chiroptera; family Pteropodidae; genus Macroglossus; species Macroglossus sobrinus. Next base: position 758,042 of record PVKZ01000296.1, read on the forward strand.
GGTCATTTCCACTGCATGTCACCCCTGCATGACAGACTGCTCTTGAATCCAAGACATGTCTTGTGTCCTGGGCATCTCAGGGGGCGACTATCCTGACTTGCCCTCACTCACCCGACCCTCAGCCACGAATCATCTCATGGCCAGATTGGCATTTTTAAAGCAGAATTCTGAGAAGGAAATGTCTTGTTCATTAAAAACCCTTTGGCTGCAAACTACGTCTGACTAGTCGGCCTGCCCTTGAAGGCCACCCACCAGCCAGTGCAACTCACCTGATTTCCCAAACCCTCACACCCTACGCTCCAAGACTAGGCTTTCCCACCTTGAAGGCCTTTGCTCATGCTATTCTATTTTCACCGAGAACTCTCTCTTTGCATTAAAATCCTACCCATCCTTCTACATGGCCTTCCCTGATCCCTCCAGCACTCTGGAGCCCCGTTGTGGCATACCCTCTTCTCCCCGCAATTTCCTGGGCTTTATCTATATGTCTCAGCCCAAGCAGACAGTCAGCCTCATGGAAATGTGTCTACTTTAGCTCACCTTGCTCATTGCCTGGTAGGTACTGGCGCCAGATGCGCACAGTACGGTCATCACTGCAAGATGCCAGACGCTGGCCACTGGGATCAAAGGCCAAGCTCCATACAGTGGATTCATGGCCTTCAAGGGTGGCACAACATACCCAGTCATCCTCTTCTTCCCGGTAGAGCTTCACGGTGTCGTCATAGCTGGCAGAGGCTAACAGCTTTGGGGCATAGGGAAAACACAGCACTTATGGCCCAGAAGTGCCTGCTAGGACAGGACAGTCACTTTATAAAGGGATTAACGTCTTTTGGTCACGGACAGTGATCCCTATTAAAGCCAGACTGAAGCAGAAAAGCAGAGTACTGGGCATAGCCTTCCACTAGGAATTCCTTCCCACCAAGATACCTGGCCCAACTTTTACCTCCTGGCTCGGGTGCCAGACCACATGCTTGACATCCTGCGTGTGGGAATTGAGGACACTAACACATTCGTACTCATCGTCTTCATCAACTGTGGGAGGGAAAGAGAAAGGAGCCCACCAGCTGACCTTACCAAGGTCACAAAGCGGATGTCTGACTGCTAGTTCCCAGCTGTACCTGGAGGGGCCGGGACTCACCTTCCCAGACCCACACACTCTTATCTCGGCTGCAGGTGGCAATGAGGTTACCAGATGGGGCCCAGGCCACTGACTTGACCTCATTTTCATGGCCCTCCAGCGTGGTCACACACTGTGAAAAGAAAAGAGGAACAAGATTCAACTTCACCCAAGATCGTGGGCTCAAATTCCTGAGATGGCCTTGGGTAACAAAGAGGCAACAATCCTGGTTTCACCAGCTCAGTTACCTCAAAATCATCCTGGTTCTTTTTCCAAATGCAAGTGGTAGCATCAAAGCTGGCAGAGGCCAGGTAATTGCCGCAGGGAGACCATGCCACCTTCCGGACAGTGCGCTGGTGGCCTTCAGAAAGGACAGATTTGCAGACCCAGATGTCACCTAAAAGCAGAGGGCAACCAGGTGCTGGAGCTGGGGGCACAGGAAGACCGTGAAGCACTGTCAACGCCATCTGATGGGCGTCAGGACTGGAACCAAGCTGCGGACAAAGCTCAGCAAGCAGATTTACAATATGCTTTCAGAAAAAGGTAACGACCTTACCTCCTCTGGAGGCACGAGCCTTTTGAAACAAACCTGAGGAGTCACCCTCGTGATTTAATACGGTCAGTGGCTCCCGAATGCCCTTGTGATAAAATCTAATTTCACGACGTCGCAAGTTACTCTGCAGTCTACTCTCCACCGTCCTGCTCTCTTCATTTTCCTGCCTCAGCAACTACCTAAAGTCCCTCCACAGTTCTGGCCTTTCGCTGACGTTTCTGCTTCTAGTACTTGCTGGAAAAGTCCTTCTCAGAGCAGCTAACATCCACCTCGAGGTGGCCTCTCCCCGCTCTTATTGGGCGGTACCCCGGCCGGGATGGGCCTGCCGCGCACCCCCGAGCCCGGGCCTTACCCTCCCTGCCCCAGATGCGGACTCTACGGTCGCCCCCGCATGAGGCCAGCAGGGTTCCCGCGGGGTTCCAGGCCAGGAACCAGCACCGCGAGTCCGGGTGAGCCGAGACACGGCCCAGCAGCACCAGCGAATTCTTCATGGCGGCCTGGCGCGGGACGAAAAGGTGGGCAACGTTCCGACAGCGCGTCCCACCGCGCAGGTGCCCGCGATGCCCCACCCGGCCTTCCACAGCCTCCCCTCCAGCCGCTTCCGCTCGGGCACCCACTGCGTTCTGGGAACTAAAGTGCCCACTGTTGCGGCCGCGCTGCCCTCTGGGAATTGTAGTCGGCCCCCCATCCCAGCGGAAAGACTCCCTCGAACTACCAGTCCCGTGAGGCCCCGCGCAGGGAGCCGGCGGCGCGCCGGGCTGTGACGCGCGCGGGGACTGGGCGGGGAGCTGGAGAAGGCGGAGGCAGGCAAAGAGGAAGCCGGAAGTGGGTTGGACCCGGGTCGGTCCGGGCTTTGCGGGGTTGGGGCCTGGGACCGCTCGGGCCCGGGCAGCTGAGGAGCCCGTGACTGGACGGAGCGGCGCCATCCCGGTCCTGAGGCCTGCTGACTGGTGAGGAATGGCGGTCAGTGTCGGGAGGGTTCCTTCTGGGCAGAGGTCGCACCCTAGAGCGCCGTTCTCAGATCCTGGGTCCCGGATCCCCTCGGCCCAGCCTGGTCCTCCTCCTCTCGACACCCCGTGGCCGAGACCCCGGGTTCGGGTCTCTCTCCCACCAGTAGCCAGTATTTTCTCCCCCACCGCTGACTGCCCAGTTCCCAATCAGGTTCTCGTCCCGCACCTCCATTCCAGGGACCCCGTCCCCGCCCCTTGAACCCCTGCAGCCCTCTAGTATCCGCTGGGGCCCAGGTCCCACCCCTTAGCCTCCGGTGTTGGTCCCGGCAGCCCTGCGCCTTCTTCAGCTGCCTCCTCCCTGGAACAGGCAGGCCCTGCGCGCCCCGCAGAGGTCGGCGGCGACCAACAGTGACTGCGGAGCAACGGCGGGCGGCCCCGGGCATGTACGCCCCCGGAGGCGCAGGGCTGCCCGGCGGGCGCCGGCGGAGGAGCCCGGGAAGCAGCGCTTTGCCCAAGCAGCCGGAGCGTAGCCTGGCCTCAGCCCTGCCCGGCGCACTTTCCATCACGGCGCTGTGCACTGCCCTTGCGGAGCCTGCTTGGCTGCACATCCACGGTGGCACCTGTACCCGCCAGGAGCTGGGGGTCTCCGACGTGTTGGGCTACGTGCACCCAGACCTGCTGAAAGGTAAAGGCACCGCGCGCCGGCCCTTGTCTTCCTGGGCGATCAGGGCTCCCCGGCAGTGAGCTGAAGGTGGTGCCGGCTGGAGCTGAGGTAGCCAGGGGCGGGACTCGGTGGGAGGAAACAGCCCCATTCCTGACTGGTGTTCCTGCCCACCAGGTGGCTCTGTTTAGGCCTCGGACCCTCATTAATTAAGATGTTATTCAGCTAAGTACCTACTTTTGACGCCATGATAATCTGGATTACTGCTATTTTAGGATTCTGCGGAAGGCTACTGCTGTATCTGGAGAAGGGATAAAGCGCTAGGCATTACAATTAGCTGACCCTTTCTAAGGAGCCTTTGGAATGTAAGAAGGTTTCTTTGGGGCAAGTGATTGATGGCAAAAATGGAACTTTTAACATGGCTAGATTGTAAAAGATATCTTCGAGTTCTACAGTAGTTGTATTTTTATTATGGAAAAAGGGAGTCTGAGGTATTTGGGATGACCACGAGTTAGGTCCAGCCTCAGTAAAGCAGTTGGAATTTGGCTCTTGGAATCGTAGGCAGGTGCCCAACTGAGACAAGATTGCTTTGTGTATCCTGCTTTCAAACCCTGTGGTCAGAAGAAAGGGGAAAGGGACTGGTGTCCTTACTGGATACAGGAGATGCCATGGTCTACCCAGGTGTGGGGGAGGAGGGGAAGGATTGTCCCAGGGAGCTGGTACCTGCACCTGCCCAGCCCTGTCTCCAGCAATGAGGGTATGGGCTGTGTAGTGTGAGGGCAGGACGCGCTGCCTGGCTTTCACCTGAAAAATGGTGACTCCACACAGCCCTTAGTAACCAGCACAGTTCGTCACTTCCATGGTCTTTTGAACCATTCTGGAAGGTCTTTGTAGTTTCTCCCTGTGTCACTCCCTGGCTGTGATGCATTCCAGTTGTTTGCTGCCCCATGTCCCAGAAACCGTTCCTGTTAGATTCTTATTGCTTTTTTAAAGACTCAGGTATTGGGATTTGGGGAAAAGTTCAAGATTTCTTGTGTGCCTTGGATCATATGCCACTTCTGCAGGTCGAGGCTGAAAAGCTCTGTCCTTGTGGCCTAATGTTGTCTTTCTCTGAGAGTTCTCTGTTTTGCATCTCTCTTGAGTTTTTGAGGCTTTAGGATGGTTTTGTAGAAAACAGGATGGGGGCTTCTGGTTTCCAGGTTTCTCCATGATGATGGCCTTCACTGGGTTCGCTCATTAAGACAAAGTTATATATACAGTGGAGGCCTTGTGACATGCAGGTTTTTCTTTGGTGTGTAGCTAATGGCAGAAATGTTATGAAGCCTGAGTTGAGTGTGGTTGGTTTTTCCTTGTTTGACGCACAGCTGCCACCATTCCACCACTTCGTTCATACCTTTGCACTGATACCCTGGTGTTCCAGTGTTTCAAAAGCTTGGTGTCAACTGCTAACTGGGAGAGTTCCCAATGCCTCTTTCTTTCAGATCATTCTGGGGAGGCTCATGTGATGGAGGGAGAGGCAGTCTAATCCCAGGTCTTTATTTCAGAATTCCAGGAAGCTGTATCTTTGAGAAATAAGTGGTCTGTCCAGGGCCACACACCTGGGGGTGGCATAGCTGTGTCTGCTTCACGTCTCTTGACTCAGTACAAAATGATTTATGTTTTTTATCCTTTGTTTTACTTCTTCTGTCATAGGATGATCTCAGGATTATTCCATTTGTGTGCATCCTTGTCAAAGGCATGTGAAAAATAAATTTTTGGTGCAGGTGAATAAATCGGTATTTTCCCTTTCTAAGAAACTGTTCAATACAGATTTTGTCATTTATAAAGCATGTTTTCTTAACCTTTACATTAATTTTGCTTTTGTGTTTAGGGATCTTAACCCATGGAGAGCCCCCATGTGCTATCCTATGGCTATGTCCTTGGTCATTGCAAGCTAGGAATTTTGTGTCCGTTCATAAGAGAGCTGACGGTGGTGCCTCATGAGCTATCATAATAGGTGGCAAGAAATCTGGAGGTCCCTGATTGCTTTTCTTCTTCCTTTTCTCTGTATCTGTTGGTTTTTTGGTACCCACTGGGCCTTCAGACATGCTGTCCTGTGTGATTATGCTGATGCTCAGGGCCTAACAGATGTCCTAGTATGGAAGCCTAGTATAGGTGCTTCCAGGGGAACAACAGACCCTACTGGGTCTCTGTAGGTGACAGGAGAGTCCTCTGTCTCGGCCCCTTGCCTGGGTGCCAGGCACTGCGCTTGGCACACTCCATGCCTGACTTTAGTTTCTCCTAAATAGGTAGCTACAGTCATCACCACTACTCCGCAGTGGTCCCAGACTTGGGAGGTCAGGTGACTTGCTCAGGATTGCACAGCTGGTCTGTGTGGCATAGCCTCAACTCTAAACACTGAACCTTAGTGCACTCTGGCTTGTCCTTCTGTCAGAGCTGTCCAAGGCTTACTGCCTCCTCATGCCAGCTGTTTGATCACGAGCCCCACCAAAGCTGTGCTCCTTAGCCTGCATCACCTCAGCATTCCTGCTCAAGTTGGGAATCCTGAGGCAGAGCCACTCCACTCACCCTCCTGTTGTAACTCATCTGCCTGAGGTGCAACAGATTCTGCCCCGAATCCCCTCTCTCCCCGGGCTGCCTGCATGTCACACAGCTCTTCAACTTAGGCCCAGGCCCACAGATATGCTCAGACCTCTGTGGCCCCAAGTAGAGGGCCCCAGATCATCGTTCCTCCTGCGCCCCAGTTCCTCCCTGCCTCTCAAGTGTGGCCAGCAAAGGCATCACCCACAGCAGCCTCCAGAAGCACATTTGGAGAATGAGGAAGTCTGGGATTTGAAGTCTGGTGAATCATGATTGACAATAAGCATGGGAAGATCAGGGGCCAACTAGGGAGGGCAGGCGTGCCTGAGGGGTGGTGACTGATGTCACAGGCACTTCTAGTCCTCAGAGCCAGCACGCCTAGGACCTTTGGTATCTGTGGTCCCTAGGAGACCCTATTTGCAACTTGTGTCAGAGCCTGACACAGGTCACAAGTGGGAGATGAATGCTAAGAAGTACCTCTAACTCACAGGGACTCCAGTGAGGGGAATGGGAGAGGAGATGGGACAGAAAAAGGGAACTGGCTAGAAGCCCCTTTAATCTTCCTGCTTATAGCCTGTTTGGGTAAGCAGGAGGTGAGAGCACTGGGCCCCCTAGACTGGAAGAGCCAAACAGGTGACTCACCAGTGACCTTGGGCAAAGTCAGTGCCTTGGGATCCTATTACACGGCAGCTGCCTTCTTCCCTGGTGACTGGAGGGGATAGTCAAGCAATAGTTACCAAAATAAACAGGCCACAACTGGAGGATAGGATGTGTCTCTTTCTTACAAGTGTATAGTGGACTGCATTACTGGTTTGAATTTAAAATGGGCACTCTGCTACTTATGCCATTTCTCCCCACAAATAAAATAATGCCTACACAACATTTGGAGATTCTGTTTCTGTTTAGCAGCCCTCTCAAAGGAGCAGGTATTTGTGGCCCTCCTTCCATACTGATGTCTGGCAGGGGAGGAGAAAAGACACACTGAGGTCCTGACCCAGGAGAGCCTGAGCTGGGTTCTGAGCGAGTCTGGGACACTGTCTGTCCACTCTGTGTGCCGAGACCCCCTGAAGAAAGACTCCCTAGGCTGTGGGGTGTCTGTGAGCATCATTCCAGGGGAACTGCACCTTTGGTTTCTCTACGGAGCCCAAGGGCTTACTCATAGCTTTGGAGTGGAGAAAGGCAGTACCGTTGAAACAAACCTGTTTGAATTTTGGGTCAGAAGCCCACATCACCCCCCTGGTGGGATAGATTCTCAGTCTGGCTTTTGTGGGCTCTTTCTCTGTCCCACCCTGGCAGTGTGTGTGAATGAGGAAGTCTCGGTGTCAGGAGGAAGGGCACTCAAAGGCTGCCGCTGCTGTGGCCCAGCTGAAGGGAGCGGGCCATAACAGCACAGGCTGCTTTGCACATGGGGCAGGAGTTGCTGCCTTCACTTGACAGGTGAGAATGCAGAGGCCAAGGGCATTCAAGTGACTTGCTCAAGGTAACACATAGTCTGTGATGGGTCTAGGATTTGATGCCAAGTCCATTGCCTTCCTAGTGTCCCCACTGCTTCCAGGAGCCAGACTGATGGCTGCAGAAGCTTAGACTGAACCAAGCAGGTCTTGCCCAGTAATTCCCAATATGAGCTCTTTTCATTGCTTAATGGCTCAAACCTGTTTTGCCTAGAAGGGATTTTGTGCTTCCAGCTGTTCTCTTAGCTCAGCTGCCGCTGGCTGTGAGGGCAGCTCTGACAGCATTCTGTTAACTTCTGACTTTTCATTCAAATGCTTCTCTTTAGCATTGGATGGATTATTCCATCAGGGAAAGATAAAACTCTGGTGCTTGGTGATTCCAAGGATCACATGCAAGGAAGCCTGTTCTAGATTTCCCAGCTCTGCACTGTGGGACCTGGAGGAAGCCCCTTAACCTCCTGGAGTCTCCAGTCCCTCATCTAAGCTGCATGATTGATCCCCAGAGTGAGCGAGGCTTAACTAAGGATAACGTTTGACCTGTCGGTGTGCACAGGCCATTCCTGAATAGAACATGAGAAACTGCCAACAATGTTTGTCCCTTGGAAGGAGCAGTTGGACATCTGGAGGGGAGGGGCGTTCTCCCTGAAGCTTTTTATTATACGTGACTCTTATTAAAATAAGTGTCCTGCGAAACACAAGATACGTGGGGGTATATGTAATAGACATACGTTTTAAAGGATGATAATAAAATGAACATTTTTACTTACTATGCAGCCTAAGAACTATCTTTGAAGCCACTGAGTATGACTTTTTCCAGTTAAGATTGATCGTTAAATCAAAATTTAGTTGATTTGGAAGAACCATATTGAAAGCCCCACTCTGAATGCCTGGCCACATTAAGGAATTGTAACACAGCCCACTGTGGAGCACAGTGCTGTGTAAGCCCTTACACCTTACCTTTAGCAGGTGATTCTTGGAAGCACTAGAACATTTTTGTCCTGCTCTGTCCCTGCCTCATGCCATGTGGACCCCAAAAAGCATAATATCAGAGTTTTTAACAATACTAAGCCAGAGACAGCCCCAGATCCCAGGAGCCTTCCTTTGAGCGATGCCACCTGTAGGTAGGTCCACCGTCAGGGCTTGGGCTGCGTGGGGCTGTTTGCAGACAGCCAGCACCCAGGCAAAGCCTCCTGGCAGTAGGCGATCACCAGGCTGGATGATTGGGCCCAAAACAGATGGTCTGCTGACAAGAGAGAGACAGCTCCAAGGGCAGCTCAGAGGATGACCTAAAACCAGCTTGCACCATGGATTTGGTGTAGGCTCAGTCACCATCCGGCGAATTCTGAGCCTGAGGCAGGGAATGCAAGCTGTCACCAAGGCCAGGGTCTCCTCATGTCTGCTGTGGTCCTGCAGTGTGGAGGCCGGCTCTCACAAGACCCCAGAATGTGTTAGGCTTGAGTCTGTTTTGTTGGATTCAGGCCCTCTCCTTGGGTTCTTAGACTTTTTTTCTCGGCCCTGCTTCTTGCAGACCCAGGATCAGTGGCCACCTTCACGGGGTACTTGAGCTGCTCATTAAATCCAGAGTTCTGGGTCCTGCTCCAGACCAACAGCTCAGTCTCTGGGGCCTGGAATGTGCTTTAGGCCAGTGCCCTGGGGGCCGTCAGTAATGCGCGCTGGGGACTGATGACACCACTCTCAGCCCCTCAGTCTGAGGGCAGGACTTAAGAAGGGAGCCTGCAGCCTAGGTCCTGCCAGCCCTTCCCAGATTCTCCTCCTCACTTGGTGACCAATGACCCAAGTGAAAGAAGAGCCTGCCAGAGGCCGGAGGGGAAGTTGGAGAGGAGGTAAAGGCCCATTTTTTACTTTTGTTAAATTTACAGTGGTTTCTTTTTGGATCAGCCTTTATTCGGTCTGTATGTTTCCGGGAGCTTAGGCAGGCAGCTCACATAGTTAACAAAGGGTCTGACAGTGTTGCCTGGATGAAATTTAGAAGAAACAAGACAAGAATGGTGTTGCAGTCCTAGAAGGACACTTTAAGTTGCTGTCTGGTCACAGTCCTCATCCTGGGGCTCTCCCTCCACCATGACCCTGGGGACCCTGAATGTCAGCATCCTTTCCTCTGGTTCACTCCCTCATTTGGGTGGAGCGAACCTTTTAGTGGCTTTGCTTCATTCTAGAAGGTATTTGGTGCTGTCAGTTTCTGACCTTACCACCCCTGTGTGGAGTAAATCTAGTAGCTTCTTAGCTTTCCCACTTCTGGCTTCTACTTCAGCTTGTCCAGTCTTTGAAGTTGGTTCCAAGTAGCTCCAAGTTCCTTTCCAGTTTCCAGAATTTTGTGCCCGTCTTCTCTTTGTGTGGGTTTATGCCTTTAAAATTTCTTTGTTTTGTTTTGGTCGGCTTCAGGGAGTGAACAAAAATCAACGTGAAGGTCCTGTCTACCTTCTTTCCTGATTGATTTAGTACTCTTATGGAGAATGCGTTTGTCTGGCTTCAACACTTATCGAACAAAAAGGGGGCAAATGAGTGGCCGGGTAGAGGATGGATGCTGGGCAGCCGCTGCCGTGCGTCTCTAGCCATCTCAGCTCAGAGGTCAGTGGGTGCTTCCTGCAGTGCAGTTTCACAGAACCTGGTGACACATTGGATTAATTGTTAGGGTCTTTAAAAATGCTTAGAAGAGCATGGCAAGTATGTCAGAGAGGTGTGCACTTAGGCTTTGTTGGAAGGGAAGGAGCTAAGTACCTGGGAGCAGCGACCTGGGTTTCTGTCTGCTAATTTGGAGGCTGTCTACCTTCTCTGTGGGTCAGCCAGGAGCAGGAGCTGTGACCCCTCTGTCCAGGACTCTCTGGCCCCCCAGGACTTTGGCAGAGGGGGACAAACTCCCCCCAGGTGGGGACTTCCCTGCTTGGCGCTCTGAAAATTTGGTTCTCCCTACAGATTTCTGCATGAATCCACAGACGGTGCTGCTCCTGCGGGTCATTGCTGCCTTCTGCTTCCTGGGCACCCTTTGTAGTCTCTCCGCATTCCTGCTGGATGTCTTTGGGCCTAAGCATCCAGCCTTGAAGATCACCCGTCGCTATGCCTTTGCCCACATTCTCACAGGTAAGCCTGGGCCTGCTCCTGGTGGGGGAAGGACTGCCATTGGGAGATGGGCGCTATCTGGAGCTGCAGGAGGGGACGGTGCGGTTTCTCCATGCAGACAGTGGTCCAGATGCTCCTTTCAGCTCCAGCCTGTTTTGGAACACTGGGGCGGAATGGCAGCTTGCTTCTGTTGTTTGCATGTACACCTGGCAGGACCACCACCCACTCAGCCCAGCTGTCAGGAGGGGAGTATTAGAATTCCACAAGCAGTCACATGGCTTTCCAGGAACTGGACATAAGACTCAGCAGGGGTGCTCCTGGGGCCTGGACAGAGCAAGGAGGGAGCAGGGTATCTCACTGTGCCTACTGAAGGGCATGGTTGTCAGACTCGTTCCTCCCCTCCCTTGGGCTGGCCTAGGTGGTGATCTGACTTGTAGGGGCGCCGACTCCAACTCCCAAAGTACATGGCCTTGTCTGCTCCTTTCAAGCACCCAGTGACTTCTAACAGCCTTCATGTCCTAATTCCATATTCTGCAGACAGAGAGCCTCTGACTGGCCCAGAGCAGGGTCAGGCATCTGTCCCCAGCCCTGGCCTGAGAACTGTGGCCTAGAGAGCCCACTCTGCAGGGTCGAGGGCTGGGCAGGTCCCCTGACAATGTGGTTTGGGTAGAGAGGCTGCAGCAAGCCTGCTAACCTCCGTTCTGTGCTGTCCCTCTGTCCCCCAGTGCTGCAGTGTGCCACTGTCATTGGCTTTTCCTACTGGGCTTCTGAACTCATCCTGGCCCAGCAGCAGCAACATAAGAAGTACCATGGTTCCCAGGTCTACGTCACCTTTGCTGTTAGCTTCTACCTGGTGGCAGGAGCTGGTGGAGCCTCGATCCTGGCCACAGCGGCCAACCTCCTGCGCCATTACCCCACAGAGGAGGAGGAGCAGGCACTGGAGCTGCTGTCTGAGATGGAGGAGACTGAGCCCTACCCTGCTGAGTATGAGGTCATCAACCAGTTCCAGCCACCCCCAGCCTATACCCCCTGATGCCAGCGGCTCTCCTCCTCTGCAGCCCTGCCCCCACTCTGCAGCCCTGCCCCTCCCCAGGAGCGCATTCCCTGGCAGGCCTCAGTGGTAGGATCCTGACCACCATTACCAAACCTTCCCCAGGAGGGTCTCTGTCTTTGGGTTGTTCATGTGTCCCTGCCCTCGAAACCTGGGCATTGCAGATTTTATATTATGCACTTTTTCCCCTCCTGCCACCTCCTCTCCCTTTGGTCACTAGTCATTACCAATCAGGGGTGGTCATACGAGTTTTCTCCTTTCATGGGCCATAGCTTTGAGACCGGAACTTTCCTTGGGAGCTGCTGACAGTGTACAGTCCCAGACAGAAGTATCAGCAGGGCCCAAGGGAAAGGGGACTATGCCCTGCAGGCTCCCTCCCTAAGGGTTAGCGCGGCTTCTACAGCTACAGCACTGGGCCGATGCTACCCAGTTCCTTCTTAGAGTGTCCACTCTGCGAAGTTCTCTGCACTTCAGCCCTCCCACCCGCATTCCAATTTGACAGGAGAAGGAATGGCTGGTGGAAAGCAGAGCGGGTGTTCTCCCCACCCTGGCCTGGCTAGGGTGGCTGGCTCTGCCGAGGGGAGTGGCCCTGGGCATGGGCTTGAGGCCTCCAAGTGAGGGGGCTGAATCCTCAAGCCCTTTCACTTTTTAAAACGAGTGGTTTTAAAAGGAGAAAAAAACAAAACCAAGCCACAACAACAATTAATCTCTTTTTAAACTTGCGGCAAGACTGTTGTCATTTCTTCTATATTTATCCTGTTCTTTTGGGCTCTGCAAAGTTTTGGGCCACAGCTCTTTCCAGCCCATGGTTGTTCCTCCTCCTCGAATGTATCAGAGGAATTCAGCTCTCCCCCTGTGATCCCTCCCTCCTGGAGACCTCCCTGTGGAACCTGGAGCCCCGTCAGTGGAGGGGCTGAGGACTGTGGCCTGGCTGGCCGGCCAGCGTGGTGCTCCTCAGGACTGTGGCACTGAGATGTAACCTGGCCTCCATGCAGGAACAGGGGCCCTAGCATGGCAGGGAACCTTCTGCTCTCCCCATGGAACCATAACCGGTGAGCCCCGTTGTGTGAGATGTCAGACTGGCGGGCCTGACTCCATCCTTCAGGCTCAGGGTGTCCCCTCGACTGTGACTTGGGGCAACAGCTTGCTGCATGCCCCTCCCCTTCTTGAATGTACTTTGGCCTTGCAGTGTGCCACTGGCTCTTTCTTGTTCAGCCATTGCTTTGGCTGTCTTGTTTGCCACACTTGGCCTTGGGTCTGGCTGAGTTTTCTGCCTGATTTCTGGAGCATTGAGCAGGGAAATTGAGAGACCTTCAGGGTGGACCCAGGTGGCTGAGCCTTTTTGGAATCAGTGTCCAGTGCTGAGCTGAAAAGCTGATCCCAATTTCCTACTCACAATAGAGCAAGACTGGAGAACGGACACCACTGTTGAACTGTGGCTAATAAGGGACTGTCATGTGCCTCGTCCTTTGACCAGGCTGCCTGGGGATATCTGAACAGATGCCTGTGTGGGTGGTGAAGACCAAATCTACACATGAGTGAGTGGCTGCCTGGAGTTTGCTGTGATGCCCAGGTGTGTCCTTATGGCGGCTCTCACTTACAGACTCTTAGGCAAGAAAGACTGCTATGTGATAACCTGTACACAAAGCTGAGGAGCCACATGGTCTCATCTCTCTGTCAAGTATGAGTTTGCCTTTGGTACATTTCTAGGGTGTGGCCAGCTCTCACTGACCATGGGTGTCTGAAGGGCAGACCAGGAGATCAGGTACTGGACACACATGCCAAAGTGACCTGTTATCTCAAGAGGACCCAGATATGACTCTGGGGACTGTTCCACATGATTTGGAACCCACTTTTTATTAGCTTCCCAAGCCTCCGGCCTTCCTCTTTTCCTTTCTCATCCTGACACTAATAGTTTGTCATATAAATTCCCCTGGTTTTCTTTTTCTAGGTAAAAAAATAAAAAGCAAAACAAACAGAAACCACAAATAAGAATGTAAATGCCAGTGGCTCCTTGTCGTTTTTTGTTGCAGTTGCCTGGAAGTGGTTTGTTTCCTTCTTTCTCCATTAGGAGAAATTGATGAAGTGTGTAATTTTTTAAAAAGTCAAAAGGAAGTACATTTTCACCTGGATGTGCCTTTAGCCTTGATACATCACACGGCGAGGCCTACTGCCCAAGTGCAGAGCTTAGAATCTGTCTCCTCGGAGTCCCCAGGGATCTGCAGAAGAGCACTTTAGTCCTTGTGTGAGGAGAAACCGACCCCAGGGCTGAGACTTGCCAGAGAAACTGCACTTTCTTCTGAAGCCCTGGGAAGTGGTGCCTTCCTTATGGGAAGAGCATGTGTGTGTCAGTAGTTGAGATGTAACTTGTGGAGAGCCTTTAGTGTCCTGGTGTCTCGCTTAGCTACATTCCTACATTCATTCGGCACACTGGGCCCCTAATGTGCATCGTGGGAAAAAAGCTTAGGGTACCCTTCGAGGGTAGCCTGTTTGGGTGATTTTATTGAATTCCTGGAAAGAGCACATGTCTTCCTTGGGAGCTGGGAGTGTGTTCTCTCTTTCATTCCAGATGTTTCTAAAAGGTGCCTCGTACACAGAGTGTGTGAGGCATCACAGAGAAACGTGGTGACATCAGGGCCCTGTCTCCACGGGTTCTGTTGTCTCAGTTCAGGGGATGCCTTCTCCACGGAAAGGTAGAGTGAAGTGGTCTGCTGGACAGCTGGGGAAGGGCTGTACCCACAGGGAAGTGGGTTCTTCCCTGGTCACTACAGAAGGTGCAAGGGTAAGTATTTGGAGGTGGAGTGGGGCCATTCCCGCTGACAGAGGAGCCAGAGCAGAAGCATAACTGGTGGCCAGGAGGTGGTGAGAGCAGAGATTGGAAAAGGAGGGCCCGTGAAGTCATCAGACGCCATGGGGAGCCTGGGACCAGGTTTTTCTTAATGACTGGTGACCCTGTGGGGGAGTGTTGGCCTGGTGTGAGTAGACAAGTCTGAGGGACTGGGGCTGGATGGAGATGGTGTGGAGGTTTAGAACCAGCCAAAGGGGAAGAGGACAGTGGGCCCCAGGGCCTGGTGTCTCAGCAGTTGTCAGTGGGGCCCAGCAGCTCCAGTCCCTGCTGACTGTCACGAGATGGAAGGCGGAGCTGGTGGTACAGGCTAAGGGACTCTGTACAGGGTGCAGGAGGGAAGCTTGAACGGGGAGGACCAGTTGCATCTGGGGGAGAGCACGTATCTTAAGAAACTAGAGTATCTTCTCAGCTGACATCTGTCCACATATGGCCACACTCTCAGCCACTAGATCAGTGGATCACAAAGTTCTGCGGGAAGATACAAAAGAATAAATGAACTTTATCGCCCTTGTTTTCAAATAGTCTAGAACCTTCCCTCTTCTCTGTTTTTGTGGGAGTGGCATGTTAATGGAGGCTAGGAGATTCATGGGAGAAAGTGTCACCTCTTTGAATGGGATTCCAAAGTGAAGGCACTGTGTTAGGGACATGGCTTGAGAATTAGGCTGCCAGTTCCTGTAAACTTAGGGGGAAACGTGGGCCTTTGTTGCCGGGGCCAGGGGAGGGGGCAGTTTCCTCAGGAGAGAGTTCACTGATGTCTTAGGGCTGAAGGGTTCATGCTGTCCTGGCCTGCTCCTCACCCCACTCAGCTGGGGGAAGCAGCACAGTGGTGAGGGGCTTCATGAGATGTTCAGGGAGAGAGGAGGCCCCTCAGCAAAACTCTGTCTCCAGAGGTTGGTAATGGGAGGACTTTCATAAGAGACGAGACTCAGGTTTCATGCCGTTTAAGGGTGCGGGGCTGGAAGGGGTGGTGCCTGTAGGCAGCCCTGTTAGGACGCTTCTTGTCCTTTGTCTCTGTAGCAAACATGGCAGCTGGCCCCTTCAGGACCTTCTCTTCATGGTGAGGTCTGGCTAAACCCTGAAGCCCAGGTTCTCCCTTGGTTTTAACTTCCTTTTGGGGTTCTCCTAGATTTCTAGTGCCACTGCTATTGGTGGAGTGTTTCCTTCTGGAATAAACTTGGGGTGGTGGGTGTTTTTTGTTTTTGTTTTTTTTAATAAGAGGAAGGTGTACCTTATCCTTTCCCACCTGTGCCTCCCTGTGCTCAAGTTTGTGTCTGTGTGCGCACTTGTGGACACACACATACACACAATTCCTATTGTGTCAACAGGCTTTATGTCTTTGTTTTTTACATTGTAAGTTCATTAGGGCCAGAGAGGCATGCTCATCAAATACACTGAACACAAGTGGTTTGTGAAGGATGCAGATACTAACACATATGGTCTTTAGCCTCAAGGGCCTTCCAGTCCAGCTGTCAGGAGCGAGGCAACCTGATGTGGGGCAGCTGGTACCCCTGGAGACTGTCATGATACAGGAAGGCTTCATGGAGAAGAGACTTACTCTGGGCCTAGAAGAGTGGGTGGGCTTTCAGGAGAGAATGATGCAGTCAGTGTGAAAGCAGGAAAGAAGGGGACAGGCTTTGGGGAACACTGAGTTGTGTTGTGAGGTGGTGACACCCACAGGCTGGGTGTGATTAGATGGGTGGCTGAGTAGACAAGTCTGGGATACTGAGGTTGTCATCGGAACACTACAGTGGCAAGGTACAGAACTATGAACACAGAAATAGCTTCATTAAGTTATTCTTGTGACTGAAAAGGGACTTGGCTGGATCCGGGGACTAAAAGCAATAACATGAAGATGTAATTTCTCTCCGTGTCTGCTCTGCTCATGGGCTCAGGCAGTCTCTCTCCATAGGTGGTAAAGGTGGTACCCAGCAGCCACAGGCTCATGCTGACCCCTTGCCCAAGGACTGGGCAAGTTTCTTTTGCCTAACTTGGATTAGGGCCCTCCCCATGCACTGTGGCCAAAGACTTGGGGCTTCATCTACGGCTCAGGGTGAGGATGGTTACATGTGCCCTTTTGGATTCAGAGATGGCACCACAAATGGTGGTTGGGATGTGTGAGCCCAAGGGCAAGGCCTACATCAACCAAAGGTCCTTGCTGGCATGAGCCTATAAAACAGAGCTGAGACACCTGCAGTCCTCACTGAGACAGCTCTGCTTTCTTCAGAAGTGCTGTGTGTCCTATTGTCTTATTTTTGACCAAGGCTGGGCCTGACTCAGGCTTCCTCACTTTCAAGCAGGCAACCTGGGCCTTGATTGCACTGGACCTGGCCTCCAGAACTGTGCCTTGTCCTCTCCTCCGCTGGTCTCTTTCTTCCTGCCCCATCCCAGCACCCAACCAGCTCTGACTTTGCCTGGCTCTGCCCACTCTGAGCTAGCTCAGTGTCTTACTTGACTAGCAATTACACTCCTGAAGACACCTTGCACACATCCTGGCTGTTTTGGGGAACTGCCCGGCTAACCCCAGTCCCACTCCCGTATCTCCATCATGAAGTCAGTCCATTCGGATGGGGAGGGAGCTGGCAGCAGCAGGCCAGCAGAAGGCAGCGGGCTGATGCCACGTACCACCACTGAAGCACATTTTTGCATTAATTCCTTAGAACTCATAAATTTTTTTCTGATCTTGGAACGATGCCTTCTTTCACACATTTCACTATCTAACATGTAACGCTGGGGTGGGTTTTCTTCCTCCAACCTTGGACCTCTGTATTTCAGAGGGATGTTGAGAAATTGGAGAGGGTCCAGGTGGGCATTCTGAGAGGATGCAAGGTTAGAAGTAAACAGCTTGAGGGGAAAGAAGAGAATAGCTACCTGAATTGTGCAAGACGAATTACCAGATGGTTACCAAATGGGTGCCTGGCCCCTAAAAGCCGCTACTGTTTGGGACTCAGTTCCTCTTCTGCAAATGAGGGGCTGAACTGGATGACTTTAAAGTTCCTGTCATCCTTAACCCGTGACTTCCGGAAAGGAGGATGCCACCATTAACATCTGCTCTGGTGGATCAAGAAGGAAGAACTCTGAATTTATTTAAGCATTTAAAACACAACTTTGTTTTGAAAAAAGTTTGTGTACTTGATGAAAAGCTGTAAGACAAGTCCCATATTCCTTTCAGCTAGCTTACCAATTGTTACATTTTTGCCACATTTATTTTTATTAAGATATAACTCACATAACATAAAATGCACCCTTGTAAAGTATAATTCAGTGGTTTTTAGTGTATTCGCAAGGTTGTGCAGCCATCACCACTAATTCCAGAACATTATCACTACTCCCAAAAGAAACCTGTACCCATCAGCAGTCACATACATGTGCTGCACACCCTTCTCGATTGCTTTTCCAGAACTTGGAGAGGTCTGAGATTTGACTTTCTGCCTGCCACGAATGCTCATAGCCCCAGCAAGGTGCTGGGTCCGAGGGAAAGGAGGATTTGTTACTTACAGCACAGCAGCAGAGTATCACCACTTTTGTGCAAGTTCTCTGAGCCCTGGTCCCCAAGGGGTGATGTGCAGGCCAGGTGACATCTGCATACACACCACATGGCATCACAGAAAACAGTGCGCTTGTTAGGAAACCCACGTTTTCAATGGTGGGCAGTTGGAACTCTGGGCAGGATGTTTCTCACACAGGACGATATATAACTTTCATTTTCACAAAACTGTGCTATGAACAGGCATTTCTCTCCAGTATCAAGTTTCTTCCTCAAAAGTCAACTGAAAGACGAAGACCCGGTTTCATCAGGCTGTGTGCCAGTCATTTCTTGTTATGGAGCAACATTACCACCACACGTTCATGGCTCTTTCATAGCTTCTGCAGTTGCAGGGATCGGCCGTGGGAAGTGCTCCCTTGAATGAGAGTCTCCTAAGTCTGTGGCCAGGGTTTTGGCTGAGATTGTGGTCCCATCTGAGGGTCTGCAAGGAAAGATTCTTCCACTCTCACTCTGGGGTGGGCAGGAGTCAGTTTCCTGCAATTGGGGTACTGAGGGGTTGACTTTTTTGCTGCCTGTGGCTGGAGGCCACCCTCAGCTCCAAGAGGCCATAGGTAGTTCTGTGTCACATGGGGCTCCTCAGCATGGCCACCAGCTACTTCACAGGCCACAAAAGAGAGGGCCTGCAACTCCACAATTGTGCATATGATTGACTCATATGACGCCAGCCCACAGGTGTCATAGGTGTGACCTCACCCACATTCAATGACGTCCCTAGGACATGGTCTCTAACATGATCCCTACGGTGCAGTGGGGAGGCTGGGGAGGCCCTGAGAGTCACAAGGTTTTTCCAGGACAGAGAACTGGTCAGAAAAAAGAGGTCTGAACTCCACTCTCTGCTCCAAGCTGGGAACATGGTAGGTACGTGCCCCAGGAGCCATGGGGAGGGCTATGCTGGGTACCGGTGCGTAGGTGATTTGGGCAAGGAAGGGGAGCAGTCAATGGCCCAGAGGGGGCTTTGGGTGGCTCTGATTGGAGGAAGGGGCCCAGATAATGGAATCTTGAAGAGGTGGCCTCACTACCTTGGTGACAGACCCCAAGAGAAGTTGGAACTCTGGTGACCAGGCACACACATTCTAGGGGCGGCCCCAGTCTGGAGACAGTCAAGAGAACAGGACGTTTCCTGACTTTCCGAGGCTCTGGCTGAGGGCAGCCCGAGTGAGAGATGTTTCTGTTGCCATAGACGTTGGCACAGCCCTCACCTCCGACACTGCTGGCCCTTTGTCACAAGGCTCCCTCAGGTAACCCAGGGTAGCACAGGGCAGGCCAGGCCAGGCCCCAACTGTGAACCCACCTGGGCAGTCCCACACCAATTACCCTGCATCATGTGTATGTTCATACACACCTGTGTGTGCATGTGTGTTATTTGTATGCCTGTGTATTGGGGGTGGTGAGGGAAAGCTTGGGACAAGGGGCGCCCACCCTGGGCAGGACCAGCTTGTTTAGGGGTCAGAAGCTGGGAGCGTCTGTCAGGTTCACATCCCAGGTCATGGCTGGCAGGATGGGAAGGTGAGTGTTGGGGACCAAGCTCCTCTACCCACCTGTTAATCCTGAGCCCTCATGTGTCATCTCGTCCTGTTTCTGGCTAGATGTCTTATAGATGCTCCTCTGCCTGATCTGGGGAGTAGAAGGTGTGGTGAGCATCTCCCCCAGGGGCAGTGTCCGGGCAGGCCCTGATGCCTCATAGCCCAGGACTGTGCTCTCTGTAGAGCTGCCCCCCTGCCTGAGATGGTGGAGGATGTGGCTGACAGGTCCACCCACCCCAACTCCAGTTCCAGGCGCAGGTGTGCCAGGCCAACAACACCGTCCAGTGCTGGACTAAGTTGAGAGCTGGCCCAGAGGGGTCTCCACAGCCAGGACTCTGGGGTGGCCCTGAACCCAGACTTAAATCTGGGGACTCCCCTGGATCCTCCCAGGGCTTGCACATGTGGTGTTTCACAATCCCACTCCCAAAGGAATCTGGACCCCAATCCCCCATCAGTGGCATGAGAGGGTAGAAAGACACCACCCCTCACACATCTGTGGGAATATCAGAGAAACACATGTTACTTCATGTTGCAGGAGACCATGAGCACAGTGCATCCTGTCGTTTTGTGGTTTTAACTCTCTGCCCCAGCAATCCTGAGTGGTAGCCAGCTCAGCTGTTCTTGCAGACTTCTCCAGGATTCACATACTATCACTCTCAACACTGTGGTTCGCACACAGAAGGGGGAGGACAGGATTAAACTGCCCCAACCCTGCAAGGTATCATCCCCTCGGTGGCGCTTCGATGCAGACTTTACAAACCCATTCTTCTGTTCTGTCAGGTTGGCTGCTTCAGGATGGGAGCAGGGAAAGGTCAACGAATTCATGAGTGCAGATGGGCCCACTGTCACACCTCATTCCTACGCAGCTAGTCCTTTGAGAATGTGACCTTCAATCTAATCCATTGATCTGTATGTCTATCTTTATGCCAATAAAATGCACTGCTTCATTACTGTTGCTTTGTAGTAAGATTTAAGATCAGTAAGTACTTGTCTTTTTTTCTCCTTTTCAACACTGTTTTGGCTACTTGGATTCCCTTGCAATTCCACATGAATTTTAAAATTATCATTTCCATCTGCAACAAAGATTTGTTGGGATTTTATAGTGATTGCATTGAAAGTGTGGATTCCTTTAAGAAGTATTATCATCTTACCTAGAGAGTCTTTCTATCCATAAACTTGGGAGGTCTTCTTACCTACTTATGGCCTCTTTAGTATCTTTCAGAAATATTCTATAGTTTACAGAGTACAAGTCTAGCACCTCCTGGTTAAATACATTTTTAATGATTTATTGTTTTTGATGCTCTTGCAAATGGAGTTGTTTTTCTCAGGTTACTCATTAGTATAGAATTATAGCAGTTGTTATAATCTATACCTGTACTGAATGACAACTGATATTTGAATGTTGCATCTTGTATCCTACAACTTTGCTGAATTCATTTATTAGCCCTAACAATTTTTTTGGCTTCTATTTTTGAATTACTCAATCATTTACATATATAAAATCATGTTACCTGCAAATAGAATTAGTTTTATATTAGCTAGTATAACACTGAGGGTTTCTGCATCTATTTGCATAAGGGATATTTGCCTGTATTTTCTTTGCTTGTGAGTTTTTAGTCTGTACTATCAGGGTTAGGCTGGACTTTTAGAATTAAATAGAAATTATTTCTTCCACTTCTACTTTTTTTTTTTTTTTGAAGGTGGGGTAGAAAGCTTGTATTTAATTCTTCTTTAAATATTTTGTAGAATTCACTCTCAAAGCCATCTGGTCTTACTTTGTCTTTGTTGCAGGGTTTTCTTGTTAGTTTGTTTAAGGATTTGACCTCTGTACTTTTTGTGTCTATTCAGAGTTTCTATTTCTTCTTAGTCAGCTTTTGTTAGTTTCTGTACTTGTAAGAATTTGTCCACTTAATCTGGGTTGTCAAATTCATTGAAGTGCAAATATTCACAGTACACTCAATCATTTTTATTCCTGTAGAGCTGGTAGTAATGTCCAACTTTCATTTCTGGTTATAACATGGACCGCTCTCTTTTTTGCTAGTTAATCTAGCTAAATGTTTGCCAATTTTGCTGATCTTTTCACAGAAAACATTTTTTGTTGATTTTCTCTGTTGCTTTTTTATTTTACCTGTGTTCTCATATTTATTATTACCTTTTGTCAGCTTTGGGTTTACTCTTCCTTTTCTACTCTTGACGGTGCAGTTAGGCCATAGTTTTGAGATCTTTCTCCTTTTTAATGGAGGTATTTTACTCTACATTTCTGTCAGTGTTTCTTCATCTGCATGCTGTAGGTCCCGGTATGTTGTCCTTCCATTTTTGTTTTATTCAAGGCATTGTCTAGAATCCCTTGTATTTTCAGCTTGCATCTGTTGGGTATTATAGTATGTTGTTTAATTTTCACATTTTTTGTGATTTTTTCCCCCAGTTTACCTCCTTTTCTTGATTTCTAGTGTCCTTCCATATGGTCAGAAATTATACTTTTTATGATTTCAGTTTTTAAAAAATAAAACTTGTTTAGGGGCCTAAAGCAGTTCTTGGGAAAAAGTTTCCTGGGAAACTTTTCATAGGCACTTAAGAAGAATGCATATATTCTACTGTGTGAAGATTAGGCCTAACTGCTTATGGTGCTGTTCAGGTTGTTTCTTTATCAATGCTCTGTCTGGCCGTTGCATCCATTATCAAAGACGGAGCAGAGAGACCGCCTCTGCTATGCATGACTGTTTCTTTAATTCTGTCAGCTGTGCTTCCTGTTCTGGGGGCCCTGCTGCTGGGCACGGGCGTGTGTGACTGCTGGTCCTTCTTGGTGGGCTGTATTTTTATCAGTGTATCATATCATTAGGGTGAGAGAAAACTTGAGGAGACCACAAGCCATTCCAGAACCAGACTGGGAGACAATCACAACAAGAACTGCAAGACAGGCCTGTGCCACATGCTGCAGGCAGGACCTCATCTTGTTAGGTGTCCTGTGTCCCTGACAAGGTGACTACCTATAGTGGGTGCTCAGTGAGCACTGGCTGGGTACAAGCAAGGAGCACTGGCTGTGATGGCAGCATTAGCTCTCATTTAGGGAAACTGAAACTCTTGCTGGTGGCAGAGTGGGGACCAGAACCCAGAGGTCCTGACCTTCTGTCCAGCTCCCACTTGTCCATGATGCTGGAGTTGATTTTGGTATTGAATTCATAGCTGAAAGATTCATTCATCATAGCCTCATTCTCTTATACATTGAAAGGTATTACTATGTCATAGGCATAAACTTGGTCATTGTGAGTAGAACTTGGGCATAGTGAGAGGAGATGATGTTAATCATCACCACAAAGTGTCATATTACATAAAACAATAACTGGTATTTAGTGAGAGATCAGAATATGTCACAGATGGGATTAAGAGTGCTTGGATGTATTAATCCCTTTTATCCTCAGAATAATTTTGATGTTGTAGGTATTACACCCTGTTTATATATAAGGTAAGAGAAGCGCAGAGAGGCAAAGTGATGTGGCTGAGGTCACATGGCTAGAAACTGGTGGTGTGGGGATCCCAATACTGAGTCCCAGTTTTCTCAGTTTCTAAAAACAGAATGACAAAGACCAGTTGTGCAGACTATGTTGGGGGAGAGAGAGGTCTGGCAGATACACCTAGCAACATGCCTGGGTTTACAGTAGGCGCTCAATTTTGATTACTAAATTTCAATGGTTTGGGGACTCATGAGGTGGGTGGGACTTTCATCACCCTGTCTGTGGGTCTCCAGAGCTCTTTAACAGTCTTCGTGTTTGACTTTGAATAGGTCAGGCTTTGAACATGTCCCAGGCCATCAGACATTCTGCTGGAATGTGAAGGATGCTGGGCCTCCCTGGAGTGGTCTAGCTTGTCTCCAACCCTCTGAATCCCGCACTCCTCAGACAACCTGAGGCTTTCCTGCTTGTACACCTTTGCTCATTGCCCCCATTTCTGCAGCCTCAGACAGGTAGATTTCCTAGATGACCTCGCCCTGTCAGAGAGAAGCTGTGTCCCCACCTCTCAGAACTGAGGTGAGGACACACTCATGTTTCAGTGTGTCCCAGTACTATAGGCGGGAGCTGATATCCCCACCTCCCAGCACTGAGCTGTCTGTGGCTCCACTTTCCAGCCAAGCTCTCTCCTAGTGACAGTAAGAGAGATGCTTAGCCTCCAGCTCGCCTCAGAGCACCAAGTTCAACAGAAAACAAAGCTCTTCCCTTTCAGTTTATAAACGTCCCAGGATTCACTCTGATTTGACCAACTTGAGATGGACCTTGTGCCCAAATGAGTCCCTGTGGCCAGGGGGATTCAATGTCTTGACTGGTCAGGCCTAGGGTCACTCATCTACCCACATAGATAAATGGGTGAGAGGAGGGTGGGTTGGTTCCAAGTAGAGGAAACCAACGAATTTTCACTAAATTTGCGGGGATGGGGTGCTGAGTGGTAGAGTCACTAGTCTCCCAGAAAGGGAGAGGATGCTGGGCCCTAATGCTCACCTGTCCCCTCCCCTCAGGGCTGGGCTCCTGACAGAGGTGTGTGTCCTCAGCCCCAGCAGTGCACTTGCCACAGGGTGCTGCCACCGTTTGTTCCCGTGTCTCTTCCAGTCCTAAAGTCATCTGTTTACCCAGCTGATTTCAGAGTATCTTCTCTAGATCTCAGCCAGCATGGGAAGGACATAAGGTAGTTGCCCAAATAATGAAACATCATACTAAAGACACACCAAAATGCAATGGGAAATCAAAGAAGATCAAGGATGAAGGTGTCAGGAAGGGCATTGACAAATAAAGGAGTGACCACTGGGAGCCAAAAATATGTTATTGATAGAAAAGCAGGGCTGAGTACACAGAGTTATTTTGTTAGCAGAGTGGGCGCTAATATCAGTTCTGAAAGGCAGGTGACCCCATTCCTCAGCAAGAACAGTAGGATTCTGTACCCTGCAGATAGCTCACACCTGGAGAAGCTGGCCTGTGCATGACCAGTTCCCCACCCATCACCAGAGTGGTAGCCTTTGACTTTCTCTGAGGCCAAGTAAATAAAGGGTGGCAAGAGGACAGAAGTTTTACCTCTGGTGGAGCAACTTGCACACTGAAGGTAATAGGTTAGGTTTAGAAAAGTTTCTAGATTTAAGATGGGTCTTCCCAGGTCCTGGGCAGGAGGGACTGAGAGGCCAACTCTTAGATGCAGCTTCTTGCCACACCACTGTGACCCTATCCTGGTCTCATGGTTCCAATGGCCACCCTCCTGCTTGACCCCCGCTTGGGTGGCTCCAACTTCTGTACTCTGGTACTTCGGTCCTGACTTGCCCACATGTGGTAGTACATCTCTGTGCCTTCAGATCCTCCCCTGCTCCCGCTAAATGGTTCCTCGGCACCTGCTTCCCTGAAGTGAGTTGGTCCATCTCCAGGTGTAGCAGCTCCCACCACTGGGCATCTCCCCACTGTGTACTGGGTCAGGCCAGAGACACGATGGCACCCTAAGCTGAGCTAGAAAGCACTGACTGTAGAGAAAGAAGGAAGCAGAAGGAGGAACATGTGCTAGCATTTCACTCCCTGGGCTCCAGAGTGTCCTCTGTCCACCTGGAAAAAAAGGGTACGTCTTGCCTACAGGGGTGGGGGCAGGGAATCTTACTCCCAGGGCAGGGTGTTGACAGAGGCTGCCGGAACAGGGGTCTGATCTGCTTCTGAGAAAGGCTGACCTATACCCAGCCCCACCCTTGACGACAGACACAGATGCACTCATGGACTGTTCCAGGTGATGAATCAGGGAAACTGCCTACTATGAAGAGATTCGCATAGCGGCAAGGGGATAAATATTGTAAACCCTCTCCATTCTGAATAGATGAATAGAGCTTTGGGTTATCAACCATTTTGAAGAAAAGTGAAGGCAATTACTGCTGACTTTGGCCTGACAGTTGGAACCCAAAGAATGTATCAGACTCACACAACTTCCTTTCCAAGCACTTGGGGAAGAGACGAAGGTGTAGGTGCCAGAGCTGAGCCTCGTTAAATTACCCCTCTCGGGAGTGCCGGAGGCATGTCTACGCATGCTGCTGCTAAGCCAATGTATGGAGCTGCCTCAGCCTCGGCCAGGTCCCCAAACTGAGAGAGATGATGCCCATTCTGGGGCTGGGAACTTGCAGGCCATGGGAGATGCAGGACAGAGGTGCAAGGGCATCTGTTGAGGGCTACCAGAGAAGACTGGCTGGAGAGGGGCAAGTGCAGTGCCCCCCAGCACTTCCCAGGACGAGAGCTGTGACCTCCGTCCAGACAGCACGCACTCTGTCCAGCTCCATGGCAGAGGTTACCTAAGTTGGGTACCTGGGCACTGACTGTGAGATGGAGATGAGCTCTTCCTGTGGTGATGGGGGTGCGCTCAGTTCAACAGGTCTGGAGGGGTAGCAGCAGCCTTGGTCAGAGAAAGCAGGTGGGGTATAGTCTCCACAAAGGCACAGCGGACCCCATGGAGAGAGTTCTGAAGCTGGAATGGCCTTTTGGGTTGTCCCAAGTTGGGGTGAGGGACAAGGCCTCTGGACCCCGGCCAGTCACTGGATGTATGATATGCCCAGACAGGAGGGTGTGCCCATGGGTGAGGAAGCTCTCTTCACTTGGGGGCAATTCCTGAAGAGGGCTGATAACTAAGGGCTATGAGCCTGTGATGCCCCCAGGGGCCAGAGGCAGGAGCCCTGCAGCTGGGTTGCTTCTCTGCTGTCTACCACCTCCTATGCTTCGCAGAGCACTTCTCTGTACATGTTCTGGAGGAAAGTGATAGTGGGATAAATTGCCCCCACCCCCCACTGCAGCTGGTCTTGAGGCCCCAGCTGATACTTGTCATCTGACTTCTAGTACCTGTTCTAGGTTCTCACCTTCAGGCAGCACCCCTGCTTTTCAGGCCACGGCTGCCACACTTGTCCGTTCACAATAAAACTGAGCAAGGGTGTAACAGAGCAGCATCATCTGGGAGACAAATAGCTCCCTGTCTGCTCCAAGAGAACTGCAACCTTGGCTCTCCTGATGACCAGGGCCAGTCACTGCAGCCAGGACGGTGCCTCCTGCTTCTCGCCTGCTAGGCCTTTGCCATGAAGAACTCGAAGCCCCTGGCGGCAAGTGTAAAGCTCAATGGGACTTTTGCTATATCCTCTGATGGAAATATTTTCCCTTGGGGAACCAGGGCCTCAGAACGCTCAAAGCTCAGAGTTGTGGTGACAGAAATATCTTCAGTGGGACCACTGGGAATAATGGGAAGGGGAGCCACACCTACTGCCACCTCTTGGTCCCTGGACTATTCTTCTAGGGGCAGAGCACACATTGATGTTGATAGAATGTGTACTATGTCCTGGAAGACGGTGTCCCATGCTTAGTTGGAAGCATCTCTGTGCTGGCATCTCAGCTGTGCCTTCATAGGCCATTCCTTTTCTCTGTTAGGCTGGCATCTTCTGAATGGTACAGAATGAGATAGGGCCAGTGGATCCCATGTTCATGTGCCAGTGGCACGCCTCCTTTGCTTTGCAAAGGTCCTTTGGTCTGATGTGACGTTATGTGGGATCCTATGTCACTGGGTCACACAAGAAACACTCAAGATAGTGGTGCTAAGGCCCTACAGGCAGAAACGGCAAATCATACCCAGAATGTGACAATCACAGTCAAAATAAATTGCTGCCATTTCCAACGTAGTCAGCTTGTCATCAAGTGGCTGGTTGCTTTCCTTGAGGAAGACTGACATTTTGAGGCTCGGCACAGAATTCATTGCTGGCAGGTTGGACACCCAGCAATGCCAATAGCCATACAGCCTTTATGAGTGGAGCCTATATTCTTAGGTCCATGTATGGCTCCCTTCTTTGCTCCATGGCTACCCCATTCATATGTCCATCGTGCCAGTGCTGAGGTGGTTGATTGGCGTCTGGCTGACATTAGCTGGTCATTTTCTGTTTAGCTGCGTTCTGGTGCACATCCGCACACTCCCTGTCTACTCACACAGCCTGTCCACATGCCTCTATCCCAGACCTCCTTGTCCTTGATCTTCTAATCTCTTATCTCTCAGACTCCAAGCAACCAGCTAAGTCAACTGCTAGTGCCATGAGTCCGTGTGTATTCTACCCATGGCTCCATTTCTGTCCACACCACTGAGAGGGCTTATCCACTGGGTGGGGCTATAGTGCAGCTACCATTCATTTTTGGCTTGTACTTACACAACATTCTGACCTATTGACAAATCAGGCTTTGCTTTTTTCCCTCCTTTGTCAGCTGGTCATAAAGGGACCTTATCTCCTATGCAGCCATAGGTGTGAACTCAGGGAGAGGCATCAATGCAAATAGCAAATGACATGGATTTCTAGGCCATCTGTTTGTGTAGCTTCCCTGTGCCCCTGGCCCTGTTTATGCCCAATTCTGGATGCAGCACTTGTGTTCTTACTGTGGATTGTTGCTGGGCCTACTCAACTTTGTTTTGATAATTTATCTGATAGGCATAACCTACTTATACAAGATGAGCTCAAGATAAAGAATTTTGGATCAAATTGAAAATATAAAAAGAGAATTACATTTTTCAATTGTTCTGGGATATAAAAGCAAAAAGTTTGTTGATGGTTTGGAAGGGAGGATAGGCTAGAGTACAGTTAGAGCCTAAACAAAAATGTCACAGAGAGAATGGTATAGAAGAAACTGATTTTTAAGATTCTAGAGGGGAAGAATTTATAGGTGCAGAAATGGAGACAGTGATCACATTTGTGCTTTCCTTTTAAAAACAAAATCATAGCTGTGAAAGGAAGGAGAAGGGGATGGTATCTGGAAAGGGGAAGAGTTAAAGGCTTCCTCCCCACCCCAAAGCCTTTTGAAGATGGACTTGACTGTGTTTATGCACAGAGGGGGAAAGAGGCAGTAGAGATAGAGGAAAATAGGGGGATTACACGGGCGCTTGGCTGCAGTTCCTGAGAACTCAGTTTGATAAAAAACAAACAACAACAAAACAGGAAAATCAAGCAGAAGTGCTAAGCTCCTTTTAAGAAAAGCAAGCCACTAGGAAAGTTCAACCTCCTGGCCTACTGCCCCCTCCTGGTCATCTCACCATCACTGAGAAAAGCCTGGTTTAAGAAAGCGTCAAATACCATTTTGTTAATATACCCATTTCTCTTCACCTGCTTTCAAGGGAAAATAAACATCAACAGCAATCCCCAGAGTAAAATCACAGTCTGGATAGGATAGATCTAAACTTCAGCTCCCAGTAAAGCATGATTTTCTTTTTCTTTTTGGAGAAACATCTTTTAAGAACACCTGAACTTGCTCAAGTAGCTACAGCAAAATTTCTAATGCACTGCTGTGGCATAAGCACAGCCCCTTTCCTATCAAGACGTCCTACTACGATATATATATACATACATATATATACATATATATATATATATATATATACATACATAGATATGTATGTATGTATATGTATATGTGTGTATATATATATATATATATATATATATATATATATATATATATATATTTGTCAATAAGGTACTTAACATAAGTGTAAAATTTTAGTGTAAGGTTTTCCCATTGGACATCCAGCAGCTTCATTTTCTTGAGGCTGGGGGCAGAAGAGTCACTGGATGCCCTTCGAGGTCACTTAGCCAGGCTGTTTATGGGTGCTGCAAAGTAGGTTTTAGGAAACCTGTTTATCTATTCACGCTGGTACTTCTGGGTCACAGAGAGAGGGGCGGCTACTCCCGACCTGGGGCATGTGCCCCCAATTAACTACAAAATGCTACCACATTTTCAGGCTGCAACGGGCCACCTGCCCACGTGGCTCTCTGGAGTGTCCTGAGATGTAATGCCGTCTCCTTCGGTGCGCTCTCGCGTCGCAGGGTTCGCGGGGGGAAGACAAGTGCGCAGACTAACCTTGGGGACCGTGTCTGCGCTCCAGGTATTTGTTAATTAATATTAAAGGCGCTTCCGGGACAGCCAGCCGAGGGAGAGGAAGGTGTAGTGGTAGCTGTGCTGGGCCTCAGCAGGGTCCCTTCATCAAAGAAGTCTACAGAGTCGTCCCCACACCTGGATACCCTCAGTGCCCCGCAGAGGCAAGTGGCGATGCCCCAGCCCACCCTAGGCTCAAAGTACAAATGAGGCGACAGTCCCCCGGCCCTCATAGCCGAGCACCGCGCGGGACTCCTAAGGTACCCGGCCACGCCTGTTGCTCCTCAGGGCGAGGGCTGACGGCCCGAACATGGCGGCGGGGGCGCCGGGGCCCGACGGTCACTCCCCGCGCGCCCTTGACTGCCTCTCCCCGCCAGGCTACCTACCTTGCTAGCTCGGAGCGCGGCGCGTGCGCGAAGGGGCAGTGATGAGCACTCGGCGGGGCCAATAACCAGCGAGGAGTCGGGGCGGCGCCCAATCAGGGCCCAGGCGGCGGCGCCCGGAGCGAGCTGCGGGAGGGCAGCGTGTGTGGCGGACGCGGAGCACCCGGGACCGAAGCGCCCGCCTCGCCGCTGCCTGCGCGCTTCGCTCCACGCCGCGGTCCGCACACACGCGGAAGGCGGGTGCCCGCCGCCCTCCACGCGCGCGGTGCAGGCCCGGGAGCACCCCTTGCAGAGAGCCCAGGCCACCTCCTCCAAGAGGACACCTCCCAGGCGGCTGCGGCGGAGAGACATGGCGGGGTCGGCGCCGGCCAAGTAGGAGAGCCGGCGGAGGCCGCGGCGCCTTCCCACCGTCGTGCCTGCGCCCCGGGCGCGCGGCGCGCGACATGTTCCCGCGGAGGCTGGCGGGCGCGGCGGCGGCGGCGGCGGCGCGCGCGGGGCTGCGAGGCGGGGGCCTGCTGGCCCTCCTGGCCAATCAGTGCCGCTTCGTCACGGGCCTGCGCGTGCGGCGCGCGCAGCAGATCGCGCAGCTCTACGGCCGCCTCTACTCCGACAGCGCGCGCCGCGTCCTCCTCGGCCGCCTGTGGCGCCGGCTGCGCGGCCGCGCGAGCCATGCCTCGGCCGTGATGGCGGCGCTCGCCGGCGTCTTCGTGTGGGACGAGGAGCGGATCCAGGAGGAGGAGCTGCAGAGGTGGGCGCGGGGGCGCGCGTTCCCGCGTGGGGTGGGTGGGACCCGAGGTCTCACCGGGTGGTCCTGGGAACGGCGGTGCGGTCGGGAGCTGGGTCTGTTTCAGCAAGACGCGCTATTTTCTTTTCTTACTGCTTCTGTGTATTTGATCTGTCGGGGCTTGAAACAGCTGGCCGTGTAGGTTAGTGCAGGGGGAAGGCTTCGAATAGGGAGGGAGTAAGAGCCTAAAGAAACATTGTAAAAAGTAAAAGCTACTGAAGGCGTGTCCTCATCTTTACCACACCCAGAAAGGTGCAAATTCAAGACGTGTTTTGAACGTGACCTAAGGGGAAAGTCCTGTAATTTACTTCATCCAGGTAGGACTGGGTCGGAAATGCCAGGAGAGTAGCGCGCTCTCGTTCTTGTGACTCTGGTGGCAGAATGATGAGGGTGGAAGGGATTTTGCCCTCCTGACAAACCGATAGCCCAGACACGTTAACTTGTAAAAATTAGGTCAGTGTTTTGCTGCTATGGGACTTTGAGAGTACTGTTGCATTATTCTCTAAAATCTTGCTGTCATCAGCAAAACTTGTGCATGAAAAGTGCAGTGCCATTGATTGACTTTATTTGTGGTTCGAAATTTAAGCCGTTAACAGTTTTCAAGTAATCTCACGAGGGAAGCTTTGCTTCTGTTCTTAAATTTTCTCTGTATTTTCTTTTTAATAGATGTTCTTAAACTGCGCTCTCTCTCTTCCTCCCCCTTGTCCCCCCAAACTCAAACTGATTTTAGAAACCTAAGACTGTCCTCTTCCTGGATAAATCCCATACAAGTCTATTTATTCAAGATATTTCTCCTTTTGTTTCACATTTTTTGTTCGGTAAAAAATGGAAACACTTCAGTAAAGTTAACACTGTGACTGGAGGTGTAGCAAGCACCCAGATGCCAGGCAGCTAGCTACTTGTGCAACACTGAGTTGTGGGTAAATGCAAGCTTATCTGAAGAACTAGTTATACTTTTCCTAAGAGGGCAGATGACTGTTTTACAAATGCAATTTGAAATCATAACTGTAGACAACCTTATTCACAAAAAAGTTAAGCTAGCACAGCCTAGTTTCTGATACTCTTTTGCTACTTGTTCATTTGTCCTAATGAAACAGTCTCAAATAAAAATATTCAGGGGAAGGAAACTTTTAAATTGAAAAATTTATCAATTAACTGTTTGAATTTTCATTCTGTTTTTGATGATGAAATATCCACATTGCACAGTAGTGAGGTCTGAGAGGAATTCCCAGTTGTACCTGTTTGGAGAAGAGGAGAAAGATCAGATAACGGCTGCTGGTCCCCAAATGGTAGTTGGGAGCTGAATGGTGGTGTGGCAGATGACTCTTTGGCCAACTTTATGCATTTTTATGAACCCACGTCCTGGAGCCTCTGCTTAGTAGGTCTCCCATTTGCAGGAGCTAGAGGGGAAAATAAGTTAGGAAGTGAAAGCAGTAAACATCTGAGAAACATCTGAGTATACTGTAGCCACCATCCACTGAGGCAGGGAGGTCATAACCTGTTGATGACCCAGCCCAAGATTCTTTCGCTTCCCTCCCTTTACCTGTCTCACAACCCTGAGGCATTTGAAACACTTGGTTCTATTCTAATCCAACCTCTAAAGAGATAGAGCTCTGAGTTAACCAGCTTGGGACTTTCAGAAGCTTAGATTAAGGTCATGAGAACACTTAAGGTGGCTTTTTTGACCCTTTCCAGGGTTATAGTAAAGGTTGTCATTTAACATTCCAGTGTCCTGTTCAAGCTTGAATTCAGTCATAGACTTAAAATTTGATCAATTTGTCCGTTTCAAGGATTTTAAAATGTTATCTCGATAGGAAGGCAAATAATATGCTATTCAGCTACCTTGGTTGTGTTCCATAGGTCTTTGTTCTGATAGTTCGTCATGTTTATATTTATTGAATAAAATAGTCTTGGTCCAGATGAACTTTTTTGCTTAAGTGTTTAAGTATTGTGTTAGCTTTAACAGAGGCACTTGTGAGGTTGTCATAGTTAGCTTAGAGTGTCTTGGATTTTGTTCTGGTGAGATGGTTTTGGGTAGCTTCCATAATGGAGCACAGTTCACTGTGCCTGGGGACAAGTGCATTTCTTTCATCGTTAATGGAAGAAGAGCAGAATTGTTCCATGGACCCTAAATCACAGCCTTTGGCTCTTCTGTGCTGTTGCTGTACCAACTTGTCCTGGTACAAGCTAATTTTGCTATTGCTGTCTCTGCTAAGCAGTGGTGGGGTGTGTAAAGGATGTCTCCTTGCACATGTGCTTTAAAGTGGTGTGTGTTTTTTTCTTATAGTATTCATAATGAAATATTTGTCTATTCAGAAAATATTATGTCTATTCAGAATGAAAAAGGATCTTGCTTTTTATTCTTGTGCTTCAGAACATCTTAATAAATTGGATCTCATTAATCTAGCAACAGGAAGAACATTTGAGAAAAGAAGGGAGCCAGGTGTAGAAATTAGGTCTTTTAATGCTTGGTCAGGTATTCTTACCCAATTGTCTTCATTTAAACAAAAAAAGATAAACTTTCAACTGGCATCCTGTGAGTGTGGGGCAAACCTTAGGGAAAGATGCAGTAGTAATATTTGATTGCTTTGGAACATAAGGAAAAATTACAGGAACAGAAAGAGGAAGGAAGTTAAGAAATATGAAAGGTCAAGAGAAAATGTTCCATTAACTCCCCTGTTTTTTAAAAGTTACAGTTCATTGCTCTAGAAATTTGAGTAAATAAGTGCCAAGCAAGTCTCATTCATTGGCTGTTCTCCCATTTCTGTCTCCCAAGGCATCCAGAATACATTTAACCTTTCAGTATGCTGTTAACTTGATAACCTGGTCAATAAAAAGTCCTTTTGGCTTAAAAGAACTTTTTTTTTTTTTAACCACTGTCACTTGTGGGTATTTTACTGGTATATGCTATACCCTTCTTAGATCCTCAGAACTATATAACAGCTGACTTGAATTTTTTGAGATTGTCTTCACTATTTTTCATTAACCAGCTGGCCTAGAATTGCAGTGAGCTAGTTGATGTCTTTTATTTCTAGGTGTGTCTCATAACAGTTGTCCTTGAAAGTCTTTAACTTTGACAGTAGTTTGGAATTTGAAGAGAGGATTTTGTGAAATGAGTCAGTTGTCTTGCTGAAATTGCTAATTATGGGGATGGCTTTCTTTGAATCATTTTGGAGCCTTATGCCAGGCTCTGCACTGAGGCAGCAGCCCGTAGACAAGCCAAAAGTGGTTATACTTACTCTGTCTTCATGGGTTTATGTCTTCAGTGTCCATAGCTCAGTCCTGCCTTTCTTAAATATTAAAATGACTCTCATTTTGGAGGGAGAGGAGCATTGGCTGTCGTTCTCTGATCCTCTTACCCGTCTGCTGGTTCTGTTACTATTTGGAGAATAATCTCTTCTGTCCTTCTTTTCTCCCCTATTGCTTGTTTAAGTCTCTTGGATAAGAAGGTTTGGACACCCATCCAGCCCAAACAAGATTTGCCACAAATCTTGTGAGAGACACGCTGAGAGGTTTCCCATCCCTCCACCGCAGCAGAATGACTAGTTTTGTGCACCTGCATGCTCATTATGTCTGTCATGCCAGCATCGTGCAGTTGAGGCCCTTCTGAGATTTTTGAACCTGGGGACAGCAGTCATTTACGTTTTCATGATGCGATCTTGCTCCAGCATTCATGTCATTTATTCACAAGACATTTCTTGCCCCCTTAGGAAGTTAGTCTCATGATTTTAACCAAGGCCACTTAGTGCCCTTTAGTTATGCATGAGAGGCAGATTAAACAATGGGTCAGAGGCTCTGTACCACCAGGAGTCTTAGGCCATTAAAAATATTGCTTATGGTTGTATACTTTAATTTTCTTAAAACCTTATTCCTATGTAATTTAATGAGCCTCTGATGTGTTTTCACATATTCTTGCCTTTCTTCATTATGTCATAAGAATGATGTTTGAAAATGATGCCTATTTTTAATTAAAGGATGTTTTACTAGTCCTGAAAGGTGCCATAAGGAGTGCTGTGTGATGCCTGACTTGTTCTGCCAGCAAATACAGCTGTGGTTTTACTTTGCTTTCTCTGCAAGATCTCATCGCCTAAAGTTCCTTCCCTGTTTCTATAAGTGTTTGCAGTGGTAGTGGTCAATCCTATTTTGCAACTTTTAATTCAAATTAAAACTGTTTTTTAATGGTTAAAACTTTCTCATCAGAACATCAGTATAACTTGTACTGGCTAGAGTTCTGGTTGCAAACAAACTGATATTGGTTAAGTTAAGCCAACAAGGAATTAATCAGAAAGGTGTAAGGTCACTTAAAGCAAGGACTAGAAGGCCAGAGTACAGGCTGGCCAAGAAGAGCAGCTAAGACCAGCCCAGGGATGGTAATCTTAGGGCCGTGTTGTTGCTGGTTTGTTCCCTCTGGATCGTTTGCCCTGCCCACTCTCAGCTCTGTCAGGATCACTGAGTAGTCTCCGGAAGGCCCTGTGCCTCCTGTTGCTGCCTCAGGATTCAAAGCCTGGACTGGAAGGCTCTGATTAACCTTGCTTAAATAAATGAGCAGTTGTGCTCTGGATGAGAAGGGGGCTGCATCCCGCCTGTTTTGGTATTCTCCCCAGAAGGGAAAAGATTGCAGGCAGTCAGAACAACAAATGTCTCCCTATGGAAATACTTTCATCTAAGTCCAAAGTTTACAATTTAGACAGTAGAATTTTAGAACTAATAGAAACCTTCAAGAAATAATGTCCTCACTCTACAGGTGAAAACAGGGAGGGCTTTCAGGTAAAATGACTTGGGTGAGATCACACAGCTAGTTGATGGAACCAGGACTAAAACATGATCTCTCCACTCATCGTCACTTTGTATTGCTCTAAACTTTTAATCTTGGGTTGCCAGTATACTTTGAATTTTTTGTTTTTAAAGTAATGTAATAATATAATCTTTTAATAAGAATTTGAACTATTGAGGCCTACTTCCATATTTATTTAATTTATTCAGTAAACATTTGTTGAATGGCTGATGATTACCAGGCACTTGCCGGAATAAAATATGAAAAAGACTGATTCAGGGGCATTAGGGAATTATAATTTATTAAGGGAGTCAGATATAAAGATAGATTAATTATGATACATTTCTATAGAGGAATAGAAGTAAATGTATGTGGTTAACTCTGCCTAGAAGTTAACCTTGAACCTCGTATTTTTCTGAAGGTTGAAGAGACATGAAAGGGCATTACAGACACAGTGTATCAGTGGTTGATGTCTTCCTCGTCTTGAATCATGGAAGAGTTGTATATGACATAGATGCCAATAGTCTTTCCTTCCTGTTAGTTAAAGGTTAAGAGTAAAGTAATTATAAAACGTTTCAGATATATAAAACGTTTTAAAGAATAACATGAGTGTTACAAATAGTTATTTTTAAGAATAAAATATTATAAATAAAGCCTTCTCTGTGCCCTTTCCAATTGAAATCTCTCCCCCCTAGATTATCCCAGTTTGTTGTATTTTATTCCCATCTGTGTTTTTACACATATATATGCATCCCTAAATGATATATAATGACACATAGTATGATAATATGTTATTATTTTGAATGTTTTAAACCTTAATGCAGTCCAGGACTAACAAACTGAATCCAGCAACATATAAAAAGGATTATATACCATGAACAAGGGAGATTTATCCCTGAAAAGCAAGTTTAGTTTATCACATAAAAAATCAGTTTAATACACCACATTAAAAGAATAAAGGACAAAAACCACGTGACATCACAATAGATGCAGAAAAAGCATTTGACAAAAATCCAGCCTCCTTCCATGTTTTAAAAAAAAACAAAACAAAAAATCTTCAACAAACTAGGAATAGAAGAAAACGTCCTCAGCCCAATAAAGGGCATCTGAAAAATACAGCTCACAGCATGGTGCTGATGAGAGGCTGAGAGCCCCCGGATCGGGAACAAGATGTGCGTCTGCTCTCACTGCTCCTGTTCAGCGTTTTACCGCATGTTCTTGCCAGGGAAACCAGGCAAGACAAAGAAGTGAGAGGCGCCCAGCGACATATTAGTGGTTGCCAGGGACGGGGCGGGGCAGCCAGACAGTGGACATTTCTCCAAAGATACACAAATGGCCAAGAAGCACATGAACATAGTTCAACTTCGTTAGTCTTTAGGGAAATATAAATTGAAGTGCACATGAGATACCACTTCACACCCACTAGGAGTGGTGTAATCTAAAAGATGGACAGTAACAAGCGTTGACAAGGATGTGAAGCAGTTGGAACCTTCATACGTTGTTGTGGTGACTATAAAATGGTGCAGCTGTTTTGGAAAATAATTTGGCATATTCTCAAAAAGTTAAACATAGAGTGATCATGACCCAGCAAATCCACTCATAGGCATCTACCCCAAATGGGAAACCTACGTGCACACAAAAACAGTACGCAGATGTGCACAGCAGCATTGTTCATAACAGCCAAAAAGTGGCAGTAGCCTAAATGCCCATCACCCAGTGAGTGAATACACAAAATGTGATGTATCCACACAGTGGAATATCATTCAGCCATAAGAAGGGAATAAAGTACAATGTGAATGATCCTTAGAAATAAGTGTAAAAAGCCAGACACAAGAGATCATATATTGTAATTCCACTTTTATGAAATGCCCCGAATAGGCCAGTTGTAGAGACTGCATTAATGGTTACCAGCAGCTGTGGGGAAGTGGGAATGGGGGTGACTGTTGATGGGCACGGGTTTCTTTTGGGGATGACGAACATGTTCTGGAATTAGTGGTGATGTCGGCATAACCTTGTAACTACTAAAAAACACTGAATTCTCTGCTGTAAAAAGATGATTCTTACAGTATATAAATTGTATCTCTTTAAAATAGGAGGGAAAATATAAATACTTTCTAATGTTATAGGAAGACAACTCAATAAAAAAATGGACTGAAGTTTTCAAATGACCTTTCAGTAATAAACCTTCATAGTTAACATCCAAGGGCCAGTTGTGTGTCAGGTACTAAGCACGTCATGTATAAGTTTAATTTTCAGTCAACCTTTGAGGTAGGCCCTATTATCCCCATTTTACGGGTTAAGAAATAGGGAATGGTTACATAATTTCATAGCCTAGTTAATGAATATTGGAGTGGGACCCACACGCGGAACTCACATTTTCATTCACTCAACTTTATGCTGTTTTAAACCCATGCTATTCTTGCATGAGTCTTTGTGTGGACATTTCATTTCCCAACGCTGCCTCCAGCCAGCTGCACCAGGCCTGTTTTCCTCCATTCCAGGTCCATTGATGAGATGAAACGGTTGGAGGAAATGTCAGCTGTGTTTCAGAGCTCTGGAGTTGAACGCCACCCTCCAGAACCAAAATCGCAAACAGAAGGGAATGAAGATTCAGGGGGCAAAGAGCAGCCGTGGGAAATGGTGATGGATAAGAAACACTTCAAGCTGTGGCGGCGCCCTATTTCAGGCACCCACCTTTACCAGTATAGAGGTGAGTACAGCCTGGCTGCTGCTAAGTGTGCCCTGTGCTCCGGACTTGTCTTCCTCATGCTCTCTAAATGGTTTCTTTGGTGGTTTCTCAGGAAGCTGCCATGGTTTACTTTTGGTGGTGGTTCCTCTGCCGGAAAACAAGAGTCTTGGGTGTCTGCTGTACTTTGCTATAGGTCGTCTTTGTCCGACTCTGCTGCCCCAGTGTGACTTCTAGCTCCCGAACCTGCCCTTATGATCTGTTGGTACTATAATCAAAATGCAGTTACGTGATAGGAGTAAGGCGAGTGATGACAGTGGAGCAGACATCTCTTTCTTTCTTCTCATTCTAGTCTTTGGAACCTACACAGACGTGACACCCCGGCAATTCTTCAATGTTCAGGTGAGAAAATTTTTATTCCCAGATTTGGAGCCTCTAAGCCTAGAAATCCACTTCCCACCTCCTACATGCATAATTTCTGGGACTCAGGCATTGCTTTGGTACAGTCATTCATCTTCGTTTCCCTCATCTTGCATCGAATATGTTTGAGTAAACATTTGATTTTTAATTTCTTTGTCCAGTGGAGATAAGACTGATTCTACTTTTTATCTCATAGGACTGTTTAAAGATTAGCTAGAGATATAGATTTGGATGCTTTCATATGTTTTGTAAGGCTTTATGCTTTTTTTCCCCCCTAAACAATTGGAGGGTAAGTTAAATACCTGGCCCTTTATTCCAAAATCCTTCAGTATATATTTCCTAAAACTAGACATACTCTCTTAACTAACTATGGTACCATTATCAAAGTGAGTAAACT
Source organism: Macroglossus sobrinus (assembly GCA_004027375.1). Taxonomy (NCBI): domain Eukaryota; kingdom Metazoa; phylum Chordata; class Mammalia; order Chiroptera; family Pteropodidae; genus Macroglossus; species Macroglossus sobrinus. Next base: position 796,732 of record PVKZ01000296.1, read on the forward strand.
TAACGTCATTCAACACTTACATAACTTTCTGTTTGTATTCTGTTTTATATGTGGATCCAGCAGTGTCCTTTGTGGCATTTTCCCCTCTGCGAGTGGTTGGGATTTAGTAGCCTGGAGCATTTCCACAGTGAGGGTGTTTCAAACTAGGATGAAGAGTCTGTTCAAAGACCACTTTCTCCTTAGGGCAACAAGAGTCTCCTCTGGGGAGGCAGGTCACTTGGAGTTCTAGTTCTAGGAAAGATTGTTTCCTTCCTGGACTTTTCATTCTTTTTTCTGGATTTTCAATAACGAATTGATGATTATAGCACCCACTATAATATGCTAGTGCACACTTTTCTCTAAGCACTGAATTTTGTCTAAAAATTTACATGGAATTTTTGTTGGTTTGGATGTGTGTGATACTTATTTATTTTGAAATTCCTTAGTCACTGGTGATGTTAGGAATTTAAATATGCTGCTTGTATTTCTTCATGTGAGGCATTGGCTCATACTTTTGGATTTTTTGTCTGGTTAAAACTTTTTAGACTTGTTTCATCCTTACAGATTTATATCACTGTCTATTGTATCTTTCCCAGACATAAGCATTACAGTATTTTTCCTTACACTGTTCTTTGGTTTGTCTTTTATTTAAAAATTTTTATGATTTTTAAATTTTTATTAAAAAAATTTTTTTTATATCTTTTTCCAGTGTTAGGTTCACTTTCAAAGTAAAGGTTTTGGCCTATAAGAAGGGGTTTTAAGAGCCTCATTCGTGGTAAACACAGCCACGTCTTTACTAAATACTCTTTGGTGCTGTCTTTTAGGTTCAATCACTGTTTTGGAACAAGGTCCTTGGCTGGGTCAGAGGCCAGGCGCCTGGAGAAACTTTGACAACTTTGTTTTGAATCTCTTGGGTCTTCATGGTCTTTTCTGTCTCCACAGCTGGACACGGAGTATAGAAAAAAGTGGGATGCCCTGGTCATCAAGCTGGAAGTGATTGAGAGGGATGTGGTCAGTGGTTCTGAGGTCCTTCACTGGGTAACCCATTTTCCTGTGAGTGTTTTTACTCCTGCTTTTTCTTCTGTCACATTCATGTGAAACTGTGCAGTGACATTTGCTTTCCTTTTCTTCAGTATCCAATGTACTCACGGGATTATGTGTATGTCCGGCGGTACAGTGTGGATCAGGAAAACAACATGATGGTGTTGGTGTCGCGGTATGTGCCGTTACCAGGGGCTCCTGCTCATCCCATCAGCGGGGTCCTTCATGCACGCTGTCTGCGTCTGTGACGGGGTTGCGTGTTTTCGGGACCCTTATGGTGAAGCCCGGGCCCTACCCATCCCAGCCAGAATGTGAGATGGAAGGGATACATGCTTTTCTTTAAACCATTTCTTCAGTTTCTTAGTGTTGATAATTTTAAAAAGAGGTGCTCTGTCTTCAGCACAGCCCAGTGAGCCGGGTGTCACCAAGGAGCACGCCTTGGTTTTGGAACTTGGCTTGTGTTCATTCGTCACAGTGACTCCTGTGTTACATTTTAAATATTAGAGTCAGCTAGTTAGCTTTTTCTGTTAGTCTTAGCGCCTGTGCTGCTATGTGCAGATGTCATGCAGCTACCTTGCCTCTTCCCCTCACCAGAGCTGTGGAGCACCCCAGTGTGCCGGAGTCCCCAGAGTTTGTGCGAGTCCGGTCCTATGAGTCCCAAATGGTTATCCGTCCCCACAAGTCATTTGACGAGGTAAGTTTCACATCACTGAAGAGGTGACATGGGTTCCCAGGGACATCTTTCTTTTCTCTGCACTGGGGAGCCTGTGGGCTGCTTCAGGGCAGTGGTTCTCAGGATCCACTGGAGCTTCTAGAAGCACCATGCTAGGCTGTGGGCTGAGTACTTGTGTTTTTAGGAGTCCCCAATGAGACGGAGGCTAGGGGTCTGGGAACCACACTTCGGGAGCCTCTACTGTGGGCTGGTGTACCTGGGGGACCCCCAGGAAGAAGTCCCATGTAGCTGAGGGACAGTCAAAGAAGGTGATGGCTTGGTGTGGCAGTATTCTTTAGGATTTAGAGTGAGTCCTTTTCCCATCAGAATGTCACCGCAGTGACACAGCTTTTCTGGACTTCTGTTTTCTAGTCTAAAGTGAAAGCCTTAGACCAGAATTCTCTGCCTTCTTTAAAATTCTGCAACTTTCTTTGAACGTATTTTCTCCAACTTAGGCATTCGTTTTTTGCTTTTTTGGACAGATCTCTGTTAAGTGTACATATTGATTCCAGTGCTTGCTGTTTTTAGTTCTGTTTCACTTTATAATATTTTTTTTCTCCTTGTCACTATTGTTATGTTTTAGAGCTATATGAACTGTGTTCTTCAGTTGTTCTGCTGTTTCATCTAGTTGTTGTATTTATACCGCCTGAGTGGGACATTAAATATGGCAGGAAAATGGTGGTTCACCTCAGTGTGGTGTTTGGCTCTCTATTACTGGGAAATCTGTGTATTTACTTCTGTACCATTTTTAGAGCAATATTTTTCAAACCATGGATTGCTACCCATTAATGGAAGACAAAATTAATTTGGTGCATTATGACCAGCTTTAAAGAAAGGAAAACAGTAAGAGATAAGCTATCAGAATATAAATGTATTTCCTGAGATTTTTATTTGGTTACATAAGTATGTATGAGTGAATGTGTGTCTGTGAGAGAAAGAAAACAGTTGCAGTGTAAAGAAGATTATTTACAGTGTGTTATAGTTAAAAATGTGTGTAAGTCCTTGCTTTAGAGGACAGGGAAGAAGTAAGGCTGCTGTCGTGGTTAATTACTTTTGGGAAGGGGAGCCTGGGTCAGGCTGCGGACAGTGTGGGAGACAGACGTACGCCTCACTCTCCTCCTTTATGCTGCTTTTCAAATTTTAACTGGTCCTCCATGTATTTCCTACTTGAAGAAAAGTGACTTGGGTTCCAGCATTGAGTTCCTGCCTTCAGAAACCATGAGCATGAGGCAGGCAGGCGTAGTTTAGCTCCTAGCAGTATGTGGTGCATGTGGTAGGCACCTGCTAAGTAACTTCTCTGCTTGGGGTGAGGAATACTGGGAATTCTCTGTATCATTCATTCTTTCAGTATATTTGTGGCAAGCTCTTAGGAAAAAGGTAGGGCTTGTAAAAAGGCAGGCAAACTGCAGATGGAGAAATACAGAAGGGCCCTGGAGTGGGAATACATGACTCAGCAAAGACAAAGAATGAGTCCCAGCGCTCCGAGACTCTGCTTAGAAAGGGAGCTGGCGCTTGGGGAGGAGTGACCAGTGACATTGACACTCACTGAGGGAGGCAGCTGAGTTTGGACTTGGCTGATGGGAAATAGATCGTTGAGCCAAGGCGTGGTGTTTTGTTTTTCTTCCTTTTTATTATGGAAAATTTGAAATGTATGCCGAAGATAAAGAATTAGTGAGAACCTGGTGTATCCATCCCGGCTGCAACAGTGATCAACTCATGGCCAAACTCTGTACCTGTTCCTTTTCCCTTCCCCAAATCCTAGCTTTGCTACAGAGGAACCCATGGAAGAATTCTGTAGGTAGTTTAGTGTTTATCTCAAAAAGAGGTTTTTGAAAACATAACCTCATTATCATAATGACCCTTACTATCAAATATCTAGTCAGTGTTTAGATTTTCCTGATAGTCCATAATTTTTTTGTAGTTGGTTTATTTGAGTCAGGATCCAAATGAGACCCAGACATTGCAGTTTGTTCACCCTCCTCTATCTTGAGTCTTAATATCAGTCCTTTCGTTTTTCCCTGGTGGTTGTATCTGTTGTGGAGCAAGGTTCTTTGTCTTGGTGACTGTGCCTATAAGTGTCATTTCACATGGTCCTCTGTCCTGTGTTTCCTGGATATTTATTGGTAGGTAGATAGAGAGGGTCGAACAGATTCAGGTTGGTTGTTTAGGGCCAAGACCACTTTATTAGAAGGCACCTGGTGTCTGATTGTCCCTTTTGTTGTGAATTTAGAAATGATTGAGGATCATTGCCCTGATTCATTGTTTCATTAGGGTTACAAAATGCTGATTTTGTAATTCCTTCATTCATTATTTTCATTTATTAGTGGAAATACTTTAGCTATTTGGTTTCATCAGCTATTTGGTGTCCTATAGTTTACACAGGAAAGGGAAATAAGAGAAATGCTTAATTTGTTTCCTTTATATTATAGTTTTCAAAATAATGAATTGGTTCTTTCAACTGGGGGTTCTCCAGAGGTAAAGTTTTTTTTTTTTTCCTAATGCCATTAAAAACTCATAGATTTACCCATATGTGGTTAGTTTTGGTGCATTGTTAATTACAGTTATCCTTATGGATGCTCAGATTGCCCCATGTTTGGCCTTTGCGTACCTGTCTCACTGGCCTGAGACCTTGGACTTGACCTCAGGAACGCTCTTGTTTTCTGGTGTTCTAGGATGTCCCAGCTCCACCTTGTGTAGTTTAAACTCTAAACCTGGGACATTAGCATTCCTTCAGGGAGCCCTAGGTGCTCTTAAGGAAATGTCATTTAAGTACCATTATTTGTCCCTGGGATTGCTCAGAGCCACTGGCCTGCTCACTGTTTTTAGGCCTTTTCAGAATAAATAAATTCTAAGTGCATACTAATACTTAGGATATGTTGATTCAAATTCAGGACAGTAGAATTTTTATGTATATTTTATATCTTACATCCTTCCTCTTTCCCTGTGATTAAAAATTCAGTTCTCAATTCATCACTGTCAACATAATTACTCATTTGCTTTTACCTAGAACACACACCCACCAGCCTCAGAGCAGTAATACCAACAAGATCAGTAATGTGATGACAAGAAGTTTGTGTTTCCACCATCACATAAGACATATTCAGAGTAATTTAGCTCATACTCCTATTTCTTCTACCCAGTTCCTTTTTCACAGAGGTATCCATTGTTTTGGTTTTGGCTTCCTTTTTTAACATAAGCAGTAGTGGATGAGAACCCAATTCTTTTGACTTCCCAGTCTAGGTAGTGGTTTTTTGAGAAGAATAGTCTTTTACTTGTATTTAACCCATTTAGCCTATTGCCAGCCTTGGTGGTATGTGCCTTTCCCGTGTCCTGGCCTTACCTCCCCTTCCTCTTCCCTTCTATACTGTTGCTTGTTTATGATATTCATTTATCCCAATTGGCAAGGACTCGTGCCAAACAAATAGCAAACATTCAAACATAATTCAACAGTTCAGTCAGGGAAAAAGAAGGTAGATTTCAGTGTAAAGGCACAAGAGTTTAAAGTCTAGATCGGCCCCCTGGTGTTGCGGCCAGTCTGCCTCAAGAAGTGCAGACACACACGTGGTTCACTTGCCCCTTTGGTTGGGCCATATGTGGCTCAGATGTCTCCTAGGACCAGGACACCTGTGCCTCTCCTTATCCCGGTACTCCACTGTGTCAACAGCGAGAGAGCTGAGCCAGAGATAGTGGGTCTGTGTGCCCTGTGCCCAGATTCCTGGGCTTGTCTTGGCTCTCAGGGAGTACAGGGAGCGACCTTGGGGACATTACCTAACCCCTGCTGAGTTTCCTGATCTGCGAGAAGGGTAACAGTCAGAGCTTGCCTTCTGGGGTGGTTGTCAGGCTGAAGCGGTTCCTGCCACAGAGTTAACTGCTGTGTAAAACATTTGCTGCTTGTAGCAGTAGAGTTAATATCATTTTGGTACAGATTAAGGTCTTCAAACATCAAGGGTGTGTGTTGGAGTCCCCAGGACCACCCCTACATTTGGAGATTCACGAGAAGGGCTCATAGGCAGACTCAGCACGTAGTTGTCCTCAAGGCTAAGATCTAGTGCAGTGGTGTAGCAAGGACAGCGGGTCATGAGGGGAAGACTGGTGGAGTCTGGAGGGGCCCACATGTAGGCATCCTGTGCTTTTCTTACTGCGAGGGCTGCCAAAAGCACATTCTTCTCCCAGTGACAGAAGTGCCCAGAGAAGCCCGTCAGAGCCTCAGCCCTGAGGTTTTTCTGGGTTTGGTCATGTAGGCACCCTCTGCTCAGCACATGCCCACACTGCAGAGCCCCAGAGGGAGACAGGGCCTAGGGAGCTGCCTTGGCAGTCTGTGGGGGAACACTGAGAGCCAGGTTCCTGGACCAGCCTCGCAGCGAGCTGCCTGCAGGTGTCAGCTCCAATGCCTGGGACTCGGGTCGTCCTTACCTTGGCTGGATGTGGAGGCTGTGGTGCATGGGCCAGGTGCTCTCATTTCCCTGTTCTTCTTTTCCAGAATGGCTTTGACTACTTGTTGACGTACAGTGACAATCCCCAGACCGTGTTCCCTCGCTACTGTGTTAGTTGGATGGTTTCCAGTGGTGAGTGGGTGCGCACAGGCCCAAGAGCCTGGGTCGAGGGGCATTTTGTTTTTCTTGAGCTTCTTAACGGCAACAAGAAGGTTAGTGCTTGTCCCATCAGAGCCCTCTGGGGACGTTAAACGTCCTTCCCGGCTGGTGCTTGAACTCTGTGAAGGTGTGGAAACTCCCAGTGGGGGTCAGAGCGATGGGAAGTACAGATCCCAGAAAGGAACTTGTGCGCAGAGAGGAGTTTTAAGAACATCTACTTAATGCCTTAAATATGAGTGGTGGATGTTGATGCACTTAAATTTTCTCCTTAGAGAGTGTTGGCGGCCATAAATCTGCCATAGTAGGCATAAATCTGGGAGTAGGACAGTCACCTGGAGGAAGGGGCAGTGCCTGTCCTAAGAAAGGCCGTGTGTCACGCTGTATGTGCATGTCCCTTCCAGCCCCTTGCCTCAGCAAGCACCCCAATGTGATTTTCTTCTAGCAGATTCTTGCACTTCAGGGGGAGGGAGAATGGAGAGGAGATGAGATGTTTCTGTGTGACATTTGTCTAAATAAGATTGACAGATATGTAGGTTGTGCCACTGATCAGTGATGTTTTCATCACCTGAAAGAGCATGTGGACTTGTGTAGCCTGAGCGGGAGCCCTTTTTAAAGGCTTTCAGAGGTTACGATTGTTTTCACTCCGTAGACACTGAGGCACCTGCCACAGAGGCTGTGGTTTCTTTGAGGAGGGGTGGGCTCTCCCATGAAGGAAATAGGGCCTTCTGATTTTGATCCCGGTGCTGGTTTGTCTGCCAGCCTGCTCACATTTCCCTCTCCCACAGGCATGCCAGATTTCCTGGAGAAGCTGCACACGGCCACTCTGAAAGCCAAAAACATGGAGATCAAAGTCAAGGACTACATCTCATCTAAGCCACTGGAGATGGGCAGTGAAGCCAAGGCCACCAGCCCGTCTCCTGAGCGAAAGGGCGAGGGCAGCCGCAGCCCTCCCCGGATTGAGTACGCGTGAAGGCTTTGGGGTGAGAAGGGACAGGCTGCTCCTAGCCCTGCCTCGGTCCCTCACCCTCTGCCACAGAACGGGGGCACGTATTAGAAGGTGTCTGCTGTAACCACCAGTGCAAGATAATTCAGTAACTGCTGTCTGGTTTCATTCAGAGCCTTCATTGCTATTTATCAGATCAGAAGGAGGTGGCTTCTGAGGGGCGATGTCACATTCTCAGGCCAGGCATTTTGCAATTCAGTATTTCACTGAGCTAATCTGGAACAAAGCTGACCGACCTCAGGCCAAAAGGAGAAGGCTTGTTTTGCTTCCCTGACTAGTTCCTCTGCCCACATTCCAGTTTCCACCATGGTGTCTGAGCACTGGGACTCCTCCACCTCCAGGTTGGACTGGGAAGCGCAGTCACCCGGTTGATGGTTTGGTGAGGGGTCGTTGGGAGTGCTCTTGGCACAGTCCTAGTGTTGCATGGATGTGAACTGCTGTGTGGCCGTGTAAGTGCCTTGTCTTCACCTTGCTCCTGCCTTTAGGAACATAAAGTCTGCACCAAGAAATTTCTCTCTTCGCCTCCCAAATATCACCCCTTCGACTGTCCACGGCTGCTCTTGTGGGTGGGCCAGTCCTGTGTCAGGCTGGGCATCTCCGTCCTCAGATGTTTACCAAGAACCCTGGGAAGTGAAACTTGTTCGAGAGTAGTGTTCTGTGTCATCATTATTTTGATAGGGTCAGTGGAGATGCTCAAAACATCATACTAGTTTTTTTTTTTTTAAATCTTCATGTCAAAAAGTAGGAATTGGGGAGTTGAATAGAATTTCTGCACAGTCCACTGTCCAGAAAACCCTGCTTTGATTCAGGCATTTTCTACACTTCAGGTCTGACTGGAGGCTGAGGACCCGTCCTCCTGGAATGGCTAAAGGCAGAGGATGTGCATTTCACTCCCCGACACTGGTCTTATGGGATGTGGTCTACATGGCCCTCTTGTTCTTCTGGAAGTACCTTCTTTTCAGATATAAAATAAAAATAAAAGCGAACTACGTCGTTTGGACGAAGTCACAATCCGATAGTATCGCTTTGGCCTCACTAATTGGGCTTTTGGTCATGCTGCCATCTGACAGGAGACCGAGATCAAGTTTTAAATTCTCTTGCCTCTTTTTTTTCCCCCCTACTTGAATCTAACCTTGAGACTGACATAAGCCACTTGACGTTTTTATTGCCTGTGAAGTTTCGTGCCAAGGAAATGACCCGTGTTTCTTGTCCTGTCTTCTCTGAGTCATTGGCAGGGCACAGGTGCGTCCAGCAGCCCCAGCTTCCTCCTTTGGTCATTTCTCTTCTCTTGAGGACCTGACAGACCAGTGGGGAGGCCCTGGGTTACATCTGAGCTGAGGGCCTGTGACCGTTGGGCGTGGGTCAGAGGGCATGTGAGTGCACAGGTGCCACCAAGCCTTGTTGCTGCTCATGTTCTGATTTTGGGGAATTGACTGTGCTCTTGGCGTCTGTCTGTATAGTTACTGATATCATTGTAATGATTTCACTTCTAACTGTAACATTTTTATCGAACGTGTGAATAAATACATATTGGTACAAAAGAGGGTGTCTGTAGACAGATTGGGGTGGGGAAACCTCACAGTGCGCTTATTGCTTCTCTCTCGATCACAAAGTGTGAGAAAAAGAAGGGTGTTTCTGCTTGTGGGACCAGTGTGGCAGCAGCTGGCTCTGTCCTTCCTGGTGTGACTGACATAATCACCCGTCTTGTCTAGACAGCCCTTTCTGGGTGACCAGTGGGCAGCTAAAAACAAGCCACTGTTTCTGCTTTCTTGTCTTGATCTCCTAAGTGATGTCCTTTGCTTTTAAAGTAGGATCAACGCGGAGAAAACGATGGCAGAGCTGCTCTGATAAAACATGGGAGGGATTGGGGGTGGGGAGGAAAGGGAGGGGACTCGAGCAGGTCCAGGTCTGGAGTTGTGTGGGGCACTTCAAGACCCCGCTGAGGGGGCGGTCATGGGCTCAAATGTGCTTGGCCTGTGGGTGGCAGGGTCACACAGGCAGTTCTGCTAGGGTGAAGATCCGTTCCAAGAGACTGAGACATGAGCATAGTGGGAATTTTGAACTTGTGCAGTTTTGCCTGTGGGAAATAGGGTGAAGGCTGGCGCATACCCATACTCTTTGCAGCCTTCTTCCAAGTGTCTCTGAGGTAGTCACTGGAGAGACCCTTGTCCTTGTGGACTCCTTGACAGGCACATGTATGTATCTAAACAAATTTGGAGAGCTGGCTGTTGGCCCCGCCCTTGCCACAGGGGCCACTGCACAGTGCCTGTGGCATGGTCCCCAGGCCCTCCAAAACAGTGACATGGGGCAGCTGAGCTTCCCGAGAGCAACGTGCCTGGTGCCTGGCAGCTCTGACTCCAGAGCTTCCGTGAGGCCTGGACTTGCCTCCCACATCTGAGCAGCAGAGGTGGCTCAGCCTTCCCAGGCGTTATGTCACCAGTAGCTGCAGAAGGCCCCCGCTGCTTGTCTGGAAAGTTGTCATATATTGAAAAGCTGGAAATAATAATGAAGCCTGTGGACCCTCCTGCCCTTGAGGGGAATCAACAGCTTGCTGTAGTTTGTGCTTTACTTTTTCTTCTCTACGTAGACCTTCACTGCACACTGAACTGTGTCCCCCTAACGTGCACACTTTGGAGGTGACTGGGATTAGGTGGATCTGAGGATGGGGTCCCTACAATGGGATTAGTACCCCTGTAAGAAATGACACCGGGGCTGGCTTGTTCCCTCTGCCACGTGAGGACACAGAAGGAACTGTCGACAAGCTTCAGAGAGGAGGGCACTCATCAGGAATCAGCTGGCACCTCCACTTTGGACTTTTAGCCTCTAGAAATGTGAGAGAAATTTCTGTTGTTTAGGTCTGTTTTGTTATGGCATGCTTTTTCATGATCTGAAAGGTGCCAAAGTGATACTTCACCCCTGAACTCTTGAGCATGCTTTTTACACCAAGAATGTTCTGTATAACCATGCTGCCATTTGCACGGGTAAATAATACCTAGTAATTTATTCTATATTCAAATTTCTCCAGTTGCTCCCCCAAAGGACTTTTCTAGCACCTCTTCCCCCAATCCAGGGTCCAGGTAAGTATCCCGTTTTGCATCTGTGGCTCTAGTCCATATAGCAGCTAAAGTAGCCAAGTCAAGCATAGCTTTACAGGTTGGGCAGTGGTTCTCGAACACATTAGAAGTGCTGGGGGCAAAGTGCACTATGTTAATGCAATCAGAAGGGCACAAGATGGGCAACACCCACCCTTGATCTGCGAACTACCAACACAAGGTGTCGTTAATTTGTCACCAGTCTTGTTGTACTGTTGGCTCATGCTCTTGTGGCCAGATAATAACTGCCTCCATTACTGATCACTTGCCAGGCTGGATGCCACACTTCCTATTTTCAGATAGGACCTCATCACATCCTGCCACAGCCCCGGGACAATGTAGCTGTCCCTGTTTTAAAGGTAAGGAAGTAGCATCAGAAGTCAAGTAATTTTCTTGCTCCAGGTCACAGGAGGTAGGACACAGGACGCAGACACGGCTTTGACCTCTCCAAAGGCAACTCTGTGGCTTCAGACTCAGTTTAGTTTCTCACAAAAGCTGCAAATTCCTTCCCAGGGTGGTTAACTTATTTTGCAACCTGAGTCACAAGTGTCCTTTTTATCCATTTTTAGCTTTTGTGTGGTTTTACGTCCCTCTACCCCTTATTCCATCATGCCATTGTCAGTTGTTTGATGGTGCTTCCAGGAGTAATGGAAACATAAATATTACTTTCCTGGAAGCTTCGGCATGTACACCACTACTGTGACACAGGGATGGGGTGGTATTCTTGAGGACATCTTGAGGTAGCATTTTCTAAAAGTGCGAATTACAAAATAACCTATCTCTGTACCCAACACAGTAGGACAGGAGTCTAGAAATCCTTTTGAAAATGAAAATGTTTTTTGTAAAATCTGAGAACTCTGATTTCTAATGAATAAACTTTAAAGTTTAAAAAGATTAAAACTATAGCAGATGGATGGAAGTACCTGAATGTAAAATGTGCTTGTTCCCACAAACCTCAGTGGACACTTGATAGAGCATCATTCTTCACAGAACTGGGCCACACAGTCACTGCTTTACAGGCTTATGGCTGATTTTGGTCCATAAATGCACTTAAAAAAATTTTTCAAGCACATAACCTATAAATGACCTAACTTCGTTGTCTACTTTTAAAGGGCTTAACCATACCTAAAAAGATAAAATGACTGTATGAAAGTAATCATATTTGCATGTTTTAATGGTTAATGCTTTTTAATGTATCTTAAAACCCTGATGAGCATATGTGTCAGGACTGTGTTCAGTCACAATATGGCCCCGGATGTTTTCTGATGAGTTCTATCTGGTCCTGTCTCCTTCCCACTGGGCTGGAGTCATCGTTATATCAGGATCTCGAGGGAGAGACTCCAGCGCTGTTCTATTTCTGGATATACTGTGGCTTGTCAAGGCTTTTCTGAAAATGGGGAGCCTAGGACTGGACCTGGCTCTGCCCCCAGCAGGTGAACTCTGTGAAGACAGGGGCCGTGTTTGCTCACTGCCTCAGTGTCTTATGGGGTTGCTCCACCTCCAGCCATGACATCTGGTCTGCCAGTGGGAAGGAACAAAGGGGAAAAGAAAAGTCCCTCCCCTAGGACACTTCCAAAATGGCACACCATTTCTACTTACAGCCCAGGTGCCAGAACGCCGTCAAAGGCCACACCCAGCTGTTGAGAAAGTCTACCTCGAGCATCCATGTGCCCAGGTAAAATTAGTTTTGCTGAGGCAGGACAGAATGAGAATGATGACAACTGGCAGGTGCTTTGCTGAATCATAGCTAACACGAACCTACAGCTTTAAATGCATCACTTCAAAGACTGGATTCAGTTAAAAAGGCAAAAAATCCCAGTAGATACTGTGGGTTTGCTGGGCTGCTATGACAAAGCACCATGATCTGAGTGGCTTTCACAGAAACACATCATTTCCCAGCTCTGGAGGCTAGAAGTCTGGGACCAGGTGAGGTGGGGAGTTCTTTCTGAGGCTGCGAGGAAGGGTCTATCCAGACCTCTGAGCTCCTGGGGGTTGGTGGCATCTTTGGTGTTCCTTGGCTTATGGACACGTCACCCCATCTCTGCCTTTGTTTACATGGCCTTCTCCCTGTGTGCCTGTGTCCAAACGCCTCCTTTTTGTAGGGACACTGGTTGCATCGAATTAGAGGCCCACTCTATTCCGGTGTCATCTTGAACTAATGACATCTGTAGTGGATCTGTTTCCAATAAGGTCACATTCTGTCGTCCTGGGGTTAGGCCTTCAGCAATTGGATTTTGAAGGCACACCATTCACTGCACAGCAAGGGGAGAACTAAGAGAACATAACTGTAGAACGGCCTTTTAAATTTTATTAGTTTCAAGTATGCAGTACATTTATATAGTTTACAAAACGATCCCCCTTGATTGCTCTTTCTCTAGCTGGCTCTCCATCCAGCCATTACATTAATGCTAACTGTATTGCCTATGCTGTGCTCTCTACCCCGTTACCATCTATCAACTTCTAATCTGTACTTCTTTAACTCTTCAACCCATTCTCCCAGCCCCCCAAACCCCCTCCCCTCTGGCTGTCATCAGATTGTCTTCTCTATTGGTGAGTCTGTTTTTAATTGTTCTTTCTATTCCTTAGATTTCCCATATAAGTGAAATCATATGGTATTTATCATTTTCCGTCTGATTTATTGCACTCAGCATAATAACCTCTAGGTCCATCCATGTCGTTACAAATGGTAGGATTTCATTTTTTTAATGCTGAGTAATATTCCATTATATATATGAACCATAACTTATTTATCCAGTCATCTGTTGTTGGGCATTCAGGTTGCTTTCATATCTTGGCTACTGTAAATTGTGGTGCCATGAACATAGGGGTGCATAGATCTTAATGAATTATTGTTTAGGTTTTCTTTGGATAAATACCCAGTAATGCAGAACGGCCTTTCAAAAGAGATGGCCCCTTAGGAGTCCAGAAAGACGTCCTGGCTTGGCGTGTCTCCTGTCCTGTAGTGTCTGTGTGGCAGCACCAGGGGGCAGGGCTGCGCTGTCTGCAAGGTGACTCCCCAGGCTGACTGTGCTGCTGGCAGGATGTAACAGCCCATAAAAGCTGAGGGTTATCTGGAGATGAGGCTGCAGTCCTTGCGGCCTCCTCCTCCTCGGCCTTCCTGCTCCTTGTGGCCCAGCCAGTTCCCAGTCTGGGAGGTGGGTCACCCCCAGATCTAGCCAGGACTGGTAGGCTGTGTGGGGGCCCCATCTTCCCACTAGAACTCTCATTTGCCTCTGTATTTCTGCCCTTCTGGGAGAAGGTGCAATATGATATTCAGCAAGGAATCACCTGAGGTCCACTGTGCCTGCTGGCTTCCCACAGAATTCTGAAGCCCTGGAGAAATGACACTAACATAGACAGAATGAAAGGAGTGTCACTTCCCTGTGGTGAAGTCACTAATCAACTATGGAAGACACCGAAACATGCTTACTCAACACAGAATATTCCCGACATGCTTCTCTAGTTTGCCTTCATATCCTTTTGTCTTCCGAAGTAATAATTATGTGATTGAAGAAGTAATGCATTTATTTTATACAGAAAAATATAAAGTGATCTATCAGCCTTACATGCCAGAGAGTCTATTCTTTTTCTATTCTTACCCCTGTATATAACACTTCTTTTAGAGTTTTCCCTAAGCATTTGTGCACACAGTTTAAAAAGTCAAATTGTTCCTACGAGGTCCATTGTGAAACCCTCTCTCCTTTCACTTCCCCTTCCTGGGGACAACCAGCTTCATCTCCCACAGGCATTACGTTGGTATTTTCCTCTAGGTCTGTAAATAACGTGTACATTACCAATCACTGACTTTTCGTTTTAGGCGTCACATGAAAATTCCGCTTTCTTCCCCCTCCTTTATCCCTCCCATCCTCTCACCCTCGCTAAGTTGTTCTGTTGGATTTTAGTTACAGCATTATTTGGTGTTTATGTTGTGATGAACATGAAAACATCATCCATAGATGAAATAAGGCACTAAGATGTCTTCTTGAACACCTGTCTGTTTTCCTAGAGTGAGCACTCGGGGTTTCTTCTGCTCCACCGTTTGTGCCCCTTATGACATCTCCATACTCAGGTGTTGGATTTCTCCTCACTGAGGAAGTCTGGGTAGGTGGCCCTGAGATATCCCTTCCCCCTTGCCTGGGGTCCTTCCATGTCTGGCTATGTCCTCTGTGTCCTGTCCCCTCCTCTGTCTTTCTCAATTGTTAAAGTGCCCACAGGAGGTAACATCTTTTCAGATCCTCACAAGTTGGCTAATTCAGCCAAAGACTGTGTTTCAACAGAAATGCAAGTTGGAAATAGCTTGCCGTTAGTTAGAATTCTGGCCAAGTCTGATGACGTTTTGGTTCCTGGTCTCTGATCTGTGATGTGTAGCCTCCCCCATCCTCAGCCCTCACACTGTGAGTTTGGGCTTCCTTCCTGGTTTCTGCCTGAGTTGTCTTACCTGTTGTGCTATATCACTGGGCCCTCACTTGTAAATTCATACCTTTCAGTTCTGGAGAATTTTCTGGAATGACTTCATTTTCCCTCTTCTCTCTTTTAGCCCTTATGTTAACAGATATTCAATTGCCTGAATGTCCTCTCATTTATCTTTTTACTCATTTTTTTAATACATTGGTCTTTCTTGCCCTGATTTCTAGAAGTTTTCCTCACCTTTATCTTCCAAACCTGATACTGAGTTTTCAATTTCTGCTTTCTTATTTTTACTGCTCAAGAGCTGCTCTCTGAATGTTTCCTTTATTGTGGTAACTGTCCTTGTTTCATAAGTGCCATATCTTCCTCTCTGAAGATGTTTGTGATTTTTTTTTGTTTATGTTTTCTTCTTCTTGTGTAATTTGTTTCATCAGAGTTGCTTTTTCCTATCAGCTCCCTTTCCTGCACAGTTGAGGCTTTGCCTGAGTGACTAAAAGCCATTGGTTGTTAGTTCGTATTAAGAGACTGAGGCTGTATTTAAAATGCACAATCTGTTCAATTTTGACATATGTATATACTTGTGACACCATCATCACAATTAAGATAACATTTCAAAACCCACAGAAGTTTCCTTGTGCCCCTTGTGATTCTCCCCACAGCCTGGTTCCCAGGTAATCACTGATCTGTTTTCTGTCTCCATAGAATAGTTTATACTTGCTAAGATTTTATATAAACGGAATCATACAGCATGTACTATATTTTCCTATGGCTTCTTTCACTCAACACAACGATTCTGAGGGTCACTTGTGTTGCATTTATTCGTAGCTCATTCCCTTCTCTTGCTAAGTGTTATTCCATTGTACAGGGACACCACAGTTTGTTTATCCATTCACCTGTAGACTGACACATGGATAGTTTCCAGATTTGGCTAGTACAGATAGAGCTGCTATAAACATTTATGTACAAGTCTTCGTGTAAAAATGTTTTCGAGGGTTTTTAAAGGTAAATACTTAGAAGTGGAGTGGATGAGTCATGTGGTAGCTATTTGTTTAAACGTTTTTCAGTAACTTCCACAACTGTTTTCCACAGTGGTTGTAACATTTTATGTATTCCCGCGAGCAGTGTATGAGAGTTCCAGTTGCTCCATCTTCTTGCCAGAACTGGTATGGCCAGTCTTTTCAGGATACCTGTAATTTGCATTTTCTCAGTGACTGATCGTGTTTATAGCATCTTTCCAGGTGTTTATTGGCATTTGTAAATCTTCTGTGAAGTGTCATTTGAAATATTTTGCTCATTTTTTTTATTGGGTTGTTTGTCTTCTTATTACACTGCAATTTTTATAATATAAGAATTTAATTTTTCTCCTTTTAAAAATCGAGTTATAATTCATATGCCATAAAATTTGCCCCTTTAAAGAGTACAAATCACTGTTTTTTAACATATTCACAAAGTCGTGCAACTATCGCCACTATCTAACTCCAGACATTCTCATCCCCCAGACCTCAGACCCAGCAGCAGCCACACCTCCATCCTTCTCCCCAGGTCCTTGGCAACCATGAATGTACCTTCTGTCTCTATGGAACATTAGACATAAATGGAATTTACATGGTCTTTTGCGTCTGGCTTCTTTCACTTGAGAGAATGCTGTCAGGGATCACCAATACTACGGTATGAATCTGTACTTCATTCCTTTTTATGACTCAGTAGTATTCTGTTGTATGGATATACTGCATTTTGTTTATCCATGCACCAGTTGCTGGACATTTTGTCCCCACTTTTTGGCTATTATGAATAACACCATTATGAAAATTCATGTACAAGTTTTTCTGTGAACATATGTTGACAGTTCTCTAGGAGTGGAATTACTGGGTAGTATGCTGACTATATGTTTAACTTTTTGAGGAACTGTCAGACTGCCACAGCAGTTGCACCATTTTACATTCACACTTGCAACTTGGGAGGGTTCGGTTTCTGCACATCTTTGCCAACACTTGTTATTGTTTTTTTATTCTAGCCATCCCAGTGGGTGTGAAGTGGTACCTCATTGTGGTTTCAACTTGCATTTCCCTATTGACAAATGATCTTGAGCATCCTTTCATGTGCTTATTGGCCATCTGTTTATCTTCTTTGGAGATGTGTCTATTCAAATTATTTGCTTATTTTTAATTAGATTATTTGTCATTGTATTTGTCATTCTATTTTTTTCCTTGTCTGTGCACAAGCTTACAATTTTGACAAAGTCCAATTTATCAGTTTTTTCTCTTAAGTTTTGTGCTTTTACATTCTTAGAAACCTTTGCCTAACTCAAAGAGGCAAAGATTGTCCCCTATGGTTTCTTCTAGACATTTTATAGTTTTCAGTTTTGCATTCAAGTTTGTGATCTGCTCAAGTTATTTTTGTATATGGTGTGAGGTAAGAGTCATGTTTGACATTGAGACTTTCCCGTTCCTTGTTGTGTGTTACTACATGTATGTGGACACTGCATGTTCTTTTATGTTTCAGGTGAGGTAGAATGGCAGTGTCACCTTCCTTCTTACCCCATCCCACCCTGTCCCACAGCCCTTATATAGAAGGTTTTTCTGGTTTTCGTTTTTTGTGCTTTTTCTTTTTAAGAGTAAAGAGACAGAGAGCTTTTACCAACACAGAGTGCACTTTTCTGACTCAATACTGCCACATTGCTTTCCTTACTTCTTTGACAACACTCAGTATTATCTGACTTTGACTTTTCAATTTTTACTTTTTTTTTCTTTTTTGCCTATTTGGATGGTATAAAGGGACATCTCATTGTTTTATTTTTTAATTTCTTTAATTGCTAGGAAGTTTAAGTATTCTTCACATACTTGTTAACCATTTAAATTTTTCTTATGTGAATGAATAGTCTATTATGGCCATATCCATTTATCTATTGATATTTTTCTATAATTCTCTATTATTTTTCTTGATTTGCAAAACTCCTTGTATTTGCTAAATTAGAACTCAATAGTTTGTTTTATTTGTCAAATTAAATATAATAGATATGCAATAACCGTTGTCAGTTTTTGACATAAACATTTTCTTTCAATCTGTTACTCACCTGTTAACTCCAAGATAACAGAGATGTTGAATTTTTATGTGGTCAAATCCATCACTTTTTCAGCTACACTCTGTGCTTTTAAAATCTTCACTCCCTCAAGGTAAGAAAGATGTCTTCAAGCTTATCTCTTAGCTTCATAGTTTTACCTTTTATGTTTAGATACTTACTCCATTAGTTATTTGTTGTGGGGGAGGGGCATCCAACTTTATTATTTCTCTCTTGGTTTACCAGCTCTGTGTATAATCATAGCTGGTGCAGCAGCTGATGAGTGGGAGAGGGACCTAAGGGTCAGGGGCACCCTGAGTGGGGGGCAGAGATGGCCAGGTTTGATGGTTTTCTCAAGCAGCATGTAGCTATCAGGGCCCAGAGCTGAACTGAGGCAGGTGTCAGGGTTGGAAGGGCAGAGAGGGAAGAGGGTTCGGGGCTCTCTTCCTGCGGTGGGCAGGAGTAGACATGAGAAGCCATGAAGTGCTGTGGACAGGAGTGAGGGTCTTGGTTCCTGTGGATTGGTGTTTGAGACATGCTTCAGTAACAATAAATGAAAATACAACCAGGGAGGCGAGTGTGTGGGCAGGAACTTGGCTCCTGACCGTGATGGGAGGGATTTCCTCCCCTCCCCCTGGAACAGACCAGGGCAGAGTGATGGCAGAGGCTCTGAGAACAGGGCAGTCAGTGTCAGGCCCTGCAGTAGCCACCCTGCCACATGGGAAAGTCTGGGCCATCCTGGAGGTGAGCCCCGTTCACCGTGCAGAAGGCAGAGGATATATTAGACCTAGATGTGAGAGGGGACGTTGAGGCACAGGGGAGCAGGGCACAGAGAGTGGTTTGTCCTAGTATAGGCAGAGGTGGAGCTCTCCCGCTGGGCTGTGCAGGTCAGGAGGGCTGGGTGACACTGCACAGCAATCCTATGTTCCAATCACTTGACACATCGGCAAAGGTCAGGTTTGGCTCACAGGCCTCCTGCCTGGGGTACCAGAAGACCAGCTCTTCTCCATCAGCAGAGGGAGGAAGGGAGACTCACTGGACAGTCCCACCTGGCATTTTAGGCCTGGAAATGACATTTCACTGGCTGCAATGAGTCACATGGGTCTGCCCACCTGCAGGAGGGCAGGAATGGTAGGCCTCTGTGCCCCTGGCAGGTGATGTCTGGAGACGTGCCACCTGCAGCCATGTCCACCAATGGCTGTGGGATGTGTCCCCAGTCAGGACTGGCTTCCTGCTGGGCCTGCTTGGACTTTCAGCTGCCTGCCCTCCTCCCACTTGCCCCGGGGGAGGGGAGATGTTGATGAGGGGGGTGTTGCAGGGTGCGGGGAGGGCTGCTCTGCACTGAGGGGCAGTTGGACCAACTGTGAGGAGGGTGAGTGGGGTTCCTCTGCGCTGCCAGGGATCCCTGCCGGGCCTTGTCTTCAGTCATGGGGCTCCCTCCCTGTCCCCCTTACTAAGTGCACTTGCAAGAGGCTTGAGCATGGGAGGAAGTAACTCCAAAGATGAGCTTAGGCAGGTGTGGGTGATTCCGGGCTGTCTTCTCCCCTCTTCTGCTTGTCCCAGTTCCCACAGTATGGACAACTTCTAGGACAACTAGGTACATAGCAAGAGTTGTGTGACCGATGTGTACATGTGGCTGTAGTGGACGAGGCTCCTATCCCCAGGGACACAGGACTGGGAGGTTTCAATGGAACTTTCACCTTGGGCCACCCCTTTGGATCCCCACTTGGTAGCCGAGGAAAGTGGGGCTTAACCTCCTTCCCCAATGTCATAAGATGTGCTGGTGGGAGGTCCAGACTGAGAGCCCAGCCTCCTGGCCTGGCCCTGACGCTGACCCTCACCTCCCCTCTTTCCGCTCCAAACTTAGCATTAGTCTGAGCTGAGCCTGCCCCTGGAACTCATGTTAGACACATTAAGATCATCCCTTCAAGAGAGCAGGATCAAGAGTAAATGTCTCCCAACCCCCAGGAGTTAAAAATAGGAGGCCTGTGCCCCCTCGAGCAACACAGGAAAGGCCATGTGAAAACCCAGGATGCGGGGGTGGGGGCTCAGGGCTTGGGGCCTAGGGTGTCAGAGTGGAAACAGGATGTGAGCAGAGAGGGCCTGTGAGAAGAAGGTGGCTCCTAGCAGAGGCAGCCACCTGGTACAGCATGCTCTGAGCCACGGAAAAAGACCCTGGGCTGCGTGGGAGGCGTCACATCCTGCTCCCTGCCAGGCCTCCCCCGGGCCTGCCTGGCTCCTGGCCAGGCCAGAATCTGACGCCAGGGATGGGGAGTGTGTGTGGTGGGGGAAGACAAAAATATTACTTTTTGGAGAGATGGGCACTAAATCTTAATGAGGGCTCCCAGCTCCCCCAGGGAGGCATGTCACCCAAAGGCGAAACCAAAAATAAAAGGGCAGGGCAAAGAGCTCATTTATCCATCCAGCCAACACTGGTGGAGGACCCGCTTGGCTAGGCTGAGCCAAGAGCAGAGAAAGTGGAACTGCCAAGGTGCACTCCCTGACTTCAGGGAGGCCATGTGTTGGTGGGTCTTATAACCAGGCCTGTGAATGGCAGAAAAGAGGCTGGGCTCTGGGAAGCCCTGGGGGAGGCCCCTGATTCTGCCTGAGGATCTGGGAAGGCTTCCTGGAGGAGGTGGGGCTGAAGGCGAGTCTTGAAGAATGGGCAGCTGAGGGTGATGGTGCCAGAGTCACAAGGCACAGTGTGCTGACAGGACATCTGCCCTGAGGTATGTGAGTCAGTGTCACTCGGGGCCTCTTTTTGCCCATCTGGCCAGAGCCCACCCTCTTGCTCAGCCCAGGGCCTGCAGTCTTCCCTCTAGCCTGGCCTATCACTGCATTCACATCTGACATTCTCCTTCCTTGTCAGAACAACCCCCACCCCCCAACCCCCTGCCACCCCTGCCCCACAGCCCCCAGCAAATGTAGTGTCACTCCCTGCTCTGGCCAAGTCACCATCAATCTCTGGGGATTCAGCCCTCTCCTTGGTTTCTAGAGCTCTTTCACATAGTCATATAGAAGAATCTAGAGTGTTCTCTTTTTTATAGAAATGACATCATGCTCTATGACCTTATTTTTGTAACTCGCTTTTCCCACGGGGTCTTGGAGCTGGTTCTGCTTCAGTACACGTAGCTGTGCTTCATTACCCTTACAGTGGTGCTCAGTGGAATTATGCAAATTGTGTGTTATATTTCCTCTAGTACAGACAATGCTGCACTGGCAATCTTTGTATAATTCTGTCTTTGCAGAGTGATACCCAGACGTGGGGTTGTGGGTCAAAAGGCACGTGATTTCGCCATTTGTGTAGGTTCTACCTAATTGTCCTCTAAAAAAAGAGATACTAACTTACATTCCATCAAAAGGGCACGAGGTTCCTTGTTTACCCATTCCTCCCAGTACCGAACGTTTGCTGGCCCGATGGGCGAGTGGTGCCATCACTTTGTCCCCACTGAGATTTGCATGCCTCCTGGACACTTATGTTCTTTGGCCTGTGAGTTCTGTGTTGCTGTTCTTTCCTC
This sequence comes from Macroglossus sobrinus, assembly GCA_004027375.1. Classification (NCBI taxonomy): domain Eukaryota; kingdom Metazoa; phylum Chordata; class Mammalia; order Chiroptera; family Pteropodidae; genus Macroglossus; species Macroglossus sobrinus. Next base: position 818,134 of record PVKZ01000296.1, read on the forward strand.
CTTTTCCTATCATGTTCTGGGCTGTTTCTTACTCATTCTTGGAGGGCCTCACATCTCAGCTTGCCTTCCACACACTCCTTCCCCTCTTTCTCCGTTGTGTTTTCCATGACTGCCATCTGACGGTGCTATGTGTTTATTTGCCTGTCCCTCCAGCCCTATGAGCATGTAGGAACCAGGAAGGCAGGGATTAGTGCCTGGTGTGTAGTAGCCATGCCCTCATTAACTGTTCTGTGAATGTATGAATGAGTGAGTGAATAACAACCTTTTAAAATATTTTCCCCTTGTCTCTTACTTGCCCTTTACTTGTTTATGGTGAGTTCGATAATACAGAAAATTTTAATTTATATAAAATCAAACCTGCCAATTCTTTCACACAGGGCTTTTGTGTTCTGTGTTTAGTTTAAGTCCCTTTTTTACCCCAAAGTTATAAACTTATTCTGGTATATGTTTTTCCTAACATTTGTATATTTTGGTCTTCTATAAAGTGATTTATTTCACATGGAATGCATTTTTGTGAATAATGAGATATGAATCAAAAACGTGTAACAAACGGATCGCTGCTGTCCTCCTGTTGCTATAGATTAGAGTCCAGTCTTTGTTCTCTTGCTTTAAAATGTCACCTCTATCACTAACAGAGATTTTGGACTTTCATACTGGTTCTATTGACCCATTTGTCCATGCTATGCCAGAATCACACTTCTAAAAATCACCAGATTTTTGTAGTCTCTTTTTATGTCAAGTGGGACGAGTCTTCCCTCTTTCTTCTTAATTTTCAAAAATGTCTTTGCTATTTTTGTACATTTTCTCTCTCAGATAAATATGAAAACCAGCTCCCATGAAACCCCCCTGTGACTGTGACTAGGCTGTGGTGCATTCACAGATCACATAGGTAGTACCTGTCAACTCTTTCTGTCCTATGCGTGATACACAGCTCTGTACGGTTAGCTCCATCCTGTCCTTCCACCAGATTCTGTAGCCATCTTCATATGGGTCTCACACTTTCCTGTTAGGCTTATTTCTTGGTACCTTACAGTTTTTGTTAATGTTTTGAATGGCAACATTGTTACAGTGTCCCGTTCCTTTTTCTGGTGTGTGGTGAGCATGGGCTGTGGCACATGTCTGATTTCCCTTTTCCTGATGCCATTTCTAAACACTTGTCAGGTACCACTCTTAGATTTTGTCTGACACGCAGTCATCTTTTCTGCATACAGTGATGGTTGATAGTCTCTTCCCTCCTCTCATTCTCGTCTCATTGAGAGGCCGGGACCCCAGAACATGGCCTGGCACACCTTCTGCTAGGTGCACTCATCTCGTTCCTTCAATGGGAATGGGCCTGGGGTTTCGCTGTTAAGGACAGTGTTTGCTGGAGTTAAGGAGGCTCTGTCTTTCTGCTTCTACTGTTCTATTGTCCCGCTTTTCTATTATCTTGAATGAGTGTGAGATGACATCAGTTTTTAGACAAGCCTGCTTGCTGTGGTAGAAACCGTGGGGTTTCAGCTGGGTGCACGGCTGCTCAGGGTCATGAAAGCCTTTTTTGCAGTTGGGTGTGGCCAGGTGACTTTCATCTGACCATTGGAGTACAAGCAGGAGTGACTATGACTTCCCAGACGTGTCCTTCAAGTTCTTGCGGGGGCGGGGGGGCATGTCTTTCTATTCCCTTTCCTTCTTTCTGCTAGCTGGAATGTTGATGCGAGAACAGGGTCTGAAGCAGCCAGCTCAGACTACAAGGTTATGGAAATGGAGGCTGTACACAGTGGAGCCATAGGAGGGAAAGACCTGGACCCCTGGATGCTTAATGGAAGCAAGGCTCCAGGCCAGCCCTGAGTACCTACATCTCAGCTTACACCTGAGCGAGTGCTCTGTCAGTGCAACCCAATCCCTACCAAGGTACCCGAGTGCTGTGGGGGTGCTGACACAGGCAAACTCGAATTTTAGTAAGTTCACTCTGGCTGCTACAGGAAAGATGGACAGTCAGGGCCAGGGTGGAGGTGGACTCTGTCAGTCCCCTTTGGCCAAAGGCCAGTTGCCTCATTTACAGCCAGAGAAAGCACAGAGCACAGGAAACTGTGGGGGTGTCTCAGTGAGAGAATGTTAGAAAGAACCTGTCACAGGACCTGGGCTGCCCCTGTCACTCACTCTGACAAGTCTCAGAAGCAGAGTCCACCTCGATGGCAGAGTAGCAAAACATGGTACTATGCTGTAGTCTACCACTGAGCCTGTCTGATATTTTGGGCTGGGGGATGAGGAGAGGACAGGGTGTCATCAGCATAAGGGCTGTGCAGAGGGGCCATCCCACAGGTCACAGAGGGAACCAGCCACTGCCCAGACTGTTGTGCCATGGCAGGGAGGGAAGCAGGGCCTAAGCACCCAGACTCTTGCTTCTCCTTCTGTCCCTTTGTAGGCTGGTGCCTCCTGGGTGACCCTTAGGAGGCAGAGGGCCAGGGAACCCACGTGAGGTGTCTCTATAGATTGGAGCAGGGAAGGAAAGAAACCTGGGTGAGGGAGGCCAACAGAGCAGCCAGAGCAGTCAGACAGCCCAGAGCCCATGGCAGGTGGCATGTCAAAGCTGCTCCATACATGTATTTAGTGGATGTCACAGTGGCTGCCAGGCTGGGCTCCTCTAATGCCCTAATGTGTGTCCCTGGTGTCTGGCAGCCCTAGCTCTTCCTGGAGGCAGGGACTCTGAGGTGGATGAAGGAGGTGCAAGAAGGGGACGGGCCAAAAACAGAGTGGCAGTCCCCAGGTCTGACTTCAGCCTTTGGAGGGTGGCCACACAGATGGCAGCCTTGTGCCTGGGAGTAGCGAGAAGAAAGCCCTTTTCTGGGGTCTCCGCATAGGTGGGGGCTGCCCTATGTCCTGGGAGACCAGCTACCTTCCCATGCTCATGAGTCTGTTTTCCCTAATTATTTACAGTATTAATGCACAGCAGCCCTTCACAGTTTCCAAAGTGCCTTCCGGGATGGTGGCTCATTCAGTTCCCACCACAGTCAGTAGGCAATGCTGCTCTGGCCCCTTTCCAGGGGTGGTGAGGCTGGGTGACTCACGGAGGGGCTGCCCAGCAAGGCTGGCCAGGAAGGAGAAGGCCTGTAAACTGCTGGTATACAAGCACTTTCTCTTTCCCTTAGTTGCCAGGGCTGTGGGTGGCCTCTTCTCTGCAGGGACCTGTCACCTGACTGGGCTCAGTCTCTGGGAGCTGCTGTGGCCCACTACAGGGTGGGGGCATGGAGTGTGCCCCTCCTGGCCTCTGCTCAAGACTTCCAGGCTGCCGGACACTGCCTTGCCCTGTGAACCCAGGCCCATGCAACCACCCCACTTCTCTGGACAAACACCTGTCCTGGCCCCTGGGGCTGTGGTTGGGGAGGTGTGAGGTCATCTGAGGACAAGCCCGGAGGATCCTCTGTAACCTTCTCCACAGCCCCACTGCCCAGCTTGGCTCTGGCAGGCTCACCCCTGTGGGCGGACATGGGAGAGCTCTGCAAAGGGCAGAGGGCAGGGAGTATCACTCCCAGCAGCTTGAACAAGAGCTGTCCTCCAGCCACCAGCCTGCACCCTGGATGTTGGGGAGGGGGGATGCACTTCTCCCTCTGGGCCTCAGTTTCCTTGTTTGTGAAGTGGGGCTGATGAAAGTTTCCGGGGTGAGGCCTGGGTGAGCAAAGCCAGGAAAAGCGGGCCTGGTGCGTGAGAGCCCTTTGACCCCAGTCTTGTGCCCAGGACCCAGAGGGTCCGAGCGGGGCACACAGGCTGGGGCAGTTGGATGCAGCGAGTCCAGTGGGACACATGGCCTTTCTGGCTGCTGCGCAAGACACCTCCTCAGGCTGCTCCCTCCCCCTGCCCTTCTGGGGTTCCTCCTGTGGGCTCTGGGCATGAGTGGCACACCCTCTGGGCTCTCCTGTGTTTCTGTTATCCCTCCCTTGCCCTCAGCACCCAGCCCAGCATGGGGAAGGCTCTAGCCACCTGGGTTTCCGGCCTGATGATTAGTCTCCGGGCTGCACCCAGGGGTGCAGAGTTTATCTGGTCTCCAGCCTCCCTCACGCGGCTCACTGTTGGGAGGTCTTACAGCCCCAGCCAGCCCACCCATGATGGTAAGGATGCCAGGCATCTGGGCATAACTGTCCCCTGAAGGCTCTGGGAAGTTGGCTCAGGTCACCACTGCCCTGCCTGGCCTAGCCTCGAGGGCCTTTCCTGTCTCAGACTAAATTCGAAGCCCATCCCTGCCCTTGGGGAAACTGAGGCAGGAACTCCTTGCCCAGGCCCTGCTGTGTGTGAGTCAGGCTGGGACAGGGGCAGCAGCTACATCCCAGGAAGGAGTGAGGCCAGCAGTGATGAGGTTTCCTGGTTGGGGTGCTAGAGAAGGGCCCACTGAGAATGTGGCCGGGCCACCCTCTCCCTGGAACAGGATTCTGACTTGGGGCAGTGAGTAGGCTCCCAGGGGTTGTGTCACATGGGGGACAACAAGCCCAGCCCCTTGTGAAGTGTCCCGGGGTGCCCAACACAGGGTCTGACACCCAGGAGACCCTTTCTAGTGCATTTGCAAAACCAAAGACTAGTACGGGCCATCTTGTGTTAGCCTCCCATCTCTTGGGTGATGTCTCCTCCACAGTATGAGTGAGTGAGTGAGTGAGTGAGTGAGTGAGTGAGTGAGTGAGTGTGTGTGTGTGTGTGTGTGTGTGTGTGTGTGTGTGTGTGTGTGTTCAAGAGGCCAGGCCTGAGAAACAGCCTGCCTGGACCTCTGCTGTCTAATCCAGCTTCCTTCTGGGGCAGTGTGGACAGGATGGGCAGCCATGCAGGGAAGGGAATGTCATGCCTGAGTGTATGACTGGTGAGACTTTTGTCCAGTGAATGCTGGGGGATGGGGAGAGTCTCAGGGCTGGTGGTTATGTGTGCAGGTATGCAGGCTACACAGAGCCAAGCAGGGTATGCATGGCAGTGTAGTGACCCAGAGCTGGGCCCTCGGGTCTGTGTATGGGCCCTGGGACCACCGAGTAGGGGAAGTGCTCATGGAGGGGCTCCTGTGGGCTGTCCTGGAGCCTGGGAAGACATCCCAGCATCCACAGGGGTGGGAGGGTACTTGGGTTTGATCATGTGTGCTGGTGTGACACCATGTGTGTAAAGACAAGTGCATGTGTGTGCACCTGTGTGTGCATGTATGTATGTGTGTGTGTCTTCACGGCCCTCCCTGGTGTCCAGGGTGGCTCTATGAGCAGTGGTGACATCAGCTTTTTTGTTATCTTCAAGGGCAGCATCATCAGATTTGGGGCCCTAATCTGCCCTAATCCTCTCCAGGCACTTCTTCCTGGTACCCCCATCCTCCATCCCCTCACTGGCCATCTGCACTGCCAACCCAGCCTGGGCCCTGGCCAGTCCAGGTGCTGTCCCCTCCAGCCCCTCAGCAACCTCCCCCTCTGCCCTTCCCCTGACACGTGTCCCTCTTAGATTGTGCAGGCCTAGAAGAGGCCTGGCATGAGCTGAGCTCACAAAGCAGCTGGCATCAGTTAAGGGCTCCTGAGTCCCTTGTCTCTGGAGCAAGTGCCCAGGCAGACAGGGAGCCTGGGCCTCACTGTTGCCTTAGCCGGCCCACCTTCGCTCCCTCCTGCACTGCTCCTTCTCCCCCACTAGATCCCGGACCTTTCCTCATTTTCATTGTCGTCCTGGGCCTGGCACCGTCCCCTGAACCACCACGGCACCCTGACCTCTCCTTGCAGCCACCCCTGTTCCTATATCCATTCTTTGCCCACAGCCGGAGGGGGTGCTCTGGTGTTCATCAGATGGCTCACTCCTGTCATCAGGACCTTCCAAAGATTCCCACCTGCCTTTCAATCAAATTAGACCCTCACAGGGGCCAGGCAAGCCTAACAGGGGCTGCTTCTGGGACTGCATGTCCCCAGCTCCTCCCCAGCCTTGTCTGGCTGGCCCTTCTCATCCCTCAAGTCACAGCTCCACGGCCATCTCTTCCCAGAGAGCCCTCTGCCCACCTCATTGCACTCTGGGCATCCTCTGCCACACCTACCCTTTTCTGACACTATCTCAGGTTTTACTTGTCTATCTCTGTCTCCCCCTGAAAGTTCAGCTTGCGAGGCAGGAATCTTCTCTGTCTCGATGGCAGCGCATCTCCAGCACCCATGCAGAGCCTGGCACACAGGTTGTATCTGGCATGTGAGCCAGTGCAGCCTGCCTGGCTCTGAGCTGCAGGGTGAGACTAGACTGGCTCACTGCTGCCATGGCTGGGGGCCACAGGTGTGCTGCGGGTAGGTGTGTGCCAAGGGAAGAGGGGGTCTTCTCTGGCCCCAAGCTCAGTCCCCTTCTCCGGGCATGGCCTCCTCTCCCCTCTGCACCTCGTGCTCCTCATGAAGGGAGATCAGGGCAGGAGGGAGAACCAGACCCCATAGAAGGCACTGTGCCCAAACTGTGAGGGGCAATGGGGACCCTCTCTGTGGCAAACATGTTCTGACTCTAGCGTCTTCTACCTTGTCACTCTCTGTTCCAGCCAATACAGTTGTTATGAACCCAAAATTTATTGTAAGAGGAAACTATATCATTACTCTAGGTGAAGAACTAGTCTCGCTTGCCGTGAATACAACATAATCGCAAAAATAAATGTTATGGCAACAGTGAGGTCAGCTCCTAGAGGGCAGTGGTTTGTGATTTACTGCGTCCCTAGCACCCATGAATGTGCCTGACACACTGCAGGCAGTCAGAATATATCTTCTGAATGAGGGGCTGAGCAAATAAATGAATAGGCGCAGAAAAGGATGCATGATCTGGAAGGAACACACTGAGCCTGTTAAAATGAGGAAAAGCGAATACTGCAGGGGTGTCAAAGCCACAATGACCCCAGATGGAGACTTTCTTGTATTCACTGTGTCCGGCACAGTTGCCCAAGTGTGCTCCTGCCTACATACACAGAGATGTGATACTTGTGTGGTGACAGGCCCCAGCCCCTCAGCCACACGTGGGCCCACTTCTGAGCCAGGCTTGCTGAGGACTGGGTGCTCCAGGTATAACCTATCCCCCCAGTCCACCACCGTGGAGAGAGCACGAGTCACCGTCCTTGTCTGGCAGGAGCCTGTGGGGGTGGCTGACCTTGTGGCAGAGGCTGGGCACAGGAAACCTTATGTCATCCTGACTCACTCCTCTGGCAGGGCTGGGGATGGCCGTCACTTGTCACTCTTCGCTCTTCACTCTTACCTTCATACCTGCTCAGCTTAAGGATCCCAGTCACTCCTTCGTTTCTTCCTCCCTCCCTGGGGCAACCACTTCGGGCAGAGTTTCTGACAGACGGAGGAGGAAGGGAAGCACAACAGCAGGCAACCATAGCACAGAACTGGGAGTTTGGTGACTGTAAACAGCCTGTGCTTTGGGGTGGGGAAAGGCCAGGGATCCCAAAGGCAGGGCCAGGGATGCCAAGCCAGCCATCCAAGCAGATACTTACAAAGAACACTGAATCATCATGTGTTCCAGTTGGGTATTTTAATTAAAAAAGAAGAAGAAGCAGCAGCAGCAGCAGCATCTGAGCCCCAGACTTATTTGGTAGTATCTGCTCTCTAACATCCAGGCCAGGAAAACAAACCGACAAACCTTCTGAGTCTGGCTCACACCTGCTGCTGACCCCTTACCGTCTGCTGATGGGAGCGGGGTTCTTCCTCTGGGACCCGCATGCAGCCTGTGGGCAGTCGTCTAACGGGATCCCCTCCACACACTGCCCTTCACCCATGTGCCCAGAGCCCTGCCTCGCCCCTGCAGGGAAGTGGTTGGTGGTCCTCAAGGAGGAGGCAAAGGGGACTAGACAGCCGTGCCATGACTCACCAAGGGTCGGAGGATTGTTAGTCAGAACAGAAGTGGGGCGGGACATGAGCTAAGTTCTGTTCCCCAGGCCTTAGGCTTTTACACTGTAATGGGGGTGGGGGCTCCCCCAGTTTTTGGGAATGGGGACAGAGGAGCCCCTCCTTCATGATGAAGTCAGGCCTCCTTGATCTTGTGTTCCAGAGCTGAAAAGGGACAGCCCCAAAGTAAGTGGCATTGCAGGGGTGACATACAGTCACAGAGGCAGAAATCACTGCTCCTACCCAGAGCAGTGGGCAGGACCCTAGTGGGCGGGACACTAGAGCAAAGCCTCAGCTATGCACTCCCACTTTCATGGAGGGGCAGGGCGACAAGCGTAGTTCAGCATGGATTCCAGGGCTGGAGCCCCCACACTGACCAGCTGCTGTCCTCCTGAGCCTGGATCCTAGCTGGGCTAGTTCTCTCTCTTTTCCTCAAGGAGCCAAAGGCCGGGCCTCCCAGCACAGTGGGCGATGCCAGCCCTGTGGTCAGCAAGCCTGGACCTGACAATCCTTTCGTGAGCTCTGTAATTTGCCCCTGGAAACAGCCATTAAGTCATCTGCCAGCTGATGCCAAGGATAAGGCCCATATCGGCCACTGGCATCTGTCGCCCAGACTCCCCGGCTCTGCTGTGGCTTTGCCACATCAGCCTCCAGACTGGCCTGATAAGGAGGGACAGAGCACTGCAGGTGCCCAGGCAGTGGTGTGACCTCACAGCTTTGTCACCAGTGTGAGTGCGCAGTTGCTCTGTTACGAACCAATGAGGACACTGAGGCATGAGTAGGTGACCAACTCCAGGAATCATTGTCATCCTTGAGCCTTCTCTTGCCCATGTCCCCTCTCCTCCATGGCACACAGAAGCTGTGGGCTCTGTGCCGTCTCAAACATCGTGGAATTGCATACAGATCTGCTCCGACACACATAGATAGATCAAGGCTGTGACTGGCCGGGCAATGACCACAGGTCCAAGCCGTAGCCCTCCAGGACAGTCTGGACATGGGGGGTCTTATGAAGAGCACAGAGGGGGTTGGGTTTTAAAATCCCACACAGCTAGGGTTGGAGGTGGGGCAGCTCCGGGACACTGTCCCCACCCACCAGAACTTCTGCTCAGGAGTTCAGATACCCAGGCACACCTGGGTCTCACCACATTTGGCCCCAGGGCTGGTGGCAGGGTGGGAGCAGGCATAAGGGGTGTTATCACAGAGCTCCCCTTCTCACTGCTTGCTGCCTTGCTCCAGGTTAGCCCTGGGTCCCCGCAGTCCAGGGTTCTGCTGCCGGTAGTTGGGGCCTGCGTGGGGGAGGCGTGGGGTGGAGGGCAGGTTCTGGTAGTTCTCTCTCTTCCCCTAAGAAGGGTCCTGAAATTCCCCAGCGGCAACCCCGAGAGCCCAGCAGCGTCAGCAGAGTTCCCCTTCAGATCTGGCCTGTGACTTGGGGAACTGCTTCACCCTGGGCCCCTGGGGTTTCCCTGGGCTCCAGGGAAGGAAGAAGCCTGGCACCACTCCTCACTGGAAACCCTCCCTGGCTCCAGGCTTTCCCACCCTTCCCAGGCTGGGGTCATCCTCATGGGGTTGCCCAGGGTCTTGGCCTTAGAGAACCATGTTCTGGCCTAGGTTAGCCACTAACCTGCTGCCCAACCCGCAGTGGGGGAGGAGGAGGGGAGCATCAAGCCCCTCTGGCCCAAGGTCTCCAAGTAGAAGAGAGACTGCACCCTTCAGTGTAGAAATCACTGGTAGAAGCAGGCACAAGTCAACTTTTGCTGTGACAAATTCCTGGGAGTGGGGAGGAGTGAGACAGGGAAAAGTGAGAGGAAGCTGGGCGAGAGACACCACTGCCGAAGTCCCTGGGGAGGGGGATGTGCGTCTGAGAAGCCAGTCCCCAAGGCATGAGAAGCTCGCAGCACGCCAAGGGGTGGGCGCGCTCTAACAGGCTTCGGGGCGGAAAGAGGGGGTGTTTGGGCCGCACTGCCCCCGGCACACACCTTCTCTCAGGAGCTAGTCCCCGGTCCTCCCCCAGCGCATCCGCCCTCAGTCCCGGGCGACCCGCCCGCGTGAGGCCGCAGGGGCGGCGCTGGCGCCTTCCTGCTCTGCCCTTGTAAGGTGGCTTAGGGGCCGGGTCAGGCTACTTAAGGCTGGGCTGCCAACAGCGCCAGAGCAGACGGCGGGGCCGCGCGGAGAGCTCGGGGAGAGGGAGGGGTGCGGAGCGGAGAGTCAGCGCAGGAGGAAGCCGGAGCCATGGGGCTAGAGGAGGCGCGGGAGCTGGAGTGCGCGGCGCTGGGCGCGCTGCTGCGGGAGCCGCGGGAGGCCGAGCGCACGCTGCTGCTCGACTGCCGCCCCTTCTTGGCCTTCTGCCGGCGCCACGTGCGGGCCGCGCGGCCGGTGTCCTGGAACGCGATGCTGCGGCGCCGCGCGCGCGGCCCGCCCGCCGCCGCCCTCGCCTGCCTGCTGCCCGACCGCGCGCTGCGGGCGCGCCTGGCCCGCGGGGAGATGGCGCGCGCCGTGGTGCTGGACCAAGCCGGCGCCTCGCTGGCCGCACTGCCCCCCGACGGCCCGGCCCGCCTGCTGCTGTCCGCGCTGCTGCACGAGACCCGCGCCGGGCCTACCGCTGTGTGCTTCCTGCGAGGTGAGTGCCCGGCCCTCCCGCTGACCGCGCCTGGCCCTCCCTTCTCCGCTCTCGCACTAACCAGTGCCTGGCCTTCCCCGCAGGAGGCTTCGACGCCTTCCAGGCCTGCTGTCCCGACCTGTGCTCTGAGTCCCCTGCCCCGATGATGTCGCCTGCTGGGGCCGAGAGCAGCCGCTCGGACCTCAGGGCTCCCTTCTATGACCAGGTGAGGTGAGATCAGGGCTCTTTGTCACTGTCCCCGTGTGTGTGTGTGTGTGTGTGTGTGTGTGTGTGTGCCTGGCATAAGTGGCTTGTGAGCGCCTCCGTGGGTCTGTGGATGTCTGCAGCTTGTTTGAGAGCTGGCGAAGGGGGAGCGTGTGAATCTGGGAGTGGACGTCTCTGTGTGTCTCCTGTGTCCTCATACTTGCAGTGGATCCTGGTCAGGCCTGCGCAGAGCCTGCCTCACTCGTGCCCCTCCCCGTCCAGGGTGGCCCCGTAGAGATCTTGCCCTACCTGTTCCTGGGCAGCTGCAGCCACTCATCGGACCTGCAGGGGCTGCAGGCCTGTGGCATCACCGCTGTCCTCAACGTCTCCGCCAGCTGCCCCAACCACTTTGAGGGCCTTCTGTGCTACAAGAGCATCCCTGTGGAGGACAACCAGATGACAGAGATCAGTGCCTGGTTCCAGGAGGCCATATGCTTCATTGGTGAGAAGGGGCCTAGGCTCGGGCGGGAGGAGCTCAGGGGCAGGACTGGGGCACTGGTGTCCCCGCTTACCTTCCTGTCTGATCCCACCCATCTCTCTCGCAGACTCTGTGAAGAACAGTGGGGGCCGGGTACTGGTGCACTGCCAGGCAGGCATCTCACGCTCAGCTACCATCTGCCTGGCGTACCTCATACAGAGCCGCCGTGTGAGGCTGGACGAGGCCTTCGACTTTGTTAAGCAACGTCGGGGTGTCATCTCGCCCAACTTCAGTTTCATGGGGCAGCTGCTGCAGTTTGAGACTCAGGTTCTGTGTCACTGAGGCCGTCAGAGACACACAGAGCTGCAATTCCTGGCCAGCTGGCTGGGAACTGCTGGGCTCTCCTCGGCCCGCTGCCAGTCCCTCTCACCTCAGTTTCAAAAGCCCTCAGGTGTGGGCGCTGGGGGGTGCAGGAATGCTGGCCCCTCTCACCTGGTGCTCTTCTGCTAAGGGTCTGAGGGCCTGCCCTCATTCAGCGATGAGAATGGAGGGTTGCTTTGCTGCTCTCCCCATCCTCTGGCAGAAACTACCTGGACTCTACACCCATGGACCCACTGGTCCTACCACCATATTGAAGCCCTTGGCAGCCTGAGAACCCCAAGGAGCAAGCTGTGACAACCAGAGCCCGGTCTGGGGGTGGCACACCCTGGAGCCCTGTGTTCCTGCAGGGACGTGGGCTTGGGGGAGCGCTGTGTCCCTTTTGCGTGTGTGGATGTGAGCATTTCATGCCCATGTTGGTGCTGGAAAGTTATCTGTGTTCAATTGACAGTTAACACTCCCTCCCCCACTTCCTCCCAGCCCCGTGGGCGTGGCTGGAAACTTAGCACTTTATATTTATACAGAAACTTGAGGATGTGTCAATAAAATATTGTTTTGTTTGAAAAACAACTTCTCAAGCCTCTGGTCTCAAGTCAGGGCCCGGGAAAGTGTTCAAAAGCTGTTTTCCAAGTAGAACTCACCTTTCTTTGTACCTGGAGCCTGGGCACCAAAGGGAGAAGTTGCAAGTGGGTCTCACAGGCAGAGAGGCTCCCTCCCAGACCCAGCTCTCTGGTGCCGGTGGTCTTTTCCTGGGCAATGTCCTGTCTCAGTTGAACAAAGTGGTTCTGGGAGCCTGGCTCCAGTCTTTTGGTCCTGTGGGGAAAAAGCTGGATCTACGACTCAGAACTGGGTCCAGTGCTGCCCCACTTCCTTTCTGGAGCATGTGGATGGGTGTGTGTACACCCATTTGAGTGGCTGTCCTATGGGTGTGGCTGCCTTGTTCTTGGCCTGCACACACCTACATGGCATATGTGTGGATCTTCCTACATCCTGCAGGTGTCTGCGCGTACCCCAGGGCGTGGCTGTCCCCATACTGTATGCCTGTAGCAGGCCTCCCCTTGCCCACCATCAGGCAGCACAGCTTTTCCCCTCCACATGCCCAGGCTGGGTCCCCAAGTCTCAGGATGCCTGATCATGCTGGGGCTCCTGGCAGCCCCTGGTCTGGAGCTCCTTGTCCCCAGGAGGCATGTGGCCTGGTGTCTGGTGTGGAGGACATGTCACTGCTGATGGGCTTCGTCACTCTTCATGCTGACCCAATAATGTGTCTTTACTCAACACCAGTGACAAGCCCAGATATTCATGGAGAACGAGGTGTCTGGGGAGACATGAGACAGGGCCCAGCCAGGCCAGCACTGGGGCACCTGCCGAGGCTGCTGGAGTGGGGGGTGTGGAGGCCCAGCCTGCTTCAGCCTCCACTCTGATGCGCTTTCAGACACTTGGACACTTGGATACTTGGAGCGCCATCTCACTAACTGTATTTTGTCCTTCCGGACTCATCTCAACTGTCACCCTAAAGAATGCCGTCTCTTACAGGGGCACACCTCAGTGGGGCATTAATTTATTTTATTTTATTTTATTTTATTTTATTTTATTTTATTTTATTTTATTTTATTTTATTTTATTTTTAGATTTTAGCTATTTGGTTATTTTTATTTAATATTTTTACTTCTATATTAAATTGGCAGAGTAGCTTTTGATGGTTAGAGCTTCACTTCAGCCGGTTTTGCTTCACTTCGTTGTACTTCAGTTTCCTTGTCCATAAAATAGGGTTTTATCATGAGCCCCCCACCTGTTAGGTGAGAATGACACAAGTGAATGCATGTCAAGCCCCTGCACCTGAGCCTAGTAGGTGCTCAGGAAGTGTTAGCTCCTGGTGTCCGAGAGGCGAAAGTTTTCAGGTGTGCTATTGTGCCTCTAGACTAGTCTGGCTGCTCACAAGGGTGGGGCCTGTGTTCTTCTGAGCCCTGCATGAGTGTGGCACAAGAGGACATTCAGTCCATGTAGCTAAATGAAGGGCGAACAGTCTGTCCCCTGCCCCACTCTTGCTCCCTCTGCTCCCTTCTGAGAACTTTCACTAAACCCTGTACTTGCCCCCCATGGTGCCCTGTGCCCCGTTTCTCCCCACCCTCTCATCCACCTCAGCCAAGCCAGGAAGGTTCTACCTGGGGTCCAGAGGGTTTGAGTCTGGGCTGGGGGTAGAGAACATCGTGGGAGTTGGCGGGACTTCAGGTGGAGTTGGTTGGGGAGGAGTTGCAGGTGGGGGCTGGAGAAGCTGCTATTTAAGGAGGGGGCTGCTCTAAATCTGCAGCCTCATACAGGTGGATTTGAACTCCTACCGGCCCACCAGGCCCACTATAGATAGCACACAGCATGGGAGGCCTCTGGCCTTGGGTGTTGAGTCTGCTCTCTCTGCTGGGTAAGCAGCCGCCTCACCTTCCTATTTCGGCTTTAGCCTGCAGTGCTTGGAAGAAGTTGAAGCCTGTAGGGCTCCGAGTTGGTCCCAATGGCCCAAGACTCGGTTCTTCAGGAGTGGCCCCTAGAGCCAGCTCCTGGAGCTCCAAGGGCAGGCCTCCTGAAGATCCTGGGAGCAGGGGGCCTGCCTGGCAGGAGGTGGCAGGTGTGGTACGTGGACTCCTTTTCTGCTGGCCAAGCCAGGCTTCCCCAGGCTGAGCTCAATCTCCAGAGGCCTGGGCTGAGGAGGGGGCCATACGGTAGGGTCTGAGGCTAGCCTGTACCCTGCCATCAGTGTTGGAGCCTGAGGTCCTTCCTGCTGCCTCTGCTGCCTCAGACACAGACATTCAGAGCTCAGGGCCACTCTTGGAACCTGACTTTGGTCCTGATAAAGGACTCCCTTTCAGAGTGGTCTCAGCCTTGGTGCCAGCGGGGGCTGGGAGGGAGGCTCTTCAGTCTCCCAGGACACCTTGCGGGAGGCCATGCCACCCTTAGCTAAGTTTCTGGGTCTTGTGGTCGACCCCACCCCTACTCTGTGTCCCATTGTCTTCTCTCATTGGGGGTACTTTGGCCTCATGTGTCTGTGCCAGGTTGGATCCTAGGAGCACCCCCAGCCTCCAGCTGCCCAGGAACTTGTGGGAACAGCTTCTCAGGCCTTGCCTCTGAGGAAACCCAGACGTCTTGGGACAAGGACATCCCTGAGATTAACCAAGGTGAGGGTCCTGTGTCTTGTCATGGGCTGGCAGGCACAACATCATCTAGGTGGTGGGGAGAGAGCTATGTTGAGCGCTCTCAGCCAGGCACGAGAGGCTAAGGGGAAGCACGGAGCCTGTTTTTGGGCCCCTGTGCGTGGTCTGCAGACGGCTTCTTCCAGGTCAGCATTTCTGTGTCTCTGTGTCTCCTCTACCAGGCTGCTACTTATAGCAAGTGGGGAAAGCAGGGTTTTTATAAATGGTCTCATGAAAGCGGGGGTCCCTGGGGCTCTCCATGTCTGGCGCTGGGTTCAGTCATTGATGGACGCTTGAAAACAAGTCAGCCGCCTGGTTGCAGGTGTGAGGGGATGAGCTGGGGATACAGACAAAAAAGCAGGAGAGGCTCAGGGCCTCCCTGTGGGGACCTAGGTAGAGAGTGGAATATGTAGACATCCTGGGACCAAGCCGATCGAAACAAAGACTAGGGTTCAGACACAGATGCGTTGGGGAACAGGGTGACCTTGCCCTAGGGGTTGGCGCTGCAGATGTGGTAGCCGCCATAGGATGTGCCCTCTCCTTGCTCTGTGACCTGGAGCAGGGCAGGATGGAAGCTTTTTGTCACAGCAACCCTTCTGGATGTAGCCAGACTCAATATGAGGCTTCCCTGGCATTGGTTTTTCAATGCTGTGGAGACCCTCTCATCTCGTACTTTCAGGACTGACAATTAGGTACCCACCAGTAGCAGCGTCCCGATTGCTGGGATGTAGGCTGCTGAGGTGCCACAGCTAAAGACCCGTGGCCAGGGATGCTGAGAGGCTGCTCCCTCCACAGCCAGGGAGGTCCACGCTGACTCATGGGGACCTGGCACTGGCCCTGCCTCAAGGTGGGCCAAGCCTTATTGGGGTCTGGGGTGGTATCAGGGCTGAGCCTGGCTCTTCTTGGCACTCCAGCTTCCTTCAGTCCCTCGGGACACCCCTTCAGAAGCCTCTTAGCTGGGGCTCCGTTTCCAGGGAGCCCAGCCTCAGGGGCCTGTGGGGTACCAGACCCTCTTCAGAGATTCCTTGTGGGGCTGAGATCTCAGGAAAGAGGCAGGTAGTGGAGAAGGGCTGCCGCTGTGGCAGGAAATGGGTGGGAGAGAGGGAGGAGAGACAAGCTGAGAAGGGAAGGAGTGGGAGGGATAGAGAGGGCCGGGTTCCTGGGAGGCAGTACCTACCCCCTTCCTGTGTGGGGCAAGCTGAAAGTTCTGACACTTGCCACTGCCAGGGTCCTGAATACCACACAGAGAGGCAGGAGTTAGATGGGGTTTCAGGTGGGACAGGGGAGCTCAGGGTGTGTCCCAGTGAATGTGGCTTAGGCCAAGCTGGAGAAGGAAGAAAGTAGAGGCTGTTCCCTGACAGCAGAGGATCCTCCCCCGCAGGAGGCAGGGATTAGGACCCTGTCCTGTGGCCTCAGGAGCCACACACTGCATTTGAGCAAGGAAGGGTACGGGCAGGCTGAGAATTACCACACTGTGCAGACTAGGGCTTGGGGCCACATAGCCTCAATGCTCAGGGGAGATCTGGCTCAGAGCTGGGGTTGCCTGGCCTGGTAGCCAAGGCCTCTGTTGGGCCTTCTGGAGAGTCTATGTCCTGGGGGACTGAGCCTACACACACTCCTCTCTTTCTTCCCAGGACTCATCCCCGAGGAAACCCCAGAGAGCAGCTTCCTCCTCGAGGGGGATATCCTCCGGCCGGTGAGTGAGGGTAGAGGCCAGGATCCTTCTTTGTCGCTCATAGCCTGGTAGACACCTCTTGCTGAAGTCTGAGCATACGTCCTATTAGGAATAGCCAGCCTGAATGCAAAGCAGGCAACATCTGGAGTGGTGGCGTTCCGGGAGGGCTTCCTGAAGGAAGGGTTTTGAACGCTCATGACCCAGCTTGGTACCCTGCCCAGGGGAGGTGCTCAGGAAGTACTGGGATGAGAGGAGAGAAGCACAGTTTGGCAGGTTGGTGGGAGGGTTGGAGGGAGGTGTTGGTGAACATCGGGGCTGGCTGCTAGCCTGGGAAGGCAGAACAAGGAGCAATGTAACCCATCCTGGCAAGGGCTGGAGGGCGGAGTCAGAAAAGACTGGGTGGGAATTGGGGCAACTTGCCAGTGGAGAAGAGAACGCGTGGCTCAGCAGAGCTGTACCACTCTTAAGGGACTAGATTTGGCAGAAGGCTCCAGAACAGGACAGTGACCTGGTGAGAGCAAGGCTGTCAGTGGTTTGGAGTCTGCCTATAGATGGCACACATGAGGCTGGGTTGGAGAGCCAGAGGCAGCCCCAGGGCTGGTCAGGGTCCCTGGGAAGGGGAAGAGCAAGGCCCCTGTTTTGCATCTCCCAGTGAGTTGGAGGTAAGAGTAGAATCTAATAAAACCAGTTGGCTCGTGGGGCAGGACAGGCCATGGCTGTGAAGCCTATGCTTCAAAGGGTTTTGGTTGGTAGAAGACAGGGTAAAAGCTGCCATGGCCAGGGGTGTTGGCTCAGAATTAGGCTGGGGAAGACTCTGTCTCCATCTTTCCACTGCACATGCAGGCAGCTCAGGACATGCTATACTCCAGGAAGGGGCTGCCAGCGGGGCTCTGAGCACTTGTGGACCCAGCCCCCGGGGGCTGGGATGCCTATCCAACACTTGGGGGCAAGTTTCTCTGCTCGATAGAATCAGCTGCAGGTTATGTGTGCTGCAGAATGAGGGCTGTGTTGTGCAGCGCAATCCACACAGCTGACTTCCCAGCTTCTATCCCGTTTCTAATGGCCTGCCACCTCATGCCTAGGCCCTGTCTCTCAGATCTTTTGGGCTCTTGTGGCCTGAGGTGTGACATCCTTGGGGGCAGGAAGCTTGGTTGGTCTATGTCCCCAGGGGTCCCTAAACAGTGCCTTCTTTTCTTAGAGTCCCTTTAGCTTGTTCTCAGCTACCAGCAACAAGTGGCCCAAAGATGGGGACATTGTGGAGGTCCCCTTCCTGCTCTCCAGCCAGTATGGTGAGTGAACACGGGGGCCCAGTGCCTATTCCCATTGCAGCCCGGGCTCAGCTCTGGGTTTTCTCCTCTTCCTCTATGTCCCCATACCCCTTCACCACCAGTACCACCCAAAGAGCCCTTCCCACATAAGCCAACACTTTTTTTTTTTTTAATAAAGAAGAGGTGATACATATATACAATGCAATACTACTCAGCTAGGAAAAAGATGAACCATTTGCGACAGTGCAAATGGATCTTGAGAGTGACGAGCCCAGTGAAATAAATCAGATGGACGAGGACAGAAGCCATATGATTTCATTCATATACGGGATATAAACAAAATAACAGATGAACTAACAACATAAAAAATTGGACTATTTGATCCATTCTGAGACCCCCACAGCCCAGGGAACAGTGACCTATCTGAGGTCACATGGCCAGGTTTTGTCTAAAGCTAGCTTTCTTCCCCTGACACGATCATGCTGCCCTTTCTTGATACCCTACATTGGAAGTGATTTGAAGCTCAGATGTGCCCCCTCCCACCCTCATGTAGAGGTTCAGGGTACAAGAGCTTTGGGAGCCTGGCCAGGGGTTCAGCCAGAGTGTCCTCTCTCCAGATGAGCCTAGCCGTGAGGTTATCCTGCAGGCATTTGCTGAGTTTGAACGCTTCACGTGCATCAGATTTGTCACCTACCATGACCAGAGAGACTTCATCTCCATTGTCCCCATGCCTGGGTGAGTGCTCCTGGGTGTGTGCCTATGCACTCATAAGCCTGTGTGCGCAGAGTGCATTAACGCAGCTTTCTTAGGTCAGCCTGGAATGGAGTAAGCTGTTGTCTAGAACCTACTTCTGGGGCTGATCTGCCCAGGTCCAATCTCCTTGCTCATTCAACGTGAGCTGGACCCACAGGCCTCAGCGCAGCAGGTTGGATGGGCGGGGGTGGGGAATGGCGGGAGAGGCAGTTAGGTGCTTCCTTTATAAGCCCTCATTCCTGGGAGACCTCATAGTCTGGTGGGAGAGTGCAGGTTTGCTGGGACAGAACTGGCCTTGTGTTCAGGTTTTACAGTGCAAGAGCCACCTGACTGTGGGCAAGTCCCTTAATTCTGTGCTTTTTTGCCTTCTCTCTGTACTGAGGGCAGTGTAGCACCTACTTCCTAGTTTATCGGGAGCCTGAGCTAATGTGAGTGACAACTTTGATTCAGGGCTGCCCTGTGGGTACCCTCACTTAACGAGCTGCTTCTGTCACCCACTTTAATGTCAGCTCTCCCCTCCTCCTTATAGCCCAGGCTGGTAATGGGGCTCCAATACACCCACTTCTCAGAAGGCCAGGCAGTAAAGGGGCTTGAGAATCACAAGCCTGGGACTAGAGTCCAGGATGGTGATAACATGTTAGTCTCATCCACCCTAGGACTTGGGAGGAGGGGAAGGGCTCTATCTGCTCTGGCTCTCTGGGCTGGTGCCCACCTAGATCACTGTCATGGCCCTGCAGGTGCTTCTCCAGTGTGGGGCGCAGTGGAGGGATGCAGGTGGTGTCCCTGGCACCCAGCTGTCTCCAGAGGGGCCCAGGTATTGTCCTGCATGAGCTTATGCACGTGCTGGGCTTCTGGCATGAGCATGCACGGGCCGACCGGGACCGCTATATCCGTGTCAACTGGGATGAGATCCTTCCAGGTAAGCCAGGGGATGCAAAGGCCAGGCCAGGCCTGGGAGTCCATGGAGAGAGGGCTACAGGTATGGGCCAAGGCCCAGGGAATTGCCTGGCTGTTTGGAAGAGTTGTCCATTTTCTCTACTATCTGCCTGTCTCCCATGGGAAAGTTCAGATGGCCTTTCTTTCTGAGACATGGAGAGTGGACCAGATGCCATTTCTTCAGGCATTAAGCCTTCACCTGTCCACCCAAGTCATGCCCAGGATGGGGCATTATCGTTTCTCCTGAATGGTACTGTGGGTTGCCTGAGGATGTGTTGGTGGCATTCTGTGACCCATGCTTATCATTACCCATCTAGCAGCTGCTCATGTGCCAGACACCACTGTGTGTGTGGGAGTGGGGTGGGAGGTGGGCTGTGTTCCAGCCAGGGGTGGGGCTGAGCCAAGCAGAGGCCTGGTAGTGGGTAGTGGGCAGTGTGTGCCCAGTGTCAGAGACAGGTGGCTGAGGGCTGTGCTGCAGGGGCTTGGTGGTCATGCGGGGACACTGGTGGGCGCGTGGAACCCAGGAAGCGCGGAAAGGTCGATCTGGGAGTGGGCTATTGCGCCAGGTTCCAGCTGTGTCCCGGGAACAGTAATGAGGGTCTGATCCTGGCCATGGAGACACTCTGCCCTCATGGGGAAACAGACTGATTCAGGAGATGAGAGGAATAGAGACAACTGCTTGGTGAGGAAGGGGAGCAGGGGAAGCATACGGTCAGGATTTTGGTTTGGAGTGTGGGAGCAGAGGGGAGGACTTGGAAGGCTTCCTGCAGCTGGAGGGCTTTGGCATGAGTGTCACCTCAGCTGCTGCCGCCGTGGGGTTAGGCATGTGAGTGCTTGAGACAGAGACCAATATCATCGAGATTGGAGATCAGAATTAGTTCAGGGAAGTGGGGGGTGTAATAGAGACTCTGTACCCTGAAAACAGACTAAATCTTCCACATGTTCATAGAATACTTGTGAAAACTCATGACAGCCATGAAAACTTCCAGTTTGAAAATGTGGAATTAATACAAATGATTTGATCATGATGTAGAGTAAAAAGTAGAAACTAATAACAAATCAAACCTAAAAACTTATTCCACTTGAAAATTAAAGTTAAAAAAACTATCAGCAAACCTTTCTTTTAGCTCTGGGGTTAAAGAAATTGCAAGAAGTCTAAAAAAAATGTAAAATACATTAGAACTAATGGTTCACAGCTAAAGTAAGGCTCAGGGAAAATGTGTAGAATTAAATGCTTACTTTGTTCTTTGTTTATTGATATAAGTATTTCAATTTAAGTTAAGAAAAAAAGGAAAGTGGAAAAGAATTAAGGTAAAAGCAAGAATTAATGAATTAGAAAACAAACAGCACTAATAAGCTCAAGAGCTTCTGCTTAACAATAAAATGGGTTAAAACACCTGCTACCCTAATGGGAAATATTGCTTAAGAATGGAGAAAAATGAGAACATATTTGTATTTAGTTAATAAGTACAGAACAGACTCTGCTAGGATACACGAACTATTAACAGTAATAGACTGGAGGTGGAAGGTGGGGATGCAGAAGAGGATGGAGTGGGAGACTTATTGTATATCTTAAGCTTTTGATTTCTGAACCAGATGAACATATCACTTATTCCAAATTATGTTGAATAACATAAGGGTTTTTTTTTTAAGGAATAAAGAAACATTCTCGATGGGCAGGTATTTCAGGCAGGTGATGGGATGCCATTTGATTCATGGTGAGGGGGATGCTGGTGAGCAAAGGTGACCATAAGAGGGTGTGAAAGTAGTTGGGCCTGGGGGGAGTTGGGGGTTGGGGAGCAAAGATGGAGGGTGCAGCTCTTTCTGTGGTTCTTGGTGAAAGGCAGGAGAGAAGTTGGGGACAGGAAGCTTGTCCCTCTCAAGCCTGGAATACCCAGGTGACCGGGAGAAGTGGGTGCTTTGGCCACCAGGGAAGTACGGACTCCAGTCCTGGGAGTGGGTGATGCTGAGGCAGGAAGAACAGGCAGGCTTGTTGCAGGGAAGTGAGGTTCACCTCAGCAGACTCGGGGGCTAGCAGGTGGGTAAAGGGGGGAGTAGACACTGCTTCCCACCAGTAGGGGGTGCCCAAGTCACTCCAAGAGCTTGAGAGTTTGTGGGGTGCCCAAGTCATTCCAAGAGCTTGAGAGTCTGTACTGACTGGTCTCTACAAGATCAGCTTGCAAGGTAGGGAGAAGAACGCTTAGGAGGTGGTGGCAGGCCAGCTGTGTGGTCCCTGTGTTTCCTCAGTGCAGGGTATAGGTCTGAACCCCTCCCAGGGCAGGGGCCTGAGGGCATGAAGAAGATGAGAACCCGGGACCAAAGGTGGGGGTAGGGGCAGGGAGAAGCCCCCTACACATGGCTGTAACTTTGAAACCCTCTGCTTAGGTAGCTATAAGTTCCCTGGCATCCCCTCCCTCCCCTCCTGCCCTCTGCCCATCTATGAATATTTTTTTCAGGCTTCGAAATCAACTTCATCAAATCCCAGAGCAGTAACATGCTGGTGCCCTACGACTACTCCTCAGTGATGCACTATGGGAGGTGAGGCTCCTCCTAGTCCTCCTCCCGTTGCAACTGCCCGGCCAGGCCCCCCTGTGTCCGGATTCAGGCCCTACCTGTTTGGTTCCAGGCTCGCCTTCAGCCGGCGTGGGCTGCCCACCATCACACCTCTCTGGGCCCCCAGTGTCCATATTGGCCAGCGATGGAATCTGAGCATCTCAGACATCTCCCGCATCGACCAGCTTTATGACTGCAGCCCAAGTGGCCCCCAACCCCGTGGGGGAGGTGAGTGCCGGGCCAGGTGATTGATTTGAGCAGCCTAGAGAAGATTCCTGTGCTGAAGTGGTATTGAGGCAAGTGTGGTGGGAGGCAAGGTTGCAGAGGTGAGCAGGGCAAGGTCAGCAGGGGCAGAAGTGGGTTGCTGTGTCCTGGGGGCAGTTCGCTGCTTTCCCCTCGCTACACACACTCTCTCGTGCTGGGACTCCAGGCCCTGTCCTTCTCTTTCTCGCTTCAGGGTTCCAGGCCCAAGGCCAGGGCAAGAGGCTCCCTCCTGCCTCTCCACCACCCCTGCAGCGGCTTCTGGAGGTGTTGTCTGCTGAATCCAGGAGCCCTGACCCCAGGGCTGGGGACAGCCCATGGGGGTGGAAGTCCCCTGCCCTGGAGAAATTCCATGTGAAGGCCTCTGCAAGGCAGCCTCAGACCCCAGCTTCCTCCCAAAGCTCAGGGTCTGGTACAGGTGTTCCTGGCCATGCCCTGGAGCAGTCCACGCTGGCCGAAGAGCCCACTGTACCTTCAGCCCCATCTCTAGAAGCAGAGGATCCAGTTCTGGGTCCCTTCAGTGGGATACTAAGAGATGGAGCCTGTGGCTTCTGTCCTCAAGTGAGGAGGGTATCTTCTGCCCAGAGCAGCTGGGTCTCGTAACTCTTGGCCCCTCTGGGTGACACCCTAGTCTTCTAGCCCCTGTCTGAGGCCCAAGCCTTCTTCTCTGCCCCTTTCTTCCCTATCAAGTTCCCTCAAGGGCTCCTGGGAACAGAGGGGCCTTCTAGGCCTGTCAAGGGGAGGTGGGCCTGTTGGAGACTCTTGGTTCTGCCTGCTATCATGTCTGCTTCAGCCCTGGAGAATGCTAGAACTGGGAGGTGACATTCTTCAGGGATTTAGGGACAGGGGTCTGAAGGGGTGAGGAAGAAGGTTCTAGCCTTGAAGACAGTGGAAGTCCTGTAGCTGAGGCCTGGTCCCCTAGCATAGACTAACAGTGCTGCCCCGCACCTTCCCCTTGGGCCAGGCCTTGTGGGGAGCCCCATGGGTGGGACCTTGGCAGCGGCCCTCTTTCTCAGATGTCTGGTGCTGGGAATGTTGGCCTGCATCCACAGCTTCTACCCCTCCTCTCTACTGTAGTGCTGGAGGGCTCAGATCCCCAGGGTGCCATCTAAGGTGGAGGCCCTCTGAGACTGCACAGTGGGGACCTCATGAGGGCCCTGGACATAGGTCCCTGAGTGCCCCTCTACCTGTGTTCTATTTCCAGTAGCCTTGTTCCCCTCCCACCTCCCAGGACTTGGGCAGAGTAGGTAGGTCCTAGAAAGTGGGATGGGGCTGGGGGGTCACCCTGCTTGTCTTCCTCCACTTGTTCTCAGTGACTGGCCTCCCCCATGTTGTCCCAGAGGTGAAGAACATCTCCAAGGGTGCTGGTGGCATTGTTCTGCAGCCTGGGTGGGAGGGAGAGGAGTCCTCACCTTGTCCCAGCGGGTACAGATGTTTGGGGAAGGCAGAAATAAAGCTGGGACTTGTTCCAAGCATTGAGTGCTGTGCTGACTACCACACAGGTGAGCACCTTTGACCCTCTTGACTGCCCTGGGGGGGCCCTCAGGTGGTTATAAGCATCTTCCAGAGGAGTATGGACTGGGCCTTTGCCAACCTCCTTGGCGTCATGGGACATGATGGCACACTCACAGGAGCTGGAGCCTCTACCTTCAGTCTCTCTCAGGTCAAGGATTTTCTAAGATTGAACAGGGGCCTTAGCTTCAGGGGAGGTCAGTGTGGGGTGGAGAATGCTGTCTTCTTCCTCCCAGATGTGGAGGATGGAGCCTGAGTGAGTTCTGAGGGGGGCGAGTAGAGGCTCTGGCCGTGCTCCTGGTAGGGGTCAGCTCCCCCAGGCCACTCCTAGTAGTCTTTGAGCTAACCCTGAGGTAGACATATCACACATAGTACCCTTGTCAGTCAGAGAAATGAGTGCCACTGCCACACAACCTGTCCATCCCTGAGCAGCTGAGACAAGCCTCTGACTCTAGGCTGAGGTTTCCTGGTGGTCACATAGGTCAGAGGAGATGACATGCTTTGCACCCTGTGAGGTCTTCCCAGTCCATAGACTCCCCATTACCTGACTCCATTAGGATGTGGCTTTGGACTTGCAAGCAAGGTGGAGCTGGCTGAGCCTGCTGGTGCAAGGGGAAGTTTGCTCCCTCCTCTTCTTTGTGGGTGATCGGGGACAATGTCATTCTTATTATGTCCTTCCCCATGAAGCCACCTATCACTATAGAGCTCTTTCTCCAGGCTAGTACTTGGCCCAGGCCTGTTCCACATGCCCCATCTTGTCCCTCCCTGGTGGGTCAGCCCTAGAGCCCCAGTGTGAAGGTATGTTATGTATGTGGCCCTGGGTGTTAACCAGAACCCAGGCTAGCTACCCCATCCCAGTGTCTGTAGTCTGTTCCCCAATCTCTGACCACATAGCTACATGGACTCATCAATTTATTCACTTACCCATAGACATCTATTGAATTAGGTACCAGGGAGGGTCCGTTGGTACTGGGAATAGCATGGTGAGCAAGGCAGGGTTTCTGTTCTCGTGGAGTTTATTCAGGGGTGGGGAGAGGGATGAACAGAACACAGGCAGGTGACAAAGCATCTTGGATGGACAAATGACAGGGGATGGGAGGAGTGTTGGCATTTTAATTGAGACCTGACAGGAGGAGGCTACCTAAGAACAGTCAGTGCAAAGGCCCTGAGGCAGGAACAAGAAGGGCTTGGGCCAGTGTTAAGTGGGGGGATAAAAAGGGGGGAGCTAGCAGGCCAGTCAGAGAGGGAGGATTTTGTTCTTCAGTTGCTGAAGAGTTCTAAAGAGGGAGGGACGAGACCTGATTTGAGATTTTAAGAAGTCATTCTGGATGCTCCGTGGAAAATGGGCAGAGGCAGGGGGAACAGCAGGAAGCCACTACAGTTGTGCGATGGGGGTAGTGGAACTGGGCAGAAGGGGGTGCTTTTTGAGTATGTTTTGGGGATTGAGGTCACCCCACCAGCACCTAGCCGCAGGGGTAAGGGAGCCACTGGGCACTGACAGGGGAGGGGCTGGGCTCAGGGTAATGGGCGCGCTAAGTCAGGCCGTCAGACCTTTAATGGGTGGGTCAGGGAGTGAGGAGTGAATGCGCCTAGGGTGGGAAAGTACTTTGGGGAGTCACCATCGCCAAGAAGAGTTCAGGTACAGAAGAAGAGTCCCAGGGCTGCACTGAGTGCTGCATCACAGCACGGGGTTCCCTTCTCAGCACTGTTAACACTTGTGCCCACTAACTCTTTGCTTTGGGAGGGTGGGGGCTGTCCTGTCCATTATAAAATGCTTATCAGGGCCTCTTCACACCAAATGCCAATAGCCACCTCCCTTCCTCCTGTTGTGTCAGTTAAACATGTCTCCAAACGTTGCCAAATGTTCCTTGCAGGGGAAAGAGCAAAAATCACTCGGTGAAAATCATTTAGAGTTGGGGAAAAGGAAAGGAGGCTGAGAAGGGGTGCCCTGTGAGGAGGGGGCAGATGCTGTAGATAGTTCCAAGGACAAGGAGTGTCCCGCTGTATGATATTGCTGAAAAATTGAGTAAGATGGGGACACTTGGTATAAAGCCATGGCTGACTCACTAGGACAAGATTCAGTGGAGGGTAGAGAGAATGTGAGGAATTAGAGACAATTGGAGAAGGTGGCGGCTGTGGGGGTCCTAGGGCGTGGGTTGCCCTACAGAATGAGAGTCTTGACTACCCTCTGAAGAGGGAGTAATTGAAGGAGCAGGGTCCTGGGGAGATTTGGGGTCCAGGGGCTCAGGCAGAAGACTTGACTGAGATGGGGCTCAGATACAGGTGCCTGTGGGGAAGCTCCTGTCTAGTAGTGACCACTTCCTCCTCAGTGTGAGGCAAAGTCACAGCTTGGGGACAGGGAGAGAAGAGTGCAAGCCAAACCTATTCTGGAGAGTGAGCTGAGCTCTAGGAAAGTCTGGAGACTTGTGGTCGTGAGTTGAAAGAAAGCCAGGCCAGTCGATACAGTTAAGTGTTCTGCTCCGGAAAAGGCAGTCGCTAGTCAAAGGCAGAAAACAGATGATTTAGTTCTGACCAGAGCTGGCGTTTTGTCAGGCAAATGTGATGGAGGGAGAAGATGACCGACTTAGAGGGCACGATCAAGAGTCTGGGAGGGGGCAGGTTGGGTCATACAGGACGGTCTAGGGAGAAGGGTCCTGGGGACTCAAATGGCTGGAGCTTCAGGGCATAGTCTGGGGGTGCATCCTTGTAGGCCCTGAGCTGCTGGAGCCCTAGTGAGACAGGTCCTGGGGCCAGTCCCACTTCTCAGGCCTACAGAAGTGGCTCCAGGGCTTCCAGCTAAGATGGCACAGCTCTTGTCACTCACAGCTGGGGATGGGACAACTGTCTCCCTTTGTGGTAGATGGGACTAGGTCACCTTTCCCTGTGGCCCCCTTTCCAAGGATGTCCCTCCATTTGAGCACTGTTTGAGACAGGCTCCTGGAATATTATCCAGTGATACCTGAACCCTCAGCACTCAGCAATCTCAGCCAGGTATTGGGTACAGAGAAGGGACAGTGGAGCTGTGTACACCGAGTCAGAGAACTTAGAGCACAGGGTAGCTCCTGCCTGAGAGGGCGGTGACAGGTGAATGGATCTTGAAGAGAGAGTGGGGGCCTGCCAAGCACAGAAGCAAGGGAAAGGAGGGTACTTCTGGCAAACCTTGGGGAGGACTGGAGTTGGGGGTGCTCAGGGCCTGTCCAGGGACCAACACAAAGCTCAGTGGAGCCAGGAAGGCAGGCCAGTGCCTGTTATTGCCTCCTCTCTCAACACACACGGCTGGGCATGCTCCCAGCAGCTCCTGCTGCTGGCTGGTTGTTGTCTGGGACTGAGCACTGCTAGCTCTGATGGAATGGGATGACAATGGAAAGGCAGAGCTACTTGAAGGAAGCCTTGATGTGGCCTGATGCTGATTCACTGAGGCTGGCTGGAGCAGGCAGGGTGGATGGGGAGATGGGGAGCTGCAGAGAGGAGTTGGGGTCCAATTATGTAATGGCCCCCACTGCCACAAAGCCACATGCACATCTAGGGGTGGGGCCAGGAGGTGGCATCAGGTAACATAGTCTGGGGTGGTGGCAGATCCTCCTGTGAGCTTATAGATTGCCCCTGGCTGTCCCCACCTGGGCTGCTGCCCAGCAGGGTCTGGTGCTGGGATGACTGGGAACTGTTCCTTCAGGGAAGGCCCAAGTGAGGACACCTCAGTGGGGACATATAGGGTGGGGAGCAGGGATGGGGGAGGGGGTACAACAGCCTGGCCTCAGCCCCTGTAGAGTCCTGAAGGCTGGCCCTTTAAGGGAAATGGGCCGGATACAAAGGCCAACGCTGGCCGCAGTATCTGGGCGATACCCACTGGACGCTAGCTTGAGTGTGGTTGGAGAGGGTGAGTGGTCTTTTCCAAGCCTGTCTAGGCCACCAGGGACAGGCAGGAGTTTGCTCAAGTGGCTGCTCTCCAGGCTCCAATGGCCACCCCTCTGTTCTTCCACAAAGAAGCAGTTACTGAGACCTCTCCACTCCTGCCAACAGTGTGTGGGAAGGATGTTTCTATAAAACCTGCCTCTGTAGGGGCAGGAGAGGCTGGCTGCTCTCTGGAACCTGGCTTAGACAATACTGGACCCATCTTGCTGTGGGCACTATCATCTAACAGAGGGGCTGAGTCGACTGGCAGGAGGCAAGGACAGCCAGGCATCAAGGAGAAAACACCCCTCCCTGCCCCTACCACTTAGCGGTGGGGGCTGAGGTATGGCCTAGGTAGGGGTGAGCCACTATGTGTGGGAACGGAGAGGTGGTCCTTAGAAGGAAGGTCCTGTGGGCACGCTGGCTCAAGGAGGGTCCTGTGGTACAGTTCCATATTCTGAAGTGGACTGATGTTCATTTGTACATAGGGTGTCATGAGGGGATGCAGGGAGAAATTCAAGGCCTGCCTCTAGGTTGAGGTCATAGCACTACAGGCTCCAGAATCCGTGAAAAATATCGCTCCTGGGGCTGCCTAGGCTAGCCCTGCTGGCAGTGGCCACAGGGCACATGGGCAGGGACAGTGTGCCCGAGGGAGAGCTCGGCAGCTCTCCAAAGCCAGGATGGGGCAGGTGGGGTGTGCGCCTAGTGGGAAATGTCCTACCCAACTCGTCTTATCATGGCCACCCAAGAAGAGCGCTCAGCGTGCATGTGAGCCATCGGTGGGACTCGACAGCGAGCAGGAGAAGCTCAGCCCTTCACTGCTGCCCCTAATACCCGTATTTCTCCTTTGACCCCCACTAAGACTTGCTGTGCACTAGAAAACATCCTCTTCTTATTGGTCAAGAGGTTGAATTTACCCAGCGCCTCCTCTCCCCCGACAAACCCCTGCCTGCGTCTCCGTTCTGCTGAGATTTGAGTCCAAGCCAGCGTTCCTCTTACCTCTTTGCCCTTAACGGAGGAAACCAAGGCAGCGGCAGGAGAAACAGGCAGCCGAAGCCATAAATCTCTGAGCACTCACTCACCGGCCCCGTCTGCTCGGAGCGTTTAGGGCGCCTCGGACGCGGTGTCCCTGCGGACCGCGGGCGGCGGCAGGGGGCGCTCGCCACCTGGCCACGCGCACCTCCCCGGGCGCCGCAGGCCCGACGGAGCCCAGTCTGGGCGGGAACGCTTTTGGGGACGGGGTTCAGGGCAGTCTCCCCGCTTCTGCACTGCCTCCGCTCGGCCTCCTCCTTTTCGGACGCCGGCGTGGTGGTCGTTTATTGTGCTCCGGCGTCCGACACACCCCGACCCTCTTTTTGGGACTCGGGCGACCCCGGTCCTCGTCTCGGGGACTCCGCCCAAGCCCTGCAGTCCTCAGAAGACAGGTCCCCCTCCGTGCTCACGCCACAGCAGCGTCCCTGCTCCCCGCGCACATCGACCCTCTCTCCCCCGCAAGCATCCTCCCCAGCGTTCCGAAGACCCCAGATGCGGGGCCCCTCGGACCCGCACGTATGGAGGCCGGGGGAGGGGGTAAGGGGTGGGGGTGCCGGGGCGGAGGCCAGTCGCGGGGCGGCTGCGTTCTGCAGGCCTGGGGCGGCGCCCCTCCGCCTAACCCGGCCGCTGCCCGCCCCGCCTCCTGCCCCCGCCTCCAGTCTCCTCCCTCCTGCCGCCGCCGATCGCTCCCCATTCCCTCGCCGCCGCCGGCTGCCTGCAGGAGCGGCTCCGGCCCGAGCCAGCCAGCGGGCGCCGCGGCCTCCGCGCCTCTCCCCCAAACCGGCCACGCGTCCTCCGCGGCCCGCAGGACCCCGCGGCCCGCAGGACCCCACGGCCCGCAGGACCCCACGGCCCGCAGGTCCCCGCGCCCTCGCGCGCGCTTGGCCAGCAGCTTCGGGGCTGGAGGGCGCAACTTTCCCCCGTCCGGGGAGGGGCGGGGACGGCAGCGGGACAACTTGGAAAACTTCTCTGGGGCGAACAGCAGGGACGCCGGGCGCCGGTGGGAAAGGATGTAGGAGGTGGTGACTGGCCCCTGGCGACCTCCCCCCTCCTGGTCCAGTTCGGTCTGGCCGTGGAGCTCCAGCACCCTCAGCGCCGCTGGGGAGGCGGCTCCCTCATCTAGCTGGATGGGACAGAGAGTTGTCGCCGGTTGTGCTCGCCCTGGGAGAGAAGCGCCCCCTCTGGCCTCTCCCGGCCCCACCATGGACCACCAGGAGCCCTACTCCGTTCAGGCCACCGCGGCCATCGCTGCGGTCATCACCTTCCTCATCCTCTTCACCATCTTCGGCAACGCGCTTGTCATCCTGGCTGTGTTGACAAGCCGCTCGCTACGTGCCCCGCAGAACCTGTTCCTGGTGTCGCTGGCCGCAGCCGACATCCTGGTGGCCACGCTCATCATCCCTTTCTCGCTGGCCAACGAGCTGCTGGGCTACTGGTACTTCCGGCGCACGTGGTGCGAGGTATACCTGGCGCTCGACGTGCTCTTCTGTACCTCCTCCATCGTGCACCTGTGTGCCATCAGCCTGGACCGCTACTGGGCCGTGAGT
Source organism: Macroglossus sobrinus (assembly GCA_004027375.1). Lineage (NCBI taxonomy): Eukaryota > Metazoa > Chordata > Mammalia > Chiroptera > Pteropodidae > Macroglossus > Macroglossus sobrinus. Next base: position 848,217 of record PVKZ01000296.1, read on the forward strand.
CGTGCTCTGGAGTACAACTCCAAGCGCACCCCGCGCCGCATCAAGTGCATCATCCTCACCGTGTGGCTCATCGCGGCTGTCATCTCGCTGCCACCCCTCGTCTATAAGGGAGACCAGGGCCCCCAGCCCCGCGGGCGCCCGCAATGCAAGCTCAACCAAGAGGCCTGGTACATCCTGGCCTCCAGCATTGGGTCCTTCTTTGCACCCTGCCTCATCATGATCCTAGTCTACCTGCGCATCTACCTGATAGCCAAGCGCAGCCACCGCAGAGGTCCCAGGGCCAAGGGGGGCCTCAGGGACAGTGAGTCTAAGCAGCCCCACAGAGTCCCTGGGGGACCATCAACCCTGGCCTCTTGTCTGGCTGCCTCTGGAGAGGCCAGCAGACACCCCAAGCCCACTGGGGAGAAGGAACAGGGGGAGACTGAAGATCCTGAGAGCCCTGCCCTGCCGCCCAGCTGGCCTGCCCTTCCCCATGCAGGCCAGAGTCCGAAGGAAGCAGTTTGTGGATTGTCTCTGGAAGAGGAGGTGGGGGAGGAGGAGGACGAGTGTGAGCCTCAGGCCCTGCCAGCGTCCCCTGCCTCAGCCTGCAGCCCACCCTTGCAGCAGCCACAGGGCTCCCGGGTGCTGGCCACCCTGCGTGGTCAGGTGCTCCTGGGCAGGGGCACAGGCATTGCAGGTGGGCAGTGGTGGCGTCGCCGGGCTCAGCTGACCAGGGAGAAGCGGTTTACCTTTGTGTTGGCAGTGGTCATTGGCGTCTTTGTGCTCTGTTGGTTCCCTTTCTTCTTCAGCTACAGCCTCGGTGCCATCTGCCCACAGCACTGCAAGGTGCCCCATGGCCTTTTCCAGTTTTTCTTCTGGATTGGCTACTGCAACAGCTCGCTGAACCCTGTCATCTACACCGTCTTTAACCAGGACTTCCGCCGTGCGTTCCGAAGGATCCTTTGCCGCCAGTGGACCCAGACGGCCTGGTGAGCCGCCTGTCTTGTGGGGTTGGTGCCAGGTGGCACCAGGGCCAACTTGCTTTCTGCCCTGGTTCATATGGCCACCTCCCTGGGGCTTTCTGGTCTTGTAGGCCTCATCTTGGGAGGCCCTAGGAGAGGCAAGGGCAGGGGCGTTGTTCACAGGCGTCCAGCTGAAGCCACCCCTTGCTGGCTTAGCTGCTGGGGGACGTCTTCTCCATACCCTGCCTGAATGCCCAGGCCTTCCTGAGCATGGCCAAGGCCAGGCTAGGGTAGGGCACCTCCTTCCTGGAACTCCGGACCCCTGCAGGCTGATGGGTGGGCTTCCCTTCCTCAAGGACTCTGTGTTTTCTGGCAGGCCATTTGCTTATGGTGTTTTTTTTTTTTTATTTTTTATTTTTTTTTTAATTCCTCATTTCCCTGTAAAGAGCAGGAAGCCAACCTTCCAGTCTCCCCAGGAGGGACTGCTGCTCAGGAAGCAGAAAGGATGGCCATGCATCCACCCTAGTCGCTCGTGGTCCCCATCAAGCTCTGGGTGGGGGTTTGCAGCCCTGGTACCATCTCCTGGCCCTTCTTCCCCTTTCTTGAGAAACTTGCTTTTGGATCCTTAGCTCCTTTAAAGGCTAGACCGTGGACTGTTTCCCACCCGGCACCCCTCTGCGTGGCAGGTGGGCACAGGGGTATCTCGGTGAGGGGCTCCAGAGGCCTGGCCTCTGCCTCAGCGGGACATCCCTGATCACTAGCATTCATCCCCTGCAGAATCCGGGGCGACAATAGCTTGCCACCTACTTGTTTCAGGGAGATGAAAGGCATTGCAGAAAGCTTTGAGCTCCATGGGGGAACACACTAGAGAACCAGAAAATGTGATTCTTTGGTGATATAAAAATCCCTTCTCTGTGTTTACCACCACCTATCTTCCTGCAGACTTTTTATCTTTGCCTGTGGTGCGCAAATTCCTGCCCCACACTGGAAGCAGGGAGTGGCCAACAGAGCCACTGTTTTAGTTCAAGGATTTCTCTGAGAATGTGTTTTGTGCCTGCAGGGACTTGAGTTATTCTGTTGCATGACAACTTCTTGGCATTTCACCTGAAACTCCAAGAGGGTTTTCAGGGACTTGGGTCCCCCAATGGGGGGCAAGTCTTTTGGCATCAAGCATGCAGATTGTTTCCCCAAGATAGCTAAAAATACCCACACCCTGGGAACGGTCTGACATGAGAGCCTGTGGCAGGTGACAGAGCCCCCAGGTAGAACACAGGACTGGAGCAGGTGAGCAAGGGCCCCCGAGGATCCCTGAGGGAGCTCCTGACCGCAATGCCAGGCAGGGCTCCAAGCCCTAAATGGATCCCTGTGATGCACAAGTGATCTTGCCCCTGTGCTGACTGGCCACCTCCGACCGGGCCATGTGGCTCCATCCTGCTGATGGTGCTCCAGGAGACTCTACCTCCTGGTTCTCTCCCCAGCTCCAGACCCTGGCACCAGAACAACTGGGAGCACACGAGGGAAGTTTCCTCGTGTCCCCCTTGGGAGTGCCTGGCTTCAACCATAAGCCAGTGGGAATCTTAGCGAGGGGTGGGACTGAGTGTCAGAGCACTGTTGGCACTCTGATGGACCTGGCCAGATTGGGAGGGATGCTGAGGGTGTTTGCTGGGGTGGGGAGAAGGGAGGGAATGAAAAAGATCCACTCCTGGAGAGAGGGGCTATCCAGCTCATCCCTTGGTGTCAGCATGAGGCCAACACATTGCCCTGTGGGGGGACGGGGGGGGGGCTGGGAGGTGGGTCCAGGGGAGGGGCTGACTTATGACTTCTGCTGACTCTTCTAGCTTGTGCCCCAGGGGACTCATGCTATTGTTGCCTGTGGCTCCCTTGCTGTGATATATAGGTTTTTTTTGTTGTTGTTGTTGTTGTGTGTGTGTGTGTGTTTTTAAGTCTGAGCTATTTTATCAATAAAGGATATTTTGTAATAAGCATGTTGTGTCCTTGTGGCCCAAGGGCTGCTGGGAGCAGTCATTCCAGCTACTTGCGGCAGGGTTGGCGTGGGCTCCCTCCCAGGGCCAGTTGCTCTCCCCTCCTCCAGGTGTGGTCAGTTGGTACCCACCCAGCTGCCTGCCTGCTTTGTCCACACATCACCCCTTATTCCTCATTACAAGTCAGTTGGGGTGGGAGTGGCCAGAGGAGCCTGGGGCTGGCTGCTTGGGGAAGGGGGAGATGGCTATTTCCCAGAGGAGATGGTTTTTGGGCTGGGTCTTGGGGGAAAAGCAGAACACCCAGAGATGAGATAGGAAGATGTTGGATTAGGGGAATAGCCCTTGCAAAGGCTGCTATGTGCAGTGGATTTGATAGTTTGAGAGTCAGATGGGAGCTGGCCCTCTAGGCGGTCAGGTGCAGCAGTGGGGGCCAGTGGAGGTGATCAGATACCACGGACGTTATGGGTGAGGTAGGATGGGCACTCTGTGGAATGTTGTTAGCTGCCTTCAGTGAGGGCAGGAGAGCAAGTGGAGTGGAGACTGTCTCACATTGAGACAGTCTGGTGTCCTCTCTCCGCAGATGGAGTCTTCATTTCTGGACGAAGCATCTGAAAGCTACCCTGTGAGTTGGATTAGGGGTCTAGTCTACTTTCTGTTCACTGCAGAGAGGCAGCCTTGGGTCAGGCAGCAGCAGGCTGTGTGCAGGGCCAGCAGGACACTGGGGTGATAGGGCAATGACAGTGGCTGACCCAGGGAGGGTGGGGCCTGGAAGAGCAGGGCAGGCCACCCCCTACCTCCATGGTGACCCAGGATTCACACTTGCAAGGCCCACGGACTCTGTCGGGGGAGACTCTATGCGTCCACCCACATGGTGGGCTTAGGGATGTGGAATTCCACCGAGGACCTACCAAGAAAGCCAGGCCTTGCCCTGTGGGGCTCCCAGCCCTTGCTGCCAGCCTGCGCTCACTGCCAGGGCCCTGTGGCCTGACCAGGGCAGGCCAGAGTCACTCTGTCTGGATTTTGAGCTTTCGCTCCTCTGGTACTCTGTCTGACGACCTCACTGGTCACCCAGACCCAAGCTTTTTCTACTGCACCATGCTGTCCCACGTTGCCTGGGGCTCTGCAAGGGGCAGGCGTGCGGGCCAGGTAAGAGCTCCTTCCCAGTCTCCAACTGCCCCTGCTGGAGCTGGACTGTTGACAGTCCATTCTGAATACATTATCTCCTTGGATCCTCACAGCCTTGCTGGGTGTGGTCACTTTGCAGAAGAAGAAACTGAGGCTCGAGATGATCCAGCTGGGTCCCCGAATCCCAAAGCTACGAAATTCAGGCGTGAAAGAATTATGATCGGATCTCTGCCTGCAGCTATCCTTCAATGACCTGGCCATTTGGGGATTCTGAGCCACATCCAAGCTGAGTGCAGCAGGCAGCAGTGCTGTGATTGACTGACTGCTCATGCCTGTCACTGCTACCGGATGTGCAAGGGGTAATGTGTGTTTCACAAGGTTTCATTCCTGACAGCTCAGTCTGATTCCTGTGTTTTGTTAAAGGAGAGACTGAGGCCCAGAGAGAGAGGACTTGCCTTGAACCCCCTGCCCCCCAACCATGTGGTGATGGAGCTGGGTCTGGACCCCAGGTTTCCCAGTCTACCCCTCACCCCACATTTCCATACTGAGGGGTTACAGCCAGACTCAGGCCCACACTGGGAAACTGTCTGCTAACACTCACCATTGGCCATATTGTGTGTTCAGCTCGGCTCGGCTCTCAGAACCTGTGTGTGGAGTCCTCATGACTTTCCCAGGGCCACATGGCTGAGCAGGCTTCCAGGATTGCCGGCTCCCAATGGCACGGCCGCCTCTTCCACCCCTTCCTGCTGTTCTGTGTGAGCAGTGCCTACTTTTGAGTCCATCCTGAGCCCATCTGAGTGTTAGTGACATGGGCTCAGAGCAGCAGTTGTGGCGAGGGGGCAGTGATCATGGCAAACACCTTAGAGGTGAGTGAGAGAGCAGCAGGCCAGCTGGGAGGCTTGGCAGTCTGCCGGGTGGCTATGAGCCCTCTCAGCGGGGCACTTCTACTTCTGGAGACCCCTGTCTTAAAATGTCCCTTACCAAGAGGAGGCATCAATAGAAAGGACGGGTGGGAGTGGGGATTGCGGGGAGAAGGGATTTAGGAAGACTTAGGAAGAACTAAGTCCTTAGGTCACCAGAGGCAGATACCTTAAAAGGGAGTTGAGACCCAGTCTCTGTGTCAGGCCAGTTGCTGAGAAATTTGGGGTGCTGGAACTTTCTCTTTGGAGCTTTCTTGCAGGAGCTTTCTTGCACCCAATCCCGGCAGTTGACCCTCCACCAAGACACAAGGTAGAGGGGAGCTTGTGGGCTCATCAGGCCCTCACTCTCTCCCCATCCTCTGCACAATCTCCATCTTGTGTGTTTGGAGGGTACTGCTGGGAATGGGATGTGAGACCTTGCCCTGTGATCACCTGCCAGTGGGGCTGCTACTGGCTGGGAGGAGGCATCTGACCCACTGGAGTTGGGACTGAGCTACCCTTCTCTGCCCTGGTGTTGGCCAGGAGTTCTGCTCCCAGGGCCTGATGGTTGTGGGCAGCAGGACTGGGGTAGAACCTCTGTGCCAGCAAAAATCCCTGTGTGGAGGCGGGGAGGCCAGGACCATGTCTGCTTCTACCAACATCCTTCTGGCTGCCCCTGGTGGGGGCTGGGCCCCAGCTCCTGGAGGGTGTAGACGCCAAGATGCCTGGATTCAATTAGTTGTTTGGTCTCCTGAACAGGGCCGGCTGTGTTTCCTTCAGTCGTGTACCTCAGTGCAGAGGCACATGGGGTTGGGGGACTGGTCAGACTGGGGCCCTCTGAGATGGGCAGTGTGATAGGGCTAATGGCTGCTCTGGGTCATGAGGGCCAGTGCCTGCCATGCGTCATCTGGGATCAAACTATTGCCACCGCTGTTTTATAGGCGAGGAAACAGGCTGTGGGTGGTTCAGGATGTCACCTGAGGTCATCCAGAGCCAGGAACAAACCTACCCAGTCTAATCCCAACTGCATCACAAACTGGCCTTGGTGTCTGCCCCTTCAGTGGGAGAGCAAACTCAGGACCTGGCCCCCACCCAGCCCAGTAAAGACCCGCGCCCCCCATCCCAGCAAAGTCCCTGCCCTGCAGAGACCCCAATGTGGGGGGCGACCTCCCTGCCCACTGGCACCTGCATTAGAGCAGGCCCTGGCAGGGCTGGGATGCTCCCCCTCTCCTGGCCCTGCTTGCTGTTAGTAGGGGAGGTGGAGAGCATGCCGCTAAAATTAGATTCTGGGATTCTTCGCGCTCCCGCATCCGCATCTGCCTGGCGTGAGGAAGGCTGTTGTCAGAAGGCCAGGCCTGAAGGATGTCAGCTCACACCCGCCCCAAGCTCACTGGCCCTGATCTTCTCACACCCTCCCCGGCCATCCATCGGCCATCGGCAGTTGGCTAAAAGCTCCTTGGCTTGGCCTGATGGCCTCTATTGATCAGCGGTATTTTCAAAGGGCAAGGAGTCCCCCTCTTCATACTCACCCCTACCCTTGGGATTCCATTGCCCCCCACCATTCCTCTCTCTCTTCCATCCTTCCCCTCTCCTGGCCCTTCCCATTTCCGAGTCCTCAGTGACTCGCTCTCCCCTCTCTGAGCTTCCTTTCGCCTCATGCTTCCCCCTGGGACGGTCCTGGCTCCACAGGCTCCATGGACCATTGTGGCTGCTGGGGGACTGGAACAGACTGGAGACCAAAAAAGAGCTTCCCTTTCTGGCAAGGGGGGGCTGTCTGTGGCCCTGTTGCCACCCTCTGGGACCCCTGGCCCTCTGGCAGTCCAGGCCTGGGGGGAGCTGGGTTTGGCTGAGGGTGCCATGGTCTTGCTTTTGATTTCCCTGGGGAGACCCTTCTGGAACTGGGGGTGGGCCCCTCCAACCTCAGAGTAGCCAGGGCTCAGTTAGAATGCCACTGCCTGGGACCCCAGGAGACCTGGCTGCTTCAAGAGGAGAAAGGGCTGGGTAGGGGCAATGTGGAGACTTGTTGTCCCTAGCTGTCCCTGTGCTGTCCTGTTCCCACCCCGGCCCAGCTGCAGCTGTGAGGCAGGGAGCGTGAGAGGCTGCATGAATCTGCTGCTCTTTGTCCCTGGACACTGGGGGTCGGCAAGGGTTAAACCCAGACCTCAGCTCCCAGTGCAGGGCAGGGGTGGGTGGGGATCCTCACAGTCTGCAGCCTCCACCAGTCCCCTAGCTGCTTTGTCAGGTGCCACTTTGACACAGCTGTCTCAGCTGCAAATCCAGGCAGGCTGTGGCCTTTCTGTCCCCTGCTTGCCTGGCAGCTGGAATTTGGGTGGTACAGGGTGACACGGGGTGGCAAAAGGAAAGATTCCCTTGGTTGTTTCAGAAGCACTAGCTGGGATCCAGAGGCTCAGATCATGGTCCCAGCAGGGCCACCAAATTTCTGAGTGACCTTGGGCAAATCAATTCACCTCTTTGGGCTTTGAATTCCTCACTGTGAGGTGGAGACAGTCTTGAGTATGGTTCCAGGGAGCCACTGGGCAGGGCCGAGAGGGGAGGAGAACTGATCCAGTGTTCCTGCTCTCCACCTCACCCCTGCCTTTCCTTGCTTATCTATTATAGACAGCAGCTCCCTGCCACTGCCCACCATGCTTTCTTCTTAGCCAACCCAGGCTCAAGTAACACCCCTCAGCCACCCTCCTGTCTTGTTCATGACGCCTCTGTCCCGGGGAAATCTAGGTGGTAGGAACCTCAGAAAGGTCATCTTCAAAGACATTCCCCTAAAGCAGGCTGGGACCTGGACCGACACGGCACATGTGCCTGAGGGGTGTAGGGTGGGCAGCAGGAGTCAGGAGTCAGCCTGTGCCCTGCATCGTGTCTACAGTAAGGTGAAGGGGAACTCGAGCAGAAGGGCCATGGAGGAGGAAGCAGGTGAGGTCCTCCAGGAGGGGCAAGCAGCCCCAAGTTGGGGCCTCCTGGGGAAGCCTTGCTCCTATGAGGTCAGGGCCAAGAATTATATGGGGAAAAGATACGGCTCCTGAAAATGGACTAGCTTCAATCTCGGTTGTGGTGGATGGGGCGTCAGCCTCCCTGGTGAGGGCAGGGGCTCTCTGCCTCACAGGTGCCCATGCCCCATCGTCTGGCTCAGTACGGTGCACAGGAAGTGTCTGGGGAATAAGCAAGCTTCCCCCGCAATATGGAGCAGCCTTGGCCTTGGTCCCCTAAGGCTGGGGACCCTGTGCTCTGGGAATGAGTCTATTTTTCAGTGTTTAAATGTTCTGTTTTGCTTTTTCCATAGTTTCCTAGAGCAATTCCATGGGAAGATTGCCTCCTGGCCTTGGCTGGATTAGAGGAGGGAAAAGAGTCTCACAGAACTGGGGAGGGAGGGGCACTAGGGCATCCTGGGAGGGGCAGGGACCAGTCCCTGAGTGCGGAAGAATAGCAGAGCCTGGACAGGCAGACAGAAGGCATGGCTTGGTCATCTTGGTGGCAGCATGAGAACAGCACTGGCTTTGCCGTCAAACCTGGCTCCATCACCCCCTGGCTGAGTGGCCTCAGGACAACTGTGAAACCTCTCTGAATCTCACTTTCCTCACCTTTAAAATGGGGTAACATTAGTGCCTTTAAGACTGGAGAGCTGTTTTAGAGGAGATGGTGTCGAAGATGTCCTAATGGAGTTGGCACCTACAAATGGCAGAGCCTTTCTGAGTACTCCACTGGATATCCAGGTCCGCTCCCAGGTGCACTGGTGTCCTGTGACTCACTGCTCATGTCCTGAAGGAAGAAGGGTGGACTCTGGGCCATGGAAGGTGGCCCTGTCCTGTGTATGGAATCTGCTCTACCCGCCTGCCGTCACTCCATGTTTCCAGGGGATTCAAAGCCTCTCCCACCCAGAGCTTCCTCCGGCGTCTACAGAAAGGAAGTTGCTCAGGAAAACGAGTTAATACACCGTATGTGTGGCTGAGCCTGCAATGCTGTGCTCATGGCAGACATCAGTAGCAGATCCCAGAACTCTCTCCAGGACCTGTGACAAGGCTTCAGGGAATGCCAGGCAGGTATTCTCAAACGACTGCAGCTCGTGTGGGAGATGAAGCCTACAGGCCCCTTGGGTCAAGGGAGGATCCTGGCCTTGCCTCGTGGCCACAGGGGAAGGGCTGCCCAGCCAGATGCAAGGGGTGTAATGAGAGCTGTCTCTGGACACTCATAAAACTCTTGCAGCGCTGCTGTGTAGGGGGCACCCAGGGGGGCAAGTGTAGGTGCCCAGGGACACCCCAGAAATTCAGAGAAAATTGCATGTGGTAGCACAGCTGCCAGCAGAGGGGAGGTCTGGGGCAGGCTTCAGGGGCGGTGAGGTCATGCAGCATGGCAGGGACTGGGTGAGCATGGGGCTTCTTGGGCCAGTAGGCCTAACTGGGGCCAGGAATCAGTGGGCAGAGTGGGGAGGGCTGCAGGGGCCTTGGAGATCTTGTGCTCCCAGGACTATGTAAAGCCAGGTGAGGATGGTTCAAGGTTGCCAGCGTTGTGTAGCACAACGCTGCTTGGGAGTCTGGTCATCTGGTGTGAGCAGATGCTGTGGCTCCTGCATTCCCTCCATCTACAGAGTGCCCCACAGCAGCAGTCCACCCCTGCACCCCATCCCCCGTCAATGCACTCGACACTGACACCTCTGCTGCCCCTCCCCAACCAAACACCTATCTACCTTCCCTGCTGTGAGTTTTTTTCAGGGCACTTATCACCAGCTGACAGGTCACTCATCTATCTGTCCACTCCTCATCTTTGTCCCAGAAGTGTTGGCAGTCACCTGTATCTCCTGGTGTACCACCGGCACACCAGCTCCCCCAGACTCAGCCGAATCCAGCCAGTGACCAGTACACGCCCTTCCCTTCCTTAACCCTTCCCACGCTCCTTTCCCAGTGCTCACTCAAGATCCTCTGTTGGGTGTCCACTTGGCTGGTGATGGGAGAAAGCTAAATTTATTTGAACTCCTCCCTGGGAGGGAGGATGAGTGAAAAAGGAGTTGGAGGGTTAGAGCTTCAAGGATGGGCTTGAACAACAACAGGGGTTGGCTGTTGGCTGAGCCGTCTTTGGGGAGCTGGATGGACCCCCGTGGATCCCTCACAGCACAGCTTTGGTTGGGCACATGGAGTATGCAAGATTGGGGCCTGAGAAAAATTGCTGGGGACATTGGAGTTAGGCGGAGGCAGCCCACAGTGTCAGCCCACATGCCCCTCTTGGCTTCAGGCACAGGATAAACAGCTGGTGCATAATGATCAGCTTGGAGGGCTCTGTGTGGAACCTGCCTGGACACCTGGGTCTCTTCCTCTCCAGTGTACCGAGCTCTGTGCTGGCTCAAAGGGCCATGGAGAGGGCCACCACCAGCCTGCACCCTGGGAGTGAGGGGGATGGGGGTCAGGGGATAGGCCTCCAGCACCAAGGCTGAGAGCACTGGGGGATGGAGCACGGTATTATGGCACTGGATACTCACTCCAGAGGACTAGTGGCTTGGGTCTCAGGCAGGAGTGGGCTGTGGGGGGAGCAGGGTGGGGACACACTGTCCAGACTATGGCTTGGCTGTGGGCTGCCACAGATTCAGAGGTGCCTTCTGTCCCCTGGGGCAGAAGACAGGGTAGGGGGAGGCCCAGAGCCAGCAGCTCTGTTCCAGAGGCAGCTGACTAAAAATAAGTTGAGATGTCAGGGTCTCCTGGCTCCAGGAAGTGGAGAAGAGGGACGAGTGTCAGGAGGCAAAGGGGAGGAGACACAGCCACAGCTGAGGGCAGCCAGTGAACTTGTTTATTTTCTTCTCTCTGGCCTGAAGTCTCTCAGGTTGCTCCTCTCTGGGTGAGGGGCTCTGGTCTCTGTGGACCTGTGGATGTACCCAGACCTCTCCTCAAACGCCTAGCACCCCATTCCTTTGAGATCTTGTCACTATTGAGCAAGGGACAGGAACTTTGTGGGTGACAGCAAAAATGAGCGGCTTCCTGAGACTGAGTTTGGAGGCAGAGAGCAACCTGGTGCTTCAAATTTCACTTCTACCCTAATATTCTGCAGGTGCAGAAATAGGCCCAGAGAGTTTAGGGACACGTCCCAGATCACATAGCTGATGATGCCTAAAGCCACACCCGAGTCCAAGTCTCTGGATACTCAGGGCACAGTTCTGAGGAGGCTTCAGCTCAGACATGGCACAACCCCTTGGCACAACCTCTTGGAGGAAGGGGTGGGGTGCAATGGAGCAAGGCTGGCCTGCAGTCTTGGTCAGAGGCCTGTGCACGTGGATGGGATGTGCCAGGCAGCTAATATCCCCGGGCTTCCAGACACCTGGGGCTTGTTTGGTGACATGTCTCTCTTTCTGCCCTGTACTCCAGGGGTTGGTGGTGGCTTTGTAGAAGCCGAGGGGTACACATAGTGGCTCCTGCACACTCTAGGTTTTGGCTTGGGGGCAAGGCCAGTGGGAGCCCACCTCTCAGCCTGACTGCAGTGCTCACTGGGTGATGTAGACACAGATTCTTCTGGGCGGGGCTCCAGAAGGTACAGGCTGCTCTGTCTACCCAAGCTGCCCCATTCCCACACCCTACCCCTGGCACACCAGCTCCCCTAGACTCAGCCAGATCCAGCCAGTGACCAGTGCACCTGCTTCCCCTCCTCACCTCTTCCCATGCTCTTTTCCCAGTGCTCACTCAAGAGCCTCTGTTGGGTGGACCCTTACCACCCAGAGGTTATGTCCACTTGGCTGTCCTTGAGCCTCAATGCAGGGCCATTGTTGCTCCCTGAATGCCTGTTCCTGTTTGTCTGCTCCCCTCTGGTCACAGCTGGCCTGGGCAGTGTGAGATCACAGTGAACTCAAGCTAGACAGGCCTGAGTCCAGAGGCACAGGGACCCCCTGCAGGGCCATCACCCCCCCCCCCGCCTTTATTTTCTCTTGATGTCTCTTCTTCCTCTGTTCTTCCTTAGTGTTTTTCAAGCTTATCAATAAATTCTTTAGAAGGTCTTGAGATTCTCAGCCCTGCCTCACCAACTGTATCTCCATCCACTTAGTAAACTTTCTCCCTCTCTCTCTCTCTCCCTTATCGTCTCCCCTGCCCCTCTCACTGCTCCTTCTTCTTCAGTAGCTCACCTGCAGTGGCAGGCAGCTCAGGGCCGCTGGAAGCCCCAGCCCTATGCTCACCCTTCCAGCTGGGCTGGCCCACCAGCACAGTCCTTCCCAGTTCTGGGGGTTGTTTGGGGGTGGGGGCAGTCTGGAATCTGGGTTTCATCCTTGAGGAAGCTCTCCCCAGAATGGGCCTGGGGGTGTTAAGAGGGCCCTGCTATCAGCCAGGCCATGCTCTGGCCCTGGGGCACAGAGCCTGAAGTCTGTGAAAGGCTAGTGCCTTGCTGAGACTCAGCACGCACTTCCTGGCTGCCCCGTGCATGCGAGGCCAGGCCACTCCCTCCCTTGCCCTGAGTACTTGCTCTGGGAACTAGGGTGTCCTACCACTGCTTTGCCTAGAGGCCTGAGGTGGTCATCTGTCTGGAGGCTCTGTGGATGTGAGGCCCATGGCCCAGGACAGAGGCAGAGGGGCAGCTGAGGAATCCAGGTTTCATGGGGGTGCTGCCCTCGATGACAGTGGATGGGAGCCTTGGCCTCATCCTGCAGAAGCTCCCCAGTTCCCCAAGTACTGGGGTGTCTAGTAAGTAGCTTTGCTCCCTGCCGCAAGCTCAGCCAGGCCCAGAACTGCCCCAGAGTAGATGGCCACTCAGCAGCAGGTTGTCTGGGACAGAGACCACATGGTATCCTGGGGAGAGTCATTTCTCTCAGAGCCTGTTTTCTCATGCATAAAGTGGAAAGAATGATCTCAAGACAAAATAGAGTAACGTCTGCAGAGAGCCAGGTGCATTGAACGTTTTGCCCTTGTTTCTTCTCGCCCATGAATGCTTTCTCTGACCTATCCAACAGGTCCCAGGGTGTGGGGTCAGGAATAGCCTTCCTCAGTCTGCCTGGGAGGGCCCTAATCACCAGGATGGGGCTGTGCAGAGGGGCAGGACTGCCTTCAGATCCCTGCCTATTTGCTGTGTGACTTCAGGTGGTTCCTCACCTTCCCTGACTCATCTATGAAATGAAGCTCCTGCTGTCTCTCGCTCTAAGGGTGGTGGGGAGGGTCATGTGGAAACACAGACAGGGCCTTTGTTTGCTGTCAGGCCTCAGAGGATGGGGAGAGGGAACGGGCCTGGGGACGGGGGTGGGGGCGTGGGGTGAGGATTGGGGGTGTGCAGGCGGGGGAGGGGAGGTTGAGGCTCAGGAGATCAGCCCTAGGGCACTCGGGATGGAAAGACTTTGGTTTAGGCTGAGGTGAAGGAAGGGGCTGGGGTGGGGCAGGGATAGGTGGGAGCCTGAGGATGCCTCCAAGACCTCCTCTTAGGCAGCCAGAGCTCCCACTTTTCTCTGTTATTCACAGTAATTACCCTAAATGCTACATCTGTTGTTATGACAACACATCACCCATTCTTAGGTAAAGCCCTGTTTGCTAGGAGTCAGGCTGTCTCCATTTCTATCACTAGCCTGAATGGCTCCTCAACTCCGGGGTCTCACCAGATGGTGCTCCCCCTTCTTCCCTCCCATTTGGGCCTTTTAGGGAGGTCACTTGTGTTTTCTAAATTTCAGACTGTTTCTGTGACTTTTGTTTCCCTGGTCCCACACTGTGTCTGGGAGTCTCCCGCTTGCCCTCCCTCCCATCTTTCCTGCTTCCCTTCTCTTTCCTCTTCCCTGGGTCCTGAAACTCTTTCTGGTTTCCCTCTGTCTCATCTCCACCTTTCTCTGTATCTTTTTCTTCTTCTCCCCTCACCCATTCCCTTGAGTGTAGCGGAATAGCATAGAGGCGGGTGGGGACAGGCAGAACCTGCTGGCCGGCGTGGGGTGCTGTCCAGGGGCCCCTGTGGGGCTATGGGCTCACCTGAGACCCTGCGGCCCAAGTGGTGTGTGACCAGGAAAGTCTCCAACTTCTTCTCACAAAGCCTGGGCCCAGGGAGCTGCCTCGCTCCCTGTGACCCATCCCTGGCCGTGGGCCCATCCTTCTCTGGGGCTCCAGCTGTCCTATTGTCCTGACTGCGGCCTGCTCACCTACTGAGTGCTCGTTGCATAGTCAGCATCAGCCTCAGGTCATCCATGCAGGGGGCTGAGTGCTATTATTCCACGTTACAGGCCAGGAAGCGAACTGATTGGAGGCACCAAGCAACTTGTTCCAGGCCACAGAGCTGGTTGATAGAGGAGGCAGGAGCTGGGAGTTCATTCCACAGCCGGGGCTGTTATCGTGGTGTGCTAATAAGGACACCATCTCTTGACTGCTCAGTGTCAGGCACTGTGCCTGTGGTGACATCTGGAACTTATTTTGGCCTCGTGGCAACCCTGCAAGTTGTTTTATCGGTCAGGGAATCAGAGCCCAGAGAGGTTAGGCACCTTTCTCAAGGTCACACTATAGTCAGCACTGTGGCAGGGTTTGAATCCAGGTCTTTCAGTCTCCACAGCATGGTCTCTTAGCCTTGAACACTGTTGCTACTCTTTTCCTCTCTGTGGGGGAGTGGGCCACAGCAGACAGGGGCAAGGACAAAGGCCTTCACATGCTCCCAAGTCCCTCTTCTCTTCCCTGGTCCCCTGTAAAGTCCCGTCTGGGCCCAGCCAGGCAAGTTTTTGGGATCAGAGGAGTAAGCCACATGGCAATAGGTAGATGCAGTGTCCTCTTTGCTAGGTTCTAGGCCGGCGGGGAGGGAGTTACAGGTCACCAGGAGAGGTGATCCTACGGCACTTTGTGGGAGGCAACTCTGGCATCCCATGAACACCCTTGGGGCTCGTGTCACTGGACCTACGCTCCCCCTGCCCCCCATCAAGATCTTGGGGAGTCTGGTGTGTGGCTGTGAGTCTGAACTGGGAGCCTCAGCCGCTGTGCTCACTCTCCTGGCCAGGGGGCAGCCAGGAACATCCTCAACCCTTCTGGCCCCTGTGCTTGGTCCCTAGAGAGCAGCTCGGGCCTCGGAACACACTGTCCCTGAGTGTGGCTGACGGGATGATGGAGAGGCGGGTATTTTTAACAGCAAGATTCATGGACAGAGCCTCGTCTAAGACAGAGGAAGACACATCGTGGAAGGGTGGGGACCAAAACCCCCTAGGCCTTGGAGCCCCACAGGCTTTGTGGATGGGCCTGGGGTTACAGGGTGGCCACCTCTTGGCTATTAACCCTGAGGAAGGCCTGGCAGTGTCAACCTTCACATGTGCACGGCCCCCAAAGCTGCAGTCTGGAAGCTGTTCAGGCTCCCATGCCACACAGGGACCACAGGAAGCCCAGCCCTGGACCCCTTTTCTGTGCCTCTGTGCTAGGGGAGTAGCTCTTTCTCCGAACTCTCCCAGGCCCTTCTCAGCTTGAGCTGGGACTACGAGGGCCCCGACTTCTTTGGACACGTCAGAGCTCGCTCCTGCTGGCCCTAACACCCCATTTACTGGGTCCTGCAGAGAACATGCTGAGCCCCGGCCAGTGTCCCTTCCTCCAGGTGAGCAATGTACCCTGCCAAGGGTAGTGGAAATGCCTCCCCTGCCCCCATCTGGACACCCAACGTTTCAGTTCTCTCTGGTCCTCCCGAGTCCCTATGTGGGCATGTCCTTTTAGGACTTTCGAAGGACACACCATCACTTGTCATGGAGCATCATGTGAGAGCAGTGCTGCCACTGGAAGTGAGCATTGTGTTCTTCTTAAACCTCTTCTAGCCTTCATGATCGCTCTCCGCGGGCAAGCACAGTGCCCTCAGAGGCTCCGCTGGTAAGCCTCTTGCTGCCAGACTCCCTGCTTCCCTCCAGGGATCCTCTCTGGCTGCTTCTGCCTGTAGAAGGCAGACATCTGGTTTCCCAGTGTTTTGGGGCCACCAGGGAGGGGTGTGTGTGTGTGTGTGTGTGTGTGTGTGTGTGTGTGTGTGACATCCTTGGCATCTCGGGGGCCAGCCCACAGTGTGCAGCTCCCTTAGCCAGAGGCTGGTTTCCTGGACGTTAGTCCTGCCTCTCCTGTCCTCTGTCAATTGGATGGAGCCCTGAGGGCATGCATGGTGGCAATAGTGGGTGAGGACAGAGGGCTGAGGAGCGGGTGGGAAGAGAAGAGGCAGCTTTTCTAGCTTTCCCTGCTGTTGCTATGGGACCTCAGGCAAGCTCCCTCCCCTCTCTGGGCAGCAGTCTATCCTTTGGGGTACATAAAGACAAGGTGAGATCATGCAAGTGAATACCGAGACCAGGCCAGACTGTGACCGGCACTGGGGAGAGGGCTAGTTGTAAGGCAGCCACTGTGGTGAGGTAGGTGGCTGTGTAGGGGAGTAAGGGACAAGGGAGGGAAGAATGGCAGCTGTTGTTAGGGTCTGTGGCTGGGGAGACCCCACAGGGGGCTGCCACTTCCCTGTGTGAAGCTTAGAAGAGGCTGTGAGAAGAGAGGGGTAGACAGCAGCTGAGAGGCAAGAAGGGGTGTGAGAAGGCTAGAACCCTGGGCACCAGGTGTCCCATGCACATCAGGCAACACCTGTCCTCCCCAGATGTCCCAGGGCCAGGTTACACACCCACCTCCTCTTCAGTGCTACCCCTGGGGAGCCCCCCACCCACCCCAACCAGGCCTGGCCAATGAGGCTGCTGGTTGATGGTCCCTGCAGGGCACCATCAACGTCTGGGTTAATGGCTCCTTGCCGGCCCTGAGCGATGTCCCTGGCGCCTGCAAGGAACAAAATGTGGTTATCATCCCACGCATTGCTGCAATACAATTACAACCTCACATCCCCCTCCTGGAGCCAGTGGCCTTCCCTCTGCTGCCCTCTGGATGGAGCTGGGTGTCTACTGTGGGGACCATGTGGCTGGAGACTATCCTGATGGGCCGAGACAGAGGAGGCTGATCCCTGGGGCAGGGGTCCAGAGACTTAACACCAGTCACCAGGGACCCACTGGTTTCCTCACCCCTGCCTCTCTACCCCCCCTACTCGATGCCTTATCTCTTTGGACCCCAGACCTGCTCATGGCTCTTCTGGGCTTAAAGCCGTCAGTGGCTCCTCACTGCCCAAGGACAAAGTCCAGACTCCTGGCCTGGTGTGGGGACCTTGGCATTCAGCCTGCAGCCCTCTGGGGGTTCTTTCTTCCCTCTGTTGTGTTTGAGTTACGGAATTGCTAGCCATGCCCCCAGGGAGCCTGGTTCCCCCAGGGTGTGTGGGAGGGAGGATGGGTTTAGTGCAGAGCTGTCCAGCTTTGGACACCCTGGGCTCCTTGCGGCGCAAGCATCATCAGATGGCGTTTCTCAGCCCCTGGACCTAGGGTTGAGCTGGACCAGTGGGAAGGAGACAGAGAGATACATAGCACTTCTGTTTGACTCCAGAAAAGTCTCCTAGGTATACTCTTCCATAGAGTAGCAACCTGAAGGTCACCAGAGGCCGAATAGAGCCTGGTCCCTGAGTCACCGCTTGGAGGACTCACACAGGACTCTGAACTGAGCAGAAACCAATCTGTGCTGGGCTGTGAGGCTTTGGGGGTGCTTGATGCTCTGCAGGGTGTGCAGATAGGGCTCCCCACTACAGTTCCAGGCAGTGGCCCTGGAGGTCTCTGCCCAACTGGAGACCTTGTCTTCTAGGCATCCTGGGGAGTGGCCACCAGCCTCCTTGTTTCCCTGCCCCATGAGGCAACTGTGGCCTCTGGGTGACTGGACACACAGCTCCCATGCTGAGGATCTGATGTCCAACCTGCAGGTCACTCAGACATTGTTACGGGGACATTGGTGGGCTTCTCAATAGACAAAAGCGACGTGCTCAGTTTTGCTGCTGCCCCCCGCCCAACATGACAGCCCCAGTGGTCCCAGTGCCTCTCTGGTGGTATTTACATGGGCCGTCACACACTGTCCTCACTCAGGCCTGCGTTCTGCCTTCCACCCAACAGTAGCGTCATCCCATACTTGTCAGGGTTTCCAGGCCTCCTTTTAAAACTACTCAACCATAGTTTTGTGTGGCTGTTCTTGTTCTCTCCTGTTGGGGACTTAGGTGGCACCTGGTTTTTTAGCACGGCAGAAAAAGCCTTGTGGAACTGTTCTGAGCACAGAGCTTTCTCCTGCACAACGACAGCTCTCTGGGCGAGAGCTCCAGAACTGGGGCGGCTGGCTTGGAGGGCTGAGCCATCACTTCTCAGGGTGGGACAGACCTCAGAAATGATCTGCTCTTTCTGGCCTCGAGATGAGGAGATGGGATCCAGAGAGCGGAAGCGGCCTGGTTAAGCTGACCAGCAGTGTCATGGTACTGCTGGTGTCTGGACCCAGAATCTCCTGCTCCTTCCCTTCCTTGAAGCTCTAAGGCCTGGAAAAGATGACCAGGCTGCTGCAAAGACCCCTCCAAAGGGCTTAAAAACCTTTATTGAGATATAATTTGCATACCACAGTCACCCATTTAAGGTACACACTTCAGTAGTAGTTGTGCAATCATCATCACAATCAGTCTTAGAATAGTTTATCACCCCCAAAGAAAACCCGTACCCTTTATTTGTCATATCCCAACCTCCCACTTCTCCCTGTACCTCCAGCACCTGGCAGCCACCGACAACTCTCTGTCTTTATAGATTTGCCTGTTTGGGACATCTCATATAAATAAATGAAATATGCAGCCTTTCCTGTCTGGCTTCTTTCAGTCAGCATAATATTTTCAAGTTTCATTCATGCTGTAGATTAAATCAGTACTTTATTCCTATTTAAGGCCAAATAATGCTCTATGTATGAATATCCCACAATTTGTTTATTTGCCTATAAGCTGATAAACATTTGGGTTGTTTCAATTTTTGGCAGCCCACCTGGCCCTTAGGGGAGGCCCCAAGCCACTGGCAAGGCTTCCTCCTGCTGGGTGCTACCCACTTCTCTCTCCCTTCACTCTACTCCACTTCCAATGAACCTCCCCTCATAACCTACAGGGAGCCAGGAAGCTGCCCCTCAGGGCTAGGACCCTGGAACGTGGCTGAAGGGCATGGAGCGGAAGTCCTTCCAGGTCTGGGACTCTGCTGGGGGCTGCTAGGCAGGTGGCAGAGACTTTTTCAAATGGCTGTCCTTTCTCCTCTCTTCATGGCAGCTGTGGGGTGTAGACCGGTGTGGTCACCTGGGTCAGTCTGAGTTCCTGGGGTGTGAAGTTTGCAGAATTCCCCAGCAGCCAGACCCCCACTGGTATTTCTCCCAGGAGCCCTCATCCAGGTCTTGAGGCCTGTCACGAGGGAGCTTCCTGCAGTATCAGTAATGACAATGAAGAGTGGGATAGAATTAGAAGTCCAACATAGGACAATGGGTAAGGGTGAGCCACATGGCCATCAGGAGCCCTGAATGAGGTACCAGATAGTCATGAAGAGATACAGAAAATATAATGCTGGGTGACAAACCGTGGAGCAGACAGAGGCATGTGCCTAACTTAGGTGCTCAGAAAGGAAGAGGCAGGAGTAGGAGGTGGCACCGTGGCTTCAGAGAGAAGGTGAGCTGCCCCTGCAGTGGTGAGAGACAGTTGCAGGTGGCCGTGCTGCGAGTGGGGTTGGAGGCGCCTGGAAGTCAAGCCTCTGACTATGCAGCCTGGGCAGGGGAGGGACAGCTTGGAAGGCATGGCCTCCGCATGCTTCTCTGCTGAGGTCGGGCACAAGGCTGAGCCAACCAGAATGCTTGGGCCCTCTCTGGTCCCCAGCGAGAGGCTGGGCCTTGGCCCCTGGAAGCCAGCCAAGGGATGTGGATACTGAGGAATGTGCGGACGTGAGCAGCTCTTGGTGGCCCTGGCCTCTGGCTGGCCAGCCTGGAGCCAGGCCTGGACTCTTCCCCCGTCCCGCCATCCACTACCCTGGAGGTCAGTGGCTCTGCTGGGGATTAAGCTGCAGCGGGAGGAACCCCGGGGCAGAATGAGGGGAAGTTGCTGTGAATGTCTTGAAGTCTGACCTCATCTGTTTCCTAATTAAAGTGACATTGCCCAGTGCCTGCCAAGTTCATTGGTCATTGACTTCAGGATATGACAGCCTTTAGGGATGGGGGGAGGGGCAGGTAGGCTTTCCACCCTTACAGGAGCCATCTCATGAGTGGAAGAGGGAAGGGCCACAGTGGTACACTGGGCTCTGAGAGATAAGAGATGTGGTCCCCGTCTGCCCCGTCCCTCGCCAGGGATGTAGATTCTGGATAAGCTCCTTGCCTTCTTTCTGAGAAAGCTGTGAGGTCAGACACACTTCTGAAGGTGGAGGAACTTCCTTTGTAAACTATGAAGTGCTGCATGGGTGGGAGGTGGGGTAGAGATCTGGCCTTCCAGATGAGGGTTCAATGACTTTGGCAGAGTGGTCCCTGGGGCAGGTAGGTGTCAGGGCTGCAGGCTGGGTCCTTCTCTTTTGCATCCCCTTCCAGACTAGCCCATAGGCTGGATCTTTGCCCTGGCCACATGCAGGTTTGGAGCCTGCAGAGACTCTGTCAGTTTACATTTTGCAAATCAAAGGGCCCTTGTCACAGAAGGGTTGTTGCAGGGGCGTGACAGGCCCAAGACCTGTGGGAAACACATTGTCAATGAAGGTCCGTGCCCAGGGAGTGACCCCACCAGAACCGCCTACTCAGTGGTGAGGCCCTGCGTGGGTCCTGGGAACTGCTCTCACTGCATGGCTATGGCAGATGCCTCAGGGACCTGGGGACATAGGCTGGGCTGGCATTTGAGTTACTTGCAGGGGCACTAGTTCAGCACTAGGCCCCTTGCCCGAGATTACACGGATGGTTAGTCATTGTCCTGGCCAGCATTCAAGGTTTCCGAGCCCCAGGAAGCTGCCCAAGCCTGGGGTTCTCACCATGAGGCCCCACTCAGAAAGCATTCTTCTTTGAAAACTGGTTATGCAGCAGCCCAGCCAGCAGCTCTGTGAGAGGCAAGTGACAATGGGAAGGAGCAGAGTGTCCAACCAGGAGCCTCCTCCCAAGGGTACTCGGTCTGACCTCACCTCTATCCAAAGCATACTGTATACACACACCATCTTCTCAGGTGTCTTTATTCTCTTTTTCAGATGAAGTCCAATTTGGCCTGCTGCTTGTCATTGTAAATAAAGTTTTATTGGAACACAGGCATTCCTTTTTAAGTATTGTCTATGGCTGCTTTAGTGCCTCAGTGACAGAGCTGAGTAGCTGTGGAGGAGACCATATTGTCAGCAAAACCTAAAATATTTACATTCTGGCCCTTTCGAGGAAAAGCTTGCCAACTCACTGACTAGAGCAATAAAAATATATGAAACAAGATTGAATAGTATCACATACGTATAACTGGAGAAGAAAGAAAGAGAAGAGAGAAAGAATGGGGGCAGAATAAATATTCAAAGACAGAATGACTGAACATTTTCCAAAATAGATGAAAGACATCAATGCACAGATTTAAGAATCTTAGAAAGGTCAAACAGGATAAATAAGAGGAAAACTGTCTATATTTAGGTACTTTATAATTTAGCTAGAAAAGGGACATAAAGAGATCTTAAGATCATCCAGAAAATTCATATTATATTCAGAAAAAAACAGTAAGAATCATAGCTGATTTCTTATTAAAAACAAAAGAAGACAGAAGGAAATTGAAAGATAGCTTTAAGGGGCTTAAAGGCAAAACATTTGTGCACTCAGAAATCTACATCTAACAATAGTCTCCTTTAAAAATAAAGGCCAGACTAACACATTTTCAGACCAATAAAAGCTTGGAGGATTCACCACACTACAAGAAATACTAAAGGTAGTTCTTCAGTCCAAGAGCAAGGCTCCCAGAAAGAAATGGAGAGGAGCTTGTAAACATGTGGACAAATATGAGCCTATTTTTTTCCCCCATGTTTTAAAAGACTTTTGACTGTTAGAGCAAAAATAAGAATATAGAAGTAAAATATGGCATTGCTAGCAAAAAGGACCAAGAGCAATAAATAAATTAGACTGTTGCAAGGCTTATCTGTTAACAACATGTGAGTGCTGGCTATAGGGCACACATGTTTATAGAGATTCATTGAGCTATTCCCTTAAGACTTGCCACTTTATTACATGTTAATTATACTTACTTCAATAAAACACTGTTAACAGAAGAAGAGAGAGAAATGGCCCTGATGGAGCTCTGTGAGCTCAGGGGCTCACCAAAAGAGAGGCCTTTTATGTTTTTCATGGGGGAGCCAGGTCCTGCTCCCTGGAGAGGCTGTTACAAGCTGAAGATGGAGTGGACCGAGGTTTAGTCCACTTCCTGCTTTGCTGTCAAAGCAGGAATTTCCTCTGTGACTGACTCCTGCTGGGGCCTGTCTGGTTTTCATGCAGAGTTGCAACAGGACCTCACCCATGAGACAAGGGCCTAGAGGCCTGGCTTTCCTGTCCTGGGCCTTGGGGTGCGGGAGGCCTGGAAGACTGCCCACTCCTTTCTAGCACCCTCTCCTTGTGAAAACCTAGAACGTCAGCCTGGAAGGGACTTCCATTCAGTCAGTGCTCTGCCACCATTTTACAGAGATGGAACTTGGGGCTCAGAGTGAATAAATTCAAGAAACTGGACTGAAATTAGGCTTCCCCTTTCTACTCTAACAGCTGCCTTGGGTCTGTTTAAGCTTGTGCTCCCTGAACAGAGCTGAAGGATCTATGAATATCTCTTTCTCTGCCCCTTTATTTAAAAGCTTCATCCCACCACTACCCTTGCTTTGTGAGTTCTAGGGAAAGCAGCTTACAAAACTAATTCATACTAAGGTGTGGGTGACTGATGCCCAGTTAAAGCCTGCCTAGGAAAGCATACATATTGACCACCTCCAAGAAACTGTCCTATTCAGCATGCCAGGCTGAGAGAAAATGTTTTGGGGCAGGGGCAGGCAAAGAAGGCAAGGAAAGAGTTGCCAGTCTGAAGGCAGAATGGTGTGGGAGAGAAGGCAGGGTTCTGTCCATGCCCGCAATCGCTGACTCATCGGGTTCATTACATAAACAGACCTCTTGGGTCTGGGCATCAGATCAGCTCAGAGACCCTTCATCGCTGACATCCCCGTGCTGTCACTCACATCCTTCTTGTGTGTTTATCTGACAAGTGTGGGCTCGTTATTATCTTTGGCTCTTACGGCCACCTCAGAGGGGAACCAGAGCCTTAGGTGGGGGGTCTCCACTTCACAGGAGAGAAAATTGAGCAGAGGAGGAAGCCCCTCTGCAGGATGGGCTCTCAGTGCCTCCCTCTCCCCCAGGCTGCCTCATGAGAGGGGCTAGGGGGCCTTCTCTGCACACCTCAACTCTGGCTGCTTCTCTGGAAAAAAATAGGGGCATCCGCTGGCGGCCCCAGGGGGAAGGAGGGGACCCCTGCTGGAGGAGTGCTTGTGTCTCAGCCCCTCCTGGACCCCGACCCCAGGCATCAGAACCACTTCCAGCACTGTCCCCTCTACCTTGGCCACCCTCTTCTCTGCTGCCTGGACACACTCTCTGAGGTGGCTCCCTACTATTTTTCATTTTCGCCTTTTTTGTAAAAGTGAAAAGTCTTCTTTGGACTTCTTTCTGTGAGTGAAAACAGGTACTCGTGTAAAATGAAGGCACAACATGGGTCCCAGGATAAGAAGGAAAACGCTCAACCGTGACAACTCATTCTTGCTGTTGATACTCTGGTACTGCCTGAGAGAGCCCGGGTTGGCCTTAACACTCTGTTTTCTCAGTGTGAAGGGATCAAGGGCCCAGCACCGCCCGCCTCGCCAGGCTGTGGTGCAAGGTACAGGCAGTGGGGCGGGGGTGGGGGGATGACAGTGGGGTCAGAAGTGAGGGACACCTGGTGGGGCTCCACAGAGCTCACGCCACATTATCCCACAGCTCACACCTGGTAGCCCTGTGTTTGTACGCTGACAAGGCCAACAGGAGCCTGGGGACCATAGAGTCCCTCCAGGAGCCTCCGCCCTCCCCCAAGGAGAGCTCCAGGTGGGTGTGCTCCTTTCTTGCTTTGGGGATTTAAAACTATTTTCTTTCATAAATAAAGAGAACAAAGCCCCTCTAATGGCAATAATAGGTAATAAAATGAGGCTTAATGGGCTCTCTGTAAGAGGTGCAGCTCAGGGAATGAGCATGGGGCAGCTCTGACAGCTGCCAGTGTCACGCCAGAGCATCACAGTGCCACGCCCTAGGGGCCCAGGAGGAGGCGAGATCTGCCCAGCCCCTTCCCCTGGGCTGCAGTTTCTCCTCCAGGGAGTGGGGGTCCAGGAGCAGATACTTGGGGTCACAAGATCCTCATTTGGCCTTTATGAGTGGTCTCCGGCGGCCTCTGGCTGCACTGGTAGCAGTCACTGTCCAATCAGAGAAGCCATGAATCTATGCAAGGACATAATCTTAGAAGCCATCAGGACCAGGTTTGGCAAATCCTTGGTCACACATTACCACTCCCGTGCTCACACTGTCCCCACTGAACCTAGAGGTAGCCTCTTGCTAACCCTGCCCCTCGGCCTATGAGCAGAGACCCGAAGGGCCCAGTCACCTGCTTGTCCTTGTTCCTCACATGTTGGGTCCATGTCCTCAGCTTGGCTGTCCACGGGGAAAAAGTGGTGACTGAGGCCTGGACAACCACTCGCCATCTTCGTCCTGAGCCCTGCTTCCTCTTACTCAGGGAGGAGTCTGTAGTGAGCCCTGCCGTCCCCAGAAGCCCATGTGAGTCTGTGCCAGCGTCTGTGGAGCTCCAGAAAGTTGGAGTGCCACATGCCATCAGCTCCTCTCCCATTGTGTCTTTCCTAATTGATCTGAGACCATGAAAGGCTGGGATTTGTCCCATGTAGGCCCTATGAACAGAAGCTGGCCCCTCTGTATAGCACTGGATAGCACCAGGAGCTGAAATGCCCCCAGGGATACGATATGTCCCATGTGTGCCTGGGGGGCTGTGAGCTGGAGTACGTGGCATTTAGGGTTGTAGGCACAGAGCTTAACTGCTCAGCAGAGGAGGTGGAGGCCATTCACCCCCCTAGCGGGGAGGGAGGGGCAGAGGGAAGGTCTGAGGAAAGGAAGTGGAAGGAGCTGCACACACCATTGTGTGAGGCCTTCCCTGAGACTCTGCAGATGTCCCCAGAGCCCGGGAAGCAGGACCAGGGGGAGGCAACCCCAAGCTGCCCTCAGGGAAGGGCCTTGCACTCCTCATCCCTGGTGGAGGAGAGGGGGACAGGGAGAGGTTCCAGGCAGTGTCATGAGCTCTTGAGATCAAGGGGCAGGGGCAACATCCGGACAGTACTCCCATTCCACAGCTGCCACGTGATGGTGTGTCAGTGCTAGCTGCAAGGCGAGGACTCTCCCTGGGACTGAGGCCAGCCTCTGCGGGCTGTCATTTTTTGGTTGAGCAGTAACTGACCTGCACAACTGGACCCTTGCCAGGTGCCAACACAGGGCACAGACAAAGGGTCTTGGAAACCTGAATTGAATTTGTCCCTCTGTTCCTCATCTCCCCGGGGACCACTTGGGCTGAGCTCTCTGAGTTTGCACCCCATTCGCTGACCTAGCTCCCCCCTCGCGCCCCCTAGCCTTGACACTGCTTGTAGAGCAGAGATAGAAGAAGACAGGCAACTTTGGGGGAACTGGCCAGTAAGAGGCCCAGGCACCACCTGTAGGGTGGCTCTCTTTAGAGTCCCTTGTTTTGATGGAACTTCTCTTCCAAAAGTCTCCTGAGAAAAGGTACAGAAGAAGGCACCTCTGCTGCCATTGCACTTAACACGACCCTTTGGCCAGCGCCTGCCTCCAGGTTCTCAGCCAGCTGGCTGGCTCCGGGGAGGTTCTGACCTCCGGGCTGGCTGGCCTTTCTGGTTGGCTGCCCACTGCTGGAGAAGCTCCTCCTGACCTTGAGGACATGTCCCTCTCCTGACCTTCACTGTCACATCCTGTCACTCAGAAACTCTCAGCAATGATTACAAACAAGGCAAATAGACAAGGAAACACTACCACATGGCAACTTTAATTACCAGCAAGCACTTGCAGTATATGTTTTCACCAGAGGCAGCTCATGGGGAAAAACTGAAAATATTAATCAGAAAAAAGCCCACCGCTGCCTCTTGGCTCTAGTGGCAGGTGCCTCCTGTTTGAGAAGACTGGCATCCCCAGAATATTACATTTTTTATTGTTCTTTATTATTATTATTTTTTAGTGGAGAGGGTTTTATATTTTTTGAGTCAGTGGCAGTGGAGGGAGCAATGGAGGAAACTCAAAATTGGCTCGAGGGGTCCTTAGGCCTCAGCCCCCCTTGCTGGGCTTCACTGGCCACACAGACTCCCGTTAGTGACATTGCCTGGGGACTTGTGGCACTTGAATGAATGGAGAAGTAAAGTGAGGGGGTGGGGCACAGGCACAGCTGATGCCCTGCCTGGAGGTTTCTGGCCCAAGCAGCAGAGGAGGTAACCTGGGTCCACCAGCCCAAGGCTATACTTCTCCACCCAGGGCAAGGTGTGACTCACCTCAGGAGCTCCCTCCCCCTCACTCCCAGCTTCTCCTGTTACCGAGGCTGAGGGGCTTAGGCTCCTTGAGGGGGAGGAGCCAGTATCTGGGGAGGGGTCTCAAGCCCCTGCCCTGTGGCACCAAGCTCCCTCTTCCCTCACCCTCTCTGCCCCACAGTGGCTGGCAGGCAGCATTGTTCAGCACCTGACAGCTCCCTCTGCTTCCTCAGCTCCTGCTTCCCCCATTGCCATGTCAGTTTGGACAGCTGTCATGTCAGCTCTGAAACACACCCAGTTTTCCCCACTTGGTTCTGAAAAGAACCCTGGACAGGAGCCAGGAAACCCAGCCTGAGGTCCTTGCTCTGCCCCAACCAGTCTAGTGACCATGGGCATCCTTTTCCCTGGGAAGAGAGAGAGGTACCTTCCTGCCCAGTTAAGAAAAACATCAGGAACGCTGAGGGCTGAAGGAGGAGCGGAAGCAGTGCTTTTGTGCATTCATTGTTCAGCATTTACTAAGCACCTACAGCATGCCGAGTGTCATGCCAGGGGAGACCCAGATAAGGGGGAAGGCGTCTTGACCAATGAAGAGCTCACAGTTCAGGCACAGGGGCAGTGCTCCAGAAGAGCACTGATCTGGCTTGCTCAGAGGTCCCTGAAGGCCAGTAGTCTGTGTGGGGGTCTGCAGAAGGAAGAGGCCTCGGAGACCAGGACAGGCTTCTGATGCATGGTGGACAGGGGCTCCATGCCGAGCTCTTCCCACGAATGCCGGAAACCCACTGCTGGAGCTCGGTTCCTTTGGGCCAGGCATTGCCCTCCCCTAGTTTACAAAACACACACCACAGCAGGGCAAAGATACACAGGCCACAGGAGGAGTAAGCTGACAGAACCATCATTAGCCGAAGAAGGGCCAAGGCTCAGGGCTTCTGGTTAGGAGGAGGCTCTGAGAGCTAGAAAGGGGGCCACCCAGGACAAACTCTGCTGATGTTCTTGGATGTCCCAGCACTTCCTCTGAGAGTCCTACCCCTGCACCGAGGACAACAGCAGGCCACTGTCATGGTTGTGGCTCTGGAGGTCCAGGCTGAAGATGGGTCATTCAGGAGAGCAGTGGGGCCAGAGGCCAAGTGGCATGGTCAAGCCTTCCCTGAGTTCCCATGAGAGAGGCCCAATCCCTGATAGTATGGCACTGTCACGTGTCCTCTTTATAGAAAAAGCCACTGGGGCCCAGAGAAGCTAGGCATGTGCTGAGAAGAGCCAGCAGAGGGGAGGGAGGCCAGACTCCTGCAGGTGCCTCCTCTCACCTGTACTGCTCAGGAGATGGAGCTGGGGCTGGAGTGGGGGTTCTCCTGACCTCTGAGATCTCTTCCCCTTAGAATAGAGCCACTGAGTTGGATGATGAGATGGATGAATGGATGATGGATGGATGATGGATGGATGGATGGATGGGGAAATGGGGAAGTAAAGAAGCATGAACCCCTGCCCTACTTCCTGTGAATGGATTTCCATCTCAGTATGGAGCTGACTGGCTGGCTCCAAGATGGGGTGTGAGAGGGACAGTGGCCTGGACTGAGACATGGCAGAGCAGGGTAAATAGTAAAGCTAGGGGGAGATCCTGTGGCCACCTTTCTGGACCTCAGGTCCCTGTTTACAGCACGGGCGGGGCGGGGTGTGGTGTTCTGTCTCCAATGGACTGGATGCCAGGGAAGGTGGCCTGGGAGGAGGGTTTGGAGGATGGGGCTGGGGACAGAGGATAAAGAGGACACAGGCTGAGGCGAAGTTCAATGGCACAGTCCTGTCTCTCTCCTGCCTTTGTCTGGATCAGAGCCCCTCTTTAGAGCATGAGACCACCTAGGCTGAGCTGCAGCTATCACCTTGTGCCCCACCAGGGCCAAGTGCTAGAGGGACCAAGGTGTTCTAGAGGGTGAGCAAGGCGACCATAGCTATGGATGGACTCTAGCCCAGGGCAGGGTGAAGAGGACACCAGGGAGCAAGAGGGCCCAGGGCGGGGTGAGGAGCATTTACTGTTTGCGGCTGGGGGTGGCCTCAGAGGGACACTGGCAAGTCAGGCCTGCCTGCAGCAGCCCTCCAGTTTTCCCAGCAGGTCTGCAGAGATGGGCTGCTGGCAGCTGTGCTGTAGAGTGAACAGCTGGCTCAGAGTGGTGCCAGGCCACCGAGAAGCCGAGTGGCTGGGAGGCGGTGTGAAGGAAGCATGAGGTAGGTCACCTGTGCACAGTGCTGGGCACAGACAATAGTGGCTTACAGGGCTGAGCTCCCTCCCTACGAACCTCATAAGCACTCTTCTCTTCCATTTGGTTCCCGAGACTTCCTGTCTCCCACTGTCCTGCAAATCACCTACCAACCTCAGTGTCTCTCCTACACAGTGCAATCATCCTCCCTGCCTCCCCAGTCTGCTGTCCCTGTGAGCACATGTGCTTTCAAAAGGCTGACTCCTGGCAGGGGTGGGTGGTCAGGCGGGCAGGGCCCTCATTCCCCTCTCACCTCCTGGTTCATCTCCCAGGTCTTCTCCCCAGGCCCGTGTGCCCTTCTCTGTCAGGTGAGGACACTGACCCAGTTGAAGGGGTGACAGCAGCAGCAGGGCTGGGGGAAGGCACTGGGTGCCCAATGGCTCTTTCAGAAGGTGCCACCTGCTGGGTGCCCAGGCGAGCTTCTCAGCTGTCTGTACAGGGCCAAGCCCTGCTAGTCTGCTTGTTAGAGGTGCACTCCTCCAGGCCTGGCCCTTTGTCTCCAGGAGGAACCCAGATGGGCCGCTGGGCTCGGCCTTCCATTCTCTGCATGTGGTCGTTCCTCAGCTGCTCCCTCCAGCCAGTAGGGGACAAGGACCCTAGGCCTTCTATCTTGCTTTGCGGCCACCTTTCTGGACCTCAGGTCCCTGTTTACAGCACAGGGGTGGGGAGTGTTCTGTCTCCAACATCAGAAACTGACACCTACCTCTGTTTACAGCGTGAGTTGATCAAATTGCTTGATGGCCCTGAGCCTCAGTTTCATCCTGTGTGAAGGAAACTGACAGTGAGAGACCCTGAAGATGAAATTTTCGATGAGAGAATCGTGACAGCAGTGGCCCCGTAGCCCTTCAACCATTTGCAAGGTGCTTTCTCTCAGCTTCCCTGGGAGGTGGAGTTACTTTCATCCCCAGCTGACAGTTTGAGAAACAAGGGCCCTGCCATAGGGGACAGGTGCAGGGTGGGTCTTGCTTCCAGGTCCCCCGTCACTAGATATAAGGTCAGGTCCCTAGGAAAGGGCAGTCATGGCCAAAAATGTCTGGCCTCCCCACTTTTCTCTCCAGGCTTGGCTGTCTCCAGGAAGGCAGAGAGCAGTGGCCCTCCCTGGTGTGGGCACCAGGCAGCCGGGAGATGTTCTGACAGCTATGCATATAATCAGTGCTTCTCCACCACTGCTAATAGCATGTTTAGCTCACGACTCCTCTGTTTTCCCGGTGCCTCCCACAGGCCCAGAGCTGAGTCTCTCAGCTCCTGGTTGGCTGGGCCAGTGTGGCTGAGAGGGCCACCCTGCTCTCCGTCTTGACCATAGCCAGTGGCCCCACCCAGATCTTGGGCCTGCGAGGACTTTCTATGCTTCTGTCCCCACCCTGATCCCAGGCAGCCCCCTGCAGTCTCTGGGAAAGTGGCAAAGTCCCCTGTTCCTGGAGACCTGCGTGCACTCCTCATCTGAGCTCCACTGCTCTTGTGGCTCTCTTGTGCCCCCACAGGACCAAGCGAGGGAAGATTCCGGATCCTAGTGATTTCCTTCTGCACTACGTGGGCCTCATAAAGCCAGCAGGACTGGGGATGGCACACTTCAGATTATACTTCAACCCCTTCATGCAGCCCCTTCACCTCCCAGGCCACCTGGGGACACATCTTATGTGTAGATCTGACCACATGGGGTAAGACAGACCCCCAGCCCCTGAGGTGCAATTAGTCCTGAGCCCCCACCTCCTGGGTCAGCAGGAAAGCCAGCTCACACTCTCAGGAGCTGCTGCCTCCACATGCATCCACAAACCCCGAGGATTCACAGGCTTCCTGCTGGCTGGTGCGCCCACTGCCCTTGACCTGGTACCTGAGTGCCACATGGTGGCCCCAGCTTCCTTGCTCCTGGGCCTGGCTCCTCCTGACTAAAGACTCTTCCCTTGGGAGTCTGTGCCCTCTGCTGGGCCATTCTCCTGCGACCCATTGGCCCAGACAGGTTGGACCCCCGCAGTGCAACTGGGGCCAAGGAACATTTGTCAGCCTGTCATGTCCTGTCTTAGGGAGGCACTTACCTGAAGATGCTATGATTCATTGTTTACCTTACCGCAGAAGCTTCCTTTTAGGAGGGCTGGGGATTGGTCCCATTCCAGGTGGCCTCTCCAGGGCCTCAGCAGTGGCGTGGCCCAGATGAGGTGCTCACCACCACTGCTGCTTGAATAAATATGTACAAGTTTGCATTTTCTTTTCCCTTAACATTACTTCATAAAGAATTTTCCAAGTTTGCTGTTTTTCTTTTTTCTTGTCTGCCTCATTGACACATCACCCTGTCCCCTCTATAACTAGCAGGGAGGGCCTTTTGGCCCATTCCAGTTTTTACTCCTATAAATAATGTTGTTAAAAACAGCTGCGCACGTATGGCACTTTCCCCTTGTGAGTCTATCTTTGGGAGAGGTTCCAAGCTGTGGGCTTGCTGGGTCAAAGAACATGGCATATTTATGGCCTTGGACATGGTGGGACTGGTTAATTCTCAGCCCCCAGGCCTGCCCTGTTGTCCCCGAGGATAGTCCCTGAGTAGCTCCTACAGACCCCTTCCCTGTGGTGCCTGGAGCCAGCACTGGCGCCCAGGGTGCACTCTGGCTCCTGACAGGCTGTGGGGCCAGGCACAGGGGCCAGGGGCCAGGGGGTTTGTGGAGAGGTCAGGAGAAGGGAGCTGTGGGAACGGTGCAGATGAAGAATGTCCCCAGTTTCTGGAGACAGGGAACCTGTTCTGGGTTTTTTTTTTTTTCTTTTGGACCAGCTTGCTCCTGACCTAGAGACCAACCCGTCTCTGGAGGGAGCAGGATCCCCCTGGGGCTGCGAGAAAGGAGGGGCTCTGGTGCCAAAACTAGCTCCCACCTCTTCCTGGGCAGTGTCTGCCGGCAAACAGCAAGTGTGGAAACAGGTTCTGAGCAAAGGTCCGCATAATTGTAGAAAAGGATCTGAGATCCACAGTCTCCTCTAGCATGCTGATTTCCTCTGCCCTACCCCCACCTCTACCCCTCACTTCCTCGGCAACCTGAGCCCCCTAAACCTACCTAGGGGCCCGGATGGCAGAGGGGAGGGGTCCACATCAGCCCCTCTCGGACCTACCCAGAACCCGTCCCTGTCTTGGGGAACTCACTCACAGTTTGGGCATGCTCAAGGATGCCTGCATTTAATGGAGACCTTTGAGTTAGGCTCCCTGGAGGGAATCAAGCACCTCAGAGCAGTGTGGTGGGAGGGGGGCCTGCCGTCTAAGACCTGGCTGGGCCCCAGCCCAAGCAGAGATGGCAGTGGAGGCCTGGGTGGGATTGGTGCTCGAAGGGATAGTCGAACTCGCATATCCAGCTCTCTCCTCCATAGTAGGCAGCAGGTTCCTCTGCACCTTCTTCCTGGCCCTTCTGGCTCCAGGTCTCCAGTGGCAAGAAGTTCTGGGAAGCAGGTGTCGAATGACACAGGACTTGAAGTTTTCCTGTCTCCGGGAGCCGACACCCACTCCTGCCTGTGCAGCTTGTGCAGCAGCTTGGGGCATGGCCTCAGCAGGGTGGGTGCAGGTGACTGACCCGACACAGAGCTAGCCATGGCTGAAACCCAGGGAGTGGGAAACAGTAGGAGCACAGTCCCTGCTCCTGATGGCATCCCTGGGCCTGGCACCAGGAGCCCCTCTAGGGTGGGGATGTCAGCTTCCCTTTCTGCAGCTTCCCCTCTTTTTCCCATGCCTCAGCTTGGAGCTTTTTGCTGGCTGATGAGAGAACAATGGCTGTGGGAGCGTGTGGGTGCACATGGGGGCTGTGTGGGTTGTGTGATTTGCCTGGACAGGCAGGTGTGAGAGAGGGAAGAATTGTTCTGTCTAAAACCTCAGAGATGAGCTCCTTTCCAAAGCTGGTAGAGTAACCGCTTCTCGTCCAGTGGGGAGGGCCGTTCCTTGGGACAGAAACAAGGCAGGCAGGGCCAGTCCCCAGGGAGGGCCCTGGGAAGCCCACTATAACAGAGATACCCTCTTATATTTGACAGGTGCCATCCTGTACAAAGAGCTGTGACACCCACCGTAACAGCTCATTCACAGGGCACATCAGGAGGGTAGATATGGTAAGCAACCCAGTTTACAGATGGAAACCAAGGCTCTAAGGATTGACCAACTTGCCCAGGTTACCAAGCCGGTTAACGGTAGAATCAAGCTTGAACTTGGCCTCTGGACCCTGGATCCAGGCCATCTCCTCCTAAATGACCACATAAAGGTGACATTTCTGAGGGGGCAGCCAGGGAGGAACCCCCAGAGCAAATAGCACCTTCATTTTTGCTGGATCCCAGACAGACTTTGTCAAAGGGCCCCCTCCCCCAGCTCCCACTGCAGAAGTGAGTCTTTCATGCTAGATGCATAGAAAGGCTGGATTGGAGAAGAGGCTGTCTGTCCTACCAGGGCCCAGAAGGTGGGAACAAATGCCATTATTGATCAGGAAGAAAGAAGGAGCCTGAAGGTGAAGAACCAAGGTTCCAGGCACACAGAGAGAACAGGAGGGCTGAAACTGAGACAGCTAGAAGGCAGGTGGGCAATTAAAGGAGGGAGCTGAGTTTTCAGTTAACAGGCTCCTCTGCTAGCAGTGGATAATTAATTGATTAGCAAGGCTGTTAGCAAGGCTGCTGCCAGCTAGGACTGAGGTAGGCCCTGGGTAGGGGAGGCCTGGGCTCCAGATTCCACAGGAATGAGGCTTAGAAGCCTAAGGGCAGTTGAGGGCCTGGGACTGAGCAGGGACAGCCTGCCAGCCGGAGGGCTAGAAGGCAGGCCCAGAAGGTGGGGGGAAGGAATGTGGGACTGTACCCTGCTTCTGAAGGATTGCAGAGGGGATGGGTGGGCTAAGGATGCAGCCTGTGAGAGCAGCTAGGGGTGGTGGTGTTGATACCCTTGAATTGTGATATCAGCCTACAGCTCACAACAAGTGGTCACATCCTTTGGGGCTACATAATGGTGCCTAGTGAAGAGGAAGAGTGAGGACTTTGACACTGGACACTACTGAGTTAAAGTCCTGGTCCCACTTCTTGCCTGAATGGGGCTCATCAGATACCTTAGCTGCTCTCTCAGATTTCTCTACTCCTTTCTAGCCGGGCAGAAAAGAGTCGGAGTGCCACTCTCCAGCTGTGTCTTCCCTGGAGGCTCGAGTTTGAGAGGTCATGGTTCCAGAGAGTGGAGCCTCGACCCGCCTAGATCCCCAAGTGACCCGAGTGGAGCAACCCCCTTCTAGCCCCTAGGGACTATGGTGTTAAGTTATGAGATTTTTGGAGCTGTTTGTTACAGCAGCATAACTGAGCCAATCTGGCTGTTACACTGGGTGACCCTCACCTCCCTGAGCCTGTTTCCCCATGCATCATGCAGGTAAGAATGATCCTCACTTTGAATGATTATTGGGAGGTTAAGTGAGATGACATACGTGCTAGCTGAAGGGTACTCTCAGCGCTTGGATCCCATACCCTCTCTAAGAAGGAATGTTGCCATGGGCCAAGGTCAAAGACCAGGGACATTTGCTAAGCTGT
Source organism: Macroglossus sobrinus (assembly GCA_004027375.1). Lineage (NCBI taxonomy): Eukaryota > Metazoa > Chordata > Mammalia > Chiroptera > Pteropodidae > Macroglossus > Macroglossus sobrinus. Next base: position 882,279 of record PVKZ01000296.1, read on the forward strand.
GGCTAGCTGGCTAGAGGTTGGAACTTTTACAGTGCCAAACCAAGGGTTGAAAGGTGAAGCCCACGTCGGGGCGAGCAAGGTTCACTGGATGCTGGAGGCTGTGCCCTCCCAGGGCGGCCAGGCCAGCTCCTTCCCTCTCTGGCTCCCTCAGCTGTCTTCTGTCTGCAGGAAGTAAGGGCGTGTGGAAGGGGTCAGACTGGGTGCTTCAGAGAATGCTCCTCTCAGAGCTGCAGGCCCCAGGCTGGTGGACCTTGGTTCTCGAAGGCCCCAGGCCATTAGTGGGTGTTCTGGCCTACAAGCGGCACAGGCTTTCCCTCTGCCCATCTCCTGCAGCAGTCCCCCACTTCACTTCCTCTCTTGGCCACCTCCTTACTCTACTCCCCCTGTATTATGACCTTCGGCATGTTTCTGAGCTGGTTCCGCTTCCCCCACAGAAGCCAGCGGGTCACAGCTGTGGAAGCTTGTTGTCCTCTACTCCGCTTTTGACCTGTTTCCCATGGTTTCCATTTGGTCTACAAGATCAAACCCAGTTTTTTTTTTTTTCCTCCCAGCTGATCTCATTTCTCCAGGAGTTTCTGCTGCTCCGCATCCAAAGCCCGAGCAACGATTTCTGTCCACTCTCTGAATGCAAAGGCCTCTCTCTGTAGCTGGCTCCTATTCTGAGCTCACCCAATTCTTTAGAGACACTGGATTTAACACTTCCTTTTTAATCTGTGCATATCCCATTGAGACTCTTCCCCCCTCAACCCAAGAAGCTGCCATCTCCCCTCTGGAGCCAGAAGTCACGAACCCTCTTCTCTTGGGCCTTCCTGCCCACCAAGACTGAGCCCACAGCTCTGGACTCTGAGATATGAACACAATCAGGTCACCTCATGTCCACTGAAGAACCCTGACTGGGAAAGGACTGGACTCTCAGATATCCTACACAGAGCCACAGACTACAAGGGGCTGGCAGTTCACTTGTCTCTGTCACAAATGAATTTCTGCTCTGTCTATCAGCTGCTGCCACCTCAACAACCAGAGGTACAGGCACTAGGCTTGTGCTGTCCAACACAGTAGCCACTGGCCACATGAAGCTGTTCAGCCCTTGAAGTATGGTCAGAAAAGTTGAGAACTGCAGCGAGTGTAAAACACACACTGGATCCTGAAGAGTCAGGATGAAAAAAGAAGATGTAAAATAACTCACCAGCATCTAATTATTACCATAAATTATCCCATTAATTAATATCATAAAATCTCATTAATTTACATCAATTACATTGAAATGATAATATTTTGAATATATTAGGTTAAGACATATTACTGAAACTAATTTTACCTGTTCTTTCTACATTTTTAACGTGGCTACTAGAAAATCTGAGATTACATACATGACATGAGTTATAGTTCTATTGCATAGCACTGCACTAAAATTCTAGGAGCATTCCTGCATCACCAAGGACGGAGCCCGGGGAGGATGGCCAGCCTCAGAGACATTCTTTTCACTTCACTGATGAAGAAATAGAGCCCTATATCATTTAGAGTACATTTAGCTACAAGTAGCTAAAATGCGACGAATGGGAACTTAATTGAACAGAAGTTTATTGAACTCATATAACAAATCTACGTGGTCCCAGGATTGTCTCACAGCCCCATAAAGGCAAAATGTGAAGCTGGCAAGTCTGAGATTTTTTTGGTCTTTCCCTCATTGTTGCAATATGGGTGCCATTGCTCCAAACATCACATCCTCACTTAATGGTGACCAAACTGGAAAGAAGGGAAAAAGACAAATGAGAGTAAAGGGGAGGGAACTTTCCTTATAGAAGAAAAATCTTTCTTAGACAGTTCCCAGCAGGGTCACCCTTCTTTCTCATTGTCCAGAAATAGGTCACATGGTTACCCCTAGTTGTAGAGGAGGCAGCCCAGGCAAGTATTTAACAAAGGGCAGAGGTGCTGTCACAATTGTTTACACAGAGGTGATCTATCCTCTGGCTGGACACATTCCCACCAAATCAAATCAGGGTGTGAAGAGAGAATGCCTGCTAGGTGGGTGACAGGAGGACCAGACTGGCCCAAGGTCAGACAGGGACTGGTGGAGAAGGCAGGACTAGAAGTCCAGCTCCCTCTCCAGCATTGCTAAGTGGGAAGAACCTCTGTGTCCAGGTGCTGCAGATGCTGCCAGCGCATCATAGCAGACTACTAAATTGCAGCAGACAACCAAAATTAAACATCTCCTCCAAACAAGCAACGTGATTGAGGACAGAACTCTAATCTCTGCCACCACAATTCATCCAACTTTCGAGTCTGAAGCATCTGTTTTGTGACTACTTCCCAGCATTAAATCTCCCTAAAAAAGAGAGGTGGGGACCTACTGACAACTGTAAAATTCAACTGCCTCTGTAGATAATGTTCCCAGAACAAAGGTATCAGGTAAATTCAAGTCTGTACTCTTAGGAGGCAATTTACAACTTCAAGATAAAGGTGTTTTTCTTTTCTCTTTATTTTTTTTTTTTTTTCAGCTTCAAAATCTCAGGGTCTAGTTGTGGCCAGTGCAACCTAATACAAAAGAAAGGTAAGATAGGGGACAAAACTGATACTGCAAATGCTGAAAAGACATTGTAAACCTGGATTAAAATAGGTGGACACAGACATTCCGCCTGGGTACCTAGACACAAAGTGGCGCAAAAAAGGGAGAGATGGCTACACCCTGGAGAGGAAGGGTGAGACAGTCATATCATGGTAGAGCCAGAGAGGAGGGAGGGGCAGGAACTAGCTACCTGCTCTCAGCCCTAGCCAGGCTCCAGTGCGGCTTTGCTCATAGTTTTCCGAAACTGTGGACCTCTCGGGGATTTCAAGTGGGCTCATTACATGGGAGTCTGTGCAGGACCAACGTAGTGTACATGGCTTGTGTACTATTGGCCTGGAGTTCTAATCAACAAAGTAAAAGACACGGGAGAGGGTTGACCTATTTTTCATGACCCCAAATTGTCTTCTAGTGATCCTCTGCCTTTTTTGAGTGTCCCCAACTCGTAATTTTGCTAGAGCCTAAACTCCAGTTTGGCGGCCTGTGTAACCTGGGACGTTCTTTCATTAGAACCTGGCTGCCCTCAAGTCCTTGTCCAACCTTCAGATACCCTGGGTCTCATGGACATTTCCAGGAGTCCCTAGGCACCTGGGGGACTTGTCGGGAAAAGCCAGCAGGGCCCAACGCACAGCTCAGAGCTCAGGGACAAGCCGTGCGGAGTCCACACCAGCAAGCAGCACAGTCAGCCCCACCCAGTCCGCTCCGGGCCGGGTCACGTGGCCACGCGGCGTGCGTATGACGGGGCGGGCCTTAAGTCCCAGCGCGCATACCCATTGGTTCTCAGGGTGGGCGCGCAGAGCCACCCGTCGGTGCGCGCCCTCACCTCCAGCAAGGCTGACGCTTTGGCGGGAGTTATCTGTGGGCGTGAGGTGAGAACCGCAGAGTCGCTGCTGGGCCATGCCGGGTTGAACCGGGCTCAGGGTCTTCCAGGGGTCTTCCCTCTTTGCGCGCCTTCCTGAAGTTGGGCGCGGCTTGAAGACTGGCGGCCCCTAGAGCCTGCCACACAGTGAGTCCCTCCCGGCCACGGCGTAAGGGCCGCGCGTTTACGACGCCGCATTGCCCAGTCCTGGCCTGCAGTCACCCCAGACCCAGGGGTGTCCGGGATGGGAGCCTGGCCCTGGCCCTGGGGCAGGCTCCCTCTCGTCAGCCGCAGGCCACTCCAAGAGCATGCGCCTTGGGCCTGGTTAGGGGCCAGGTTCGGAGCCACCCCCGCCCTCCTGCTCCCGGGCCTGGGGGTGAAGGGATCGCGTTCAAACCATATTTCTTTGTGGGGAACAGACGTTCCAGGAGGCAAGGGCGGAGCACGAAGGGGGATGCCCCCCTTGGATCGAGGAGCGCCACTCCGGTGTGAGGTGGGCTAGGAGTGAGGTGGGACTGATGTGGGAGGAGCCTGCTGCCGCCTCAAGGGACAGTTGGGCCGGGCTCCCGCCAGTGGAAGCCCTGGGCTGCGGGCCACATGTACCAGGTCCATGGAGTTTCAAAAGCAACAGCTGGAAACCATTTTTTTTTTTTAACGTCACAAGTTGTCTAGTTTTAAATGTTGATGTTAATTCAAGTTTCAGAATATTGCTTAGGAGATCCACAGGAATTGTGGGAGGAGAAGTTGCAGCCAGCCACCAGGCACTCGCTGCGTCTTCCCTGCTGAGCAGACAGGTGAGCCAGTTGCAGCCCAGACCCTCAGGACAGGCCGAGATGAACAGCGCCTCCAGCTTGGGCTGGGGGAACCGAGGAGGAGAGTGAGGCTCTGGAGGGCAGTCCCAGGCATGTGGATTGAGAGCCACTGGCAGTGCGCCAGGGGTGGGCGGCTGGGAGAAGGCACCTCCAGGTGGGCATGGGGGTGTGGTGGGCTCAGGGTAACCTAAACAAGCCGACGGGCCTGCCCATCCGGTGTCCTGAGAGTTCGGAAAGGGGTTTTCAGGGCCTAGTTTCCGGGCCAGGAGGGGTCAGTGCGCTTCATGGAATTGATGTTGGTTAGTAGAGGGGACTGTTGTGGGGAGGAGGTGCTGAGGACGCACCCGGTGGGGTCTTCTGTGGACGGTGCTCTGGGAGAGGGGATTGATCATGGAAGTCTGTCTTGTCCCCAGCCAGATGAACATCTTTGGGGAACAGGTCTGTGTGGCATGTCTGTGTTTGACTCCCCAGTACCTGGCCCACATGCCTGTCATAGTCGGGCAGGTAAAGCGCCATCTTCTGGTATGGAGGGGAAGAGCAGCTGAACAGACCCGCTGGCCCTGTGGCACTGGTTCTGGTTCTCTTTGGTAGTTTCATACCTCTGTCCCGCTACCCAGCCTTGTTCTTTCCCTCTGCACAGAAGGCTCTGAGCCTCCAGGATAGCCCCCATCTGTGCTGGGAGATGGCAGGGTGGGTGTTGGTAAGACAACCCATGTCCTCCATGTTAGCTTCTGCTTGCTATGGGGCATGGTTTTAGTCTGAGCCAGCTTACAGCTCAGTTTCTCATCACTGCTGGCCTGGGAGTTGGATGACCGTCCTGGGGATGTGAATTTGGGGGTCACCTCAGGAATCCCTGCTTGTGGCCCAGACTCCAGTACCCCCTCCATCCTTCCATCTTTCCCCAGGTCAGTTTCCTGTGGTGAGAGGGAGAGACTTAGAGAGGTAGAAGTGGCTGGTTCTCAGACCTTATAGGCCCCCATGGACAACATGTCTGGAGCCAGACTCCGGACTCAGCAGAGGAGCCGCCAGAGTGCCCGGGAGGTAGTGTGGCCCCTCCTATTCCCAGAACACCCTCTGCCCTCCCACCTTCCCTCTTGTGCCCCTCACTCCTGGAACTCTCCATTCCCTGCCAAAGACTTTGAATCTTCTTATTTTTCCCTGTGGCCTTTTACAGACCAGTCTGTGGTCCTCAAGCTTGGGGATGAAGCTGGAGGCTGTCACCCCCTTCCTGGGGAAATATCGCCCCTTTGTGGGTCGCTGCTGCCAGACCTGTACCCCCAAGAGCTGGGTTAGTGATACAGGGCTGGTCCCCACCCTGGGGAGCTCGGGGGTAGCTTGGTTATGGGAGCCGTGGCTCCAGGAAGCAGCTTCTCTTATGCCCTTCCAGGCTCAGCTTTCCCTTCCCATGCCTCTGCTCTTGTGTCTTGGGAATGGAGGCACTGCTCCCCGTTGCGCTGTTGGCCTGGGGCTGGCTCACAGCCCTGGGGATGCTGGGTGGAGACGTGCAGAGGGGCCTGCAAGGAGGTGGGGCATGGCCAGAGGGCTGGGGTCTGACCAGGCCTGCACAGTTCCGTTCAGTTTGGGGGACCCATTTACTCAGTCATTCGGCACAGGCTTGAAGAGCTCCTATGTGGCCATGCCATATGCTGGTGCTGATGGGACCTGAGTTCTTGTGGAGACCCGCTGCACGTCCTCTGCTGTGCATGAGAGACCTATTTGAGGCTTTAACACACTGCTCTCGGAGAGGGTGGTGCTACAGAGACTGCAGCCCTTCCCTTTTAACCACAGAGCCCTTTTTCCTGAGTGAGCATCAGGGTCTTTTGGGAAATATTGTGCCATAGTCCTGTCTCCTGGTGGACACAATCAGTCAGAGCCCTCAGAAGACAGATCAGGGGCTTTCCTTTGCTGGTGTGTGAAGGTTACCCAAAGACATGCTGTCTCTGTCCCCTCTTGGGCAGGAGTCCCTCTTCCACAGAAGTATAATGGATCTGGGCTTCTGTGATGTGATCCTGGTGAAGGAGGAGAACACCAGGTAGTCAGAGCCAAAGGTGGGTGGGTGGGTGGGCTGGCCCTGCTTTGTGGTGTCAGTTTCTTCCTCTCATGGGAAAGGACTCCTGCCCTCTGCTCCCTACACATAGGCATGGAGAGGCAGGCTTGGAGCTCTTGCAGTGCCTCCTGTGAGGGTTTATGGGCTGTCCACAGTATGTCAGGCTCTGAGCCTGTACCCCACTGGGCGGGGAGGGTCCGGAATGGGGCTCAGATGGGCAGGTGCTTCCTCATCCTGCACTGTGATAAACCAAACTCAGGCATTTCTGGGTCACGGGACTGGGGTGTCAGCCCTTCATGGTGTACCCTCAGTGGGCCCTAGTGGGGGTGGGCCATCTGAAAGATTTTCCCCCTGCTCTGGGGGCTGTGCTCAGGTTTCGGGGTTGGCTGGTTCGGAGGCTCTGCTATTTCTTGTGGTCCCTGGAGCAGCACATACCCCCCTGCTGGGATGCCCCACAGAAGGTCATGGAAAGCACTGGGTAAGGAGGCAGGGAATGGGGTTGGGCTGGCACTCTGGGACCCTCTAAAGGATGACAGAGGCTCTAGGCAGGGGGCGTTGACGGGGCTGTCTTCTAGACTGTTAGCTTTGTCTGGGTCCCTACCTTAAAGATGGAGAATGAAGACTGGAAGGTATGCCCTGGGGAAGCTGTCTGGGGCTGAGGGAAGTGACCTGGGGGACCTTAGGCATGCCACAGCCTGACACCACTCCTCTCACATTGTAGGGTACAGAGTGTCATCTCAGGGAGGGCTCCAGCAGGGGCTGGGGAAGGCCAGGTACCCGGTCTTGTGAAGAAAGAGGTACAACGCATCCTGGGCCACTTCCAGACCCCACCCCGTCCCTTCCTACTCAGGTAACTCTGTGCTGAGGGACACTCATCCTTAGGCTGGTGCCTCTGCCCTTCTGAAGAGTGAGTGTTGATTGGGCATGGGGAAGGACTAGACTCTTCCCACAGGGAGCCAGATAGTGTGTTTACCAGAGGACTGATCTTTTGAGGACAGCTGGCTCCCAGGTGGGACCAGTTGGGTATGGGATGGGGCTTTGATCTGAGCTAGCCCCCAGCTTCCACTCAGTCCTTGTGTCCTGGGGCTTACTCCTAAAACCCCTGGTTGTGGTCCAGACTCTAGTACCACCTCCATCCTTCCACCTCTCTCTGGATCAGGTTCCAGAGAGAGGCAGAGGTACCTGGTTCCCTGATCTTAAGGGCCCCCATGCCCCCTCTTGCTTTTATCCTGCTGTCTCCACCTGCCCCTCTCATTCATCTGCACAGTCTGAGTCCCTCTTAGATGCAGGTGCTGTGCCAGGGGGAATGAGGGTGCACAGGTCAGAGTGGACAGAGATGCACATGGCTGTAGGACAGTGAGGGCTGGGGTTGAGGGTACCTGAAGGGGAGGAGGTGACTTGTAAGGTAGGAATGAAAGGGGTTAAGGAGCCAGCCTTGGGGTGGGGTGGGGGGTTGGAGGGAGGGAACAGTCCTACTAGCAAGAATAGCCTGAGCTATGGCCACAGGAGAGGGCCAGGTGTGCTCTGGAAGTTGATGTGTCTGGAAGCTGGCTAGTCAGGGAGAGAGCTGTTGGAAATAAAGTGAGAGGTATAAGGGACTGGATACACAGGGCCGCATAAGAAGCTTGGATTTGATTTCTGAGTGCAGTGACAACTAGTGAAAAGGTTTTAAGCAGAGAATGATAACACGATTAATTGAGATCGAGAGTAGAGAACAGATGATGGTATGCGAGGCTGTTTTGTTAGTCCATGTGAGACATGGTGACAGCTTGGACAAGTTGGTCCAGGTGAGGTGACAGTAGAGGTTGGAAAAAATGGATTGAGAGACCAGTGTGAAATTAACAGGATTCACTGATGCATTGGAGGTGAAGGTAGGGCAGTGCGGGAAAAGAAGAGCCAGTTTCTGGCTAAGAACCTGGTGGTGTGGATGGAGGGGGCAGGCTTAAGAGGAGTGAGTCTGGCCCACAAAGAATGTTTTGGATATAGTGTTTTAGTGCTGGTGGAGACACCCAGGAGGCAATTGCTTGTGTGAGTCTTACATGAGCTCAGCAGAGAGCCTGGGGACACAGATGTCTACTCGTAAAGATTTAGCACATGGACGATGGTTAAAGCCAGAGGATGAACAATTAACAGAGAGAAAGGGCACAGGGCTATGTGTGTCGGACTCAGCTTTCCTGGCAGTGCAAAGTCAACCTGAGCAAGGATAGGAAGTAGAGAGGGGGTTTGTGACCTCGACAAGCACTCCATGTTTGACTTTGCTGAGACTTACAATCCCCTGACCTGACCACCTTACAGTGGCCATCAGCCCTTCCTGGTGTAGCTTTGATTCTGGGGCTCATTGAGATTGTAACGCCTCTGCAAAGGAGCCACTGGGAATACCCTAGCTGCCTGCCTTCTCTGTACCAAGCAGCCAGATGTTTCTATAGGAGAACACAGCACATGGAGGTTCTCCCAGGGGCACTGGCTCCTCAGCCTTACTCACTGCCAGTGGATGCCCCATCTCAGGCCCTCAGACGAGGACATGCTGCTTGTCCACCATATCTCCATGTTGCCCGCATCTGTGTTTCTGGCCTCATTTAAAGCCTACCCCCACCAGTTACCCTTTCCTTCTTGTATCACTAACTCCTCCCTTTTCTTTCACCTTCATCAGCAGTTTGCAAAGAACAAGCCAGATTAGGCCTGGAGAGAGTCTTGCTTGTCTAATCTCCTTTGGGGCAAAGTGAGGCAGGGAGCTGGTCTGAAGTTGATGTGAGGCAGCTGCACCACAAGCTCTTCCTGGGGGCATGTCAGCACCTTGCAGGCATGGGGTCTGGTGTCAGGCTTGCCTGCCAGTCCCAGCATCACTTCTTAGCTTTCTCTACCATCATCAGCTTCTGCAACCTCTGAGCCTCGCTTTCCTCTTTTGTAAAGTAGGGACAATAACAGTGGCTCTCTGAGATGGTGGGGGCCCTGCCTCGCAGGTGGTGCCTCCACACCTGACTGGGCCCTGCTACTTTCCAGGCTGTTCAGCTGGGTGCTGCTGCGAGTCTTGAACTGTCTCTTCCTGAACGTGCAGCTGCACAAGGGCCACATGAAGATGGTCCGTAAGGCAGCCCAGGCGGTAAGCCACCCTGTGGTGCGGGTGGTGGTGGTGGTGCGGTGTTGGCATGGCAAAGCTCAGTCGGGCCCTTGGTGAAACCAGCCCAATCTGCTGGTGGGAAAACATCCCCATGCCTTGCCAACCCCTTCGTGTCTCATCGCCCTGCTCCCACGGGGCTTCCCCTAACGTCTTTCATGGTCTTAACAACCATTACATCAGCACACTACCTTAAAAGTTGTCAGCAGCTCCTCTCCTTTTGGGAAATGTGCTTAGAGGAGGAACTGCCCAGGTGGGCCCTCTATCCCTCTGCGGCCCCCTGCACCCTCAGGGTGGAGCAGGCTGGCATGTCCCTCTGGCTGTCCCCCAGCAGGGCTCACCACTCGTGCTCCTTTCCACCCATAAGTCGCTCCTGGATGGAGTCCTGCTGCCCTTCGTGCTGCTCTCCCAGGGCCTGGGTGTGCTCCGGGTGGCTTGGGACCCCCGCACCTGCTCTCCTGTCCTCAGGTAAAAAGCTTTGTGCCTCTAGACACACATGGTTGAAATCCCCAGCTGGGGCGCTGTGCGTGGGGATGCAGCTGGGGATCCAGCAGCAGCCCCTATGGGCCTTCTTCCTGACCTTTGCTCTCAACCAGCCCAGCCAGCCAGTCCAGCACATGGGCTCAGATGGTCAGCTCTGGTTTCTAGGCCCAGTCTGGCTTCAGCACGTTCAGGCAGGACCCAGGCCAGCCCTGGGTGGGCTGAGGCTCTCACTGGCCTCCTTCTTAGTCCCATCTTCTGAGCCTCTTCCCTCATTAGATTCTGTTTGCCCTGTGCCCCACAGAGCTCTGCTGAGGAAGCTTGGGGGGCTTTTCCTGCCCCCAGAGGCCACCCTGTCCCTGGATAGCTCTGATGGGGTCCTTGCAAGGGCCGTGGTCCATGCGGTGAGTGCCCCCAGTGGTTGCATGTTTGGCCAGGCCAGGGCACAGGGGCCTGTGGCTGCTCTGGCCTTGACACCTGCCTCTGCCACTATCTCCCCACCTTCTTCCAGGCTGTGGAGCAGCTGCTGGTCAGCGGGCAGCCCCTGCTCATCTTTTTAGAGGAGCTCCCCAGGACCCAGGGGCCTCGGCTGTCAGCCCTGGGCCAGGCCTGGCTGGGACTGGTGGTACAGGCTGTCCAGGTGGGCGTTGTCCCAGATGCTATGCTGGTGCCAGTGGCCATCACCTATGATTTGGTTCCAGATGCATCATGTGACACATACCACGTGAGACCCTCCTGCCCCTTGGGATCCCATGTAGATACTGTCTCCAGAAAGGAGGCACAATATTGTGTCCTGTGGCCAAGTGCCCCTCAGGACTAGGTCAGGGGGTACAAAAGAATTCTGCCTCTACTGTCATCTTCCCCTGATGCTGCCTAGGATGCTACAGTCACCTGTTTCATCCTCAAAAGACTCTGTTAGGGAGAGATTTCTCCTGTTTCATGAATGAGAAAATGAGCTTGGAGAGGTCCTGGTCATGTACCAGTTTGGGCCCAAGATGAAGCTGAGCAGAGAACAGAGCCCCAGGCAGGCCAGCACCCTCAGCCTCTCCCTCCCTGCAGGCCGCGGCCCCACTGGGGCTGTGGACAGGAATGCTGGCTGTCCTGCGGAGCCTGCGAGGCTGGTGCCGTGGCCGCCGTGTCTGTGTTCGTGTGCACCTGGCCCAGCCTTTCTCCCTGCGGGTATGGAGTCTGTTGGGCAAAGCTGGGAGGACCTGGGGTCTGCCCTGGAGCTTATGGCAGCCTTGCCGTCAGAGCTGCTGCAGGGATAGCCTTGCCTATCTCCATGGGCTGTGTGCAGGCGTCTGGGCCGGCCACCTGAGAGCCTTCTCCTGGGCAGGAATATGCCGTCAATGCCCGAAGCTGCTGGGGCAGCAGACAGACTCTGGAGCAGCTGCTGCAGCCTATCGTGCTGGGCCAGAGGTAGGGGTAGGGGAGGGTGTGGGGCTTGGGCATGGTAGATGGTCCTTTAGCTCAGACCCACAGATATCTCCAGTTCCAGCCACCTGTCCACTAGATACTCTGGGCTACCTAAAACAGTGCCTGGCACCCCTTCTCACCTCTCGTTTGACTGTGGGAAATGGCAGAGACCTGGAAGGGGCTGGGGTTACAGGAGCCATCGTGGCCCTGGGGCTGTGCTGGGGCAACACCCTCACTTTTGAGAAAGCTCTTGGCTGCCCCATGATTGTTTTGGGTTGGCTCTCCTCATCCTGCCTGTCTCTGTCCCAGCACTGTTGTTCCAGATACCGAGAAGGAGCAGGAATGGACCCCAGTAACTGGGCCCCTTCTGGCCCTCAAGGCAGAGGACCAGCTCCTGGTCAGGAGGCTGAGCCGCCACATCTTGAATGGTGAGGAACAAGGTCTGGGCCTCTGGGGAGCTTCCTGAACCATCCTTTCTCTCTGGGTCAGTGGGGTATCAAGGCCCTCCATTCCAAGTGGCTTTATGTACCTGAGTCTCCCTCTTATGTGGCTCGCTTGGGGTATGTGAGGGAGTGGGGCCGTCAGGGAGGACACAAGAGAGCCACTAGTGAACGTCAGCCGCCTGAACTGCAGTGGGCGGGTTGTGCAGAGGACAAATGCCTGGATGCAGGCCACCCATCATGTCCCTGCCCTGGGCTCAGCCCTTCACCTCTCTGAGCCTGGGTTCCTGAGCTGTAAATGATGACTAATGGAATGATGCACATGAGCGACTTCACACAGTACTTGGCACGACGTAATGATTACGACTGTCTTCTCAGGTGCCCCTCTGTGGCACAGGCTGGGTTAGTGGGTAGGCCTAGGGGAAGCAGGGAAGGTTTCCAAGCACCTGGCCTATCTCAGTGTATATTTGATGAATGCCAACTCTCCACTGGGAAGGGTGCCCTCCACCCCAGGACCAGGCAGGTCTCCCCAACTTCCCTGGAGTTGTGTGGGGGCAGTGTCTGCTGCCAAGGAGGCAGGGAATGACTGTTTTGGCCCTCACACTTACCGGTGATAGAGAACCGGCTGCTGGGCCCAGGCCCCTGACCAGCACCCCTAACCCCACCCACAGCCACCGTGGCAAGCTCTGCGGTGATGAGCACGGCCATTACAGCAACGCTGCTGCTGTTTAAGCACCAGAAGGTAGGCAGTGTGGTTGGTGGGGCTGGGGAAGGGTGTGGCCCTGATACTGAGCGCCCCGCCCCCATGCTGCCTGCCCAGGGCGTGTTCCTGTCACAGCTCCTGGGGGAGTTCTCTTGGCTGACGGAGGAGACGCTGCTGCGGGGCTTTGACGTGGGCTTCTCAGGGCAGCTGAGGGGCCTAGTGTGGCACACACTGAGTCTGTTGCATGCGCATGTGGCTCTGCTGCGTGTCCACCAAGGGGACTTGCTGGTGGTGGTGCGGCCTGGCCCAGGCCTTACGCACCTGGCTCGCCTGAGCGCCGAGCTGCTGCCTGCCTTCCTGAGTGAGGCCGTGGGTGGTGAGTCCTGAGGGATTGGGCTGGGGAGTTGGGGGTCAGGCGAGGGGATGACTTCCTTCCTCATGCTCAGTCCCCTCCCCAGCCTGTGCAGTGCGGGCACTGCTGGCAGGCAGAGTGCCACCAGAGGGTCCCTGGGAGCTGCAGGGTATCGAGCTGCTGAGCCAGAATGAGTTGTACCGCCAGGTCCTGCTTCTGCTACACTTGCTGCCACAGGACCTGCTGCTACTGCAGGTCAGGCTTCCCACCCGCCAACTCGGCCTAGGTGCCCCTAGCCTTGCCCTTCTGATACCCTGGCGGGGCCCTGCCTGTCGCTTGGCTATCCTGAGGCCCCATGGACTTCTTCCTCCCCAGCCCTGCCAGTCTTCCTACTGCTACTGTCAGGAGGTACTGGACCGTCTCATCCAGTGTGGGCTCCTGGTTGCTGAGGAGGTAGGCAGGGCCACTGGGGACAAAGCTACTGCCTGGGTTGGCCTCCCTGAGCCTCACACCTGAAGGACAGCTGCCCCATGAGTGCTGTGGGGGTGGGCTGCCACTACCTGGGCAGACAGGAAAGCCTCGGCCCCCACCTCTGCCATTAAGGCCTTGTGACTTGGTGAACGACTGGCCCTGGCCCATGTGTGTATAATGACAGGACTGCACAAACATACTTCTGAGATTCTCTGTATATCTCTTGCCCCCACATTTCTTGTCCATAGGGCTACTGCCCTTGAGTGTGGGTGTCTACTTCCTCTCACCCTGCAGGTTGGCTCAGCCAGTCTGGCATGCTCCAGGAGACTCTGGGGCTCCCTAGGTCTGCTTTTATTGCTTCCACCTCCATGTGCCTGGTCTGTGATGTATCTGGTCTAGGGCGCTCAGGGCTGAACCTCAGCCAGGCTGACAGGGTCCAATGGCACCCCTGGCCCCTAGACCCCAGGATCCCGGCTGGCATGCGACACAGGGCGACAACGTTTGAGTGCCAGGCTGCTGTGGAAACCAAGTGGGGACTTCACTGATAGTGACAGTGATGACTTCGAGGAGGCTGAGGGCCGGTACTTCAGGGTGTGTTGGGAGAAGCCACCTGGGGAGGTGGCAGTGGGGAGGTTGTGGGAGCTGCCCTGACCTGGCCTGTACCCCTCCAGCTCAGTCAGCAGTCGCGCTGCCCCGACTTCTTCCTCTTCCTCTGCCGCTTGCTCAGCCCGCTGCTCAAGGCCTTTGCACAAGCTGCCGCCTTCCTCTCCATGGGCCAGCTGCCTGACACAGGTGAGGTTCACGCCCCCCTGGCTGTCCTCATGGAAGGGCTGAGAACATGGGGCAGGGTTCTGCCTGTGCCCAACCTACACCCCTCTCCCTGCAGAGTCAGGCTACACAGACCAGCTGCTGCAGTTCCTGCAGGCGACTGCCCAGGAGAACGGGTTCTTTGGTGAGTCCTACCCAAGCAGCCAGACCAGGGCCCAGGAGGCAGCGGTTTGCTGTTGGCTGCTGCCCACCGCTGAGCAGTGACAGCCCCACTCCAGGAAGGAGGGCTGTGGCACTGAGGACCCTTGGGTGCAGTCTGAGCCCTACCTTGGGTGGCTCTTCTCTACAAAAGGAAGAGAAGCCTGTGTCCATTGCTCTTGGCCCTCCCTAGAACTCACCTCCTCCTTCCTTCTAGAATATGCTGACTCAGGTCTTGCCATCAGGGCTGTCTGGACCTTCAGAGACTTAGGGGTGAGTGGGCCAGTCTCAGCTGCTGGCTGTCCCCCTGCTTCTTCCCCAGCCTGCACCCTGGTAGAGCTGCTCAGGGAAGCCCACCTGTGCTCACCTAGGATGTCCCCAGTGTCTCTCAAGAATAGGTGTGGTGACAGGAGCTGGAGACAGCTTGCTAGTTTTCTTGCCCCTTGTGGTCCCCGAGGGCACCACCTTCGTCCCCTCCCATCTGGGGGTGGCTTGAGGCAGCATTTGTGTTTAGACCCTGAGGCTGGAGGGGCAAGAGGTCTCACCGCAGGCCCCCATGGTGAGCTCTCAGAATCCTTCTTTGTGGCCCAGGTACTGAAGCAGATGCCCAGCCCTGCAGGCCCCATGCTACATCTGTCTCCGACGTTTGCCAGCCGGGACAATCAGGAAAAGCTGGAACAATTCATCCGACAGTTCGTTTGTGGCTAGAACTGTGGGGTGAAGCCTATGCTGAGACTTCTTGCCCCAGAACATGGCCATGCCCTGAAGCCAGAAGCAGAAGTGGCTGCACACCCTTGGCTGGACTATTAAATTGTTGAGTTTGACTGTCCCTTGTCGTATCTTGCTTTCTTCATCCTTTGGTTTGATGAACAGGACCGGATGTGTCCACTTCCCAGGCCCAGTGGTGTCTTTTTCATGTGTGCACGTAGCAACCTGCTCTTCTTCCCCACCCCGTGACAACACTCTCTCCTGCTCCCTGAAACAGACTGACAGTAGCAGAAGCAGAGTGGCTGCTCTGGCCTGAGAATTTTATTGAAGAGAAGTCCATGTCACCTCCCAAATGAGGAGCCCCGAGGGGCTAGTGCTGGGCTGGTGTGCGGAAGCTCGTGCCCACCTCCTGTCTTAAGTCTGGGCCTACAGCTGGAGGCATCACACCACCTTGTTGATGATGACACCCAGTTCTTCAATCTCACACTGGACTTCATCACCCTTCTGCAACAGAGTGGTCGCCAGTGTATCAGTCCTGTGTCTCACACATGCATATGCATGCACTTATGCCTGGATTGCTCAAGTCTGGTCCTTCTCCCTTTCCTCCTTATAGCCAACCTACCTTGAGAAAGACAGGAGGTTTCCTGAACACACCAACACCCGGGGGAGTCCCCGTGAGGATGACATCCCCAGGATAAAGAGTGACAAACCTGGGGCAAAAGGGCCAAGTGAGATCGGGGACAAGGTGCCACAGCCAGGAAGGAGGGCTCAGCTCAGCCACAGGCTCTGCCCGCTTACCGGGAGACCCAGGCAATCAGTGCCTCTGTCCTGAACACCATCCACTTCGTGCTGCTGCTCTGGACCACCTCCCCATTCACGTGGCAGCAGATTTTTAAGTTGTGTGGGTCTGAAATGCAGAAACACCTCCCTGGGGTCCTTCCTGCTTTTCCTCAACCCCGCCTGCAAGTTGTCACTTGAGTCAGTTCAGGAGGGGATGTATCCCAGACCTCCCAGGGGTGACAGAAAAAAATGCCTGATGCTGGCAGGGGCAGCTCACCTATCAGTGTCCTGGCTAATCATACTTCTTGTTTTACACTCTCACAAGCACACCCATAGAGTAGCTGGAACACAATCTAACTTCGTTGTTCACTGCACAGGTTGGTGTGAGGTTTGGTCACCTAGACATGCCCCCACCCGAATGGTGGTGCTCTGCCCTCTGCACCACCGTCTTCTCTTGGTCACACTGGTTAGGCAAAGTCCTGTTGGTCCTCTCCCTCTCCCTGAGTGGTGAATGCATGGGCTTTGAGATAGCCATTCTGTGATGCTGAAGGGCCAGCTTTGCTTCTAACCTATAGACTCTCCCAGATGGTGGTGGCTAGAGGAAGCCTGACGTGTCACCGTCACTTGCTTTATGAATGCAGATTCACTACCTCTGCGCTGGGGTCCTCTATGGGGTGAGGGGGACATGGAAGGAGGTCCACTGAGAATTCATGGCCCACGTTGAGACTTGTTCCCTCAGGAATCAGAGAAAGGCAGCTGGGGAGGGGGTTCTCTATGGAGCCACCCCACACTCCCACTTTCTGGCTGCTGCTGCTTTGCTATATCTGTGCAGAGCAAGAAGAGTCATCACATGGGCTGTCAGAGACCTACCTGCTACACTGTCCTTGGTCACCAAGGCAGGGCCCAGGGGGCAGAAGGTGTCAAATGTTTTTCCCAGCAGCCACTGCTTTCCATTACGTCTCATTTGCCAGTCACGAGCACTCACATCATTTGCCACAGCGAAGCCGGCCACATGAGCCATGGCATCTGTGGCCTATAGGGGATGGGATTTGGCCAGATTGGAGGTTAGATCATGGTGACACCAAGCCCTATAACAAAACTTTATCCCACACTAGGAGCCAGAGTTCACCAAAAGTGGTGAGTGAGGGACAAAGCAGGTGCCCCAGCAGCTAGGGGCCAACCACCTTCTAGGCCAGGGACAGTGGGCACCACCCTTTCCACCTCACCTCGATGTGCTTGCCTGTCTTTCCAATGACCACGGCCAGCTCCACCTCCCAGTCCACCTCCTGTAGGGTGGGAGAGGGACAGTGAACTGTCTGGCTCTGGGCCTTTCCCTCTACCAGTGGGGATGGCCACCGGCCCACAGTTCCCATTAACCATGAACCAGAATGGAGGGGGCGTGACTCACAGCCCCGTAAACTCTGCAAGTAGCAGGCAGCATCACTGGATGCACGCACAGCTCCCATGTGATAGAGGAGCAGCATTTGTCTGGGGACTGAGTTTAAAAGTCACTCTAGACATTTCCAAAAAAGACGGAAACCAAGTAATAATAACTAATTCTACCACGCACCAGGTACCATTCTAGTGCTTCAATGGATTAACTCAAATGATTAAAAAAACCAATATGCCAAAAGAAAATGTGGGCAAAAGGCTTGAATAAGCAATTCACAGAAAATACACAGGGCCACAGAAAATGCAAACAAGTTCAGCCTTCTCACAGCCGGCAAAGTACCATAGGACACACAGCCCACCCTTCACACCAGCTGCTCCTTCCCGTGGTCGCAAGCAGAGCCGCTCTGGTCTCCTGGTCTCCAGTGCCATCCCCACTGGCCAAACTGAGACCACTTTTTGCATATCAAAAAGAATGTAAATGATGGATTACAGCTTTTTGGACAAAAATAAAAAATCAGGAATGCACAGTAATACCAAAAAGAGAGAGGTAAAAAAAAGGAGGGAGGCAGCTTTTCTTCACAGAAGGCCAGCTAATCAAGAATAGAAGGCATGACAGAAAAACTCCCTCTCTCCCTACCCCAGGTGAAGCACGGCCTGTCTCTGTGGTACCTGAGGGCTCAGGTGAAAACCAGGGCAGCAAGATAGTCACAGGGCTCAAACGTCACCTGGGGGCCTGCTAAGCTGCCAGTACTCTGGTGGGCAAACTCATGGCCCACCTAACAGAAGCCTCCCAGTGGGGTGCAGGGTGAAGACCAGCCTCTGCTACAGATGATATTGGCATCCCCCAGACTCCCATGTTGAAACATAACCCCCAATGTGATAGCATTAGGGGTGATCACGTCACAGGCAGAGTCCCCATGAATGGGAACAGTGTCCTTATCACAGTGACCTGAGAGCCCTGGCCTTCCACCATGTGAGGATGCAGTGAGAAGACAGCTCTCTGAAGCAGGAAGCAGCCTTACCATGCACCAAACTTGTCGTCACCATGACTGTGGCCCTCTGGCCTCCCGACTATGAGCAACAGGTGTCTGCTGTTGAGCCCCCATCCACCTTGTGATGGCTACTCGAAAGGACCACGACACCATGAACTCTGACGGGAATGTTCCACCTGAATCTAACCTTGAGGATAACCAGACGGATCCAGATTGTGGGACAGGCTACGATACAACTTGCCCAGACTCTTTAGTCAGTTTCCCAAAGGACAGCAGAGAGCAGGATTCAGAGGGCAAAAGTCAGCAAAGCACGGCCTGTCTCTGTGGAACCCTGCCCTGTCTGCTCATTACATGGCAGCCACAGCTGCCTTCACACCATGGTGGCAAAGCTGAATCACTGGCCTCCAAAGTCCAAAACTGACTAGCCGGCCCCTTGAGAAAAGTCTGTGGGTCCCTGTGGGCCTGCAGGTCACAGGCACTAAGGAGACAAAAACACATGTGGTCCCAGTCAACAAATATATGAAGAAGAACCAATACTCACACTAAAGTCCTCTTTGGGAGCGATGGAAATCCCTGATTGGACTACTGTCAGAGCTCATTCATGTTTATTTTCCTGGTTGGGACAACGGTATCCTGGTCACAGGGTACCCTGTCCTTATTCTCAGGAGATGTCTGCGGAACTTTGTAATTTTCTACAATGAAGGTGCATTGCTTTTGTAATCCAAATGGGAATAATGAAAGGTCTTTCTTCTCTCAATTTCTTCCCTGAGGCCAGTCTCATTCCTTTACAAGCCCCGGAGTTTCTGTTTAATGCATACTGAGTGACAGCTGGCCCTGAGGGCTGGCTGCTGCGCACCTTGTGATGGGCTGCAGAGGCTCAAGAGGGCAGTGGGGAGGCACCAACCTGGCTCTCGGGCGGGAGGATGATCTCATCGTAGGGCCCCACGATGGAGCTGCCAAACTTGCTGAAGATGATGGGCTCCTTAGGCACAGGCACGTTCTGTTCCTTGCAGTGGTCCGCGTAGTTCATGCCCACGCACACCACCTTGTCTGGCCGCGTGACCGGAGCCAGGAAGGTCACTTCTGCCCGCGGCAGAACTGGCAACTGAACAGCCAGGGCTCTGCAGAGACCAGGGCAGGAGAGAGGGGCTGCTGGGAGTGGGCTGCAGTCTTGCAGTGCTGGGGAGGTACTGTAGCTCTAACAAGTTTGGCTGCTTTAAAAGTTTCTAGATCTCTCTACCATCAGGGTAGAAGTCAAGGCCCGCTGTCACCCTCTGACATGAAATGTTGTCTGTTGCCCACCCAGTGTGGGTGATGCTCGTCCATGTGAGGGGATTCAGAGGTGCAAATGGAAGTCCCTGGGAGGGTCTTCCCCTCACCCCTTCTCTTTGTCGCCCTACTCCAGCCTTAGGAACACCCTATCCTGTGTAGCTCTTCACAACTACATATATTCTTTTTCGCCCATCATTTTGTGTGAATGACATCACACTATATACACCTTATTAAAAATATACACATTTTAAAGAACTTGCCATAAAGGTATATGGCTTCCTCTTTTTGCTTGTGGTTGCACATTGCTGCACTGCAGAGACACACCCAACTCCCTGCCAAGGGACACGGAAGCAGGTCCCAATCTTGGGAGCATACAAAGTATGGGAAATATCCTCACCAAGACTGCATGCTGGCACCCACCTGCATCCCTCCCAGTCTGCAGTGCAGAGGCTGTCTCGAGGTGGTCTGCTTTGCTGTTCATTGGCACCTTCAAACCAGATGCCGTAGGGAAGTCTTCACCAGATCCAGCCCAAACCCAGAACCATCTTTAAAAAAACCTCTTTGCAGCCCTCTCTGCCCCGAGGAGCCAAGAGCCCACTCACCCCTGCCCCAGCTTCCCAAGATGCCGCTAGGACCCAAGGTCCAAGACCCCTTAGGTGGGCATCATCTCCAGCAGTGTCATGAAATAAGAGTTCTGGCCCTATCACCAAATCTGTGGCTTTGGGCGAACCAGCCTTCCTGTGCCTTGATTTCCCCCTCTATAAACTGAGGCTGCTGTCACATAAGATTTTTAAGGCTCTTCACTAAGAGAACAGGTGAGAAAGGTGAGGTAGCCCTGCTCCCTTGCGAAAGAGCTATCTGCTGGTTCTGTTCCTAGGCAGGGATGGGAGTCCGAGTTGGGAAAAGGGAACAAGGCTGATTTACCTTCTTGCCACTGAGAGAGTGGCCTCTCCCTGCTCCAGGAACTCTGTCATTGTCTTGGGCAGTGTGGGGTCAAAGGCATTGAGGTTGATAAGCCCCCCGCCATTCTCTGACTCCAGGCCCAGGTGAGGTCCTACCAGGTGGGGTGCCTGGAACTGCACCAGTCTCATGTCTCTGTAGGGTTGAAAGGGC
Source organism: Macroglossus sobrinus (assembly GCA_004027375.1). NCBI lineage: Eukaryota > Metazoa > Chordata > Mammalia > Chiroptera > Pteropodidae > Macroglossus > Macroglossus sobrinus. The sequence continues at coordinate 902,760 of PVKZ01000296.1, forward strand.
CATTGCTGAGCCTGCAGAAGAGCTGTGAGCAACCTTCTCTTACTAGAGGACAGCATCAGAGTCTATGGAGAGAAAATTACGTTCAGGGGACAAGTGGAACTGGGCACCATCATCAGCCCAAGTCCCTGCGCCCATTGGCCATTCTGGCACACGACGTGGAAGTGGTCTAGATTTGTAAGTTATTTACTCTGTCACACTTTACAGGGTGACATTTTGCTCAATGTGCATAATGAAACCTCTCCAGAGGAACGACTTCATGCCAGGCCCTAGGCTAGGTGCCAGGGTGTCCAGCATTCTTTCATCTGGTGCTTCCTAAAAGTGTACACTGTACCTGGCACCAGTGCCGGACTGGGCAAACAGTGCAGATCAGACACACTCAGCCCTTCCACTCTGCTTTCAGGGGACACTGATGTTAATGATGGCGTAAGATTCAGCAACTGGGACTCCTGCTGTGATGACCAAGGGTCCTGCCTAGTTCCTTGAGGTAATGATGCTGAGTGGGGCAGGGCCAAGATGAGTAGGACTAGGAAATCAGGCAAGTTATCACTGGGGAAAATGGCGTCACAGCTGCCATGAACATTTTTTTTTTTTTAGGCAAGGCAACCCTTGGTTGACCTCACAGATTGCAAGGACCTTGTTGGCCAACAATCCCTTATTTTTTAATTTTTTACGCCTACAGCACCTGGTCCTCCTAAATGGTCTCCTTTCCAAGTACTAACCAGGCCCGACCCTACTTAGCCTCCAAGATCAGACGGGATCATGAACAATTCTTTAAATGGCAATTGGACCCTGTTACTCTCTCACTTAAAATGCTTTCCACTGCTCAAATCGTCAAGCCTGAACCCCCAGCCCCAGCCTTCTAGGAGCAGTCCCCACCTGTCTCTCCAGACAGTATTTAGTTTCTCCTGCTGGAGCATGGCTGCCTGAGGGAAGAGGCTGCAGACAGAGAGCAGGGCCTGACCTGAAAGGCATCACTGGGCTGTCCCCTCTCCAGGTCCAAGGGCCACGTGGGTCTCCTTCACTGTGGAGCCCACAGTGACCACCACGATTCCTGGCACACAGACAGCTCTTAGCTACTCTCTGCTGAATGAACACATGCCTGACACAGGGGCTTGACTTTTCACCGCTTGGGAAACCTTGGTGACTGTCCCCCTCAGGAAAAGCAGCTATGGCCTCCCTCCTCAAATTACCTGGAAGGTATCAACAGGGCTCAGGTCCTGTTTCCAGTTCCAGGCTCCAGTCAAAGACAAATACCTTTCTCTTGTTTTGTCTCTAATCTAAGTCTGGCCTTCAAACAGTTCTTTCCCTGCATCGTTCCTTGCTTTTAAAAATTGTCCTTTAAGCTCAGGCACATGGAGATCGCCCCAGACTCTTGGTCCTCACCCAATGATTCGATTTGCCTTGTTCAGTTAGAGATGCATGAGACCCAAGTAACCGACCTGGCCACCGTGCTGGCTGATGAGTCTGACCAGAAAAACGGGAGGTGGAAACGGCACTAGCATCGCAGCTCGACAGACTTTTGTGTACCTGGACGGCATCCCACCGTCCACTCGCACGGGACCCTGAACTAGTTCCTCAGTTTCCCTACATGCCCAGCTTGGTCCCCTGTACTCAGTGGGCGCTGACGAAGGCCCGTCCGTGTGGTAGGAGCCAAGGAGGCCCAGGGTCCAGGCCTGCCCTTGGCGGGAGCCCCCCGTGAGAAACGCTCCCGGGCCAGTTCGGACCTGACCTACCTGTCCGCGGCGGCCGGTCGCACAGGCGCCCCGTGCTGTCGGGCCAGGCTCGCGGGGCGGGGGAACCGAGGTCGGCAAGCACCGAAGCACTGGTGTCAGACACCAATGCTGCGAGCCACTCAGGGGACCTTGGACGCAGCGCGTCAGCGCAGCTCCTCTAATAAGACGTCTGAAGAGGCGGTGCTCCCTGGTGACGTCACAGGACGACGGCCAATAGGGCGCGTTCCGGTCCCGGAAGTGACGCATGGGGGCGAGCCCAGCGCTAGACGGTGGAAGGCTCCTTTGGACCGTCAGAACTGCGAGTAGGCCCGGCGCCGGCGAGGCCGCTTACGTCCTTGTCTCGCGCAGACCCGGGAGCGATCGCTTCCCAAGGCGCCGCGCTGGCCTTTCCCGCGTCGGATCCCGTCCCTGGGCCGGGCACCGTTCCGATCGTTGGGCAAATGCTGTGGAAGAAACCAATTATAGCGTGCTGGTTGACAGAGATCTGTCTTCTGATGCTGGTTATCATTGAGAGGGTCGATGAGGGTACCTATTTTACATGGGGGGCACCTGAGCCTGGAAGCTTTGCTCAAGATGACGCAGCGAGGGGAACCAGCATTCTTGACCTCGGGTCCTGCCTTTTACGCCCACATTCACCTTGGCCCTGCTGGCTTTGCTAGCGGCCACAGGCACCCTTTCCTGTGCAGGTGGGTCCCACTTTCCTCTCCGGTCCCAGAACCCTGCCTAGCTCGCGCTGTATTCTCTTTATGACCAGCTGGTTCAGACAAAGTCCATGCCATTGTTGTTGACCCAGGCAAAACTAGATTTGAACTTGCTTCCAGTGGAGGGAGTAATCCAGATTCCTAGATACTTCATATTATTGGAAACTAAAGTGCCTATATTTTAAAATGTTAAAATTTGCATTTCTGGGATAAACCCAAGTCTGTCATGATGATACATATATCATGTATATATTACACTGTTGAAATGAGAATACTAACATTCTGATTTTTTTACATCTTTGTTTATAGTTGAGAACGTCCTGTAATTTTTCTTATCCTATCCATGACTGATTTTTAAAAAAATCCTCGTAATAACAGCCTTTAAAATGAGTTGGGGTGTGTTTCTTCCTTTTTTTTTTTTCTATAAAACCGAGAGAGAGAGAGAGAGAGAGAGAGAGAGAGAGAGAGAGAGAGAGAGAGAGAGAGAGAGAGAGAGGCGCTGAGAGAGAATGGGACTTAGCTTAGGCCACATGAGTCTTATGGCCCAGATCAGGACTAAGGTCTCTGGACCTTGAGCCAGGGCTCCTTTTAGACTCCTTATTGCCACTCAGCCACATGGAGGTGGGCACAGCCCAACTGCCCCTCTACACTGAGTGTCTGGGTCAGGAAGGTGTTGAGTAGATGAGTGGGAAACAGATGTACAAATGGTTGGAGGAAAGGATGGATAAATGGATGGATCTGTGGGTGGATGGATGGATGGAGGCTTTCTCTACTCTGAGCTCTATGGCCATCATGAAGTGGGTGACTAAGTACTTACACCACCTTGGAGCCACCATCCTGGGTCTGAGTCCTGACTCCACTCTTTAATGGCTGAGAGGTCCTAACACCTTTCAGCCCAGCTGCCCCATCATGTCCATCAGGATGTGGCCAGAGTGCACAGGCTTAGCATAGTGGCCAGCCCGTGACAAATGCAGACCATCCCATCCCAGACAGCAAAGTCAGGCTCCCTTGCTCTAATTGTGCCGAAGCCCTGGAGCTCAGGTGGGGTGGAGCCTTTAATGTGTGTGTGGTGGTGGAAGGTCCTGTCCTCTACCCTTCTGGCTACTGCTGAGGTGCCCATCAGCCAAAGCTAGTGACCCGTGGAGGCTTGGGTCTGCATCATTGTGAAGATGCTGTCACATGGCATGGGGTCTGGCCCTTGAAGCACTGCCACACCCCCCAGAACCTCCCTACTCCCCATCCCAGAGTTGGGGACCCCTCTCCATGCCTCCCCCCAGGCTCTCTTATGCCGCCTGCCCCCCGGCATAACCCTCACTGAGTTTATACTTTTGAAAATAAAAGCAGGGAAAGAAGATGTCTTCAGGCAAATTCTGCTTCTGCCCTGTGATCTGACACTCCAGCCAAGGGGGACATGCAGAAACCACTTTCTGGAGTTCGTAAAGAAAAATGATATGAGGACGAAATAAAAATGGCACTTCCAGAAGGCACTGCACCTAACAAGCTCTGTGTGGAGGCTACAGGGCTGGCGTTTCTGGTAAGGGCTCCCAACTGTATATAACTCTGCTTTCGACGATGTCACACCAACAGCTGGAAATCGAGTGTAGAAGCTGGCAGATGCTACAATACAATGTGGGGCTAGTGGAACATTTACCAACACAGCATTGGGCAGGATTCGTGGTAAACAGCAGGCAGGGAGGGGCAGGGCTGAAGTCCAGAGTCAGGACAGAGCCAGTGAGAGTCCCTCTCCTTTGTCAAGTTCATTTTATTAAAATATACAGGACTGAATATTGGTGGGCTCTGAGAACAGGAACCTCCCTTCCAGGCCACGCCCAAGGGAGACGCTTCCGCCATGCAGACATGCGGCCAGTCCACATCCCAACGTGGGGGATAGGCCTCTCCTGGCTGGATATGCAGCCAGGCTGGCTGAGACCAAGGGGGCAGGGGTATGGTGGTGACACCCTCCTGTGGTTTTGGCCCCTGAGAAGCAGAGCCAGGCTGGGAGGGCCAGGCTGGGCAGGAGGACAAGATCCCTGAGCTGGGGGAAGCTGATGCTCTCCTGGAGGAGAGGAGAGGGACCTGCCATCAGACTAGAGATGGGGTGTCAGTGCAACTCCGAGGGAGGATCACCTGTGTGTGGGTGCCAAAGGGACCTCATGGCCAAACCAGGCCAGTCTCCACAGCCTCGGCCATCTTGCCCTCCCTCACAGAGCCCTACCCACCCTGGAGCCAGGCCTAAGCAGAGACAGGGTGGCAGCCAATGGAATGTGTGGATGGGAGTGTCCCTCAGAATGGCCCATACTGCCATTCTGTCTTCTGGAGGTCCCTGTGAACCTGCCACTGGCTTCAGGCCCTCAGCCCTCACTAGGCTCACTGGCTCTGGGCTCAGGTGAAAACTGCCCCATCCCTAGGGCAGAACCCAGCCAAGCAGCATCCCAGAGTTTGTGCTTCTGAGTGTTGGTGAGCTCGGCGGGGGATAAGCTTCGAGCCCCCACTGCTCTGAAGCACAGAATGGACACCTAGGTTCCTTCCCTGGTCACCTATATCAGGGCTGTTGGCATCTAGGCCTCGGCCACCAGGAGGGCCTTGTCTTGGAGAAGCAGTGTCCTCAGCTCCCCTCATGGGCTCCACTGGAGCTGCTAGGGTGCTTGTGCTTTTTGTATGGGGTTAGGGTGAGCCCATGTGGAGGGGCAGCCACACTGCTGCAGGACCCTGACCAGGAAGGAGGCTCAGCCAAACTGCTTGGCCAAGGGAGACAGAGGCCGAGGGCACAGAGCAGGGAGAAGCCCTTCCCAAGCCTGCTGGCCACCTGGGCTCCCTGGCTGCCAGTCCCTGAGCCACATTTCCTCTTCTTGGGACTTATGATAACCTATGATGACCTACAGTGACCTACAATGACACACAATGACCTTGGGGCAAACAGTCTAGAGCCTAAGGGGTGTGGACAGGCCTGCCACTGTATCCCCACTGAGCCACACCTGGGCAGACAGTCCCCCTCACATTTGCCACCAGGAAACCTGGCCCTGGGCTTGAAGGGCCCCCTTCCTGGAGTGGAGGAGAAGGGGGCCCAGTGGGAGTGTGGTTAGTGGGCAGGGTGTGGCCGGGGGACAAGGCCAGAGCAACCCCGGCCTGGCCCATGGTGCTGGGAACTGAGGGTGGTAGGCGGGCAGGACATGTAGGCTCACACGGGAGGGGCCTTTGCTCTGGAGATTGGACCCCACTCTCTGCAGAGGAGCTAAGAGCTTTCCACTCATACCCAGCGGCTGTAGTCACGGCTCCTCCAGCTGCCCACCCCAAAGGCAGCCTCCCTCACCAGCCTGGGACAGGGCTGGCTGGGGGTGTGTGGCTTTTGTCACCTGGACTCAGATCCTAGCCAGATGCAGCCTCTCCCTGACCTCTGCTCCCTCTGCTAGCCCAGAGGAATGGCATATGTGTATGTGCATGTGTGCGCGTGTGCGTGCGTGTGCATATGTATCTGGAACAAACTTCACTTTTTGCAAATATTTTAGAAAAAAGTTTCTCATGGAGGCTGCTCCTCACAGGACTGAGTTTCTTTTAGGGGCTGCGGTGGCAAGGCCCACGTGGGACCCCTCATGGGTCCTAGATGACGTTCTCGAACAGTTGCATGGAGCTCATGATATTCTCGTCCTGCATAGGGAGTGGATGAGTGGTCTGGTCAGACCCCGAATAGCCAGGGTGCAATAGGCCTACCATCGGCCACCTCGAGCAGATTATCGCCAGGGACCCCTCTGTCTTGGGGGGAGCCAGCCAGGCACAGTCTGTCTTTGTCCCGTGCTCAATCGCAGCTCATCTGGGGGTAGTTGGCTCACTGCCAAACAGGCCTCCAGGCTGGACACCCAGATTGAGGCCAGCATCAACTGAAAGGCCACTCTGGGAGTGAGGCAGGTGGTTGATGCCCGGTGTCCTGCCACCCTGAAGGGTGCTTTGCAGAGGAGAATCAGCAGAGTTGGGAGGCTCCAGGTGCCTGTCCCCCTGTGCGACCCTGCCTGAGGGCCATAGGACCTCATCGCCCTTCCGTTGGCCCTACATCTGCCCCTCCAACTCCAGGCATGTAAGGGTAGGGCGGAGGGATGGTGCACTCAAGTGGGCTGTGGCTGGCAGGAGTGGGTAGGAAAGGCCTGGGACTGGCAGGGGCAGGACACTGGGTGTTCTCAACCCTTGATGCCACCTACCTTCTGGCAGGTCTCCAGGAACTCATCAATGGTCACCACCCCATCCTGATTCCGGTCCATTTTCTGCAACCCAAGCCATGCCCTCGGTGTGTCTGTGTCTCACCAGAAACAGCCCCTGCCCCAAGCCTGTGCACATGGCAATGGGTGGGCTCCCTCAGGTCAACCTGTTCCTTCTGTCCCCTACTCTGTATCCCAGCCACATAAAGTGTCTTCCTCAGCCACCTCCCACCCCACAGATTACCTCTCCCCAATCTGCTCCCCCACTCCCAGCTGCTTCCCATGCCTCTTGGGGTACTTCCTAGAATGTATCCTGACAGGCAGCCAGGGTAGATGGAGCAACTGAGGCAGTAAGAGGGCCACATGTCCCATAGACACAGCGGGGTCACCCCAACCCACCTTTCTCACAGATAGTTTCTGAGAGAGGGGCTAGAGGAGCTTCTGAAGGTACCAGAACACTGGCCTGGGTGTCAACCCTCCCTGAGACAGATTCAGCAGATTGGGAAGTGGGGACGATGTTTTAATTTGTTCCTTGGGGTTTTGACAACTAGCCGGGGGGAGATGCCAGTTTAACCACTTCTGGAAGCCTTTGGGAGTGGGCCCAGAGAGGGGAGGGGCTTGTCTAGGGGTGCCGGAAGCAGGAGCTCCTTCTTCCTCTGCTGCCCATCCTGCATACCGGTGTGTGGGGGGGCTCACCTGGAAGAACCTCTCCACGTGCTCCAGTGGCGCATCCTCCCGCAAGAGCGGGTAGGTGTGCCGGCCCATCATGTCATAAATGGACTTCATGATGGCCAGCATCTCCTGGAGGGGGCAGATGGGCCGGCATGAGTCTGGTTGCAAGGAGCGGGCAGTGCGAGGGCCCAAGGGGAGGGAGCTGCATCAAAGGGCAGAGGGTCCCTCTAGAACAGCTCTGAGTGTGTGCGAGGGGCACCCATCTGCTCTGCCCAGTGCCAGCTTCTGGATGTCCAAAAAAAGCTGGAGATAGATTTTTAAGTTCAATCTCCCAAAAACGAAACTGTGGCCACTCTTTCATATACAAAATATGTTTGGGCCAAAAATCTCAACTGTGGACCCTTGGGGGTGGGGGTCCCCACATACCTTAAGGGACCATACTGCCCCTCGATTAGTGGGAGCCAAGGCTAGCCCCACCCTCAGCTTCTCCACCCGTGTGTCCCCCAGGCCCTCCAATAGGCAGGAATGACACAAAGACACTTGCTGAGCTGGATTAAAATGTGTGTGGGACACATAGACCCCGCTCCCCACACCTAGGAGACCAGGACAAAGAGAACCCCTTGGTGGCTGTCCCCTGCCTGGTCTTTGGGCAGAAAAGGAGTACAGGACAGCCAGGGCAGCAGCAGACCAGCCATGTCCAGCCACTTGTACCTCTTTGGTGATACAGCCGTCCTTGTTAATGTCATAGAGGTTAAAAGCCCATTTGAGCTTCTCCTGGACCGTTCCTCGCAAGAGGATGGAGAGGCCAACCACGAAATCCTGAGAGGGAGAGAGAGAGGGTGCGGGGTGACAAATTTGACACCCAGATTTTATTTTCAGTTCCCTGTGAGGTTTCCACTGACTTCACAGCTCTAGAGCTTCCAATACAGAGTGGGAAAATGGTGTCCATCAGGTCAACAGTGTGCATGTGTGTGTATATGCATGTGAGTGTGTGCACATGTGTATGTCTGTGCATGTGCATGTGTCTGTGCACGTGTGAGGGTATGCATGTGTGAGCATGCATGCACATGTGAGTGTGTGCATGTGATAGTGTGTGCACATGAGAATTCATGTGACTGTATGCATGTGAGTGTGCATGTTTGCATGTGTGATTAATGCACTGTGTGTGCACGTGCATGAGTGCATGTTAGTGTGTGCATGTGCACATGTGTGATGAATGCATGTGTGAGTGTGCACGTGTACATATGAGTGCATAAGTGCATTGTGAGAGTATGCATGTATGAGCATGTATTCAAGCATGAGTGTACATATGTAACTATGCATGTGAGTGTGTGCATGTTCACACATGTGATGAGTGTACATGTGAGTATGCGCATATATGAACATGTATTCATGCACACATGTACATGATTGCACATGTGCATGTGAGTGTTATATGTGTAAATGTGTATGTATGTGTGGGTGTGCATATGTTTATGTGTTTGCACGATTTCATGTGTGTGTATGCATGTGTGAGTGTGTGAGTGTGTGTGTGTGTGTGTGTGAGCATGTGTGTATGTGCACGGGTGGCAGGGATGACATGTTGGCTGATACTGATGTTAGGGTGCTTAAAAAACATCCAGCTTCAGAAGCTAAGCTAACAGAGCTCAGTTCTGGGGTCAAGACAAACCTCTGATGGGTAGCTGATACTAATGTGACAAGACAGAGATGTTCCAGTGGCTTCCATATGGAAATGTCAGCTGTTATATCACAACAGCTAATGTGATGCAAGTCTTTCCCTCCACTCCCTTTAGGCTGGTGGGTTGAGCCCCCTGCCCTGCAGGATCCTCCGGGCTATTCAGAAAGAAGGGGAGCAGAGGCCTGTCTCCGAACCGGGAGGAGGGTGGCAGACCGTGGAGAAATGGGGCCACACACCACAAGGCTTAGTCCTAGCTCAAACGTTACACTTTCTGGGTCTGAAGAAGCTTATGCCATGCAAGAGAAAGACTAAGGACAACAGAGAAAAACAATCTGGAAGAAACAAAATTATTCCAGGAGGAAAATAGAAGCAACACAAATGGTTAGATTCAGAGACTGGAAATCTGACATCTCTAAAATAAGAATAGGAAGCTATAAAATGGGAATAGGCAAGAACAAGAAAGGTGGGTGACGAGAGGCCCGCTCTGGAGGGACCCCCCCCCCACCCGACAGCAGGAGTGCCAGGAAGGATGGAAGACATGGAGGGAAGCAAGTCGAGAGGAGAAGTCTTCCTACAATGGAAGGCTGTGTGTGCGTCCAGGGTCTGCTGAGTCATCAGTGTCAGCCACAACGCCTGCAAACAGCCTGCTGTGTCACCTGCAGGCACATATCCTAATGACATTTCCAAGACCTGGGTGCAAAGAGAGGATCATGCAAGCTTCCAGAGAGAAAAAGCAAAAGCAAAGAGAAACACAGAATCAAGTCCCAAACACAGAATTGAGTCTTGTACACAGTGCCAGGGATCAGCAGGCTTTGCCTTTGATAGCAACACGAGGGGCAGGAAGCCAGTGGCACGATGGCCACCGTCCTGAAGGAGTACCGCGTCTCACCAACACATCAAGCAAGAGAGAGAACAGGGTGAAGACACACCCAGATGTCCAAAGCCTTGAAAGTCACCTCCCACATACTCTCTGTTTCCCAGGAAGCTGCTGGCAGATGTGCCCCTGAAAATAGAGAGTGAAGCAAGAAAGAGGGAGGTGACAGGAGTCCTGAACCAGGAGATGCAACACAGGAGAGAGAGAAGAGTTCCACAGGTGGTGCTCAGTCCCTATCGAGGATGAAGCTGGGGAAGCATCATGGGGCGGGGCGGGGAGGTGCCGATCCAGACAACAGGGGGGAGGGTGAGTGAATGATGAGGTCACAAACCCGCCCGAGGCAAGTGAAAACTCAAGACAGAAGGCAGAATCAGGATGTGTGCAGGGAGGAGAGTGTCATCAAAGCTCAGCGAGGTTCAGATTCACATGCTTGGGGTGATGGAGAGTCCTTGTCCACTCTGCATCCTGTAGCTCTGTTGGAAGCCAGGGGATGGGAAAAACATATGTACGGGAGGCCCCAGTCTTCATCACTGGGTCTGAGGCTGTACAGCCATAAGGAGCAGTAGAGGCTCACTGCTGGGAGATGGGGAGACAAAGAGTGTGACAACTGGCTAAAACTGGAAGGCGATTGCCTCCTCAGGTGTGTGCGGGTGGTTAAGTGCTATTTTCCAAGGCACACCGTGGAATCCATGGGTCTCTCAAAGGCACGGGTGTAACAAATGAAGCAAATACAAGTGTGACTTCAAGGAGAAGCCATGTGATACTTCCTGCATGCCCAAGTTGAGGCAGAGATCACCCCCGCATGATTTACTCAGCAGTGTATGTCAGAGCATCTCAGGTCACATCACTCCCTGTTCCCTGGGTACTGGCAGGCTTTCCCTTTGGGAGGCAGAGCCATGGAGTCCCACAAGAACCCCCTTCCCATACAGGCTAAAGGAGGGGCTGCTGAGTGGAAGCCCTCATGCTCAGCCATGACTGAGGAATTTCCCCTTCCAGTGTCTCTGAGCATATGTGTGGTATACCAGTGATGGTGCCTAGGGAGAGGTGGGTGGGAATGTGCCCTGCAAGGCCATTGGCCCATCCTCAAAAATACACAGAGGACCCCAAGTCCAGCCAGCTTGCGAGTTCTGAATTTCCAGCCCCAGGGAGCACAATGGCATGTGAGACCATCGCTGGTTGTATTTGACTCTGCTCTTAGCTCCGAAGTGTATGGAGCCCAAAACACCCACAGCTCGGCTTTGCGGCTGACCCTGAGGGAGAGTCCAGTGAAGGTGAGGAGCTCCTGCAGTGATGCTGTGACACGGAGAGGTCCTGGTTTCCAGGCTAAAACACTGCAGGGTGCCCATAAGGGACACAGGTGGAGCTCAGAGCAGGACTCAGCAGAGGGTAGAAGCAGAGGTTGTGACACAGTTGCAGGCCTTCTCTCTGCTTGTTGAAGTCACACCCAGGTGGTCTGTGCCCCAGTCAGAGGCCTGCACAGGCTCCCTCCGGTGGGCATGTCCCAGAGCACTCAGGGGGAACTGCAGAGCAGCAGGCAGGCCTGAGGCGGTTGTGGGGCCAGGGCTCCATGTGGCTGTGCTGAGTTTTGTTGGGTTTGCCAGTTTACTTCCTGGTAGCCTTTGGATGAAGGCAGGGAAGTGACCGCATTTTACCAACACAATAAATTTCCATCAATATGTGTCTTGTCTCTCAAGGAGATGCAGGACTGAAGTCACTGTGAATACCCATCAGCCACCTGAGCTTCCATCTTCAGAGCTCACTGAGCCTGAGGCCCAAGGGCTGAGTGTTGCCCCAACCCTGTCAGGGCCCTTCCCAGCCATGAGCAATGGAATGGGGGCCGCTGCTTGGATGGTCCCTATAACTGCACCTACGAGAAGTGCAGGTGGCTCAGGGTGCACCAGATTAAGGCGTTGCAGCACCAGTGCCCCCAACTCAGCCACTGACAGCACTCCCAAAGACCCACCACCAACCACCTTAAAGGGGCAGCAAGACCCCTCCTGAGGAAGCGAATGACCACAGGAGGTGACCTAGACTTTTCAGCCACCTGTCACATGCTAGGGTCCCTGCTGAGCCCTTCGATCCTCCAATTTCAGAACAAGAGAGACTACCCACAACGCCCTGGTGGATCCAACACACTCGGGTCCTCCCCACAGTTCACTCTTGGATGCCTCAGGTGCCTCAGGAAAGATCTTCAGGAACTGGTCACCGGGGACAACGCATTTTCCCTGTTTACTCCTGTGTATTAATTGGATTTTTACGACATGCAGGTATCTCTGAGAATAAAGATGAAAATACTGCATGTTCACACGTGCACAAGCCCTAAGAGCATGGCTGGACAGGGTAGGGCCCGGAGGTCAGTGAGCCGGAGAGCAGGGTGGTGGCCTCCGTGAGTGTCAGTGTGCTGCCGGCTGGGCTGACGGCCATAAAAGGAACAGAGCAGTGTTAGGCCGAGTGATTGAGCTATTATTCTTCCCAGAGCTGGTCTAGGGGCTTTCTGAATGGCTTGCTAGCCCTGTGGCTTTCCTGTCACTGTCCCTGGCCCTTGCGCCAAGGGGTTATTGATCACACCTGGCTCTCAGAGCTTTCTTCCCAAAAGAAGTTTCAGCTTTTCACCCGCTGCTATTTTTAGAGGCCTGAGCTCCACAGAGGGGCCTCTTTCAAACAATCCGGTGGTTGGGCCTGGGTGGGACCTACAGCCACCCACATAGAGCTGGGGGGCCTTCGTGGGGGGGAATATGGGGGTTAGGCTTCTCCTTTCTGATGGTAGGGACACTAGGCTCACTCAGTGTCTGACTGGGACCGCGGGAGCCTGCTTTAGCTCGGTGCTCTGTTTTTTGGCAGGGGGGTGAATTTGGCTGCTGGGTGCCTGAAACCCACTGTCAGCACAGACCCCGGAGTGAGGCCTTGCCCCCTTTCTAAATGCATATTCACACTGGGTGACAACCACCTTAGGGTGCCTCAGTGGCTCTTTGGGCTCAGCAGGGCTGGAATGGAAGACAAGGCTGGGAATAGGGTAGCTGATGAACAAAACCAAATTCTAGTGACATTGGTTAGGCCTGGGCCAGCCAAGCACAGTCCACTCATTCCTTGGGGAATACGCTGGGCCATGTCCTCCAGGATCACGTCTGCCCCTCTGGATAGCCGGAAGACATGGCACCAGGGCAGGCTGCAGGGATGGCAAGGACCTACCTCAAAGTGGATGGCCCCATTCCCATCGGCATCAAAGGCATTGAAGAGGAAGTGCGCGTAGGTGGTGGCATCTGGGGGAAACGAAGTGCGGGTGTGTTGGAGCTGCTTGGAAGCCAAGCCCCCAACCCCAGGAAGCCTTGCTGGTGGAGTTCAGCTATGTTCCGGGCTGGGGTCCCCCCTTCCAATGGGACAGAGGTAACACTAGGCTTCCAGAAAGCTAGTGGTGGAGGTAAGGTTTCCCTCCTTATAAAAGGGACGCCCATCTTCTACAAAACAGCCACAGGGATGCAGTGGGGGCTTTGACGGGGTGGGATATTGGCCTTGGACTCACCTCCCTGAGGGAAGAACTGTGCGTAAATGAGTTTGAAGGTGTCTTCATCCACCAGGCCCGAGGGACACTCCTGCAACAGAAAGCTACCCCCTTAAGCCACTTCGGCCACCTCCGCCCTATACCCTGATTCTCCTTCTGGGGAATGACTGCTACCCCAGGTCTTGCCCACTCCAAGCCCCCAGGAGAGCCTGGAGGTGGGACAGGGGAGGCAGATCCCCTCAGGCCAGTAGGGTCCCGAGACACAGAAAGAAGCATGGGCAGTCAGAACACTGATTCTGGGGCTCAGTCACCCCAAAACAGCTCTCCCACAAAATGTGAACCCCACCAAAGCCCCTGTGGTATTCACTGTGCACGGAAAAGACTCTAAAAAGGTCTGCCTGGGCCACGGACTCCCTTTCTGGACCCAGCGACAAGGGTCTGGAGACCAGGGTCCCCCTTCCCAGAGATAGGGGAAGGGGTCTGGATGGGCCACAGTCCCCCTTCCCAGAGCCAGGGACAGGAGTCTTCGGGTTGATACCACTCCCAGGAGTGGGGTCACTCACATTCTTGAAACCTCTGTAGAGGGACTGCAGCTCCTTCTTGGTGAACTTAGTCTGTGCCTGCAGTTGTTCCAGCCCCTCTGGCTGGTGACGCACTGTGGACAGCTCCAGCTCACTGTCGCTGCTGTCTGGAGAGAACACAGACCAGGAGGACCTGTACCCACTCCTCCAGCTTGCTGCAGGGTGGGTGTCAGGCCATGGGCTGGCATTGGGGGTGGAGGGCTCTCTTTGTATGACTGTATGTGTGGTCACATAGGCTGTAGGCTGAACAGGTAAGGGCTACAGTGGAGCTGCATGCCCAGTCCGCCCTGCCTATCACTCCTTGCACAGTACAGGCCCCTACTCACTGCCTGGAGTGTGCCCATGGTGGCAGCCACATCGGGGAGACAGGACTAGGAGCCGACCTTGTCCTGGAGAGGAACTAAACAAGGGGTTGCCGGGGGTATGAGGTGGTAGTGAAAGACAGCAAAATGGCTCAACAGACCCTCAACCTTCAGGACCCAATTCCTGGCCCACCTCCTTCATGCATCCCTCCCTGACTTCTGCCAGGAATGGGAGGGCTCCGCTCTTGGCCCATCCAGCCCAATGCATTGCTGCTTGGCTACATTTGGGGGGTTACTCATACCGAAAAGAGGTCAGCCCTCAAGTACCCATCAGGCAGAGACTGGCCCTTTTTTTTTTTGATAACAGGGCATTCAAATGTTAGCGCTACCTCAGCGGGGGTGGAGGGGTGGGTGGGAGGGAGTGTGGAGTCCAGGTGATCTTTACTTTTTATGGTCTTTTTTTTTTTTACCTTTTCCTAATTTTTTTGATAGGGCATTCATCACTTTTATAATACAAACTAGAGCTACAGATGGCAGCACTCAGTGCTTACACCTGCTGAGCAACCTAGTAGACATTTCCACCAAGAAGGGAAGAAGCATGGCTCCCACTGCACTGTCACCACCCCAGACTCCTCTGGCACCCTGAGGACAGAGATGATCTGCAGAAACCCTGCCCTGCCCACCCCATGCCTGAGGAACCCAGCACAGAGCCAAGCACGGCCTCTCCCATGAGCACTGCCCACTCTCACTAGCCAAGAGCAGCCTGCAAACTGCCCAGCTGCCAAGCTCTGCTGCCTTGGTCACATACCCCGCAGTCTCCAAGACTGCGATCTCACACCATCCTCTCTTTAAATTGCCATCCTGACCCTCCAATTGCTTCCTACATCACTGAGAGAGTAGAAGCCACAGAAGAAAATTTACCCAACTTCCTGCCACCACATCCACCTGTGTCTGGCCCAGACCTCTACTTTTTCTCCCAATCTGGTGATGAACTGTCCCTGTTCCTGGCTAAGTCCTCCACTTATGCAGCAGGACCCCGCCCTGGCCCCTCTCACCTACTCAAGCATGAGGCTCTGGCATTTCTCTCCACCATTCCCTCTCTCCTCACCACCTTTCTTCCCTCCCTTCTGGATCATTCCCATCACTGTACGGAAACCTGGCAATCCTCCGTCAAGTTTAACATAGGCAAAATTTGCATAGGCAAAATTGGCACTTCCACTCTGGATTCTAACATCCTAAATAGAATATCACCCAGCTAAGGGGAACTGCATAAGGATACTCATGGCAACAGTATTTTTTGTGAGGGAGCTGGGGGGCAGCCCGGGGATCTGTCAAAAGCGGGATAGGGGAGCATATAGGGGATGCACACCAGGGAGAACCATGCAGTGGATTAGAGGTACACATCAATACACAGTTCCGAGGAACTCAGTGAACCTCATGGAAAAATATAAATAAAACGAAAACCACACACAGGAACAGCACGGTCAAACTGATGAAAACCAAAGATGAAGCAGTCAGTCTTAAAAGCAGCCAGTGGTGAGAGGGGGATCCAACATAAGAAGGGCATTTGACTTCTCACAAGAAATTATGTAGATCAAGAGACAGTGGAACAACACTTAGAGTTTGAGAAAGAAAAAAAAAATCTGTTAAGGTAGCATTCTGTAGCCAGCAATAATATCCTTTAAAAAAAGGTAGTGAAATAAAGGCATTTTCAGATAAATGAATGCTAGAGAACTTGTTGCCAGCAGAAATGTACTACAAGAAATGTGAAAGGAAGTACTTTAGGATGAAGGGAAATGATATCAAATATAACTCAAGATTGGCAGGGAAAAGAAAAGAAACTAACAGAAATCTTTTGAGCTGAACGCATTTGAAAAGATAACATCAAAAGTTTTGAGGTGCAGCTAGGTTAGTACTTAGAGGAACATTTAACACATTAAATATCTATTTTTGAAAAGAGAAAAGGTTTTAAATAAATAATATAAGCTTCCACCTAGAGAGAAATAGAAGAGTAAAATAAACCCAATGCAAGCAGAAGGAAGGAAACAGGAAGAGATAAGAACAGAAATCAGTGAAATCAGAAACAAAACAAAACACAATTTAGAGACCATCAATTAAATAAAAAGATAGTACTCTGAAAACATCAATAAAATTGATAAAACTCTAACAGGAATGAAAAGGACAAAAACTGGCAATATCAGGAATAAACGGGGGAAATAAGTGTAGACTCTCCAGATATTAAAAAGATAAAAGGAATATATGAACAAATATCTGTACACAAATTCAAGCACTTTGATAAAACAGCCCAATTCCTCAAAACTCAAAAAACTATCTAAATTCACCCAAGATGAAAAAGATAACCTGAATATGCCTAACCAACATTCCACATGAACATAAATGCAAAAATTCTCAACAAAACATTTGCAGATCGAGTCCACTGATGTACAAGAAGACTACACCACACAAAATGTTTTTTTTTTCTCCCAGGAATGCAAGGCTAATCCAGTATTTGAGAATAAACCAACATCATCCACCATATCAACAATCTAAAAAAGAAAACCGTGATCACATCAATGATATAGAAAAAGTATTTAACAAGACTCAATGTTCATTCATGATTTTTAAAAAAGCTCAGTAAATGAGGAGTGCGAGGGAGCTTCCTCACCCTGATAAAAGACATCTACAAAAAGTCTACAGTTAGTGTCATACCTACTGGTATGGTAACAGATGAAGGTCCTTCCCCTAAGATTGAGAATGGGCAAGAATATCTGCTCTCTCCTCTCCTATTAAACATCATGCTGAAAGTCCTAGCTGGTACAAAAAGGAGGAAATTAAAAAAAAAAAAAGGAAGACACCAATGAAGGGATATTCTACAAAACTGTTAGCCAATAACATTTTTAAACACGAAGGTCACAAAAGTCAAGGGAACACGGAGAAATTATTCCCGATCAAAGAAGGCTAAAGAGATATAACAAGCAGGTATCACGTGTGATCCTGGATTAAACCCTTTTCTTATAAAGTTTATTATAATACAATAATAATTTATTATGACAATAATAATAAATCTGAATAAAGTCTTGGTACTATGGAACTTTTCAAAATTATTTCTAAATAAAAAATTTATGTAAAAAAAGGACAAGAGAAAGGAAAAGTGTTAAGATTAGACTGGTAAAAACAAAACAAAACAAAACCCGAACTAGCCCTAGTCACAGATGGCATGGTTATCTATGCAGATAATCCTAAAGAATATACAAAAAATCCTCTAATAAGTGAGTTTAGCAAGGTCACAGGATACATATCAATACACAAAATCAGGTACATTTCTACAGACCAGCAATGTAACTTGGAAACCAAAATTTAAAAAACAATGCTATTTACAATCACTCTCTCCACAAATGAAATACTTGGGCATAAATAAATATAACAAATCATGCGCATAATCTGTATGCTGAAAACTACAAAATGCTGATGAAAGAAATCACAGATTGAAATGTGAAGAGACATACCATGTTCATGGATTGAAAGATTCAACATCATAAAGATGTTGGTTATCTCCACAACAATCTACAGATTTAACATAATTCCAATAAAAAATACAGGAGGATTTTTTTGTAGATATAGACAAACTGATTCTAAAATTTATATGGAAAGGAAAAGAAAACAGAATAGCTAAAACAGTTTTGAAGAAGAAGAAAGTGGGATAAATCTGTCTATGATTTTAAGACTTAGGATACAGTTACAGTAATCAAGACCATTTGGTATTGGAGGAGAGAGACACACACAGATTTGTGAAACGAAGCAGATAACCCAGAAACAGATCCACACAGTGACCAGCTGATTTTTGGCAGATGTGCAAAAGCAATTCAATGAGTTAAGCATAGATTTTTTTCCCAACAGATAGTGCTGGAAAATTGGACATCCATCTACAAAAAGATAAATTTTGATACAGCATAGGGAATACAGTCAATAATATTTTAATAACTACATATAGTGCCAGGTGGGTACTGGACTTATTGGGGGGACCACCTCACAAGTTATATAAGTGTCTAATCACTATGTTGTACACCTAAAATTAATATAATATTGAATGTCAACTGCAATTAAAAAATAAGTGAAATGAAATTAAAAAGTGAACTTTGACTAAATCTTATATCTTATTCAAAAATGAACTCAAATGGAGCGAAGATTTAAAACTTCTATATAAAACTTTTAGAAAAAATACAAAGAAGAAAATCTTCATGGCCTAGTTTTAGGCAAAGAGTTCTTAGACATGATACCAACAGCATGGTCCATTAAAAAAAATCGATAAATTGTACTTTTTAATGAAAAATTAAAACTTTTGCTCTGGAAGAGATGCTATTAAATAAAAAGATAAACTACAGACTAGGAGAAAATATTTGCAAATTATATATCTGACAAAGGATATCCAGAATACACGAGCAACTCTTAAAACTCAGCTGTAAGAAAACAAACAACCCAAACTTATCAATGGGCCAAGGACTCGATCAAATACTTCACCCAAGAGGACACACAGATAGCAAAGAAGCCCATAAAAAGTTATTTAACGTCATTTGCAATGAGGAAAGTCTGAATTAAAACAACGATGAAATACAATTACGCACATATTAAAATCAAGCAGTGTTAAGAATGCAGAGGAACCAGAACTGTTACACTTTTCTGGTAGGAGTGATAACAGTGCTGTCACTCAGGGAATCATGGTTTCTGATAGACATCTATCTCCTAAATGACCCAGAAATCCCACTCCTGTTATTTACTCAAATAAAATAGTAACTATTTTCTTCACACACTAACTTATGCAAATGTTTAGAGCAACCTTAATTTACTGTCGTCAAAAGGTGGAGGTGACCCAAATGTCCTTCGACCAGTGAATGGATAACTGAACCATGGTCCATGCACATAGTGGAGTACTTACTACCCGTCAACATATATGAACAAACTACTCAGTGACAGGGATGAATCTCAAATGCACTGGTGAGTGAGAGAATCAGACTCTAGGGGCTATGTACTGTAGAATGCTACATGGGTATACGCCATTCAGGAAAATAGAAAATTATAGAAATCATAGAGAAGGAGAATGTGTCAGGAGCTAGGGGCAAAAAATGTGGGAATTTTTTTATGGTGATGGAGCTGTTTAATATCCTGATTGTGGTAGGCGTTACATGACTGCATTTGCCAAAATTCACAGAACTGGAGACACCAGACATGTGCATGCACGCACAGAAGAAAGGCCACAGCAAGAAGGCAGCCATCTGCCAGCCAGGACAAGGGGCCTCACCATAAACCAGCCCTGCTGGCATTCCAATCTGGGACTTCCAGCCTCCATACTGGCCAAATTAATATCTGTTGTTTAAGCTTCCCAGTCCACAGTATTTTGTTAAGTAGCCTGAGAAGAACAACACATACAACTGGTCTACCGTCAGTCTCTCCTCTACTCTGGGGAGCTCAGTGGGGACTCCTGTCTGCTCCTTGCCATTTCCTTCTTGGAATAGTGCCTGCATGTGGGGGTGCTCTGGAAAACACACTGGGTGAGATGGGCCCCCACAGCTGTTTCCCTAGGTGGGTACGTGGATGAATGCCTTGAGTGACAATTTGAATGGCGTTAAGTGTCCCAAGAGCAGTTACAGCCAGTAGCTTTCAGGGTGTATCTTCCATGGGCAGAAATCATTTGTGTCCCTGACGGACACGAGCTGTATGCAGCTCGGGCTTCTCCATCTGAATGGGCGGCACTCGGGCCCTGACTGGTAGTTAGTGGGAGTCAGGCACAGTTTCCTGTAGACAGTGCTCCCGCATCCAATTGAAAAGTCACACGACGATCGTCCTACAGCATCTTCCGGCTCTGGGTGATTTAACCCCATGCCTTGGTGGATGGTTCACTCGGTGGCTAGTGACAGTGGCTCCTTCCTTCCTGACATCTTCTGCCGGTTCCCCTCTCTGTTCTCTTCATGGCTTCCTTTGATGCCTGCAGCCAGAGTGGCCCTTCTAGGATGGAGATTAGATAAGTCCTTCCCCTGCTTTGGGCCTTCCCATGGCTCCTGTGCCCTCTTGGCTCTTGACTCACCTGGGACCCTCTGCCCAAGTTAGACTTTGACCCTGATCTGCTGTCATTGTACTGAAGTCTTAGAATATCATCCCTCCTTCTGATTCCCCATCCCTGCTGTGCCAAATAGATATACGTGACAGTGAGTGTTGGGGCCTGGGACAACCAGCAGTGGGTAGGCCCTGCCTGGAGCCATAATCTGCTCCCAGCCTCGCACTCTGAACAGCGTTGCTATCCATTTGTCCCCTCACTGCACTCAACAAATTAAAATCGACCTTGACTTTGATCTTTAGGCTTGGTCAGACAGAGGGGGTCTCTCCTGCTTCTTGGCAAATGTGTACCAGTTGTCTAGGCCACCTGGTTCCTGAGGCCTGGCTGCCCTTTCCTTGGGAAGCCTCATTCCACAAAATTCGGTACAGTTTTCTGAACTGTCAGGAACTGTCTGAGGCCCCTCCTGGCTCTCCTCTCCTAGTCAGTGGAAATGCAGCCAGCTCTGTTTGGAGCTGCCCGAGGCATCACTCCCGCCTTTGGCAATGGCAGGGTGCCCTGGCAATCAGTGGGTGGAAGTAGCAATTGCACAGCGTTTGTCCCCACATTGGGGCCTTGCTTGGCTCAACTGTGCAGTCAGCTGCACCTGCTGTCTCCCCCACCACTCTCTAGGCCCAGCCCGCCTCTCCTCTCTGGGGGCTAGTCCTGGACCAAGCCCCCATCAGGTATCCATTGATAACCAGTGGTCTGCAACAAAGGTTTCACCTCTCTATCAGACAAGTATTTTCAATGTTTTAAAGTTGAGTGTCCCAAAGTAGTGCAGCAGCCTGAAAGATACAATGGGGCCTTCCATTGCTCTGAGTAAGAGCCCAACCTAGGCTCCTGCCACCCACTCCACGGGCCCCTCTGTGCAAGACCCACCTGCAGAGGCTTCAGACAGGTGGCTCCAAACCTTTACTTTGCTGAGTTAAGGTGCTTAAGTCTGGGGTGACGGGCACTTTTGGCTGATGTCTTTGCAGGAGCCTGTGAAGCCCCTGGGCTGCCCTCAATGCCTCTGCGAGGCTCCCCTGCATACTGCTCCCTTACCATCCATACCCACCTTTGCTCTGTCTGTGGGAAGACTCAAAATTGCTGTCTACACTCATTGGCTCCAATTCCTCTTGAACCCAGCTGGCAGATTCAGCCCTAGTCTCTGCTGGTCAGTCAACTCTTAGATCTTGGGAGGGTCAGGGGAGGCCTCTGGGGTTAGACTCCCTTATGACCCAGCAGGGCCTTCTATCTGTAGGGGTCCTGGGCTGCCAAGTAAGACTTCTTGTGAGATTCCTGACTAAGCTGCTTGGCAAACACTGACTATGTCCAGACGTGCAACAGTAGAGACACGAACTTGGGATGGGGGGCCTGGCCAGCAACACCAGGCCTGGGGCTCCAGCACACCTCTCTGTCCTGCAGAAGCCACTGTTGGGACACCCACCTCTCTCTTCCCTTCCCGGGAGCTGGACCAGTAGACATCAGCCTCGGCCAGTCAAGACTCATGTACCTGGGCCTTACAGAGGACAGAATGAAGGACAGCCACTGTGATAAAGGGCCTGTTACTGCATCCTCCTTGCCCAGTAACCTGTAGTGCAGTCAGCGGTGTGTGACCCCGGGAGTCCTTCGGGCCAGGCCATTTCTGGCAGAAATGGTGAGAGTTAACACGTACAAAGTGCCCCTCTGTGCCGGGCACTGCTTCCTCAGCTTCACACACATTCACACAGTTAGTCCTTTTGATGCTCTGTGAGGAGGATTCTCCCCACCTGAGATTTAGAGCTGCCTCCACTTTGGGCTCCTGACACCTGCACATAAGAGACTGGGATGCGCATGGCTGTGCCTGCAGCCCTGTGAAGTTAGAGACACATCCAGGATGGTGCATCCCAGCTCAGAAAGGTCCTGGCTTTCCACTCTCTGGCTGGGTGACCTTTGCCAAGTCACTTTTTCTCCCTGAGCCTCGGATTCCTCATCTATAAAATGGGCACACTGTTGAGGACAAAGTTAGGATATGCAAAAAGTGCTTGGTACACACAGAGCGCTCACTAGATGTTGGCTACTGTTATTGTCATCAGCACTCCAGATGTGGAAGCCTGCCCAGGGGCCAGAGGAGTCCTGCCAGGCTTGCAGTGCATGACGAACAGCAGCCCCTGCTAGGGAAAGAGCACCCGCGATGCTCGCAGCTTCGCCAGCTCTGGCAAAGGTAGGACAGGGTGCTGGGGGAGGAGAGCAAGAGAAGGAGAAGGAGTATAAAGGTGACCCTCCAGGCTCCCAGATTACCTTTGCAAGGCCAGGCCCCGTGGCGTCTTACGTATGGGCAGCTCTAGAGGATTGGGACCGTGTCCCAGAGGGAGGAAGTGCTGGGCCAGGCCAAGCACGTCCCTGTTCTAGGCACTCCTATTCTCTCCTTCATATCTGTCCCTCTCAGCTGCCTGCACCCCAGCCTCACAATCCAGCCTCCCTCCCCTACCCTAGCCACAGGGACCCTCCCTTCAGAGGGCACCTGCCCAGGACTGCCCTAAAAAGGGCCAAGACCCCATGTTACTTGTGTTCCTGCAACATCACATGCCTGGCATATAATGGGTGTCCAATGAGTGGGTGCTGACAGTGGCATGCAACTGATGCTTACTCGACACCTGCTGTTTGCTAGGCAGCACTGGGCACATTCTGGGGCTGCTGTCCTCAGGTGGGCCTGGGGACATAGAAAACTTCAGTACAGCATCACCAAACACAACCTGAGGTGCAGAGAGCCAGAGGCCAGGGAAAACTCATGGAGAGATGGTGCCTCTGATCCAGCTCCCTCACGTACAGACAAGGGACAGAGCTCAGATGGGAAAAGCAACTCGCCAAATGAATGACAACATGTTAGGGGCCAAGTTGGGGCTGAAAAGCAGCTGTCCAGTCCCTGGCCAGGGCACCTTCTGGAATGAGGCTTCTAAGGTCACTACCAACATCTGGGCCTGATAATTCTTTGCAGGGGCGGGGGGACTTCCTGCACACAGCAGGGTGTTTAGCAGCGCCCCCAGCCTCTACCCTCTGGATGCCAGCAGCACCTTCCTCTCAACCGTGACAATCAAAAATGTCTTCAGGGATTATCAAATGTCTACTGAGGAACAAGCTGCCCTCAGCTGACAGCTACTAATCTAGAACTTAGAGAAGCCAGACTCAGACAACCAGCAGACAGAATCAAGCCTTGGGCCATATACATGGACACAGAGGTCTGGTGTTAGGCCAGGCTTACTTCCTACCTCCTCACCCTGGGAGTCCCTTAGATCTAAGTGCCACTTCTAAGTTTTGCAAAGTGCCTAGTTTACCAACCCCCTGCCCCCACCATGTCAAGTATATGGTGGAAAATAGTCTATTATCATCCTCATTCCACAGATGAGAAAATTAAGATGCACCAAAGTCACTCAGTAAGCTGGCAACCACACCAGGCTGGGACCCCACCACCGCCCCCCGACGAAGTCACCAGAGTCAGACTGACAGGGGACCCAGGCAGAGAGATGAGGGCCTTTCCACTCCTGCATCTATTTCTAGAAGGCTGCATCCCTACCACCAGGATCCATTAGTCCCTAACAATCACGGGGGCCTCATAACTCTGGTCTCTTTCAGAAGAGAACTATGGAGGTTCAGAGAGGACAAGAGGCACACCCCACTGCAAGCACTCAGGCTTGGAGGAACCTGGGCACTGGCTCCTTCTCTTGGTGCCAGGTGCCAGCTTGTATCTAGCTTGGGCCGAAGGGCCAGGCTCCTTGCAGCCCTTCTGACAGTCCCTTAGTCAATGCCTGGCCAGTGGGCCCTTCCAGGCACTACCTGGCCCCATCAACAGAGGACATCCAGAACGTGTCCCCTCCCTCTGACGCAGTGAGAACGAGTGTGCAGCCCTGAATCAGTTCTGTTCGCCCGACTCATCACGAGGAATGCTGATAAGTGACCACTCCATGGGGCGGGTGTTATCACCAGTTCCACTTTGTAGAGGGTCACACTGAGGCTCAGAAAGCTTGAGGGAGTTTCACAGCCAGTACATGAGGGTTCCAAGACCCCAGCCCAGAGATGGATGACTCTGGGGAGCTGTGCTCCTCCCAGCACATCCAGGGGCACAAGTGGCAACATAACCAGAAAAGGTAAACTAATTCGAGCCTAAAGTGAGTGTTTCGGTGGGTTGAGTAGGGCATCTGCAGATACCCTCTCCTAAGAAGCACAGAAGCCAACTTCAGACTGACTCAGACTATGAGAGAAAAGCTGGGTGGCACCTTGAGCCATATCCAGCTAGCCAAGCAGTCTCCGGTGAGCACAGAAGGCTTGGGCTGCCCTGTGGAGGGAAGGAGACTCCCATGCCCACCACAGGCTCCAGGAGGAGATGCAGAGTCGGGGATGGTGCCCGGCAGGAGGCAGGGACCTCAGGGGCACAGCAGGATGGGAGGCTCTGTCCCCCATTCCTTTCCCACAAAGTTCTCTATCACCGATCCCCCTGCCAGAGTCAGTGTCCAGCCAAGTGCAGGCCTGGCTGGGTAATTTTCCTCTCCAAGTAAAATCTAAGGTTCAAGGAGTCACCTCTCAGGGACTTGCTCAGAACTGCCTTGAGCAAGTCTTTTCTTTCTGGGCCTCCTGAACACACCTAAAAAAGGTGTGAAGGAACCAGAGGGTTTCTGAGGAGCACATGGCCATAAACTTCGGAAAAAGGGCCGGCCCTGGGCTCTAAAGGCAGAGGGGAGGCTGGGCCTGGCTTTCTGACCCTGAGCTCCTTCATGCCCTCAGCAGTTCTTCACAGGGGTTGGGGTGCATCCCCATCCCCAAGAGGTAGGTCCAGGCTGTCCGTGGAAAGGAGCTGGAATGTGGCAGGTCAGCAGAGTGCTGGGGCAGGTGGATACCCATCCTCCTCTAAGAGGACAACTGGGGAGCACAGGTGACACAAGCAGGGCAGGCTGGCCCCTTCCCCATAGTCCAAGGGTTCAGTACTGCAACTGCCTCTTTGAAACCCGGGGAGGACAGGTGATAGCCCTGGTGAGTCAAGGTCCCCTTCAGAATGGATGTGCCCTGCAACCTACCCAGAAGTCTAGGGACGTGCCAGGGGCTGGGAAGCAAGTCCAAAGATGCCTGCCAGGGGTCCTGGGAGACAGTGTCTGATTTAGAGTAGGTCTGTCTCCTCAGTATTTTATTGGGACAGAAAAGTGGCATCTGAGGATTTGATTACTGACCCCGCAGCCCCGAGCCTGGGGAATATTAACTAGATATGGGATGGGGCAAAAGGACGCCCCGTCACACCGCAGAGGCCTTATATTGCTCGCTATCCAGGGCCCTGGGCGGAGGGTTTCCTGTCGACTTTACCCTGAGCCACCTCCAGCCTTCGGGCGGCCCAAGCCGGCGGTAGGTCCGCAGCGGCTCGGACCGGCGGGTCTGGGACGGCCAAGGATGCAGCTTAAAGTGCTCACCGCATCTCGCTCACACCCACCCCAAGCGCCGCCGTTCCGTCCCCTCCAGGAGCCCGAGGCCCCTCTGCTCCCTTGGTCCCAGAGCTCCGAAGCCCGGCGGCGGCCCGGCGGCGGGGCTAGGCGTGCCGGGCCGAGGGCGGCTCCTAGCCCGCCGGGTCCCCGCAGAGCGCCGCCCGGCGGCGGGGGCGGGGGCGGGGCCCCGCGTTACCTTCCATGGACAGGGGCTCCAGGATGCCGAACTGCTTGAGCACCGCGATGAACAGCAGCACCACCACGGCCATGGCGCACAGCTCCATGCCCTGAATGCCCATGGCGGCCCGCGCGCTGGCTCCGAGGCGCCGGGCCGGTGCAGCCCGCCGGCTCCTGGCGACGCCGCGGCTCACATGCCCCCCGCAGGCGGGGCCGCGGGTGTCCGCGGGGCCGGAGCCCCGTGCAGGGCGGCGGCGGCGGCGAGCTGGGCCGGGCCGCGACGTGGGACGCGGTGCGGCGGCCGAGCACAACTTTCCGAGTCAGCCGGCAAACTTCGAAGGGCGGCGGCGGCGCGGGCCAGGGGCGCCTCCATGCCCGGCGTCGGCGCCGCGCCGGTGTCGCCCCCTCTGCAGCACTGCGGGCGCAGGGGCGCGGGGGTCCCGGGCGCTCCCCGCCGCACAGCCTCCATCGCGGCTCCCCGCGCGCTCATTGGCCTAGGCGCGGCGACCACCCGGGAGACGTCCCCTGCGGCGCCACCCCGCCCCCTGCGGGCCCGGGAAGGGCGGGGGGAGGCGGCCCCGCCCCGCGCGGTGCAGCCCCGGACTGAGCCTGGCTCACGGCCACGGCTCCCTCCCCTGCCCCGGGAGGCCGCGCGGTCCGCGGTTTCACCGAACCCCGCGTGCAGGGTGGGGGCCGGGCAGGAGGAGGCGCGGCATGGTTCCCCGCGGAGCCGGGGCTCCCCTCTCTTGGCTGAGAGTGCAGAGCCGGGCCGCGGCGCCTCCCGCCCCGCCGTCCGCGTGGAGATGGCCTTCCAAGTGTTTCCCAGAAACCCAGCCCTCGCTGGGAGACTGCACTTAGTCCTGATAACAAAGTTTTCCAGTTTTGGAAACCCGCGTGCGCTCGAGGCTTTAGGAGGACGTGTGGGCTTTGGCAGTAGAGTCCGCGGAGTTGAGTTCAAGTTCTGTTTTAGTTGAGTGACCTTGGGGGAGTCGCGCATGTGCAGCCTTCTCCTCCAGAGGGAAGCGCTGAGGACTGCCTTTCCGGCTGTGGGAAAGAGCTAAACGGATGCCAAGCGCTCCGCGCCGGCAGCCAGAGAGTGCTAATTAAGTTTGAGGATCGCCTCCTTCCTGCCCGGGGAGGGCACTGGGTAGGAAAGGAAAGCCGCGGAAAGGAAGGAGAAAAGAAGGGGAGAGGAAGGGCGCGGCAGGGCGGAGACCGGGGTTCTGCGAGTCCCTAGACTCTGGGATGAGAGGGCGGGAGCCGCGGCTCCGCTCCCCTTAGCGGGAGCTGCGCACCAGCCAGGACTTAGAGGGTGCGCGCTAGCCTGCGACACCAAGTTCTGTCCTCTGGGTGCCTTAGTGGAGGGGATCCCAGCCCCGCTCCACGCTTGTGAGTCTGAGCCCTGCTGGCACCTGGGGCGTGAACAATAATAGCATTCATTCATTCAACAAATCCTGAGCTGCTGCTGCGCCAAGCACAGAGCTCGGTACTGGGTGCGATGGGAAACCACAACTGCGAGCTGAGGGCCTTTCTGGGGCTGGCAGATAGGAGCCAATCCGTTAGGGGTCCTTGTCATCCGTTAGGGCTCCCCCCATGAGCATTTCTCTTCCCCCATTTTACAAGTGAGGAAGGATGGTCACGGAAGGGGCCCAGGGGCAGCCAGGCCTTGCTTGGGTCCAGAGCGGATGCGCCCCAGGGCACCGCACTATTTTTGTGGATACTGAAGGGAACGACGCTACACTGGGCGTTTTTTTCTGGCCTGCACAGTTCAACCTCACTATTTAACACACCTGGTTAAAAGTCTGAATTGTAAATGTATAGCTTTCAATTTCATTTAAGAGGGATGTGGGGAGTCTGCACTGACCAGAGGCAGAGTTCTGAGCAGAGAAGCTCAGATGGCAGACTCTGCTGGACCAGGCGGGTTACGGAAGTGTGTGGAAGGCTCAAGGGTAAAGAGCCTCCCATGTATTCCATAGGGACTCTCATGACCCTTTACCATAGGTCCTCAGAGCTGGGTGTGTCCACGGTGCCAGATGTGAGATAGATGGGGGACAGAGAACAAGCAGGCACAGGAAGCCACCCTGGGGTCCCCCTGAGGCTGTCCACCCCCACTCCCTGCCTCAGTTTCCCCTGGTGCTCCTGCACATCTTCCCTGTGAAAGCTTCTAGGACTGCTCGTAAAACTGAGCTATAAATGAGGCATCGATCCCTTAGCTCTGCAGTGTAAAATATTAACGACGCCTAAGTGAATAGAAGGGCCGAGAGCAGAGTGTACGATCCGCAGCAGCCCAGCCATGGGCCTAATGGAAGGGATGCTGACTGTCCGCTGGCTCACTAGCTTGGGGCCTGCCAGCTCTGGGGCCAGCCCAGGTCCACTGAGGCTGGGCTGTGGGCCCCACCACACCTACTTCTTCCCCAGACTGGAAGAGGGAAGCAGCAGAGGAGCCCCCAAGCCCCATACCTGCTCTTCACACCCATGAAATGCCTGGCCAGGCTCTCTTTAGCCACCTCTAGTTCTCCTCCCAGGGAACATTTGCCTGGCATGCATGCACCCCTCCCCAGTGTCCCCCAGTGCCTCTTGTAGCAGTCAGCATTCTGTGTGTTGCCCATGCTTCCTGCCAGCTCCCTGCCTTAGCGAGGGGGCCAGCTGAGGGCAGGATGCTGGGGGCCCTCTGGAGGGAGCAGCTTGCTCTTCCTCAGGTAATGGGGAAGGCTGGGGGCCAGCCCTCTCTTGAAGACCTTGGGAAGTCCAGGAGGCCCAGGGGGCCCTGGTGCCCTAGTCTAATTAGAAAGTTCTTAGAGACCCGGCTGCTTTAGGGCTGGGTGGGACACTCTACACCTAGGCTTGCACCTACATCTGGTCTTGGTCATCGTCTTCCTTTTGCCTGACTGATGATACCACTTCAGTTCTGCCTGCAGGAAGCCACCTAAATTACAACAGTCCTGAATGAAACCCCTTCTTTGAGCCCCCATAGCCTCTGCTGCCTGGCCATACCACTCTATGCTGAGTTTTGGCCATCTGCCCAGCCAACTTTCATGTCACCCGTACTCCTGTCTCACCATAGCTGCACTGTCAGCTTCTGGGTGCTGGAACCCCGTCAGTTTGACCAGTGTTCATTGCATGCCCCCAGCCTACTGGTGCTGACCACCTCAGTGCCCAAGGACTTCAAGAGGTCTTTGACTCTTAAGGGAGGGATTGGGCCTGACAGATGCTGTTCCAGGGGCACATTTTCTGCAAACAGTTCAGATAAAGATAAATCTATATCTTTCAGTTATATGAGCCAATAAATCCCCTATTGTGGCTCAAGCCAATGTGAGTTGGGTTGCTGTCCCTTGCAATCAAGAGGATCCTGATGAATGCATTCTGCATTACTCATGGGACAAAGACCACAATCCTTAACAAGGCCCATACAAACAGCTGACATCTACTGAGCACTTACTGTGTACTAGGCACTTAAACACAGCTCATCGTCCTCATCCCTTACAGCTGCAGGTAGGTAGGGACTTGATTAGAGTGGTTAAGGCTTTGTTTAAGGGCACACAGCAGTTAGGTCATAGCATCAGGATCTGAATCCAAGAAATTCAGAGCCTATGGTTTTAATTCAATAGCATCCCACTCCTCTAGACCCTTGTGGTCTGGCCCCTTAAATGCAGAAAGAGAACATCGACACATCACATACAGGGAACAGTATGATTAATGGCCGACTTCTCGTCAGAAATGATGGAGGCAGGAAAATAGTGGGATGACATACTCAAAGTGCTAAAAGAAACAAAAAAGCACGTATCAACTGAGAATTCTTTATCCAGAAAAAACTATCTTTCAAAAATTAAGAGAAAATAAAGACATCCCCAGATAAAGATGAGAGAATTTATTGCTAGCAGACCTGCCTTATACAAAATATTAAAGGAACTCCTTCAGGCTAAAAAGGAGTAACTCAAATCTGTAGGAAAAAATGAAGGATGCCAGAAATAGCAATTAGGTAAATACATTTAAAAGAACATATAAATGTATTTTTTCTAATTTCTATCTTAACCTTTTAAAAAGACATACATTTGCATAAAAGTATAATTACAACACTGTATTTTTTGGCTTATAACATATATAGTTGCAATATATGTAATGATAATAGCAGACAAGAGGGGAGAGAAAAAGGAAATATATTGGAAAAGAGTTTTTACATTTTATTGTAATTAAATTAATATTATTCTGAAGTAAATCATGATATATTAAAATTCATATTATAATTCCCAAGGTATATACTAAGCAAGTAACTCAATAATACAGTTTTTAAAATCAACAGAAAAATTAAAATGATACGCTCAAAGTTTATTTAACACAAAAGAAGGCAATGAAGGAGGAACAGAGAACAAAAAAATAACAAAAAGATAAATAGAAAATAAGTAATGAAATGGCAGAGATAAACCCAACCATAACAAAAATTACCTGAAATATAATGGACTAAAAATGAATGAGAAGAAAAATAACAGGAAAGAATATAGGGAAGATGTGAGACAAAGTCAAAAAGTTTAACAAATGTGTGATTAGTACTCCAGGAGAAGAGAAGTGAGAAAAGGACGGGATTTGAATTTGAAGAAATCGTGGCAGAAAAGTTTCCAAAATTGATGAAAGATATAAACCACACATTCAATAAACTCAACAAACTGCAGGTAGGCTTAAAACAAAGAAAACTCCAGCAAGGCACATCTTGATCAAACTGCTGAAAACCAGAGGTGGAGAGAAAACCTTAAAAGCACTCAGAGGGAAGAGACACATTATATTCAGGGGAAGAACCACACAAATGATGGTAGATTTTGTGATAAATATCACCAAAGCCAGAGTGCAGAGTACTTTTTTTTTTCAAAGTTCTCAGAGATAAAATGACAGACCAATCTCTAATTCTATACCTAGCAAAAATGTCTTTCAAAAATGAAGAGTAAATTAAGATACCCTGAGTTAAACAAAAACTAAGGGACTATCTCATCAGTACAGACTTTCCTTAAGAAGTCCTAAGGGATAAAATCTTCCACATTGTAGGGAGCTTCTGGGAATTTTGACCCTTGCAGGAATTGTGAGGCCCCAGGTCTTTGGAAAGTAAACAACTTCATGCACTTTAATTAAGGATTCTGGTTCTCATGGTCTGGGAAGACTTGGAAGCCATGAGAGGACTGAGCTCCTTGGCCATGTGGACACATTCCTAGGTGTCACTGGGGTAGTGGTCCCCTCACTGCCAACTTATGGGAACCTTCTTTTTGAACAACCCAGACACCTACTTGACCCCCATGAATGGGAGTTGAGGATCTCTCTTTCTGCCTCCGTCTCCACACAAGGCATACCAAAATCCCCATCTATTGTCCTGGGGTTTAAAGAGTCTCATAATATTGAACAGGTGACACAAGGAGGGACATTTGAGGGCCTCGGAGACCCTTGTCATGCTCCCTGGTGCCTGGCAATGGCAGATTCCCAATCCCTCTCTCACACTGAGGACTTCTCATCTCCTCTTATGTCTCTTCTTCCCTACCCAGATCCAGTCCAGGGGACTACCCAGTCCCAGAGTGACGGGACCGGATAATGCCAGCTGTGGCTCTTGGCAACTTCACTTCCTACCCTTAGAGTCTGCACAGTGTCTGCTATGTTGGTTTGTGAGTTTTTTTGGGTAAATTCATGTTACTTGCTCGAACTTGGCTTTCCTACCTCTTTGCATTGGCAAGAGGACCAGGTAACTCAGGGCTGTGTGACCTAAGCTACTTTACTTTTCACCTCCTTCAGCCTCAGTTGCCTTGTCTCAAAAGTTGAGGATACACTCCCTCACTCCTGGCCTTGTGCATGTGGAGTATGCTGTACATTCGGGACTCCAAGCACGTGTCGACTGGTGCCGTGTTATTTTAACATCCACTGAACCAAGGCCAGTGCCCTGTGCACGAAGATACACAGGAAGTACCACTGGTGACTCAGAGGCTACTGGTTCCCCTGGCAGCCACCCCGGTCACATGGCATCATCGATCCTCATGTTTTGTGACACCGATGCTAAGTGCTCTCAAGTGCCATTCTCGTTGCTGGTCTGCGAAGTTCTCTGGACATAAGCATTTCTTTGTTTGAACTCAAGCCCAGGGCTCCAGAGTGCTCTGGGGGATTTCCATCTGGGATGCTTAGTGCCTCTGCAGTGGACCCCCGGCAGCTTGGCGGGTGGTTTATTTATTATAGGTGCCATGGGTCAGCTGGATGCAGGCAAGGGACTTGGGAAGCAAAACCTTGGGATCTGAGGTGGAAAACAGAGGAGGAGAAGCAGAGTCCTGACCTGGGAGTTGGAAGTCCTGGGTCTGAGTCCCACCTTCACCTCCCACAGGCTGGGGGCCTCAGCCAGTCCTTACTTCTCCCTGAGCTCGGTAAAGCAAGGAAACTGGGTAATGATAATAATAATAATAATTAATAATAGTAGCAGCAGCTTTATTTGTTGAGTGCTTACTATGTGCCAAACACTTTCCTTGGTATGATATCATTTTATCCTCACACCACCCCTAATAATATCCCCCACTCACAACTACAAAGAGCAGGCACCAGAAATTGATCCCTCTACTTCTCTCCAGAAGTGCTGGGACTCTAGCCCCAGCACAAGCTCTGAGAAGCTCCTTGGAAACACCCAACCCCCCTTCTCAGAGAGCCAAATTGACGTTGGCTGGGGCAGGTAGTTGAGGCCCTCACAAGGAAGGGGTCAGGCCCAGAGGAGTCTGTCTGCTAGACCCAAAGGAAGAAACACTGGTTTGAATCTCCTTCAATCTGGGGAGACGTAATTAGGACTTAGAAGAGGCCCAGGCTCATTTGTGCAATTACTGTTGACACATACTCTGCTGATGTCTGCTCTGTGCCTGGCAGATGCAGCCCTGAATATGGCAGGAGTGGCCCTGGCCTTGAGGAGCTCACACTCTAGGAGAGAAACAGACGGTGAGACAGCTGTAAGGTCCGAAGGCGGAGGAGGGTTGAGGACTCAGGTCTGACCTGTTCCCAAGCCAGCAAGCCCTTCATCTCGCCTTTAAAACATGCAGCGTGTACAAATGCATTTAACCTTATCTAAGCAGCACTTCTCAGAGGTATCTGACCACAGACCCCTTTTCATATAACACATCTTAACACCCTGTGGCCTGCACTTGGCCAAACACTGCTCTACTCTGGGAGCTTTTAGGGAGTATGCATCTTGTCTTAGCGTGACGCCAGCAGCAAGCCCAACAGACCCAGCCGTAGACCCCTTCTCCCTGGGTTTCTTGGTGGCCAAATGTGGCTTCCTCACTGCATCGCTGGGATAGTTAAATGAAATGACATTCTATGTTTATTTTAGTGGCTGTTTCCTCCACTCTGTTCTCTCAATACCTGCTTTCTGGAACTCCTTGTAAGTGAAAGTTGAAACTCTCCTCCATGGCCTCTTAATTCTTTTTCATATTTTCATTCCTTTATCTTTTCACTTATGTAACTTGATATAAATTCCAGGCTACAGAGTCAAGCTTGTTAATTTGCCTTTTTGAGTGACTGTTCTGCCTGGTGATTCAGCCTACTCATGGAATTGCCTACATTTCAGCAGCAATTGTACTTTTGCTACTAAGGTTGCTGATTCTTTTGTTCATATGTATGTCCCCTCAGATCTCTGAAGATATTAACTGTTTTCTTTTCTATACCTTTTCTTTTGTTTGTCTTAGCAACTCTGTTGATTTGTTATGACACCTTCATTTCATTGAGCTTAATGTCTCAGAGAGGTGTTGTTTCCCAAAATATTGGCTAGTTCTTAGCATGTGATGGGCCTGGAGGATCTGTCCTCCAAGGGAGGGCGAGGCAGGTTGGATGGGTGATGTGTGGGTTGTGGCCATGACTCGCCTTCTGGGACAAGGTGCCCTGCACTACTTGGGCACTGCCCATTACCCAGGGCACCGCCGCTCCTTGCAGGTATGCCTGCCCATATTAGCTCTGGTCTGGTATGGGCTCCTTCATGCTCAGATGGGCGGTGGAGCAGTGTCTCATCCCATGGACTACTGTTCTCTGTGACCCCCCCCCCCCCGCCCACGCACACAAACTATCCTAAATCTCTGCACTGCGGCTTCCTCCTTTGGTGCAATCTCCTGCCTTCTGCCTTTGGAAGCTTCTTTATGACATCTGGCTGGCTGAGGGCACCCCTCTGTCATTCTTTTCTGGTTGTCTTCTCTGTCTTCCATAGGAGAGCTGGAAGCAGATGTGCATGGGGCTGCCTTGCCCACTCTCCTAACGTGTCACCCATCAGCCGGAGCTAAATGTTGCTAGCCCCTCCTCCCTCAGGAGCTGTGCAGTAAATATTCTTGAAGGTGGCACTTGCTGAGCTAGGTGTGTCCTGGACCTTGAATGGCACCCACAGAGCTGGGGCAGACTTTCTGTTAGCTCGGAGTAAATCTGAGGTCTCTGAGGCCCTTGACACTCCTGATACACACAGCATAGCCAAACAGAGAAACAGACAACACGATGGATACTTCGTAGACAGTAAAATCTCAATATCCATACTTTAATATCTTAACTAGCCAGGAAATATAAAATAAAAATAATATCAAGATAACATTTTCCACCCAGATGATAAAAAGCAAAAAATAGCAGTAAGAGCCGGGTCTAGAGAAGGGGTGAAACACGGGTACTCTCACATACTGCTGGAGGACATGAGAAATAACTAAAGAGTAAAAGAAGTTAAAAAAAACAAAAAACAAACAAAAAGGCAAAGAGACTCTGGATCCTGTCTCTCAGCAGTGTACAGTCTGGTTTATCCATTTCAGGGATGCTGATCAGCGCCAAGCACTGACCCTGAAGACGGTGAGAGGGGACAGCTCCTCAGCCACAAGCCCCAGACTACCCACTGGCTGCTGCAGGAACCTGACCTGTGTAGTCATCTTTTCCCTAAATCACAGACCAAACCCGAGGTCCTTTGTGGAGGAAATCAACAATCAAGGGAACAGTCAAACCTGTATCGGAGACCAAGAGAACAAAAGTGGGCCTTGTGCAGCTTTTAAACAGTGGCCTCAGAGGAGAACCCAAAACCAACATGTGTTCCCAGCCAGTATGGCATTTGCTGGCCTCAGCAGCCATGGCATGCCAATGCACATCGGAGGCCTGGCTCCGGGTAGTCCGTCCAGGTTTAGGAGAATGAGACATCCTTTGGGCTCTGGGCGTCCTCAGTTCCCTGTCTACCCCCGACCTCTGTCAGATGGCTGAGGTGCTATATTTGGGCCCCTTGATTGAACATGCTCAGGCAAAGGGATTTATCAGCTTTAAGTCAAACCACAGGAAGAGAAAGGACAGGAATGACTAGGGACCTGAGCTCAAACCGTGTCCTTACCTCTCATGTCCCCACTCTGCATGTCAGTCTCATTCTCCCCAAATGGTTTCCTCCACGTGGCTTGACACCTGGTGACTAGAAGCCATCAGGCCTGCGAGTCACAGCCTTTCTGCTGCATACATAGGGCCACTCACTGTCAATAGTCTGGGAAGAATCTCATTGGCTCGGCTAGTCAGGACTGACAAAGAAAATGACCACTCCAGATGCTCAGGACAAAATCTTGACCAATTGTTATCCTCAACTTCTTGTGTCTTACACCCTAGTCCTGCCCACCAGCACATCCTTCAAAATGCCTCCAGAACTCACCTGCTTCTTACCACCTGCCCAGCCCTAGGTGACTGCACAGCCCACCACCTTGCTGGCCCCTGAGGCTCAGTCTCCACCTGCAGCGGCAGAAAGGTCAGCTCAAGCGCAGGTAACTCCACACACCTCTCCACTCAGACCCCTGTGCTCTGCTTCACAGTCACGAGCAGTGAGGTGCCTACAGTGGCTCCCAGGCCCTCCTCCATCTATGTCCTTGCCGGGACCCCTCTGAGTGTCTCCATACCTCCCTGTCACCGAGACACACCAGCACACCCACCTCTGGACTTTGTCTCTTGCTGTCCCTCTGCCTTTGGCTCTTCTCTCCCCACTCAGGTCTTTATTAAAATGTCATGACCCCTCCAAGACTTTCTCTGAGTGCCCTCACCCTCTCCCCAGTCCTGTGTAATTTCTGTAGTCCATTCTAATATATAATTTATTTACTCATCTCATTTTACAGCCTGTAAACTCCAGAGGGCTTTGATCCGTCCAATTCCCTGCAGTGTTCCCAGGGCCCAGGGCAGTGCTTGGCAGATAATCTCCACTATAACTGGATGCTTGCAACCTAGCCTGAGGCTGGAGGGCAGAGGAATCTCAGAAGTTTCTACAGGCCCAGCACCAGCCTGGCAACCTTGCAGGTCTCAGGAACCACAGCCCACGCCCCAGCCCACTGGTCCCTTCTCAGTGGTGGCTGCTGGCCCAGGACCGACCATCACACACTGTCCCCCGCAATCCCACCTGCCATGGTGTCTGCCTCTGTTGGCCTGGCCTGCGTGGCCACAGGGATGTCCCTGGACAGATGCTCCATTTGAGGGATCACGTGACTCTTCCCTATATCCCTGGTCACTGTGGCTGGCCTTGAGAAAGAAGGGAAGTGGGGCTCAGAGTGGTGCCATTAGTGGCCCCTGATCTGGGCAGTTCCACAGAGAACTTCATTCAAAGATGGTCCCCAGAGGGCATAAGGGAGCACCATTAGCCAGGACACCTGGCACCAGGAGATGAACACCTATGACTCACCCTACAGCCCACAGCAGAAGCAAATTCTGGCCTGGGGCCTGTCTGGGTACTCAATCAGGATGACTTTCCCTGTCACCTCAAGATACCCAATGTCCTCACCTCTTCCTCCCACTCTTCAGCTCTGCCGGGCTCCCTGGGGAACAGCAGCCTTACCACCCACCTGCCTCCTCCTCCCTCAGGCCCCTCCTGCTACTGCAGGTTACACCAGAGCCCCTGTCCCCCGCTCAGACTGTGCCCCTCCAGAAAGTGGTCACAGGTGGGCAGGGAGTCCTGGGTCAGCAGCAGAAGTGGGTGAGCCCACCCCACTCCAACACACACACACAAAGGAGGACCAGAGAGGGATGAAGGCCCTGAGCTGGTACTTTCAGGTTTGTTTTTGGAGACAATTAGGAGCTGAATTATTAAAGTTGCAAGAGCAGAGGCTGCTTTAAGAAAGCATGAGTAAGCAGGGCTCACCCAGCCACGGCACACAGGATCGAAGCAATCAATTGCTGTAATGGCTACAAACATCTGCTTGCTTACGTGAATGCATGCGCCAGTGAGTACTTAACTGGGAGGCCCAACAAACCCCATCAGGCTGCCCAGAGGGGTGCAGCCTCAGGCCCCTGCTGTGATCACACCGGCAGCCAGGACTGTGCTAACTATGAGGGCCCCTATGGCTCTGCAGTCAGATACCACGAGGCACTCCTAGCTTGGTTGCCCAGGCCAGCTGCTCAACCTCGCTGGACCTCAGGACTCATCTGTAAAGTGGGCGAGTGACAGAGCACACCTAGCGTGGCACCCAGGTGGTCTGCACTCAGCAAACGTGGGTACTGTTAGCTGGGACCTGGTGTGGGGAGTGGCCCACCTGGGGCAGATGCCTGGGGCTATGGTCTTACTCCTGACGTCGGCTAGGTAGGACACAGACCCAGCCTGAGCCTCAGATGGGATTGCTCTCAATAGGAGCCCCATCAGTCCGAGGTGAATGGTGTAGGTGCTCTGAGGCCCAGCCTTGGGCTCAGAACACTGACTGAGCACTTGCTGGTTACTGGGCATGCCCGGGCCAAGGGCTGTGAATTATTTAATTCTCACAGTGGCCCAGAGAGCAGCGTTCTTCAACTGCCATTCCCTGTTTCACAGATGAGGAAAGGGAAGCTCAGAGAGGTGGAGCGACTCGCACAAGGTCACATAGCAGGTAAGTGGTAGAACTAGACTGCAGTCTAGGCCCTTCCCACCTTTGCTCAGAAGCCCTGGGTCACACTTAGATGCCCATCCAATCTCTGCCCTCTCCTCTTTGTCCTCCGTGGCACTCCTTCTTCCTTCCATGGACTACTAAGAGGGGCACATAGTTGCCACCAGCCCACATGCCTGAGGGCACATCTGAGGGTTGGCAGAGGCCACAGCTGAAAAGGCATCCCAGCTTGTTTATTCCTTTGCCAGGGCCTATATTGCTCAGCAGCCCCTCCCCACTGAGCTCCTGGCTTTGAGGGGGCTGAGTGGTGGCTAGTCTTGTGTGGACAAGGGTATTGCCACAAGAACAACACCTGGTCTCCCCTTTCACCCCCCTTCACTGCCATGGTGTGACAGTCTCGAAGGCCACACTGACCAGAGGACGTGCAGACTGTAGGGTGTGCACACACACATGCACCCATTATGTAAACATGTATACATACAAACAGCTAAGCCAGCACATGGTGGCTTCTAGCTTCACAAACAGATGCTCCTTGTGAGATGTGGGCTTGCAAAGAGCTCAGTTGCCCAAAAGGCACCCAATGCCCTCTTTCAAGTGCTAGCTGGAGCCCTCGGTCTCTCTGTCAGGGATACTGAGCCTGAGACAGCTTTGGGGAGCAGAGGAAAGAGCACTGTCCTAGGAGTTCACAGACCTTCACCTTGTACAGCTTCCATTCTCTTTCCAGGCCTCAGTTTCCCTAATTTGTGAGAACTCAGCAGGTCCAAGAGGAAAGCTGTAGGGCTGGGGAAAGGGTGAGCCTGCTGTTGTATTTGGTCCATTTTCCCAGGCCCAAGGAAGATGGGGGTGAGGATGAACTGCACCCAGATTGTTGCCTCTGCTCCCCCCCCCCCCCCCCCCCGCAAATCTGCTCTGCCCACCCCAGGGCCTCCCTTGGTACAGCCCCCTGCTCTGGCCCAGTATGTGCTCAGAAGCCTCACAAATTGTGAGTGAAACAGTGACCCTGCTTGTAGGTGTACCTGGGTGTGTGTGTGCATGGGCGCGTGTGCATGAGTGTCTCTGTGATGAGCAGGCAGCGTTCCTACATGTCACCTCAGAGCCATTGAACTTGGATCCCTACATGCAGTGAGGGTGATGGCCCTGGGAGGCAGAGCTGAATGCCGGCACTTCATGGCCAAAGCCAAGGTGGGCGTGATTATCAGGATGTGTAGGCAGCAGCAGTCTCTCAGGGACCCTAGAACTGGACCAGCTGAGCAGTCCCCTGAGACCAGCTTGCTATCTATGCGGGAAACTCCAGGGCTAGTGAGCACAGGCGGCGTGGATGCCCAGAAGGGAGAGCGGCCTTTGTCAGATGCCCCTGGTCTGTGCCAGCCTTGTAATCATAGGACAGAAGTTCTCTGAGGAGGTGACATTTGAACTGTGGCCTGAGGATGGGTGAAGACCAGCCTGCAGGGGCTCTGGGCAGAGGACCTTGCACTCTCATCCTGCTGAGGAGGACCAGGCAGGGGCTGGGTATTTATTAGGTCTTCAGGGGACCCCGTCAAGGGTTTGGGGCAGGAGAGGGATTGCCTAGCTCCTCTGGCTGCTTGCTGGGTGGGGATGCCTCCAGGGAGAGGCTTGGGCAGGAGCTGCATATGAGGAAGAAAACAAGGCTTCTGCTGTGGGACTATCCTGGGTCAGTACTGCCGAACGACTGCTTCCTTGGTTGCTCCCTTCTGCCTCCCACTCACTAGCCGCAACCCGTCCTCTCTCATTTATTCACTCACCTTCTCTTGGTTGTTCCCTGTCCCAGGGCCAGTGCAGCCTCAGCCACTCCCCACCCCAGTCCCCAGATTCTGGTCGCTGCTCAGGCTCAATCCTCAGCTTGCTCTTCTTTGGGAGGGACAGCTCTTGGCCACCAGATGGGGGGCCCAGGCTCATGAACTGCACCAGCATGGCCTCAGTTGCTCTGAAGGGAGGTGGGGGAGAATGTCCTCCCTGGGGCCCAGCCAGGACACCTGCCCTCCCATCTGTCCCTGGCCTCTGCCTCTCACATCTATCACTTCCTCCTTTCAACCTTCCAGACCAGCCTCAGCTGGGTAGGGGTCTGCGACTATGGTCCCCAGGCTTTTATAGGTCCTTCCTATTTTCCCCCAGATTTGGAAGATGCCATAAAAATGTCATCTTTTATCTTGCAATGCAAGGGCACTAAAAGCAAACAAGTCAACCTAACAATGCTCCACCTTCAGCATTATTTCTCAGAGGAGGCAACCTGGACCACTGGGAGGGGGTATGTCTTCTTCACTGAGTCAGTCCTCTGTGTCCTGCCCGTTTCACCTCAGAGACTCTGTCCACCTATGAACTGGCGGTGACAACCTGGTCTGCCTGTCACGGGGAACTTCTGTATCAGATCACTAAACACTCCCCCCATGCCAGGCACAACCTGGGTGTGGCCCCTAATCCATGCCTGAGGGGACAGCTAAAGGGGTCCTTCTTGTGTCACACCCTAGGATTCACCCCGCCCTCCTGAGGCCTCTGTAGCCACTGCCACCCCAGGGCACACTGAGCCGGTGACTTCTTGGGCAGCAGAGGGGATGGGAAGCCTGCGGGGGAGAGGGTCCCAGCCTGTCCTGGACTTAGCTTAGGGCGCCAGGAGCCAGGATGCCAGGACGCGCCCTGGACGAGAAGTGGCAGCCTGGGGACGTCAGGTGCCTGTGTTCCTAAACCTTAAAGGGTGAAGGGGTGGAATTGGGCGGTAGGGGGAAGGCTCGCGTCAGAAAATGGAGCTGCTGAGGCGATGAAAAGGATCCCTGGAGGTAGACGTCATGGCCCTGCTGCCCCCTGGTGGGAAGATGTGGAATGCCCACGGCAGGCGAAGGGAGGCGGCAGGAGGGGCTGGCCAGGACAGTGGCACCTGGCTCACCAGCCTGTGCGCATCTGCCCCGGAGCCCTAGCCACTCAGCCACCAAGGTTCTGCCTTTCCCTGAGCAGCCCCAAGAGTGACCCAAAGACGTTTCCTCCCATCCAGAGCGTCCGGATGCCATTTCTGTTTTCCCTCCCCAAAGCCCCAATAACCTAATTTCCGTCCACCTTAGAGGGCAGGGCCTGGGACCTACAGCAGCAGGAACACCACACACACACATGTGCACACACACACGCTCACACACACACACATACACACATGTGTACACACGCATGCGCACACATGCGCACACACACGCAGGGCCCTTGTCTGAACAGGTGGCTGCCAAACACCTTTCCAGGGGCTCCGCCTGTCCACCTTTGAGTCACTGCCCAGCGAGCCTTCCCACTGACCCACTCTTTGCATCCCGTTCCATCCCTCTCTTACCCATTCTGAGCTGGCCACTTAGAGGCAGGCAGTGTGGAGGCTGTGTGGGCGGAGGCCACCAGAGGGGCAGGGCCGCAGCAGCTCATTATATCTGTCTGGAGAAGCCCAGCCTCCCCACTAGAGCTCAGGCAGGAATCATGGTGCTGGTGTTGGCTGTTGGTGAATATTGCTTTGTCACCCCATTAGCGAGGCCCTGGGGAGCATTCTGAGTAGTGGAAGGATGGGTCTCCCAGGTCTCAGGAAGAGCATCTGAGAAGAAGCAGGGGACAGGCAGGAGTGGATATCAGCTTGAAAGGCCGGCCCTATCTGGAGTCCAGGAGTCACAAATGCACCCCAAGTGCCCAGGCCCCTTTGCCTGGTGAAAGAGACGGAGGGGATAAAATCCACAGGACCAGAGTTGGTCCTTGACCTTGAAAATTGCCCTCTCCAGCCCTAATTTCACAGATAGGGAAAGTGAGGCCCAGAAAGGAGGAAGCCCCAGCTCAGAGTCACATAACACATCCCCATTACCACCAGCCTTGCCACTGAAACCATAAGGGGTAGGACTGTCTTAGTCCTTTTCGGTGACTCCGGCAGATTCCTCAAAACCACCGCATTATACCCATTCAGTGGATGAGGAAACAGGTTCGAAGAGGGTAGAAGCAATCCGTTTCATGCATGGATATTAAAGTGTTTGAACAAGGAGACCATTGCACTGGGGTGACTCTAATGTTTGGTAGCCGATGGAGCAAACCAAACCTAAGCCAGCTGATGTGCTCAAATCCGAGAAAACGAAACTTCTGGACAGCCCATCAGACACAGCCAACGAGGCTTTCCCAGTTGCTCCAGCTCGCCAAGCTTTGCTTTTGCATCTTCTCTATGAAAATCTCCTCCTGGCTCCTGTCTCCACAGCCTCCCGACCACCTTCAGTTCCACTCTGCCCCATTCACATCTGCGTTTGCTCAAACGAACTCTTGACGCTTTGAATGCACCTCAGTTGACCTTTTGATAGCTATGAGTGGCAGAGATGAGATTCTTTAAAACTGTTTTTAAATTGTGGAACTAAAGTCCAAAGAACACTGTGTGATCTTACAGATCCTGCCGGGACGCTGACTAACACCTGCCCGGGGCATCTGAGTCTCCATGGGAGCAGAACTAAGCTCTGCCACTGATTAGGGCCAAGCCTATCATCCTGATAAGATATAATGACCTCCTCTTCAGCAGAGACCATAATCCCATGGGGGTTGGTTTCTCTGTCCTGGATCTTCCTAAGTGTCACATGTCACTGAGCACCCAGGTCTCGGTGCTCCTTTTATTATTTTTGCACTCTAAAACTCGCCGTGTGTTTTTCTCTTTCGAATTGGCTTTGTCATTCTGCTGGTTCCCTCATTAAGGATTTTAATAGAACCTGACACAAACTCACTGTCTATTTGTGGGAGAATGATATTTTTAACACATCAAGAATGATGCTTCCACAACTCAAGCCAGCTGTGCCCAACTTGTCTGTAACCTTGGGTCTCTGCCACCTCAGTCTGAAGCCTGTGGGGATCTAAGCATGTGTCTCCAGAGTTGGTGGCTGCAGAGCCAGGTGGGTCTGATCCACAGCTGGAGGAGGTCAGGGTGGTAGTTGTTGGATGACAATGATGGAGGCAGAGGGTACCTCTGTGCAGACACCCTGTGGAGGAAAGCCAGGGAGTCCTCCTCTGAGGTGCCACCTTCCCCCTGCCTGTCCAGGGGCAGTCACCATGTTAAAGGATGAGGCCAAGGGCCACCAAGTGCACTGACGAGCAGTGGCACTGGCTTGGCCCCAAAATCGAGTGGGGAGCCGAGCAAAGCAGGAGTGGACACACCCAGGACTCTGCCTACACTCTGCCTCACTTGTCCAGCCACACACCTGGGACAGTGACAGGAAAGGGACCCCTGGTAAGTGAGGGTCTGGAATGCTGATGTTGGGCCAAAATGGAGTCTCTGAGCACTTGCTGACCTGAAAGATGACCATGGGATCTGCACAGATGTTACCCACAGGGCGGGAACAACAATCCTGCACGGTGGGCTGAAAGTGTCACACGTGACAGAGTCACACTTGCTCCGGTGAGTTCCTACCTTGATGCCAAACGAGCATTTGTTTTCAGCAGCCACCCACACCGTTCTCAGCCCATCCCGGGATTCACACTGAGGGGCCCTTGCTCCCAGGTGGCTACTCCCTACCCACCATGACTTAATCCTAGAGCCAGCGTCCCCCAGAGCTAGAAGGAGCTCAGAAGTGGACCAGTAAGCCTGCATGTGTTTTTGTCAGGCGAGAGACCTGAGGCCCAGGGCAACAGATTGCTCCCTGAGGTGACACAGACCTGCAGCATCTGCCCCACCCCCCCGTTTCTAGACAGACTGAGACAGAGAGATACACAGAGAAGGCAGAAGAGAGCACCCCCGAGCCTGTAAGCATGTTGGGCAGGTAGAATGTTTGAGAAAGGTGCATGAAGCTAACAGAAGTGAAGGCTCCTATCACTGAGAATTCAATAAGTATGCTGTCGCTGAACCCCCAGGTGACCCTGGGCCCCTTTTGCTGCAGCCTGAGTCCCCCACCTGAGGCCTTGAGGTTGCACCCTTACATCAGACTCACATCTCCATCTGCTCTCCCTTGGCCAAGCTCCATTATGACAGAACACTGCCTTCTTATTCCTAGAGATTTGTTACTGCTTCTGAGTATTTCAGATTTTGAGACAATCTATTATATACTCAATTTTATGTTTTTATTCTTCTTAAAATGTTATTCATTAGTCTGAAAAGTATTGAATGTACCAAGCTCTGTGCTAGGCCCTTAGGACAGAGCAGGGAGCAGGATGGGGACAAGGCCCCACCACTGGTGAGGGAACACAAGCTTTCCCAGCTCAGCCCTGCTTAGTGGACTTGGAGATTGTCTCTCTGCATCTATGAGCATTTTGGGGCAGTGTAAGAGGCTTTTAGCTTTGGCTAAAAAGCCAACATGTCACGCGTCTACACCAATTCACCTTTCTGTGTTGGGGTTTCTCTGATATCTCCCCAGGGAAGCACGAGATTTCCTTAACATATCCCCTTCTTATCCCTCCAATAACAGAACAGAAGAGCCTGGAAGCTGCTGGGATTTCTCCTTTCAGTCTGAAGCTCCTACACCATCCTTCTGGGAATCTGCTACAGAAACTGGGGTCCCCATGGACAGGAGCTTCTCTCATTGTGCCTGTCTCCTGGGCCCCATGGCCTCACCTCAGTCCAGGAGCTGCTCGGCCCTTGAG
This sequence comes from Macroglossus sobrinus, assembly GCA_004027375.1. Classification (NCBI taxonomy): domain Eukaryota; kingdom Metazoa; phylum Chordata; class Mammalia; order Chiroptera; family Pteropodidae; genus Macroglossus; species Macroglossus sobrinus. The sequence continues at coordinate 947,076 of PVKZ01000296.1, forward strand.
CACCTGCCCAGGCGTGAGGGGCAGAGGAGGCCTCATGAAGCGGGGCCTGGCCTGTTGTGGAGTCCTTCGAGCACCAGGCTCTTCCTGGCCTGACCCTGAGAACATGGGCTGCAGAGGCCCACCCTGTGTCCCTGCCAGAACACCACCCCTCCCTGCCCCGGGTTGGCTGCTTTTCATAGATTCTGGACAATGGCTTTCACTGACTGAGCACTCTAAGCCTTTGCTCATTTTCTTTAATTCTCACTGCAGATATCACGCCTGTATTTGACGGAGGGGGACAGGGGTTCCCAGAGAGGGAGGAGGGGAGAGGTTCAGGGCAATAGGGTCAGCATGCACGAGGAGCCCCCTTCTCCCCACCAGCTATGCTGAGCCTGAGTCTGTGGCCCTGGAGAAGGTAGCCCCTCCCCTCTGTCTTCCCTCCCCAGGCCCATGAGTCAGGGAGCCCTGGCTTGGCACTCACTGCCCATGCGTAGATCACAGGACAGGACTGCAGACCACAGTCAGGGTGGTGGGAGTGGCTCTGACCCAGCTGCCCCTTCCTGCCCCCTCCCCAACCCCATGGAGCCTCCTCACCTCGAGCCAGGTTCCCGGAGATGAAGCGGAAGAAGAAGCTGATGATGTCACCCAGGAGCTTCTTGCAGCCATGCTGGCACTCGTGCAGCCTCGGTGCAGCACCCTGGGCCAGGCCAGAGGCTTTGCCATGGCCCGCCATCCCTGGGCCTGGCTCAAGCCCTGGGGTCCCCCTGTCCTGCCTGCGCTCTTGCTATACCTCCCCACCTTCTCTGAGCCTCCTCTGCCTGTCTCTCCCCAACTGGACGCTCAGAACCTTTCTTCTAGAACTTCTCCCTCCCCCAGTTCTGGTCAGCCCCTCTGTCTCTCCCGTGGGTCTCAGTCTGTTCCTCAGTGTCACAACAGCTCTGGCCTTCCTTCCCCGCTTTGTTCTCTGTCCCTACCTCCTGCTCTCCTTTCCCAGCCCTACTGCCAGGGGTCAGCCTCCTGAAGCAGGGCAAGACAGGCCCTTCACCTGCTGCCTGGCCCCCCGGACCCAAAGCTCAGTCTTCTGGAGGCAGAAGGGCCTCTGCTGCCTCTTGTACTGGGAAGGGTTGGGCCTTGCCCCCAGTTCCCAGCACCAATGAGAAGGTGCCACCGGTGTGATTTTCGGCAGAGAGTGTGATCTCACTGCAGAGGGGCCTCATCCAGGCCCCAGGACTTCTCTGCAGCCAGAAAGAGAGCAGCCCTGCTCAACCCTGCCCTCACCAAGGGGGCCTAGGGGCTGGAGGCCCCAGGCAGGCCTGGGGTTTAGATGGGGCCTGGCTTTTGCTCACTGACCCCATCTCCCAGCCCACTGGTACCTCTATAGAGCAGACATTGAAGAGACGGGAGGGTCCTCTGATGAGGAGGATAAGGGAAAACCAAGTGTGTGGCTGGAGCAGGAATGGCTGAGCACCCCCACATTTATTGAGCACTTAATGTGTGCAAGTGGCTGCTAAGGTCCTACGGGCAGTACTGCATTTCACCACCAAAACCTTAGTGGCACATGGGGCAGAGAAGGTCATTCTAGCATTCGTTTTTCTCTGCTTTTTTTGTCCACAGAATTCAGATTTTGTTGGAAGTGCAAATGTGCCCAGCTTATAAAATGGCCATTCCCCAGCCTTCCTTGCAGTCAAGGGGGCTCAGTTCTGGCCCATGGGCTGTAGGCAGAAATCTTCCAGGGAGTTCTGTGAGAGACTTGCTTTCCTAATGCAGGCCCCACTACTTCTTTCTTTCACCTAGTTTCTCCTCTCTCCTGCCTGGAACAAAGCCATAATGGCTGGAGACAAAGCATCCACCTTGCAACTGTGAGGAAAGGGTAAAAAACCGAGACCTTGTCTCCAACCTCCCTGTGCTGCTAAGGTGATGTCTACCACTCTGGCCCAGAGTGCTCTTCTGGGAGGCGCAGGCCTTTGTCTGCATGAAGCCACCATTACGTGGAAATTCTCTTATACTCAAGTCGACGCAGGCATGATGGACCCTCCTATACACCAGGTAAACAGGCTGCTCCAGGCTGTTTCCTGAGTGCCAGCAAAGGCTGTGCCCTTGGGTCTTGGTCACCAAGCACACTCAGCAGCAAACCTGTGCCTGAGGTGAGTTAGGGTGGCCCACAGGGCCTGTGACAGGCCCCAGTATGGCACCCCACGGTTGCCTTGGATTTTGAGCAAAGCCAGGCTTTCTTTGGCAGAGGTCTCCCTACTGGGCTCTCATGGAGAGGAAATGCCTGACTGTGGGACACCAGGAGGCCCTGAGGACCGGGGTGCCCACGAGGAACTGATACCGGCTTCTCCCCCAGCTCTAAAAGCACGTGTGCAACACCCCATCATCGTGCACAGGTATCTGTGTGGGCTCAGGGTGGGGCTCCTGGAGGACTCAGGTGTATCAGAGGGGGGCTCAGACCCCATGAGAACAGCCCCATTGCCACCTTCCCCTGGGCCCAGCCTGTGTCCCCTGGGGAGCCCTTAAGACCTCTGAGGAGGAAAAGCATGTAATTTGCAGACAGAGAGCTGCCGGAAATGTCTGCACTCCTCCACGCTGACAGGCGGCCCACTTAGGACCAATGTAGAGAAGAGACGCCTTCCTGGTGGGCAGATGCTGGGGACATCTGCCTGTCCACACAGTGGCAGGAGAGGAAAGGCAGCCTGGCCAGCAAATTCCCATTGTCCTGGGCGGGTGCTAACCATCCGTTCAGGGCTCAGGGCAGCAGAGAAAACAAGGCTGTGTGAGGACATCAGAGCCCTTTGTGATGCTCTCCAAGGGCACCAAGGCCTGAGTGGACGGGAAGGCCTGTCTGCCCACGTCAGTCAGCCTGTGCCCTCGCCGCATGGTAGACGAAGGCTCCTATGGGTTCTCGACTGCAGCTGTTGCCCAGTGACCAGCCAGCCAGCAGGTGGCAGGTCAGCTACACTGTATCCCTTCCCTCCTTGCTTGCCCTGTTTCTGCCAGGGCCACCAAACTTCAGTGTCCGTACATCAATGTCACACACTGAGTGGCTCATTTTACAGCAGGCACATGTGGCCAAAGGTCAGTGCTTACAAGCCCCTGGCCTCATCCTGCCCAGTGCCAGCAACTGCTGGCCATACAGAGTGGTGGGAGAGCCTCCCGCCTGGTGGTTTCAGCCCCAGTTGTGAGATTCAGGTGCTGTCCCCTTGGATGCTGATGCTGCCAAACAATGGGTCCAGGAACCAAGGGAAGTAGTGGTAGCAGTGGCCTCCAGATTAGAGGTTTTAGAGTCAAAGAAGAACACTTTCTCACAGCGGGGGCACCTCTGGGTCACTGAGGATGGACCCTAAAGCCAACTACAGCCCTGGGTGCACTGGCCCCCCTCCCCAGAGCCCTGCACACTTTGTCACCTTTCTCACATGTGCCCTGCAGGTAGGCACCAGCCCGCTTCTCAGAGGACTTAGACTAGGTGAGGTCCAGCCCCAGCTTACTCAGCAAGTGAGGTGGGTGCAGCAAGCCCATCCTGTCAGCCTCCAAAGCTGGGCTCTATCCCCCCAGCAACCTACGTGGAGCCCCTAGCAAGGTCCCAGTCCTCTGCTCCACCCTCCGAGGGCCCTGCTCTGAGCTCAGTGCCCTGTGTGGATGCTTGAAAACACATCTCCCGACAGAGGTGTGGCCTGGGCAATGGTCCCAGGGTAGTCTCTGAGCCCCGGATTCTGACAGAGCTCAGAACAGACTCCCCACCCCCAGCCCGCCTGCCCCGGCCCCTACCTGAGCCCTGCGGGACAGCGCTAGACAGGATCCACTTGACCAGGCAGCAGCGCATCAAGGCTTGGTGGGTGAACCGAGGCCTTTGACACTTGACGCCGGGCTTCTTGCTTAGCGATGTGAGCCTGGGGTCCCCCAGGAGACTGCCGTCTGACATCTGCATTGCCTCCTGCAGCAAAAACAGGCAGAGAGGCCCTGAGCCTTTGCTCACAGAGAGGACCTCCATCCAAATTGTCTTCATCCTCACCAGCCTGACTTCCTGGGTAAGGCCATCCTTAACTCTGCCCAGGTCTTTGCTTTCCAGGGCTCCCAGTCCCAGCTGGAGAATTCCAGAGGCTGCCAGATTGTCTCTTGCCCAGTGTCTCACCAGCCCAATTCTCTCTTCCCTTGGTCTGCACAGCAAGGGCCATCTTGCAGGCACAGACAGTGGCCACTAGGAAAATAGTCTCTTGCCCCAAGACAGAGAAGGGGGTGGAGAATGACAGTCAAGGCCACCGCATATCTCCTCCCCCAACTCCTGTCCAGCTGCACTGCTTGCCCTGTGAACACAGCACTCTTGTCCAAGTGTCTGCAGAAAGCATATGCTGCTTGGCCAGGTGCACTGCTGTGCGCTTTACAACCCAGCTACAAGTCACCTCCCCCATGAAGCCTCCCTGGTCTGTGCTGGTGTCCACAGCTCACAACAGCATGGACTGTGCAGTGGAACCCCTGGTTGGGGGCAGGGCCTATGGGTTCCCCATTTTGCACCTGGCCTGGCGCATGGTGGGACCTCTGGAAGGAGGGAGGTGAGGTCCTGGCATGGATCTGGTTGTCAGAGTTGGATGGTCCCTTGGAGGGCACATCGCCTGTCCTGACTGAAGCCCAGAGAAGGCATTGGATCTGTACAGGGTCACACAGCATAGCTGGGCTTCTTCGTGTCACCTCTGAGCTCTCCAATTTTTTCCACCTGAGACCAGGCAGGGCAGCATGGAAGACCCCCTGCCTCCCCAGAGAGACCACCAAGGGTGCTTGGTGTCCCAAGCTGTGCAGCGACCCCAATGACAAGCTCACACACTCACTGAAGGGACCTCAGAGGGGTGACGTGGGGGATATTCAGGGATGCTGATGTGGATGGCCTGGAGTCATGGCAGAGGCCCCAAGCAGTGAGATTTGTTTTTCTACACTATTTTGAGCTCCCCATCCTGTCTTCTAAAGCATCTGTTGTCCTCAGTTCCCACACTGGTGGCAGGGTAGCCCTTCCAGGATGAGGCCCAGGGAAAGTTGTGTGGGGCCATCTGCAGGGGCCATAGTGGCCCCTTGGGACATCTGTAGAGTCTAGTTTTTGGCTTTGTGCCCTGCTCTCCTTCTGGGGACAGCTGTGCCATAGGTGTGGCCTGGCCAACAGGGTCACTGCTACAGGCAGCCCCTAGGCTCATTCTATACATGACATGGTCTGAGTGCCAGTTGTGGGAGGCAGTGGTGTCCCCAGGTAGGTAGGTTGGTGGGCCAGGACGATAGCCACAGGGGTGGTGGGCTGGCGATATCCTTCTAGGGTTGGCTTGCTACATTTGCACAATCCTGATGAACGTTGGGTTGTCAAAGGCAAAAAACAGAAAGTTGTACAACCGAGTAGCTTCTGTGGAGGCAGAGCCACAAACATGAACCGGCCTTGGTCAGGTTCCCAGGTAGCAGGGAGCAGACACCAATTCGGGCCGATCTTAGCTAGAGAGGAACGTGCAGCAGACAGCCCGGGCCAGTCCCAGCACCTTTCTCCCAGCCCCTGCCCAGGAAGGACATATAGCCAATGGACAGATCAGAGCAAGGAGCAGGCGCTGGACAGCCAGACCCTCAGCCACGGCCCCCCACAGAAGAGGCTGAGGACACCTGGGCTGCTGGGGAGCACTGATCCTGCTCCTGGCACTGCCATCCTAGGGGCCCCGGGCCTGGGACTCCACTGGCCTCCTGGCTCTGCTGTCCCTGGTTCCTAGAGTCTGGGGCTGGGGCTGTCTCAGTCATGAGCTTCAGGTTTACGCTCAAAGTGGAGAAGACTGTTGTGCCAGCTCAGGCCATATGCCTCGTCCCTGGCTGCACAGGGAATAGGAAAGCGGTATCAGGCTGGTGAGCCTCTCTCATCGTGCCCTCAATAGGCACTTACAGAGAGTAAGACACTCCCTACAAAATTCCTTAAATGGTGCAAATACCCGGGTAAGGGGAAGCTGATCTGATCGCCCTGCAGGAGACCCCCCAGGAGGCCTGTATGCACTTCGGGCATGGCACTCGGCCTCCTGGGCAGTTTTGGGTGAAGTGGCCACGTGGATAGGATGATGGCCAAACCCCTTATCCTGACTTTTGGGGTAGTGCCCCAGCCTGGTGTCCCCTTCCAGGTCCTCTCCGAGTCCACCTCCTAACAACATACATCTCCTCGGTAACATTCCCCACATTTCTCCCGTCCTCCAAGGCTTACCCCAGCAATGAGGTGGGGGTGGGGGTCAGGGGTGCCCAGAGCTGCAGCAAAGCTGAGCACTCATCACCTAATAAGGTGGAAAGAGGAGACGAGCAGAGATGGACAGGGTCCTGGGCCAGGGATGTTGAGGGAGAACCCTACACACACACACACATGCACACACATATGTGCACTGCACACACAGGTGCTGTCCGGCTGTCAGGCACCTTCTCCATTATTAACGATCTAACTCAAGAAAGAAATGGCCTTGACGAATAAAGTCTTTATTCCATCCTGGGGGCCAGGCAGCCGAGCGGAGACAGGCAGCTGGTGCTTCATTAATGCATGAATTCCTTGCTGTGGGCTCTGTACCTGTGTCCATGGAAGACGTCAGAAGGAGAAACTGAGGTGGGCCTCAGAGTCTCAGGCAGGACCCATCCCTCTCAGGGCAGTGCTGGTGCTGCCTGGCAGGGGTGCCCTGGGAGAGCCCACAGCCAGTCACGGGCATTTTCTCCTACAGCCCAGACCTGAGCAGACAGGAGAGACTTAGCCAGTGGCCCTGGGTACAGTCCACCTGGGAAGGCTGGGAGGCCCCCAGGGCACGACCGAGAGCACTCTTTCTGCCGTCTAGTCTGGGCCTCAGGATCATCTCATCTTCATGACAACCCCAGAGGTGGCATTTCAAAGATGGAGAAGTAAGTCCCGGAGAAGGCTTTCAGCCAGGCCACACTGCTCACCATCTCCTGGAGACACCTCGGATGTTGGGGAGGGCTCCCCAGCCCCCCACCCACGTCAGAGTCACTGTTTTCAAAGGCCCTGCTGTGCTTCTGGGCTAAGAAGAACCAATATGTGTCCTTCCTGGTGGGGAGGGTCAGGTGGGGGTGGCTGGAGTCCTGGGCCAGGTCTCCCACCAGACTCAGGGCCAGGATCTGCCTGTGAGGCGGGTGCAGGGTCCTTACAGTGACTGGAAGAGAAGCCCAGGGTGGTGGAGCTGGCAGGGCCAAGTCTGGAGGCCTGAGCCCATCAGACCTCGGGGAGGAGAAAGAAGGAGGTGACACGAAGACATGAATATTTGACAGTTGTCCTGTCTGGAACAGGGTCTGACTGGCTGTGGGAACTGTAGGTTGCCACACTGGCTCCCTCCCCTGTTTGGGAGGGGCCCTGAGAGTTGACACTTTACCCTTCAGCCTATGAGACCTCACCTGTGTATGGAGGAAGGGTGGGTCAGGGAGAGAACCTCAAAACAATTAAATCCCATCCAATCCCTGCTCGGAACTCCAGGGATTTCCCTGTGCATTTCCGATAAAACCCCAGTGCCCTGGTCCCCTGCAAAGCCCCACTGCAGGCAGACCTGGGCAGCCTCCTCTCATTCTCCTGCCCCATGCTCCACCTCAGCACCTGCTTGAACTTATCCTATCCAGAAAGCATTTGTTTTCTGGTGCACTTTCTGTTTGTGCCCGCTGTGCCAGCTCTGAGAGCTGGGCCCAGCCTGCTTGTGAGCAGGTCCTCACATCAAGTAAGTGCCCAGCACCCAGCAGGCCCTCTCCTACACAGTCCAACAGTAAAAGAACAGTGTCAGTTAGGACAGGTGTCCTCAACACCTGGGCTATGGACCAGTACCAGTCTGTTGCCTGTTAGGAGCCAGGCCGCACAGCAAGAGGTGAGCAGCAGACCAACGAGCAAAGCTTCATCTGTATTTTCATCTGCTCCCCAGCGCTAGCATCATCACCTCAGCCCCACCTCAGATCATCAGGCATTAGATTCTCATAGGAGCACCAGTCCCTAGTGCCAGAAAGGTTGGGGACCACTGAGTTGGGAGAGGGCAAAGCTGTGCACAGACAGTTCCCAGAGGAGGATGCACACACAGGTGGCCGAAAAGCACATGAAAAGACATTCAACATCATGAGCCATCAGGGAAATGCAAACGAAAACGATCATGAGATGGTGGCCTGTACCTATCAGAACAGCTGAAAGGAGGAATAATGATAGTACCAAATGCTGGCGATGACACAGAGAGACTGCCTCACTCTAACATTGAGGACGGGGATGTAAAATGCATTAGCCATTCTGGAAAACACTTGGCAGCTTCTAAAAAAAAAACAAACATGCAACTGCCGTCCAGCTCGGCAACTGCTCCCTTGAGCATTCATTCCCACAAACAAACCCTGTGCACAGATGGATGTCCACAATAGCTTCACCAGTAATGCCCCAAGCTGGAGCCATCCCTGACATCCTTCACTGAATGACTGGTTAAGCAAGCTGGCCCATCCATACCATGGAATACTATGCAGCCATCAAAAGGAACAGATCATTGCTATGCACACCGAACTGGATGAACCTCCAGAAAATTATCCTGAATGAAAGAAACCAATCTTGAAAGGCCACATACCATACGATTCTATTTGTACACCATTTTGAAATGAGAAAATTTTAGAGATGGAACAGATTACTGAGCCAGGAGTTATCTGCAGAGGGGAGGTGGGAGGGAGGGAGGTGCGGCTATGCAAGGGCAGTACCCAGGTCCTCGGTGGAGGAACTGTGCTTTACCAGGACTGTGGTGGGAACACAAAGCTACATGTGTGATGAAACACACACACACACACACACACACACACACACACACACACACACGAGCACATGGAAAACCAAGGAGGTCCAGATGAGATTGGTGGACTGCATCGCTGTCAGTATCCCACGGTTTTGTAGGATGCTACCAGTGCCAGGACCAGGGACAGTACGTGGAATCTCTCTGTGTATTTTTTAAAACTGCATGTATATCCACGATTATCTCAGCAAAGTTTCAATTAAGAAATACTCTCGTAAGCACAAGAGTATAAAAAATACAAACACACACAAAGCCCTCATAAATATTCATGAGTGGCCAAGTTTAAGTCCCCTTACACTCCCCATAATTCACCTGAGAATTTCTCTCTCCCCGCTTGCTGGATGCCAGCATCAATGTAACAGGGAACAGAGCTGTCTTTCCTTCTTGGGCCTCAGGGGATAGCCAGGGTTGGGTGACAGAGACCAATAGAGCCAGAAGACCTGGGCCCTGAGGTCATGCCAAGTCCCCAGCGGCACATCTGGCAGCGGGGACATTCTGGACCAAGTCCCAGCCATGGCCCTAGGCTGGCCCTGGGGACTGTAGTCTCCTCTGAGGCCCACAAGTTTCCTTCAAGGGCAGACGCCGCCAGAGGAAAAGGCCATTCCCTGACTCTTACACCAGAGCTCTGAGACTTGCAGCTCCTGCCCAGCCAGGTGCCAGTGGGCTAGGGGCAGGTCCCAGTGTCCTTCTAAGTCCCCCGGCCTGTGGGCAGCAGGGAAGGGAAAGAAAAAGTGCCACATGGAGGTGGACCTATTATGTGCCAGGCACCAAGTTAGGAGGTTGGAGTGGCTGCTTCATTTCATGCTCACACCAACCTTTTGGGGTCCCTTAGACTGCCCCCAATCCAAATCACCCAACAGAAGCAGACATCCTATACTAAGTTCTTATACCTCTCACCAAGGCCCTTATTGCACTGGTGCTCTCACTCCCTACAGGTCAGAGAGGAGTCAGCCTAATTCACTCAGCTTCAGGTGTGCTTGGCTGGTGATCACTGGCCTCAGTGTGTGGGGCCGTGTCCCTGGGCACCAGGGAGCTGCCCCTGCCTGGTATAGGAGCTGACCTAGCTCCCCTCTAGCCCCTGACTACTCTGTCCTCATTTTGTATTTGAGGCATTGTTATGGTTACCTTGGAGGAAGGAGAGAACCGATAAAACAGTCAACCACTAAATTACCTAGTAGATGAGGGCACAGGAAATGACTCTGCTCTGGTTTTAAGTAGCCTGGGAACTTAAGCTTTTCACTCTCCAGCTTCGCCTGGAGACATACGTATAAATCGTATAGCTAACCTTCTCCTCGCCCCACGAAGCACTTAGGAAAGAATGTTCTAGACCACCCGGCATCCAACATCCAGACTGCCTGGCATCTGGGAGATTATTGTCTGGACCCAACCAGAGGCTGAGAATGCAGCACTGATTCTTCTCAGGAAGGCACCCTTTTCTGTAAGATCCCCCAGCTTCTCTTTCTCCTTCAGAACACTCGGCATTCCCGGGTTGCATTTCTGGCTTGTGAACCCTTGAATAAATCTTCACCACTTATTTCTAGGAGGAGCCTCCGGGTTCATTTCTGCTCAGGTGACACCACTTCAGTAACTGCTACCAGCTACCCATTTATGATAATGTTTTATAGTCTCTTTCAAGTAAATCTATTTAATTTAAATAAAAAACAAAGGAACAATAGCACAGATAAGGCAGATGAGGCGAAAATCAGTAAAAGTGAAGTCCAAACAGCGAGGACACTTGGAGGCCGAGGGCCCCACTCAACTTAGCCGGCTGAGTACTCGAGTCTGAGCTGCCCCATAGAGCGTACACTCGTCCCATGTGGTTACTGAGCCTTTGAAATATGGTTCCTTTGAGATGTGCCGCCAAAGCGAATACACTCTAAATTTCTAATCCTTACTTACTCGAATGCGGAATAGTGCGTGAATATTTTTTATGTGGATTGAAATGATAGTATTTACATTGGGTTAAATAAAATGTTATTAAAAACAATTTCACTTTTAAAGACAACTTTCTTTAATGTGCTACCTGAACATTTAAAATGCGCCTGGGGCTCCCATTATGTTTCTAATGGTCAGCGTTGTGCTGGAGGTTCTCAGTGCCACAGGCTGGTGGTTTGGGGCAGGCTCCTCCCGTCAGCTAGCACCCTGCCCCCGGCCCCTCTCTTTCACCAGGTTCCAACCAGAGTCAGGCAGAGTGGTTTCAGAAAGAGAACCTGATGGAGAGTGAAGGCGGGCTGGGGACTGTGAGGCAGACAGCCAACTTGGTAGGCTGTCCGAGTCCAGAGAGAAAGTGGGGCAGAGCTGGGCCCAGGCAGCGGGGTGCGAGGCAGAGACTCGTCTACAGCAGGTATTTTGGATCTGCGGTAGCTGTGGGTGGTGATGGAGGGGTCCAGGGGACTCCTCGGTGACTGTGAAACCTATCACCTCAGAGAATTAGAAAGCAAAACCCATCATGCCTTCTAGCCCTGTGGAATGTGGCACAGACTGTCCACTAAGGATACCACATCCAAGTCTTTACCCCGTGGCAGAGAAGAAGCCAGGTGGTTTTAGACAAGGCATGGACCCAGACAGCCACCGCATAGCTCCCTGTCCCCCACAGGTCCCTGCTTGGCAGTCACAGCTTCGATTTGTGGAGGCCCAGCTGGCCAGGCCATTAGAGATATGTGAAGCGAGGCCTCTGGGCAGCTAGTTCACTCTGTGGTTCTCAAGAACCCCAGAGTAGCTCGGGCAGGCTTGGCAGAGGCCATCTGCAAGCACAGCCACCTGTTGGGGTCAGATGCCATGTGGGTCCCAGTGCACCTGAGTGTGATGCCCAGGTTCCTTCCCGGAGATAATATCACATGAGTAAATGCACACGCAGAAGTATGCTAGTGTCTCCCACATGTTTACAGACACTATGGACGTGAAGCAGCATGAACAGCGGCCACCAGGACCCACCACTGCCTGACCAGATGCCAGTTCAGAAGATGCACTTGGCCAGACAGGCGTGGGTTTCAGGAATGTTAACTGAATGACTTCAGGTGGTTGAGTGCCATGGAGACAGGTTCGAGTCAGCCCGACAGGAACTTGTTTCCGGGCCCTTGCCTCAGTCCTGGACTGAGTACTCGGCCACTCTGAGCCTCAGTGTCCTCATCTGTCAGGTGGGGATGACAGCACTGTGGGGAGGGCTAACTGAGGTGATATACACAAAGGCCCCAGGGGGAGCGAGGATCATCCCTTTGGCCTTCTGCTGCCTGGTGAGGGCCCCTGAGCTGTGCGAGGGCCAGGGCCATCGTATGACTTGGTGTCCTGTATGAAAGCCTCTCAGTCCATTGAAAAGAGCAGCTCAGGTTTAGAGATCATGGCTCAAGTGTCTTGTTCCCCGCAGGAGGACTGCCAAGGGGTCAGGGCCCAGGGCCAGCTGGGGACACACACAGCCTCCTCAGAGGGGGGCTGCCTGGCCCTGTCCATGGATGCTGTAGTGCAGGCTGGCTCAGTAAGCGCCCACTTGTCACCTACTCTATTTCCATCACTTGGGACAGATGGCAGGAAGCGGCGGTGGGCGTCGTATCGTGAGGCCCCAGGATTTGGGATGGGGAAGCTTTTGGGCTCCTTAATTCTCCGTCTACCCCTGGGCTGTGACAGATGTGGGGCTGGCAGCCTGCCTAGTGAGGGGGCTGGGTTTGTCACAAGTCCCTGCAGACACTCAACATGTGCATGTATTTGAGCACACATGCAAACACACACACATGCACATGCACACGCACACACACACACAACCCACTGGGCCTCACCCCTCTCAGGGCACTTGAGCAGGCACAGGGAGAACTAGGTTGTCCCTGCCTCTGATGACTGCCACCTTGGCCAGGCCCCCTGCCGCCACCCCTTTTTGCCCAGGTGGCAAGGGTGTCTCACTGACACAGGGGTCCAGTGTCGTAGCCCCTCCAGCTTCCCCCCAGCCATGAGAGAGCAGCAGCCCCGACAGTTCCCTCATCACTCAGCTCCCGCCTTGTATAGGCCACGCTGAGTGGGCGAGGTAGGGCCACGTTTGTCTAAGTGGTTAATGGTTTTCCCGGGAAAATGGGGAGACCTGGCACAGAGTTGCTGCATAACCTGCCCGAGGGCACAAGGCCAGCGCGTGAAGGGGCTGGGACTAATGCTGGGTCACCTATGCAGAGTCAGGTTAACAGCCCCCAACATGTAGCTGCATTACCTCTCAGACAGTCTTCCTTTCCGGGACAGAGCCCCAAATGGTGGGGCAGGGCTCTGTGACAGGCCCATTGTGTGAGGGGGGACAGCGAGGTCTGTGTCCTGGCACTTGGTGGTGGCCCCATTGGTCGGCACAGGCCCTGACCTCAGGTGGGGCTGAGCAGAGGCTATGAGTGCCCCTGAGGCCTAGACCGGGAGGCCGAGGCCCAGGAAGGGGAGGGCTCTGCCCAAGATCACAGAGTCAACAGCACAGAGTCAGGGCCGGAACTGGCTCTGCAGGGTCACTGCCCAGAGTGCCCATCCTGAGAAGGATCTCAAAATGTGACCAGGATGGGCTGGGCACAGGCCTGGCATGAGAAGCAGCAAGGGGACTTGGGTTTGCCTCTTGCCTACCCTGGAGGGGCCCACGAGCAGGAGGTGGGGGCGGCAGGGACAGTGGGCAGGGCTGGAGAGGAGGCCACCGAGGACCAGCAGCTGCTGCCACATTCACAGACCAGCCTCTAGCCTGATGAAGGGTGGGAGGGGAAACTGGGCAGAGACCCAAGGCAGCAGATCCAGGGAGGGTGGGAGGTGAGCAGGCCCCCTGTCAGCAGTCCTGCCTTAGATCCACTCAGCCCCACCCTCACTCTGGCACCTGCAGGGCTCCTGAGTCCTCTCCTTGCCACATGGCTGCTCTGTGGTTCTAGGACATGGGCTGATCAATAGCTGACAGATGCACCTGTTGAGGAGAACATCAGCCAGCTGCAGATGGGGAGCCGGCAGGGGGAGGGAAAGGGGAGGACTGGGGGTATCCAACACAGTGACTCATTTCTCAAGGCCCCTCCTTCCTGCTCTCAGTCTCCTTCCTGCTCTGGGTCTGAACCAGCAAAGGAAGACCTGCCAAGTTCTTGCGCCTCTTCTGTCTTTGCCTTGGAAACCAAGGCTGCCCTTGCAGAGGCTCTGTAGCTGCGCGTGGGCCTCTGGGGACAGCTTGGGGTGGGATGGGAAGAGTATGTAGCCCCAAGCCATACCATACTGAGTCTACTCTCGGAGAGGGCTCTGTAAGGGAAAGGATCCTGAGTCCAAAACCTTGAGGTCCATTCCTTTGCAGCTTTGGACCCACAGCTCAGTAAGGGGCAGTGGCAGCTCTAGGTGGCCCAGCTGGTCCGGGAGACATGGCAGGGATGGGGTCTGCCTGTGTTCCCTCACCAAACGGTTCAGAGTCTGAGGACCACAAGCACATGGAGCCAGCCCCCAGCTGGGATGGGGCCCCTTCTCCCCTGTAAGACAGAGCAGGGTACAAACCCCAGAAACGACACTGTGTAGTTTGCAATCCAGGGTAGACCACAGGTTATTTGTCTGTGAAGTAGGTACAATGCCAACAGCTACCTTGAGGGCCACATGAGGGTCCAGGGAGATGCAGGTATGGGGCCAGCCCTGACCTCCTCCCAGATGCCACCTGGAGAAGTTAGGTCTTACTTCCCCCCGTCTCAAGCCGGGCAGATTGCTGTCTTTGGAAATGGCGGAGCAAACAAGGCCCACCTCCTTCAAGTTCTCCACAGGGAGGCAGCCAGCCGGGCAGGTAGAGGTTCCCAGCACATGTGCTAGGCCATGAAGATGTCACCTCCTGAAGCCCAGAATGGCAGGGACACCCTCTCAATAGATCCTGTGGTTCTGTTCGCTCCACTCATGGAGTTCTACCTGGGTGCTGTGCTGGCAGGCCACTCCCTCTTTGGAGCCTCAGTGTCTGCAGAGGACGGTTGGGACCAACAAATGACAGGGGTGCATGCAGGAGGCCAAGGACTAGACACACAGGGTATATTATTGGAGGCAACCGCTGACTGTGACAGTGACAGGGAGCTGAGGGCAGATCAGTTGGCTAACTACCAGCCTGTGCCCTGACTTGCAGTCCCTGCTGCCACTAGTAAGGAAGGTGGGTTTTCCCTGATGACCTAGGTGAGTGACCCAGGGGTGGCCTCCCTGAGGACCACCGTCCCTGCCTGGCCCAGCACCAGAAGGTGAGGGGCCTGCTCAGCCTACAAGAAGACCACAGGCAAGTGGGGCCGGCAAGGTCCACTGGGGCAGGGAGCCGGCTGTGGGGGAGGGCGGATGGCAGTGAGGGGTGACAAGGGCCAAGGGAAGGGCAGCTGTACCTGAAGGACTCCAGCCATTCACTGCCCCTCCCCCATCTGGGTGGGGCTGCCAGGTTCCCCAGTGAGCTCCATGCAGTTTGTTTCAGCAGAAGAAAGGCAAAAGTAGGGGGACTGTCCCCTGGCTGGGAAAAGTTGAAGTGACAGGAGAGAAATCACCTTTTCAATGTACTCCATTGCTATGCTCAAAGAGTTTCACATCGTCACTGTTAACTCTCCAGGCCCCCGTGGGAGATAGGGCAGGGGTGTCTGGGCTCTGGACAGTGTGTCCTGAAGCCAGCCACAAGCCTACTCTTGGCCACCTGTCCCCATGGGTGAAAGAAACACAGGACTCCATCTCTCAGGGACGGGGAGTGGGAGGACTGCGAGATGCCAGCCCGGCCTCCATCCTTTCTTACTCACAAGGCCCTGATTGTCTTTGAGTCTCTTTGCCCTTCCTTCTTTTTCTTTCCTGCTGCCCGCATGTGCTAGCTGGAGCTCCCGCAGCCACACTGGACCCTAAGGTAACCTCGAGAATGGGAGCCAGGGGGACAGATGGAGCAAGTCTCTGCTGCCTCCCCCCACCCCCCGCTTTGTGCTGGCCCTCCACTGCCTCCCTCTGGACTTCTGCTTGAGAGAGAAGTGCAACCAGCCCCCTTCCAATCGCTGTTACCAGGAGCAGTTGGCTGCCAGAATAACCTCGGCGCTTCTTCCTTCCAAAGCGAGGCTATCCCAGACGTGAGAAGGGTCAGCAAGGCCTCAGGACACACAGTCTGAGTGGCAACTAGATTTCAGAGTCAGCTTATTTTCCTCTCATTTGTCCTCCTTCATTTAATTGTTCTTCATCCTTCTCGGAACCCCCCACCATTTCCAGAACTCCACCCCAGGCATTTTTTTTTTTTTTTGATTCTCTCTCTCTAACCTCCCAACAGCCCCCAGAATGGGACCTATTAGTGCTGGTCCTTGTTAGGGGTCTCAGGGCCCTTTAGGGAGTGGCCTTCATCTGTTCCTTGAATAATTAAAAGGTGCGTCCATTCACTGGCCCTCAAGCATGACTTCCTCTCAGCTTTCAGCTTCCCCTGCAAGGGCTCTGGGGCCCAGGCTCAGGGGCACCCAACCGGCAGGACCAGACGCTGGCTGACCCATACTCCTCTGTCAAACTTCGTCCCACAAACACCTAAAGCCTCTCTCACCCAAAGGGGCCCCAGGAGTCTAGCCAGGACACCCCAACACTTACTTTTCCCAAAGCAACTCTACAGGGGGCAGCAAGGGACAGACTCAAAGACAACGGGCACAATGAGTCTTCCTGGTCTACGCAATGGCAATCGGCAGAAGCCCCTGCCCCCACCCCGTGGGTCCCCAGCCCTGCGCCTACCTTGGCCCGCTGCATCCTGGGCACAGAAGGAAACTGTGACTGGCCTCACCTCCTCGCAGCCCAGGAGGTCCCGACTGCCAGGCAGGGCTGGCCACCACCTCATGTCTGCTTGGACTGGCAGCTCTTTGCCCGCCCCCTGTCCACCCCTCCCAGCCTGCCTGTGTACCCGCTCCACCCCTTCTGCTCTGCCTCCTCTCTCCCTCTCTCCCCTCCCTCTCTCTCCTTCTCACCACCTCCCTCCCAGGCAGTTAGCTCTCTGTGTCAATCACCCCTAATCCTACCCTCTCAGCCTGTTGAAATCCCGCCCCCATTTGGCTCTCTGGGTCTTCCCCCTGCCCTGTCACGGGGTGTCTCCCTGTGTCACCCCCCTCCATCTCTTTCTCTAACACACATACTGAATACACATACTGTCTGCTGCTCCCTTGCTTATGGGGAGGGGTAGAGTGCAGTGGGGGCGGTCCAGAGAGCCCAGGCTTGAGGAGAGTTCTGCTGTGAGTTCTTGCCCCACGAGGCAGGAGGGCAGGAGTGGGCAGCCCTCCTCTCCCTGCTCCCCGTTCTAGCCCTGCAGAGCTATACCGCAGACCTAGGGCTACACATCCTTGTCAAGACCCAATGCCCCTCAGCCGGCCCTGGCATGCACTGCATTCTCCCTGTGGTGACATTAGTCTGTGGCATCTGTTTAACAATGGCCTCACAGATGGGGTCTCACCATGCAGAGATAGTGACAGCCACCAGGGCCATGTCACTTGGGTCACACACAGGGGTCTTTCACATCTTTCATCTATCCCCCTTAACTACCTCCTTTTTACCCCATGTGGGGCCTCGTAGTGTGGGAGTCCTCCCCTCTAGCCTGTCTCTCCAGGGCCTGTCAGCTGTCCCCCCCCCACCCCCGCAGGTACCAGGCTGGGACCCTATTTGGGTGGCAGAGGGACCTTCCTAGAACTCTGGGGTTGGAGGAAAGGGGTCAGGGCCCCAGGGCATCCTTAGGAGGTAGGCAGACTCCTGGGTATCAGCTTGGCCCCCAAGGAGACTAACCGGGATCCACATACCCCAAACCTCCGCCAAGTGCTCCTTTGCTGCATCGAGTGCCAGCCTGCACTTGTGGTCCCCATGGAAACAGAGCCCTGTGACACCCTCCCCAACAACAGGCACAAGGCGCTGGCACACCCCCTTTTTTTTTTTTTTTTCCCAGCCTGTTTGCTCCAACTCTTAGATGGGCAGGGAAGAGAGTGGCCTGGAGCGGCTGCCCCCTTGGGTGTGAGGGGTGCGTCCAGAGAGGAGGTGGCCCAGATGTCTGCCAGCCAGACTTCCAGGACAGGCGGAGCCCTGGGAAGAGGTGTAGGAAGCCCCTCCTGCAGCTGTCATTGGAGGCTGAGTGGCTGGGGAGCCCAGGGGCCTTCCACCCAGAGGCCTGTGGCTCTGAGCAAGCTCCCACTGAGTCCTCATGGTGGCCCTGGGAGGACAACGTCTCATCTCACCCAAAGGTGATGAAACTGAGATCTAGGAAAGTTAAAGGACTTGCCCAGGGTCAGAAGCTAGAAAGTGACAAAGCTGGTTTCTTTCATTCCAAAGTGAGCAAGAGGTCGAGATCTCACTCCTAGGTGCTACACACCAGCTTGGAAACTCACTATTAGGCCACCAGGACCAGGATGGCCTGGCCTCACCTCTGGCCTGGCTCAATGTGGTAGGACCCAAAAGCTCACCCTCAGACCAACATTGCCCTTTGCAGTCACTTGCCTGCCACTTGGCACATCCACTGAACTTCTGAGACTCAGAATTACTTCTTTGAGTTAAGGAGCCTCAAGCTGTGACAGGACAGGCCCAGGACATCTGCCTCCCCCGTCAGGTCTCCATGCCTTTGGCCTTGGAATCTCCCATTGCCACTGCCACCAAAGGGTGCCCTGGGCAGGCGGGGATGTGGGGTGGTGGGCTTATGGGACCAGTGGGCTTTCTCCCCGCATTGGTTTCCACAGACTGTCTTTTAATGTCAGAGCCAAAAGTGGTTACGGATGGAAGGCTGCAGATGACCCGCCTGGTCGGCACGAACACTTCAGCCTATTCAGCCTATCGGGTCTTAGCTGTGGTTTTCTCCCATCGTGGGGGTAGGGGTAAGAATGAGGGAGTTTAGATGGGGAAGGAAGGGTTCAAGCCTGGAGGAAGGTTGAGTTTTCCTTCTCTTTATTGCCTTTGTGAGGAAGTAGTGGGGAACCATCTCAGCTGGCTGAGGCCCTTACTCTCCTTCCACTCTGGTGACAGGGCTCACAGCACCCCACCCACAGGTCTTAAGGTCTCTGGGCCTTCCTCCAGTGCTGCTCACAGTCCTCTCAGTCCAGGCCCAAGGTCAAACACTCCTCCTCAGGTGCCCCAAAAACAAATCCATGGAACCCCAAGTCTGTATCCTTCTCCTAGGCCCTGGCTCTACCTGTCCCTGGCCAAGGTGGTGGGAGAGGAAAAAGACAGAGACAGACAGAGATAAGGAGAGAGGAAGAGAGGTACTCAGAAGCTTCAAGGTTTTGGCCCTTGCCCACCAAGGGCCAGTAGCTGTGAACAAGGCCCCTCTGGGTGGAGGTGGGTCTCACCTGGCATATGGACCTCAAGAAATGCCTGTTGCCCCAAATCAGCCCTCCCTTGGACACCTCAGCCCTTGGGTGTCATCATGAGCCAGTGACAGCTATGGAACTGGAAAGCCACCTGATGCAGCCTTATCTGTGCCTCCCATTGGCCCTCAAAATCTCTCCTGCTGCCGGCCTGCCTGCCCTCCCACAGCTGGACAGAAACCCAGCAGGCCTTCTGCTTGGGACGGAGATCCCAAAGTTCTTTATGATCTCACATCATATGGCAGTCTTGGCCCAGGTCCAGGCCTCCTGCTGTGCAGCCAGGTACCCAGCCAGCTCAGGCGCTGTATGAGCCTGTCCTGGAAGCCTGAAGTCAGAGGACATCTGTCCCTCCCCTTGGGCTCAGCTCGCCTCCCGAAAATCCCCTCCTCTAGCCTCCACACCTGACTCCTTGGTCTCCTCAGTGTGGTGAAGGTTCAGGCATCTAAATTCTGCGTTCCTTATAGCAGAGGTCAGGGCTTGGTGAGGTCGCCTCACCTCCACACCACCTACCTTCTTCCCACCTGGAGCTGCAGTGCTCAGGCTGTGTCTGTAAGATGGGTAAATACTAACCTCTCCAGCAAGGACATGCCCAGGCAGTGTGAGGAGGGACTGGGGGCCACAGGCAAGGACTTCATCCCAGCAGCATGTGGCACATGGACCACTCTGGCCACCGGCCTCAGGGCTCAGCCCCTGGCACTTGGGCCTGGGTGCAGGGCACTGGGAGCCAAGCGCAGTGGGGAAGGACACTGGGATGGCAGAGGGCACTGTTCATGACCACCTGGGGTGGCCTCAGGCTGACCCCAGGGAATTCAGCTATTGCTTGAAATGCTCCAATTATTAGCTGGTCCCTTTGGGGACATGTACTCAGCCCACAGTTGGCCTCGATGCCTTATTTTTCTCAACCATGAACAGATAAATTGTGGTGCCAGCCTCTTAGTTAATTCACATTGAATGCTTAGCACTTTCTGCTTTATACTCACAGCCCTGTGAGTGTTAGTCTGTCCCCAGGTAGCCTGAGCAGGCCCCTAGTCACATGACCCTTTCTTTGCACACCTGAGCAGCCAGAACTACCCTAGCCAGCCACCTGAGACTTCAGGCCCATATGGCATTTCTTCGGCAGAGTCTGCCACTCGTAGCTCATGGAGACTTTGATCTGGGGAGGCCGGGCTAGAGCATCTGGCAAAACTCCCAGGGCCTTCAATCTGTCCTTTCTGCCACAGGGACAGCAAGGACATATAGCAAATCTCCTTGGAGATAGGGCCTCCCTCCCACACACTCACAGGAAAGGGGGGACTGTCAGCACACCCAGGAAGGAACCTCTAGGGCCACCAGGACCAGGGGCCCTGAATCCAAACCTGGGCTGGGCTTCGACTCTGAACCAGTCATGTGGTTTCTCAGAGCTTTGTTTTCTTAATGCGAGACAAGGATGGTCCCCATGCCCTTCAGGGAATTTGGGTAAGGGGACATGGTGGCCAAGGGGCTTTGTTTCACACTTAAAGCAGGATTTGCATTTTAGGATCCCAGCATTTTAAAGTCAGGGAAATATGTAGTGTGTTTTTCTCTGTGGTTATTTCTATCTCTCTGTCATCTGCTATGTGCCACCCCCATCCATTGCCAGGTAACCAGAGCTTACAGCCACACTCTCCAAACTAAGCTCTCCGGAAAAGTCAGTGTCCTACTGGCTGGGCCAGGCTTTCAAAGAGCTCAAAGAGAGGCAGCCTTCTCCCACTTCGCAGGGGAAGTCGGGTTAATTCTCAGGGCTACACCTTCCAAGCATGGTGGACTAGGCTCATGTGGACGCGATTCCCAGATGAGGGTAACTTAAAAGCTGCTCAAAAGATATTCATTCATTATTTATTTATTTAAAGTCTGATTGGGGGTGTTGGGGAGGAAACAAGGCAGTGAAGACTCGCAGGGCCAAGACTGGGGAAACGAAAGAACCCAGAGATGTGTGCCTGGCACCCGGGGCCACTTTCTCTCCACAGCCCCCACCGGTCCCAGAAGATACTGCAAACTGCTGAGCAGAGTTGTTCCCAGCCTCCTTTACTAAGGAGGTAAAAACTAGGCCCACCAAGACGAGGAGGGGTGCTGGCAAGACTTTCGTGTTTGGCGGTGTGATCCCAAAGGGCTTTGTTTGACCCCAGATCAGCCCTCCAAGGGACTGCAAACATCTCAGGCCCAGAAAGGAGATGGAAGCTAGACCCCAAGCCCCCACCTGCCAGATGTAAACATAATACTCATCGGGAAAAATAATTTCAATCTACACCTCAAATTATTTCTATAGGTATTAGATATAATGTGTAGTGCTCAATTAAACACCACAAGTATACGAGGAGACAGGACAAAATGGACCAAAAACAAGAGGAACGACCGACAGACAAACTCTTGGGAGCTCTGTATCAGGGAGTTACTGAACTTTAAAATAACTGTGCTGAGTGTGCTGAGCTGTATCAAAGATAGAGAATTTTGCTAGAGAACTAGAAATGATTTTTTAATCATTTCTATTTTTGTTTTTTCATCCCATCAATTTCATTCTTAAAATGCAGAGCACTGCAGCTTCTCTGCACAGGGCAACAGATGAGAAACGAGAAGACATCTTGGAGAAAAGCCAAAAAGAGGGGACTGTAGTACATTCAGGGAT
Organism: Macroglossus sobrinus; assembly: GCA_004027375.1. NCBI lineage: Eukaryota > Metazoa > Chordata > Mammalia > Chiroptera > Pteropodidae > Macroglossus > Macroglossus sobrinus. The sequence goes on from PVKZ01000296.1 coordinate 968,750, forward strand.
GCTTGTGGGAGAGAGTGCTTGCAACAGTGACACGACATCATATACACACCACCCTAATTCCTGGTAGCAAATTTGTGGCTGGTTTGTAAGATGCAATTAAACAGACATTCCTGAACTCAGCAGACCACAATATTAAGGCTCCCTGGCATGGGGTCCCTCTCTCTTTTCCCTGATTCTGCCCAGATCCAGCTCTGCCCCTGGCCCAGTGCGGTCACAGCAAAAAGCAGCAGCATTTGAGTATGTGTTTTGTGCCAGGCCCCTGCCATGGGCTTTCTACACATTGTCACATTTTTCACAGCCTTGTGAGGAGGCTCTGACTCTTCTCTCCATTTGATAAATGGAGAAACTGAGGCCTAGGGGCCCTACGTGACAAGTTCCAGGTGCCCACACTAACCAGTGGTAGAGGGGGCACACAGACCCAGGTCTGCCTGGTCCAGGAGTGGCCCTTCCCATCTGCTGGTTGCTGGGGAAACCCTTGATGCCTGTGGCCAGAGGCGGCCTCGGCCTCTCCCCAGCAACAAATACCTGTCACCCACCTGCACACAGGACCCAGGGACAAGGCTTAGGAAGTGAGTGCTTTCATAGCTTGAGGGACCTGTCCATCCCTTCTTGCTCCTTCTCCTTTCCCCTTTCTGGAATGCAGGGTCCAACGTGCAGAGTGGGCACAGGGGTGGAGCAGGGACAACCCAGGCCGAATGCACAGGAGAGGAGTCAGGGCCACAATGCAAAATCCTATTGTAGCCACCAGGTCCTTTCTGGGGAAGCTGGATGGGGATATGTTCTGGGGAACTGAGGGGAGGCACGAGTCTCAGGTTCCTTCCCAGAAAGCCAGTACTCAGAGAGGATGGGGGCAGCAGCGCTATTTCCAACCTAGGGTGCAGGCAGGGGGCTCAGCCTTCAGACAGGCTTGGAGGCCAGGAAATCTATGCCAGGCAGTAACAGGCTCAGAGGCCATGAGGCAGTCAGCCAAGGCCCCAGACCTGGTGGCCCCTTGACTGCTTTGTGGCTTTACCTGATCAGTTTGATCAGGCAGGAGGGGTCCCTAGGGGCCAGCAAGGTAGTGGGATAAGGTAAAATATGGACAAAGAGGGAAGAGATTTTCTAGGGGGACAGGGTAAGGGCTGGGGTGAGGACACAATGAAGCTGGGGCAAGTAGGAAGGGCAGATGAGAATAAGGGGCAAGGAGAGGGAGGACACAGCAGGGCGAGGGGCAGGTGGTGACAGAGTGGGGACAGGGCCTCTGTCCCACCCAAGGGACTGAGGGGGGTTCCAACAGGTGGAAGCAGGGTCTTCCTGGTGCTGACATGTTAGAGCGAGGAGGAAAAGGGATGGACACCTGGAGCACCTGCTGGCTTGGCTCAGTGGCACTGCAGGGTGTTTTTGAGAATGAATGAAGGGGTTGTGAGCAGGCAGGGTAGGAAGGGGACAGGCAAGATGGGGCAGGAAGTGGAAACTGGGGGACAGTCAAGGCCTGGAAAGCAGCCTGGGGGCAGGAGGGACAGAAGTCCTCTGGTCCAGGCCAGGTCAAAGGGGAAGGCGGCCAGCCCGGGCAGCACCTCATGCCAGAAACCCTGTTTCAGATTCAGAAGGAGACACAAGGCGGGGGGAGGCAGAGCAGAGCTGTCGGTCTGCTGCTGATGGGCCAGACCTGACGCCCAGACCCCACAAGTCCCAGAAGCTTCCCGCCTCCCTGGGCCCTAGCAACTCCATATCCCGGCCCCTTCCCTTCTCCCCCAGACCCCCTTTTCCTGACACCCAGAAATTAATGGGGAGAACTCACCCCTTGGGGTCCTACAGCTTCAGGGAGGTGACCCGGGGAATGTGGAAGAGCTGCGTCTCCTCAGAGCTGCTGGAGCTGTGGTGTCATCAGGAGTCAGTGACCCTGCCACAGACCCTGGTCTGGAGCTACTATTTTCCCACCTCAGAAACTTGGGGGGGCGGGGTCCTGAGAAGCTTCGGAGAGGTGGACATACTGCAGCAAGGATGGCCCTGGGGCTCCTCAGCCTGCATGCTTCTCCCCCCCGCCCCCCCGCCCCCCCCACTCCCCCTTCCCCCGTGGCACAACCCCTGGCCAGAGGCTCTCAGGAGGACGTAGGGCCAGCCCAGGGCCGGGAGGTCTGCTTCCGGCACCTGCTGCCTCATGGTCCTGGCATCCCCCTCACCTGAGGCGTTTCCAGATGGGGTGGAAGTATTTGGAGGTCTTGACAGCAAAGACGATACTGGGGAGCAGGAAGAAGGTACACCAGGCCAGACAGAACCAGAAGGCATTCTGGAGCAGGGAACATGGGGTTAGCTCGCCGGGGCTGAGCAGCACTTTCTTCCTACCTGTTCTGCATCACCATCCCCTCGCTGACTCAGTAAGGGATGTGGGCAAGTGTTCTCCGAGCTGAGGGGAAGGGCTGGGGAGGGGGCTGGGGTCAGGGGCCCTGCCCCACCACCCCTCATCCCATGCCCGACTCATGCACCCCTTTCATGTGGGCCCTGATGTCCATGAGCTGGGATGGGCTGGGACACTCACCCAGGGATCAGCCATCACATCACACAGGATCACACGGCCATTGTCCAGGGCTCCTGAGAGGGGCTGGCAGGTGGCGATGCGCTGAGTCACCTGTGGCGTCAACATGAGACAGGTCCACCAGGTGCACAGGGGCATACCCCATAGTCAGAGACAAAGGTTGACAGGGACACAGATAAGCTCAGGGACACAGACACATGGATGCAGGAACATAGAGACATGAGGACACCTGACACAGACTCAGCTCCTACCCTTTCCATTCCAAGCACCAGGTGGTATTAAGCCCCTACTGTGTGCCGGCTGTGCTTTCAGCCACACGTGTGTGCACGTACGCACTTACACATACATGCACACACATACTCAGGGTTAAGCTGGCCTAGTGTGGCACCCAGCCAGCTTGCAGAGGCTGGGGCCTGCAGGAGGCAGTAGGCTCAAGCCTTGGGTTGGCCTTGAACAGGCTGGGCAGGGGGCTGGAGCGAGGAAGGGCATGGGGGCCGGGTGCAGACAGCACGATCTGGAGCCACCACCAGCTCCATGCACTCAGGCCTAGGAAGGAGGCTGCCTGAAGGGTGAGTGGGCAGAGCCCAGCCAGAGAGCAGGCATGGATGCTGGGTATGGAGCTTGCGTTTCATCCTGAAGGCCTAGGGCACCCTGAGGGGCCCTGTGATGAAGAAGCAGAGCAGGGCTAGTGCACTGGAGTGGGTGATGGGCAGGGGCTCTGAGGCCAAGGGAGTTTGTGCCACTCACCTCCTCTTTCACCCAGGCCACGTACTGGGAGAAGTAGGCCAGCTCCCGGGTCAGAAAGCACTCACTTTCCTGCAGGAAAGAGGGAAGCCCTGGGCTGGTGGGAGTCCCAGGAACCAGCAACCCACCCCACCAGGACAGGCTGAGCTGGCTTTCCTGGGGACCTTGGTGAGGGGACAGGGCTGGAGGAAAGGCCTGGGGTGTCAGCACTGCGTGCCTTAGCCCCATGACTCACCTCTGGCTCTTGGTAATTCCCCCACTTCCCACTCACATTCCTTAGGATACGGGTGGCCCATGCAGGCAGTTGTCCTTTTAGGTGGGTGACCCTGTCCAGGATACCTGAGGTCTCCAGCTGGGGGAAATGGGAGAGGTTCAACTCAATGTTCTGCTCAGTTAGGGAGCAGCCACTCAGTCATCAGTCTAACCATAACACAGGACAGACTGATGTATGGCCCTAAGGATGCAGAGGCCAAAGACAGAGGTGCTCAAGTTGCTGTCCACCCTCCCCCGACAATTCTTCCCACCCAACCCCAACCTGCAGTGGGACCAGGCAGAGCAGGCAAGGTCCCAAGCCAGCTGGACCTCTTCTTCCCGCTTCTGTTGGCCACCTGCTCCCCGCAGCCTCCCATCCCCAGGAGCTAACCTGGAGGTTTGGAGCTGAGGATGCCAGCGCCCTGACACTGATGTTGAGCTTGGCCTTGGGGGAGAAATGGGGTTGGTGAGTGGAAGGGAATGTTCCGGGCCTGCCTCCTCTTATCCCCCACTCTTGCCTACCCTCCCCGCAGGCCGCAGGCCCCCTGGCCTCCAGACTCACCACTAGGTTCTGCTGGGGGAGGACCTTCTCCTGGTAGAGGTGTCTGAGCCCGTGGGCTTCCTCCTGCAGCTGCTTCCTCAGCACAGAACTGGCCTGAGGAGACACGGAGATGGAATGGACCATGCCTGGGATAGGACAGCCTTGGCTGGCATATCCTTTACTGAACTATTCAATCAGACATGCTGAGGGGTGTAAAAGTGCCAACTCAGAGGCAGAAAACTGAGGCCTCCCAGAACTCTGGCTGATCTGGGTTTGGGGGAGCCCATGCCCAAGTGCTAGGACCACCACTGGCTTGCTAGGCAACCCCAAGTCAGCCACAGAACCTGTCTTAGCAACAGTGGCATCTGCTGAAATGGCAGGCTCCATAAAATGTCTAGAAAAAACTTTTAAACTCTAAATATTCATAAATCCAAAATGCTACTTTTTCCAGTGGAGTTGAAGGTTCTGGAGCTCAGTGGTCACGGTATCTGATCCATCACACTGTCCTCACGGCACCTGTCCCTGCGGGCCCCATGAGCAATCGACACTTGGAAATGCTTGTCCCGCTATGTGACGTCAGACCAGTCACTTCATCCCATCCTTACAGACGAAGAAATCAAGGCCCAGAGATGCTTGATGCCTTGCCCAAGGCCACACAGCCAATCGGTGGCCAAGCCCAAGTTAGCCCTGCTGGGGGTCCCGGCCCTCACTGGCAGGGGCCCTCAATCCCCTGCCTTTACCCCTGCCTCCTCCCAGTGCACCTCTCCTACTGCCAGCCCTCTCCCTGACTTCTGCATGCCCAGTGGGGTCTCTGCTTCCTTCTTACTTGGGCCTGAGCCTGTCCTTCCAGCTCATGGGCCAGCTTCTCCATGTTGACTTTTACCACGGGCTCCTGGATCTGGAGGCAGATGGAGAGATGAGGGGTGAACCACAGCTCCCCTCCCCCCAACTCCCAGCACTCTCAAGAATGCTGTCCACCAGATAAGTCTGTTGGGACATATCGGCCACAATGTGTTTGACCTGAAGTGTGACATACATCAGACACCGCGCATTCGGACAGAAGGAAAAAAATAGGGTGTCCTCTGGTGAAGCCCAAGGAAGAGGCAACTTCCTGCCAGTATTTGGCTACTACAGTGGATTCAGGACCATGAATAGTGACATACACTGTGGGTGGGGGCTCATTTCACTATCATCCTTTTGGGGGGGCACCAGGAAAGGCCTGGGGCACATGGTTGGGGAACACTAACCAGGGATGTGTGGGGGAGTCAAGGAAAGGCAGAACAAGGCCAGAGGCCGCCCCAACTCCTCTGTGGCCCCTCTGTTCACCATGGTCTGGCCAGAGGGCCTTGCTGACCTGGGCAAGGAAGCCAGGGTAGTGGATGCCCCCGAGTCCACTGCTCTGCAGGGCCTCCAAGTCTCGGCGGCCAGCAGGGCTCAGCAGGTCCAGATCCTCCACTCCCACTCTCAGGTTCTGTAGCTCCTGCTTCAGCTTGGCCGTGTACTGGGAGGGAGAGGACAGGGTGGGGGCATGCCCAGCTGCTGAACCAGGACCCTGGAGCTGCTGCACTCGGTAAGCGGTCACCAGGCCTTCTGGGTATCCAGGGCCACCACTGAACAGTCTCAGCCCCAGACAGATCCCCAGCAGGCCTCTGCTTCCCCCCTCATCTCCCTCTCCAACCCACTCCACCAAGACCCAGCCATCCTCCAGCACCTGTATGGCTACTAGAGAGCAACCCAAACTCTCGCCCGCTCTCCCAGTATAAAGCAGGTCCCTGGTCCATCTTTATCGCATCGCCTATGCCAAGGTCTTCAGAGCACCTGTCACTGTAGCACAATTTATGTGTGTGCTTGTCTTTGTCATTAGCTCTGTGAGAGTGGCCCCGTGCTTGACATTCTTAACCAAACCCTTGGTGTTCCAAGCAGAGGCTCACACAGGGTGGGCACAGGACAAGTGCGTTGTATGCAAAAATGAATGAATGAATGCATGAATGGACATAATCACATTTCCAAGACAGACCACAGTTTAAAAAGTGATGCTCAGCATCTTGCAACTATCACTGGAAGAAATTTAAAGGGCATGACATTTGGCTCCAGAGTTTTACAGATAAGAAGCAGCCATAGAGTGAGTAGTCACCTGCCCAAGGTTTCACAGCCCTGGTCCTCTCCACCCAGCACTTGCCTTTCCCAGGAGGACAGAGGCCTTGTGCTCTCCAACAGGCATCAGTAACAGACAGGGATGGAGATGTGTGAAGGTGGGCAGAGCTCTCCTGGTGCCTTGGGAAGCACACTTGTCACACTTATCTCTGCCTTATCAGCTCTTTAACATCTCCAGAGGACAGCTTAGTCCCCCTGAATCCAAAGCTCTATATATCCAGACTCTTCTGTGAGCTGGACCTCTTCCCTCCCAGGACCTGGGCTGGGACCCCGCCCCATGAGAGCCATGACTCCCAGGCCCCTGGTACAGCCCTCCCCTGGCAGCCTTCACCCACGGCAGGGTCTGTGGCCTAGCACGTGCATGTCACCTGCTCTGTGGGTCTTCTCGCATGGCCAGATGCTGAAGGAGGAGGCAGCTAGGCATTGTACAAACTGTTCTCAGTCATACAATTTAAGGCATGGAGTTGGGGCTGACATCTGGACTGCTTGGGCATGTGGCCCCATGGGCTGAGAATGGGTGGTAGGTTTGAGAGGAGTGAAAGGGTTTCTGGGAAGGATGTGGAATCAAGAGCCAGCATGCTCAGGGGCGTGCGTATGGGGGGTTGTCTCAGAATATGCCTGGGAAGGGCTCCCTGGGGCCCTGAGAATCAAGGCACATGTCCCCCACCTGCCTGAGGCATAAAGAGGGGAGTGGAGGGAATGTACGCCTTGGGAGAACCCCATTCTCCAAGTGTGTTCCCTCGTGCACTAGCTCTGCCTTCTCTGTCCTGGAACTGTCTCACCAGCGTGGACTCATTTCTCCAGTTCTATACGCCACGTTCTGCCAAAGTTCAGTGGCTAAAGGACAAAATCCTACCACTACCTACTGGCTGTGTGAGCTCAGCAAGGGGCCTGTGGGAGCCCTGTCCCAGTGGCACCCAACTTCGTCACCATCGTTTTCACTGTCACCCAATCCTGGCTGCAGCATCCCAACCAATGCCTGTCTAGGACACAAACACACTCGGCCTCTCACTTACTGTCAACAGTCTTTCCTGCTCCAGCCTTAACTATATTTATTTTTCTCAGGGCACAGCGCTCAGCGCTGGTCATAGCTTCCAGGCATGCACCTGTCGACCTGCGTACCCCAGAAACCTCCTGGCCCTGGGCCAGGCCCTGAGATACCTCAGTTGCTCTGGTAGACTTCTCAGATTCAAGAAAATAGTTCTATCACAGAGCCAAGACCAGAGGAGGGGGTCTGCAGGAGGGGCCCCACGGCCTCCTGGAAGGCCACTTACCTGGCTCATATCCAGGTACGCTTTCAGGTCATAGGAGTCATTGAGCTGCAGAACCCTCCAAAGCGCAGCCCCTTTCCTGCACTGCCTGGGAAGGAACATGGACATGGAGACAGAGAAGGAACGGCTGGTGGTTGTTGACATCACCCTGACAAGCCACACACTTCAGCTCCTCCTCGCGCCATCCTTAGCCCAGGCCTCCCACTCACTGATAAGCCAGGAAGATGCTTGCGTTCTTCAGGCCGAGCAGGTGAGACAAGTTCATGGATGGTGGCAAGTTTCCCGGGGTGTCAGCAAACTGGTGAGGGTCAGGGAGACAGGCCTGGAGTGGGGAGGGCTGGAGCTGTCCCAGCCCCAGGGCCGCACCCCATGCTACTCTAGCTGAGCAGAGACCATGCCCCTGTGACATGCTCCAGCTCAAACCTGCCTGGGTCCTCACTCCCTACAGGGCTCACATTTTGGAAGAGCTGGGAAACCAAGGTCCCCAGTTTATAGACTCGGAGTTAGGAGAACAGGGGCTCACGTCTGGGTGCAGCCCCTGGGGGTCCCTGCCCTGGGACTGGGCATCACCCTAGGGGTTCACAGGCTCTCTTTCCTGCGCCTCACCCACTGGTGGTCTTTCTGGCTTCCCTGGGCTGTCTCCATCATTCCCCTGCCCCTCTCTCCCTCTTGACCCTCCAGCCCCCACTTCCTTCTAAGTCCCTTGCTCTGCTCACAACCCCCTCCAGCCCTCGGGGTCCCAGGGGTGGGGCAGGCTCACCTTGTAGAGCTCCCCACTCTCCCAGCTCTGGCACAGCAGGGTCTGCACGTTGCCGCCCACCAGGAAGGTGGGGAAGACCAGTAGGATGAGAGGCGCAGCGACCAGGAAGCTGAGACATACCCCCCTGGGGAGGCAGAGGAGCAGGGTGAGATGGGGGAGACCTCTGTCCCCATCCACACCCCGGCCAGTGTGGTCAGGGGGCAGAGCCCCTTGGGATGAGAAACTTTAGAGGACTCCAAAGCTGGGCCAGGAGTCAAAATTGCTACCTGTCCCCACCTCCTCCACTCCCACCCCACCCTGTCACCAGAGCCTTGGAGGCCTAGAGAAGAAGGCGGGCAGCTGCTTTGCTCAAAGATGAGACTGCCTGCCTCTGGGCCCAGGGTATATAGAAGTGACCAGCTCCAGAGCTCAGCCCTCAACAGGGCCACATGGCATGGCCAGTCATGACACGCTGGCAGGAGCAGCAACTCAGAGGGTCGGAGTAGGACCATGCTGTTAGCCTGTGGCTTCTCTGGGAGGCAACATGGCCCTGTGCCAGGGTCTGAGACTTGAGGGTAAGACATGAGCTGGGTTTCAGTCCCTACTTGCCCCTTTCACCAGGGGCCGGACACAGTGACTGGCCTGCACAGGGATGCAGCAGCCCTGGCCTCAGAGACCTCTGGTTGCAGGGTGGCAAGTGGATTCCACCTCTGGAGCCACCTCCTATTGGAGGCGTTGCATGGACGCTCGGTCAGGGAGGGTTCTGAGGCTCCATCCGGGCTCAGTGGAGCCTGCTGGATGATCATAGCAGCCAGGTTCTCTGTTCTTGTTCCTACCCTTTTACATAGATGAGGACACTGAGGCCCAGATGGCTTAGCCATCTGCCCAGGGACACCAGGTCAGTGTCAGGGCCAGGAGTTGAGCTCCATCTCCCTTGGTGCCCAGGACTCTGTCCGTGGGCACAGGGAAACTGCCAGCCCGGTGGAAGAGCCTGCCCTTCTTACATCATGAGGATGCGGGCTCCGGCTCTGCCCTTGGCTTCCAAGGAGCTGAGATCCTCTCGGGCAGACAGCCCCCAGGTGCCCAGACTGAGGCCCACCAGGTTACAGACCACCACAAGCAGGACCACGGAGCAGAGCATGCAGCCCACAATCCACCTGCCACAGAGAAGGTGCAGATGTCACCAGGAAGGGTTTGGCTGGCATAGGACCTAGTGGCTGGGTGGGACACTAACCCCAAGAAGTGTAGGTACAGACACTTCCTGAGCCCCCCCACCCCCCACCCCAGCTCCTATGGGTTCTAGGCTCAGATCTCAAGGGTGTACAGCTAAGGTGGGGACACAGGGGCCCAAGGAGTAAGGGATCCTGGCTTAAAGGAGGCAGAGGCTTAGTACTACCAGGGGCTGATGGGGGCTGGAATTGGCCAGGGCGGCTGAGAGCCTGGGTTGCCTACCTGACCTCCACCCCCACGGACCAAGCACCTGTATTTCTCGTATCTCTGCACCTCCTTCAGGTAGGGGCGGCTACTATTTTCCGCCTTCTTCAGTGCCTGGCTCCAGCGAGAGTGTGCCTCCCAGTCTGGGAACGCTTTGGCCAGTGTCTTCAGCCCTCTGGGCTGCTGGGCCACTGCCTTCTTTAGCTCTGCCCAAAGCAACAGGGGTTTATGGGCTGGGGAAGGCCCCAGGGGCCCAGGGAGAAGGATGGGCAGGAGGACCAGCTAGGATGCACAGAGAGCGCTCACTCTCCATCCAGACCCAGCCAAGAGGACAGCCTTCACCACCCCCATAGCCCCTCTCTGTGCTCAACAAGCCTCCTGGTGGGGTGGGGAAGGGGTGCTTGGCTGAGTGGGCCCTTACCTTTGACTACGTCTGCCATCTGCAAGGGAGCCAGGAGCGGGAGGGCATTGAAGGTATTGTTCTCCTGCCAGAACAAAAGCAGCTGTGCCTCTTGCTCTCCACCTGGGTGTCCCAGCTTGGGACCCAAACATTACCAGGCCGACAGGGAAGGCACACCCCCTTAGTGCTCCCAGCTCAGGAAGTCAGCAAACAGCTGGCTTCCCTTTGTCCTCTTAGTTGCTGGCTTCTCCCCTCTGGGCCCAGCTTGACAAAACTCCTCAGACAGTGTTCCTCGAAGACCTGGCCTAGACCATTGCAGTAGACTCTTAGCCATTCTCCCATCTCTCCCAGCCATCCTGCACAGGATTGCCACGTCTGTTTCCCGAAAGTCCAGTCCCAACTTCCTCTTTCAGCCTTAGTTCACTTCCTGGAAACTTCTGCTCCAGCAACGTTGCACAGCTGACTCACCGTTTCCTCAACTGGGGCATTTTCCAGGCCCTGGGTTACTAGCGCTGATGGACACAGGCTGCTCCCTCCCCATCCTAGCTCCCCCAGCCCTGAGGGTCCTAGCTCTTGTTTCTGCCTCCCCACCCAGACTGTGTGTACTTGAGAACCAGAACCTTGAGATTCCAGCCCAGATGCCATGTGAGAGGTGAGGCCCTGATTTGACCCACAGTGGGTTTAACTTGAGGGAGAAGACAGATGGACCAAGGCAGGCGCTCACCTCCTGGACCATGTTGGAGAAGCTGGCCTCCGGGACACCCTCTAGTCGGTACAGGACATCATCCACATGCGGTACCTAGAAGTTGGGGGTGGGGTAATGACAAAGGCCTGAGAGGGATTCCCAAGGGAAGATGGGGGCAGAAGCCGCTGAACCTTCAGTGTGCAAAATGGGAACCAGCACAGCCTTCACGCCCTGGCAGGTTATGCTCATGGCATGTGCATGTCCTGGGACAGTGGGTATCTCTCTGCCAGGAAGACCCTCATTAGCCCTGGGTGTGTGAAGAGGGGAGGGGTCTGCCCTGGGAAACACCAGCTACCCAGGACCCCTGGAGCAATAGGCAAGGTAGTCTCCTTGCCCTAAGGGACTGGGTCCAGCTTGCACCTGGCTGAAGTCAGCTCCCAGCTCCAGGCCTTGTGCCCGGCTCAGGGTCTCTGCGCAGCCCTGGCAGCCCGGCTCCTGCAGCAGGTCACGGAGTCGGTCGCGGTGCACTCGGACAGCCCGCTCCAGGTCCCGCTGCCCCTCCTGCAGCTCCACCAGGGTGGTGTTCAGGGCTCGGAGGTGGCCCACGGAGGCCTGCAGGGCTGAGACATCCGCCACCTCTGAGCAATCTCCACTGCCTCCGGCACCCTCAGAGGCCTTGGGATGCAGAACCTCTCCCCTACCCCATCCACAGGGACTTTCCCTCACGAACCTCTGTAGTTATGATGGAAGTGACCCCAGGGCACCCCAAGAATAAAGGTAGTGCTGGGACTTGCTGAGGTAGCACAAGACGTCCAGGGCTGAGTGAGGGTGGAACTTGCCCCCGAGAGATACCACCCAGATCGGTCCCACTCACCCTGGCCCAGGCTGCCCAGTGAAGCCAATGTCTCATACACAGTGCTCTTGAGCTGGGCATGGATCATGCTCGCAATGCTGGTGGCAACACCTGGAGGGCACAGGGCAGTCTGCAGTCAAGAACTCTCCTTACCTGTCCGGCCTGCCTCCCCAGGTCAAGCACAGGGCTCCGCAGAGTGGGTGCTAGCTCCCCGGTCCTGCAGCCGAGTCAACCCTGGGCTGCCCCGCTGGGCCCAATCCCCACCCCTGGGAGTATTCCCATTGGAGCCCAGAATGAGGGATAGGCAGACTCCTCAAGGCAGGCCCCGGCAGGGGTCCCTGGGGTGGCCCACCAGCCAGTCAGCTGCCATCCTCACCATCCAGGTCCTCTAGGACACGCTTCTGGGGGACAGAGAACTGCTGTGCCACCGCCTGCAGCTCCTGGGCGTGGACAAAGAGGGCCCGCTCTTCCCCATCCCCTGACAGCCCCACTCCCACTTCTTCCCCAGCCTTCCCAGGCCCTCACAGGTGCTCTGTCCTGCCTGGGCCTGGTGCTCGTAGGGGTGCATGACAGTGAGGGGTTACCTGTGCTCACCTGGGGGACATCAGAGACCAGGCCCTGGAGGCTGAGCAGTGTCTCAGGCACAGCCTCAACACTAGGGCCCGTCTGCTCATGTACGTGCTGGTTGGTGACAAAGGCACAGACAATGCCAACCCTGCAGGATGAGGGTGGAGGAAGGGGCTTATTGGATGCCCGTGGGCACCTCGACCTCACCCCCACTCCCGCCTGGCTTGGGCGCCCCTCACAGCAGCACGAGGGTGGTCAGCAGAAGAAAGGTCATGAGCAAGCCGCGCTCACAGGCCACCTCCTTGTGCTCTGTCTTCACTTTGCCCCCATAGAGCCGGTGGCCGCGGCAACAATAGAAACAGAGTCCAGCACTGGGCACCAGAAGGAGGTAGAGGCCCGCGATGACTGCACACACCACGTAGCCCGCCTCGTACCTCACCACCTGCAAAGGGTGGCGAGGCAGGGGGGCGATGCTGACCTCATGGTCCAACTGGGCACCAGAGCACAAGCAGAAGCAAGGGATGCGCATGGTGGGCACTGTCACATATGTCCTTGAACCCTTGGGAGGTATATGTGTCACTGTTGTTTACCACCTTGAAATGGGGCAAGTACCCTTCAGGGAGGTCACGCCTCACTGCAACACTCGCCCCCCCCCCATCCCACCATCACCCCTGCCCCATGACCTGTGGTGCTCAGAAGAGAGGGAAAGGGACGCCCAAGACCCCACCTTGGGGTACTGCCAGCCTGGCATGCTGAGCTGAGGGGACCTTCCCACTTTTTCCCCTCAGGCTCAGCCTTGAAATCCCTCCTCACCCTGCCTGGCCTTACCTCGTCCACCTTCACCTTGGCTGGCTCATTCAGCAGGGCCCTCACCAGCTCTATGGAAAGAGTCAGGCTGGGGGCTGGGGGGCAGTGTCCTCCTCCACAGCCAGGTGATAGTAGGCTTTCTGGAGGGGCTCCTCCCACCACCACAGCCACCTCAGAGAAGGCAGTGTCTCCAGAGCTCCATGCCATCATACTCAGGCCTGCTACAGGAGCTTGTGGCAGGCCTCCCCCTCCTCCCAGCCCTACAGGTGGGCCATGCGGCAGAAGCCACCAGCCTGGTTAAAAGCAAAGAAGAGCCTGGCCCAGCAGCCCTCCCCCTCAACAGGTAGGGGACAGGCTGAGGGGCCCTGCAGCCTTCCTGGTCCTCCCAATCCCAGCACCACTAGACCCAGAGAAAATGTCAGCCAGGTCTTCCAGAGCTTCTCATGTAATTTCCTCTATTTTAGGACAGAGAAACTGAGGCTCAGAGAGGGGGCCAGCCAAGACTGCACAAGAAGGTCTTGAAGGGGCCTCCCGGTGATGCTCCTGGGCAGGAAGATGGGGGAGGGGAACGCTGGGAACCCTGTCCTCCAAGCGCCCCAGACGGAGGGGGACAAGGGTGCTGGCCAGGACCAGTTCCTCCCAAGGCCCTCCTGGGGCAGAGCACACTCACCGGCAGGGAAGGGGTTGAGCTGCACTGAGGAGAGGAAGCGGCGCACGGTGCGGTACAGGTGGTCTAGGGGCCCCGGCGCGCGCACCCGAGGGGCCAGCCACCGAGCTCGGGCGACCGGCGTGAAGGTCAGGCGCGCGGCCGGGCCGAGAGACCCACAGTCTGTGGCTGGCGCCTCTGGCAGGCCCAGGGCCAGCACCAGGCCCAACAGGGGCGCCAGGAGACCTGGCGCGCGCACCATGGGGTCCCCAGTGGCTGCCGGGCAGGCAGGACGCGGAGCTTAGGCGGCGGAGAGTGCAGGCGCAGCGTGGGGCCAGCCGTGCATCCTTCGCCAACCTCCGTCCCTTCATTCTCAAAACTGGCCCGACGGGTTTGGGCTCCCCAGCTTTCTGGGAGCCAGCCCAGAGCGCTGGAAGGGCAGGGCGGAGGCCTGGGGTAGAGGGCAGGGCCTGCTCAGACTAGGGTGGGGGCCTGGGAACCCTCTCCCATCCCCCCACAGGTCTTCTTGGGAGGGCTGCCTTTCTCCGAACCGTGAATTGTGTCATTGTGTCGGGGAGGCACTCAGTAGCTCTGCATCACCTAGGGTGGCTCAACTTCAAGTGCCGTATTCAGTGCCCAGCCCCAGCAGCCAACTTTGGCAGCAGGAAAACAGACATCCACCCCCACGCCCTGGCCCAAGGTGGCTAGAGCATTTTCACACGCTCAGGAAGCAGGCCCCTCCCCCAGCTCTCTGGGGTCTGCTATGTCCCCTCTAACAAGCCTGTGCCCTCTGCCAGTCCAGTCTGGGCAGAGAGACCACCAAGCTTTGCACAGAGTGGCTCTCCAGGGCCACTCAGGTAGGAGCAGTCTGTGGGGACGGTGAACCCAGTCACAGCTGGAAGGGTTGATGGAGGCTCTGCAGGGGCATGTGTCTACACGGGTTTGTTTTCTAAATGGCTATGAGCCCAAGACTGAGAGGCCGCCTGCGGCTTCATGCATAATACCAAGAGCAGTCCCCATGGCCTCCCTGACGAAGGTGTTCGTGAAAAGAGCATCTCACATGGCACAGGGCAGTCATTAGAGAAGATGCTGCGGAAATGGCTTTTGACAGGAAAGATACTTGTGCATTAATGAGTGCAAACAGCTGATCCTGAGCCCTGATTGGAGCACAGCACCGGAAGTGAAGATGCAGAACAGCATTTACCTTGGGGTAAATCCAGGTGAAATCGAGGGTAGTCTTTCATTCTCTTCTGCTTGTCTCTACTACCTAAGTTCTTTGCAAGAAACAGGTGTTACTTCTGTTCAGAGAAGTAATGGGAGTTTGTGAGTTTCCATGGCAGCCATCCCCTCCGCTCGGGAGCTTTGGAAGGAGGGACTGGGTCTACTGCCCTGGTCTGTAGGGTAAGTGAGTTGCACAGGGATTTTTGTCAGCTCATGGGGGTGGGGGTCATTCAAGTCTGAGTCAGGGCCGGGCCTGTGGTGGAATACTTGCCCTCCCCATCACTGCCCCCACCCGCTTCTCAGAGATGGGGAACCAGAGGCACACACAGGGCGCAGACAGGAAACAACCTCATCAAAGAGTGATTCAGAGATTAGGGCCAGGGCCACTCAGAGAAATGGGCTGATGGTGTCCTGGCTTCTCCAGACCAGGGAGGGTCTGGGGCCACGCTGCCCCTGGAAGCCCAATGCCAGTCTGTGGCAGGTCACCCCAACCACTCTGCCCTGTGACTGTGCAAAAAAGCTAAATGCAGGCTGTGCCGATGCTCACCTTTCCCAGCCTACTTTTGAGCCCAGCACCCGTACTGGGGCCCCTGCCCCTAGAGGCTGCCCCCAGGAAGGGCTGCTCTCCCCAGAGCCTGCCTGTTGTCCCTCTTCCTGATTTAAGCTATGCCACTAGCAGCCTGGAAACAGCCCTTTCCCAGCTAGGTCGAATCCACCTGCAGTACAATTAGTAGCTGCCACTTCGGCTTTCTCTACATTCTGACCTGGGTGCACAGAGAGTAGGGAGTTTAGGTCCCAGCACCCAGGGGAACACTAGAAACCCTTGAGAGTTTGGGCCATGAGCCTGTCTCCCACTTCCTCTCTCTCTTTCCAACTAGTGTGATTAAGCCAATCAGTGGTCACTGCTATTATTTTCATAAATGTCTATAATAAAAGCACCATACTTGGAAGATAGGATTTCCCCAAGAAATAAACAAATGTATCAAGTCTCTTTCTTGGCCAAGGGGCAGCAGGGTTGATGAAGACACTGACTCTGCCTACTTGACAGGTGTTCACTATGAGGCAGGAGGAAGAGACTTTACCAGTCCGTGGCCAAGCCAGGACCCTCCTCTGGGGACAAGATTTTGATGGAACAATCTATCTCAGACTGTGGCCAGTCAGCTGACTCCTCCCTCCCCCACTCTCACCTGGGAGAGCAGGTGAGGCTCAGGGCAGCCTTGGGTGCTAGGCAGAGACAGAGAGGAAACGTCTAGAATAACTGAAGTCCTAAGAGGGCTGAGCAAGTGGGCTGTGAGGGCTGGGCTGGCTCATGGCAGGATGGAGGGCTTCCAGGAGTGGAGGAGGGGCTGCAAGAGTGACCCTGTCCTGCCTCCTCCTCTATTCAGTCCCTTCTTGGGCATACCTGTGGGTCCCTTCCCCCTGCTACCCCTGGGGCCCTCTGCCCTGGAAATCTTTGATTGACCTGGGCTCAGCTAGCCCTTGTTACCTTGGGAACACTTCCTAGGCCTACTTTCCCAACTCCTGACTCACTCATTCTCAGAAGTTTGATGGCCCCCAAACCTCACAGCCCTGAGGTGGGGAAGGGGAGTGTGGAAGTAGAGACCTGGCCAAGGGGAGGGCTTCTGCCTTTCAGAAAGCAGTTGGGCCAGAGGGCACAAGTGAGGCCAGAAGGTGGGAATAGAGAGAAGATATCCAGCTGTTCTCAGAGAAATAGCAGGCTAGGGGGCTGGCCCTTATTGCTGGCCTCCGGTATACTCATTGCGCCCTGGGAACGGGTTGCAAACTAACTCAAGGGGACAAGCCCCATTTGTCAGACTACTGAGGCCACAGCATGGTGTTGCTAGTCAGTACTCTTGGTGGCAAGAAGCAAACAGCACTGAGGCCACTGAAGATCTGAAAATTGAGAATTTACTGGAGTGTTGGGAGGCATTTGAGGATCCAGGCATGGAAGGTGGAGCCCCAGGGGCTCAGAGCCTGATTGAGCGATTGAGTGTGTGCCCACTGCTGTGTCTCAGTTGTCTCTGTAGGTCACACTCCCTGCTCCCCCATCCCCCACACCACACACTATCCAGCAGGGCAGGGCGGGAATCCTGCCAGTCTGAGTTGACCTATTCTTCTGGGTTGACTGCCACCACAGCTCACAGCACCACAGGCCACATTCTAAATCCTGGCTGGAAAAACTGAGGGCCACATTCAGAGGCAGTGTCCCTTGGGCCATCACAGTCCAGCCCTCTGTGATAGCTTTACAGGGTGTAGTCACAGCTGCTAGGGCCATCGTGGGAAGTGGGTATGGAGAGACGGTCATCTGAGCAGGAAGTAACACCCAAAAGGTTGGTCACAGTTGTGGGAGCAGAACTCTTGTTCCAAAAAGCCACCAAATGCACAGGCTGCCCAACGTGTGCCATACTGACAAGCTCTGGGTGAGAAGTCTAGGAAGGGGTTATAGGTCACCTTGGTGGGATATCTTGAAGGATTTCACCACTGTGCGCCCAAAACCACTCCTGACTTAACTGTCACTCACTCCCACACCCAGTTGCTCTGCTCTGTCCTTCCATGCCACCTCTTGAGCATGTCACCAGCATGGACCATGGAAAGTGCAAGGTGGACAGTGGGACTCTTGGGTGTCAAAGCCTCCAGCAGCCCTATAGTCTCCTCAGGATAAGAGTGAAAGCTGTCACCTGTCCCAACAGGGCCTTTGCCACTGGGTCCTTTCAGTCCCCTGGCTATGTCCTGAAGTGCTCCATCACTGTCACACTCCCCTTGTCCTTTCCTGCCCACATGATCCCCTGTCTCCACCTCTCCTCCTCTTTCGTCCATTTCTACTCATCCCCCATTCCTACTCATCCTTTAAGGCTTGACTCCATGGCCTCCGTCTCCTGAGAGGCTCCTGTTTCCCTGGCAGAGTAAGGGGTCTCTTCAGGCTGCCTCCATATTACCTGTGCCTGCCTCTGAGCACCCCATGTACAGATCTGCACCGCATTCGCCCTCCAGCTGGTGTAGGGAAGGGGCAAGAGAACTAAAAGGCAAATCAGCTACACCCAGAGACTGCAATGTACTGGCCAGCACTGCGTCTGGCCACTGAGGACTCCTGTGGAACAAAGAAAGATTCCTGCTGGGATTGCTAACGACCCATTTCCCATACTCTGAAGGAAAAGCAGAAAAACAGAGTCTTTCAGTCACCCTACACAAAATAAACACAATCCTTCTGTGGGGAACCCATAGACCAAAGGCTGGGAACTGCCAGCAAGCCTTCCACTGCACAGAGCCTATCTTTCACACTGTGGGCCCACGCCATCAAGGAAGTGGGTGAGCAAAGTCTTCAAAGTGTAATCACAAGAGCTAAAGATCGATATATAAACTGAACACTTAAGGTCCCTTTCACAGTTTTTTCTCAGTCCCTTTCAGTGTCTTTTTCTCTGTTTCTGTCTCTGTCTCTCTGTCCCTCTGAGTTTCTCTCAGGCTCTCTCACTCCCTGCCTCTGAGAGGAGACCACGCTCTGTCTGTGGAGCGTCACCCCTTCTCTAATAAACTCTCCTTTTGACTCTGCCTCTGGCACGTGCTGAATCTTCTCCTGCACTCAGCCAAGGACGCCCCTGGTGTAGGCCCACATGGGGGATCCACCCCATCCAGCATCACAGCCCCAGCAGAGACTCTGGCACAGAGTATTCTCCATAAATGTCTTCCTGAATTGAAGAAATCAGATTTCAAAACATGGAAAGATAAGCAGTTTCACAAGACCAGAGAGTCTGAAAGTGAACGTGACTCAAATATGGAACAGAGCATTCCTAAATTGAAATCTGAGGGTGTGTTGGGTGGCAGTGGTGACAGAACCTGCAGGGGAGGGGTGGGATGGGACAGGAAGAGGCATCTGGCTTCATGAGCCTCGACAAGCAATAAAGTCTGGCGCAGCCCAAAGCAAGCCACAAGATGTGCTGGAGATCTCCTGGGACAACCACAGCAAGCGGGTGTGGCTCTCATAGGGCCGCTTGGGTGGGCTGGGCCTCAGGCAGTCCCCTTTGTCAGAAGTGGTCAGAGTGTGGCAGACAGGGCCTGGACAGGCAGAAAGGAGGTGCAAGGGGAGGTGTTGGCGGTCCCACCCGGAAGTGCCAGGCATCCTTTCTTTCTCCTGGCAGGATGGCTGACAAGACTCAGGACTCAGGCTGAGCTTGAGTCCCCTCCTGGGCACATCTATGCCAAAGTCTTAGATGGGTCTTATATTGCAGCTGGACAGAGTGGCCCCCACCCTTGTCCCCTTGAGTCAGTGCAGGGAGAACACGGGATGCAGGCATGGAAGCCCCTTGCAGTAAAGGCTGGGGGCGGGGCAGGCTGGACAGAGGAGCCCATGCAGCCTGGGAGAACAGGGTAAGTAATGCCTTGGGGGAGGAATGGTACCTGCAGTCTTCAGGGGAATTCCAGGTGGCCAGCTGCCTGCTCTGGGTCAGAGCCTGTCCCTGCTCAGCCCCTCTGCACAATATGGGGCGGGGCACAGTCCTGAGGACTGAACAAGGCCCGTGGCAGGAGCACCTATAGCAGGCCGTGGGGAAAGGTGCAATAGGCAACCCACAAGTTCCTAGATGCATGGCTGATTGTAAAAACAAAGACCGTGAAGGGTTAGCTGAGTGCAGGTTAGCATGAGTCAGTGATGAGGCCAGACACCCGAGATGGCTTTGGAAAGCTAGTCAGCCAAGTGGTCACAGTGCGCCTGCAGGGGCCAGTTGTCGACCTGTGCTGCTCAGTGCTTCTCTGGAGCTCCACTCCCTCAAGGGACAGCCATAACCCACTGAGGCAGGGTAAGAGCACCTGTGCCCAGGCCAGGAGCCACCCAGGGGTCAAGAGGAGGGACAAGAGGCTCAGAGAAAGAGCTTTGCCTTCTGTTCCTTGTGCTGGAAACAGCCAAGAGCCCTGTCCTGCCCTGTCTGCTGCCACCAGCTCTCACCTGCTCCCGTTGTACCTGTACAAACCCACTGCCCAAGCCTGGGCACAGCCTCTGCAGGGCGAGGATGGCATAGACCAGCCTGGGGCAACCCACTCCCCCCTGCATTTTTTGGTCTCATGGGTACTCCCCTGTGGAAGGCAGGCCAAAAGTGTGGGGTCCCCCGAGGCTGGAGAGAGGGTACAGGGACCACCTTGACACCAAGAGTTCACAGGCACTGCCATAGCACCACAGCAAACCCCGCAGGAGTATGCCCCCCAGGAGGCAGGACGCTGTGTGCAGGCAGGAACTGGACAGTGGCTGGCTCCAGAGTGCCCCTCCTGTGGCGACAGGTGTACCCCATGCACACCTACTGCCAGTTGAAACTCAGGTGTCACAAAATGTAAGACGTGCTCCCTGAGGAGTGATGATGTGGGATGTGAGTTCCACAGCAGTCTGTGTCTCCCAAACAATGGAGCAGCATAAACCATGAGAGGGGCTTCCGGACCCCATACCCTTGGCCAGAGATAAACAGGGACAATGACAAAGCCATTCATTTCCTGGATACCTTCTCCTCCTGACCAGATGTACATCCTCAGCTTGTCAGTTAGGGGAACTGGTATCCTGGCCACAGGGTGCTGTCACCTGAGCAGGAAGTCTGCTGCTCAACCAACAGGAACAGGGAGATCATGAAGCAAAGGCTCCCACAGAGCTGAGGAGTGCTGGCTGCCACCAGGATCACCTGCAGACACCCAGTTGCATCCCACTAACTGCAAATCTCTGGGTACAGTCCAGGCAGATGCCGCTCCCCAGGATTTGTGTGGGCCCAGTGCACTGGGAGTCACGACCATGAACAGGTCTGGCACCCCTGTAGGACGGCAGCTCTTATCTTGGGTGACAGGTTGCCCCCACCTCACACACGCCTGCAGTTTCTAATGGGGCACTGGGAAGGGAGTGTCAGGATTTCATTCCTGCCTGCAGCCAGCTCTACCGTCACCTTCCCCACCTACATACTGTGCCAGGTGGCTTTGGGGACCAGATCAATAAGGAGCTGGGGGTGTGCATGAGAAAGGGGCTGTGAGCAGAGTGCTGACTCTTCAGCTGCTCTTGGGTGGACGTCAGAGACCCAGGGCACCCGGAAACTTTCAGACAGAAGTGGCCTTTGCTCAGGTCACAGTGGGGGCACAGGAGGAACGCCCTGACTCTCAGGCAGAAAATCCTGCGATTTGACTGCACCTGCCACACTTTGGGGTGGCCCTGGGCCTCAAACCTCCATGCCTGCCAAAGGCAGGCCTGCCTGTCCCAAAGTCACAGAGTCACTAAGGGTGGCCCACAGGAGACCTGTTTGATTATAACACTCCTCGGCTTAAAATATTTCGGGATACTTATGCCCCTGATGAAGCCTGTCCCCAACATCTGTCAGTCACTATGGCAAAGGTGGCGCTCTGTGCTCCCCCAGTCTCGTCTCAGGCCTTCTCCATCATGGAGGTATGGGGTCATGTGACTCATTCTGGTGATGAGGCTCCAAGCAGAAGCAAACCGAGTTACTTGTCTGCTAAAGCACAGCAAAACAGGTGTGACTTCCTCCCTTCCCCCTGCTGGGGGCCCCTGAAGCCACACCTTGCGATGACAATGTCACAGGATGACATCACCTTTCACAGCCTTGCTCCCCTTCCTCAGCCTTGGCAGAGCTACCAAACCCAACTGCTCACCTGGCCACACACACCAGCCCTGGCCAGCATCAGACATTGGCTATACTGAGAATCAACCCTGTTGGACTAGGCGCTGAGGTCTAGAGTCAACCTGTCACTGAAACATCACCTGGACCATTCTAACTAAACACAGCCATGTGTGGGCCAGGTGCTCCGGGCCCCTTCATATGCCAGTCAGACCTCTTACCATCAACGGTTACATCCAGCAACATCTGCCACAGTCCTCTGTCCCCAGCCACAGACACTGACGTTATCTCTGCTCCCATGTGCTGGTCTTGCATTTCTCTATCTCTCTATCTCTCTGAATATGCTGTGTCTTGACCCAAGAATCTTGTGTAGCTGCCCAGGCAAAGCCACCAACTGCACCATCCAGTGCAGTTTCCCCCAGTGCCTCTGCACGGGGCTCAGGGCTCCACGGCCAGACCTCTTCCTGACTGTGAGCTTGAGAAATGCATCTCTGTCACTGGAAAGACTTGGAGTGGGCTCGTCAGCATGGGGCTCAGAACACATTTTCTGTTTGTGACAGAGCTCAAGAGCCAGGAGGCATTGGGCTGTTGAGAAGAATCAGTCCTGTCCTCTTAGCCCCCAGATTGGTCCAGTGTGGTCATCAGCCCAATGTCGGGTAGACTGGTGGGTGGTCTGACTTTCCAAAGTCCTTCTGGGGGTGATCAAAGGGTTATCTGTAAGATTTATATATGTATATCTCCTACATATGCATGTGTGTGTGTGTGTGTGTGTGTGTGTGTGTGTGTGTATCTCCCAAATGTATATACATTTATATACGTAAATCTCCAGATGTAGCTGGAAAGTTTAAAAGTTCAAGTTCTCAGGCTAAAACAAGAGTGAAATATTTTCCTTGTGCCTCAGCCTACTGGATTTTAGTAATTTAGCAGTGATCTATTTTATTTCTTCACTCTTTCCTCACATATGAAGACCTCACTTGGGACAGAACCACCTGGAAGGCATACTATGGGCAGGGGCCTCAGTCTCATCTCCATGCACAGGCAGAAAGGCCTCTCTTTTTGGGGGTCCCAAGAGACTCCCTCAGCCCCTTCCCCAGGCATTCGTTCTTCTCAAGTTGGAGTCAGAGCCATTTTCCCACCTGCCTCCCCAGCCTGAGGTCTCTCATTTCTGTGGCAACAGCCTCACAGCCGTGACTCAATGGGAGATGGTCACTGGTCTGGCCGGGGCCCAGACTAAGGGCTGCAGGAACACAAAGCAGCAGCAGGCATCACTTGGAGCAGCCTGCCCTGATCTGAGCAGCTGTGTGTATTAAAAAGAAGAGAAAAAAGATGTTCGACATTACTCATCATCAAGAAATAGCAAACTAAAACCACAGTGAGGTATCAACTCCCATACCTGTTAATATGGTCACCATCAAAAAGACAAAAGGTAACCAGTGTTGGTGGGGCTGTGTAGAAAAGGGAGCCCTCACACACTGCTGGCAGGACTGCAGATTGGTCCGTCTGCTGTAGGAAACGGTATGAAGGGCCCGCCCAAAATTAAAAGTACAGCTGCCATATGATAAAGCAATTCTACTTCTGGGAATATATCCAAAGAAAATGAAATCACTAATGCAAAAAGATATCTGCACCATTATGTTTATAACAGCATTATTTATAACAGCCAAGACATGGAAACAACCTAAGTATCTGTTGATGGAAGACGAAGATGTGGTATATACATAATGGAATACTACACAGCCATAAAAAAGAAAATCTTGCCAAAGAAAATCATGACAACATGGATGGCCCTTGAAAACACCATGCTAAGTGAAGCAAGTCAGACAGGGAAAGACAAATATCTTATGTCACTTACATGTAAAATCTAAAAACAAATAAACAAAAACAAAACAAAAGAAAAACCTCAAGCTTACAGAGAACAGATTGGTGGTTTCCAGAGGTGAGGATGGGGGGAGAGCAGTAGATGAAATGATTGGAAGGGGTTACAAAGTACACACTTCCAGCAATAAAATATGTAAGTCCTGAGAATGTGAGGGACAGCATGGTGACTATAGTTAATGATGCTGTTTTGCATATTTGAAAGTTGAGAAGAGAATAAATCTTAAAAGTTCTCATCAGAAGAAAAAGAAATTTAGTAACTATGTGTGGTGGAAGATGTTAACTAGTCTTATAGTGATCATTTTGCAATATATACAAACACGGAATCATTATGTCCTATACTAGAAAGTAATACAATGTTATATGCCAATCATATCTCAATTTTTAAAAAGTGAAGCAAAAAAAATTAAGGCCCTATGAGAAAAAGGACAAGAAATATTTAAAATGTGTGTGTACATGCACATGTGTGTTGAAAGCTAAAACAAAGGGCTGTAATTTAGGGTCCTTATAAGAAACCCTGAACAAAGGTGTACTTCCCAAAACTAAAACCATAGGTTCTGAATGTGACTTGAAGTTGTCCTTGGGAAAAGTGCATCTTTCAAAACCAATTAATCTAACAGAGAACAGGACATCCCACACAATGAGACAAACCAGAATTAAAGAGCTAAAAATAATTTCAGGTGCATTTTGTCAAGAATTCAAAAGACTATTCAGCCCACAAATGCCCATCGAGCATCCTTATGTGCCCAGTGCCATGCTGGGAACACGAGTGAAAGGAAGACTATTTCTGCAACTCTTTTCCCCTTAAAATTCAGAACATAGCTACCTAAATTAGGAGTCATTGGAGGGATTGGGATGCAAAGGTGTGCTACGTAGTGACAAGAAAATAGAAATCATTTTCTTGTTGCTTTTCCATAGACGAGGAGATACCAACCGATCACCTGATTCTGTGACAGAGATAGTCTGGGTCCATGAGATGTCCTAGAATGACATACACTGGACTGGGAGGCCACCTCAGACTTCTGTTGGATGAAAAGCAAAATTCTGTAATGGAAATGTCAGCCCAATCACATCTCCTACAGTTAGACCTGGAGAGGCCAGATCCACCTAGCCTGACTGTGGCCCTGGGGTCTCACCGCCAGGGCCATGCCCAGCTGCCCTGCTTCAGGCACTGGGACATCACAGAGTCCCTTTTATCTGCTCCTTCACCTGAAAACTGGGTTAGTGGTCCCCCACCTCCTGCAGCAGAAATGAACAATGTGTATTCAGCACAGAAAACTGTTCCTGCCGCATGGAGAATGCACAACAAATGTTAGCAGTTATCAGGGAGGCCTGGCTCTGTAATAAATGGAAAATCGGGGGTGGGGTGGGGCATGGCTCTGTGAGCGGGAACCGCTGAAGGTGAGTCATTTGGTTTCTCATCTCCTCCTGCGGGGCCACGCTACATGTCAGCCACACAGGCGGGACTTTACGTGTACTTATTTTGAGGACTCCCTCCTTTGAATGGAGCCTGAACACAGTGTCTTGATTACCTGCCACGGTGGCACATTTGTGCCCTAGATGTAATTTTTGGAAAGAGATAAGTCATTTTCTGCTAAGCCTGGTGAATTAAGTAGGTAATCGAGATGAATAATGTGTGCTCGAAGTGAGCGACGGTGAAAACTAACAAACCAGATGTGTTGGCTGCCAGGCAGTACCAGAGTGGCCTGGGAGCTGACCGCCCAGGCCCAGATTGACTGGTGCAACACTGCCACCTGGTGAGGCCTAAGGGAACCCTTCAAACTGCAAAACCAGAGGGCCTGGGCCAGCGCAGAGATCTTCTCCTGGCTTTTGTTGAAATGCTCCTGGGAGTTAAATCAGTGTGATCTACTCGGCTAACTCTCAGTCTGCCAGGAAGCTGATATTTTCTACCTTCTCTTTTTATTTCTTTTTAAACCGGGAGAGATAAATCATGCACACACTGTCTCATATATTTATACACATTTTACATATATTTTATATACATTTCATGTACATTGTGGTGCAAATCTTAACTGTATAGTTTGACAAACAGAGAAGCGCTCGCATAACCCACAGCCCAGTCAGGGTGAGGGTGTTTTCATCGCCCTAGGCAGTCAGTCTTCCACTAAGAGGCAGCCATGCTTCTGTTGTCTGTCACTGTGGATCAGTTTTGTCTCTTGTAGGGTTTCGTACAGGCAGACTCATACAGCATATGCCTCAGTGTTCTGACTTCCTCCACTCTGCCGATGTTGGAATCCCCTAGCTACCAGTGTTGGAATCCCCTAGCTACTCTTCTTTGTGCTGAGCAGTAAGCAGTCCAGGGTATGCACGCACCATCACTTGTTTGTCTACAGTGCTGGTGATAGACATTTGGGCTGTTTCCAGTTGTGGCCACTAAGAATTGCACTACTAGGAACATTTTTGTGTAAGTATTTTTTGAACATGTTTTCATTTCTCTTGTGTAAATATTCAGAAGTCATATCTCTAGGTCAACGGGTAGGTTCGTGTTTACCTTTATAAGAAATTGCTAAGTCATTTTCCAAAGTGGTGGCAGCATTTTTACCTTCCCATCCGAAGTGTGAGTTTCATTTCTAAAGCTGGGAGCTTTAGAAATTTCATTTCCTTGGGCAGCAAAATAAGCAAAAGCATTCATGTAAACTATGAGGCATTCTGTGAGGCTGATTCTACAGAACATCCCATACTTTACAATGGAAATGTCAGATGAAAACATCATCTCTGCTTATAAAAACAAAGTGTTATCACTTCATACCTGTTAGAATGGCTGTTATAAAAAAGACAAGAGGTAACAGGTGTTATAGCAAGGATGTGCATCAAACGGAGCCCTCGTGCACAGTTGGTGGAACTGAAAAATGGTGCAGCCACAATGGAAAACAGTCTGGAGGGTCCTGAAAAATTAAAAATAGAACTGCCTTATGACCCAGCAGTTCCACTTATGAGTATTTATCTGGAAAAAACAAAAAACACTAATAAGATACATGCGGCCATATGTTCACTGCGGCACTATTCACAATAGCCAAGATAAGAAAGTGACCTAAGCATCTATGAATGGACGATCAGATAAAAAAACTGTAGTATGTGTACACTGGAACATTATTCAGCCATGAAAAAGAAAAAAATCTTATATTTGTGATGGCATAAATGGACCCTGAGGGCACTATGCTAAGTGAAGTAAGTCAGACAGAGAAGGACAAATACAATAGGACTTCATCTATATGTGGAACCTAAAAACAAAAAAACTGAACCCATAGATATAGAGAATAGATTAGGCAGAGGGTGAGGGTGGGTCAAAAAGAATAAACTTCTGGTTATTAGATAAATAAGCCCTGGATATGAAACATACAACCCAGTGACTACAGTTAATAATATTGTATATCTGAAAGTTACTAAGAAAGTAGATCTTAAAAGTTCTCAGTACAGAAAAAAAAATTCTCACTATGTACGGAGATGAATGTTAACTAAACTTATTGTGGTGCTAATCTCATTATATATACATTATCAAATCATGCACACTAAAATTATAGGTCAATTATATTTCAGTTAAAAAAACATAAGTCCTGTCTCCAGAGATCAAAACAAATATTATAAATAGTTGGCTAGGAGAATCTGATGTAGATAATAATACCGCCATCAGCAAAGCATCAATTATAAGAAGCAGGGTGCTGAAAGATACATTTTTGGAAAACCAACTATTAGATGTAAGTGCCTGGCATTAGGCTTTTGAATGCCAGGGCACCCATCTCCAATAAACATTGCCAGCTACACATACAAAGAACCAGGCTGATGTAGCTATGAAGTCTCCTTTTAGAAAACCCTGGGTCGCCTGCAAAACTGTTTTAGTAATCCTGCTGCTCCCTTCTCACTCCCTAATTCTAGCTCTTACTTTTTAAATTTGCCAACAAAGAGTGAATCCGTGAAACCCTGGGCACCCCTGCCTTGGACATCAATGGAGGCAGAACCCCTCTACTTAGGACCTTGCTGTGTGGCCCTTGGGTGTGCCGTGTACCCTCCAGAATTTATGAGTAATAAATAGTTTTTTTCCAAAGCTCCATGATGCTTGTTGCTGAGGCATGCCTCACAGTCATAAGAACACAACACAACACTTCGTTTCTGCCCCAATACTGACTCTGCTGGGCAATATCTGTGGGGCTACCAGGTAGTCCTAGCCCACAGGTAGTCCTGGCCCTGGTATGTGTCTTGGGCATTCCTACCAACACACCCGGTTTGATGGGGGCAAGATCAGCACAAAACACCAATGAATATAATAAGGTTGGCTTGTTCCTCGCTGCTGGGCAAAGTGGTAAAAAAAAAAAAAAAAGGATAAACTGAGAGATTTAAATTCCCTTTCCAAGTGCACATGGAACATTTCTCCAGGATGGATCACACGTTAGGTCACAAAACGCGTCTTAATACATTTAAGAAGTCTGAAATCACACTAAGCATCTTTCCCAACCATGAGGAAATGAAACTAGAAATCAAAAGCAAAAGGAAAACTGGAAAATTCACACATAAGTGGCAATTAAATACCATACTCTTGAACAACCAATATATCAAAGTAGAAAAAATCTTGAGACAAATGAGAACAAAACCATAAAACACAAAAGCAGTGTCAGAAAGTCAATGGTAGTAGATGCCCACATTAAAAAAGAAGAAAGATCTCAAAGCAATAACCTAACTTTATACATCAGGGAAGGAGAAAAGAATTAATTTAATCCAAAGTTAGCAGAAGGAAGGAAATAATAAAGGTTAGAGCAGAAATAGATGAAACAGAAAATAAACAATAGAAGAAAACAATGAAACTAAGAATTGGGTATTTTAAAAAGTCATAAAAATTGAGGGGGCAAAGAGAAGGAAGAAACTACACACATACAATGACAGTGGTGGTCAAACAGGTATTACATTTGTCAAAGTCCTTGGACACTTTAAATGGATGAATTTTATTTATGTAAAGCATACTTCAATAAAGTTGATTTTATAAAAGACCTAAAAATCAGTTCTTTTAAATGACTAATAAAATTGGTAAACCTCTGGAAATGCAATCAAGGGGAGAAAAAGAATACACATAAACAATTCCAGGAATAATAAAGAGGACATAACTCCAGATAAAACAGGGCTTTTAAAGAAAAAAAAATATTGTGAACAATGTTATGGCAAAAAGATACATTTTTAGAAAAACCTAACTTCAAAAATTTCAAGAAGATATAAAAAATCTGAAAGGCCCCTAAAACCAGTTGAAACTCACACCACACGTACAATAATCCCAGCTTACCAGGCAGATGCAACTAAACATTCAAGGGATGCAGCTATTTTTTAACATTAGAAAATCTATCATTGTAATTTCTTTAATAGGTTAAAGAAAGCTGTAAGATCATATCAAAAGATGTAATTTAACTGCTGTTCAAGAAAAAGCACAAGACACATTCTATTATATTCATTGTCATTTTTATTGGGCTATAACATCAGAAAGCATACATGGGGGACAGGTCACATAAATGACTCTATCAGACTCTATCAACACTCCTGCTGGTTACACAGCACCTGACGGCTCACAAATCACTTTCATCCATCATCTTACCACCTGCAATTGGGTATTGCACTTTTTAAAATTTATAAGTCAGGAAAGGGATTTAAAAGGGTGAAGTGATTCTTCCCAAATTCCAAATATTTTCTTTATTTTGCTGGTTCTCTGATATCCCGTTACATATCAAGCTAAAAATATCAGATATCTAAATATAGATAACACAATTAAAGAAATCAAGATTCTAAACTCAATTCTTCAGCAGTTTCCACATGCTGGGACAAAGACAGAAACAAAAATGTTCAACCCTACGGTTTATATTCTTAGTCATATTTATCTTTCCATCTCAAAATTTTAACCTACAATTAAACACTTGGTTCCCCCCACCGCCACCCGACTTGAAAGTTGTAGCTTCTTCATCGCTAGATGAAGCTTGCAGCCTAGTGGTTTCTACCGACCAACCTGACAGCTTATCTCTGAGTAACAAGCGAGCTTTCCTCTTGGTCCTGACTGGTTACAAGTAACTCAGGTATGCCACAACCTCTGACATAACTTGACGCACCATTTCAGTGCCAAATGGAAGGATGTTGTGAGAAAGGTGGAGAAGTACTGTCTCCCATCCCTCCAAAGCCAGTGACAACCCTGGACATCAGATATAAAACATAAGGAGATTCTGAAAGCGGGCTGGGGCTTGGAACCAGAAGCACAACACAGCTCTGTGAGTCCCATGGATTTTCCTTTCACTTCATCTATCCTAGGCTGGGTTCTGAGGATGCTGGTAACCCAGAAATGTACAAGCCTAGATGAAAATAAAGGCTCAAGAAAAGCCTGCTCTTTCCAGCCAACAGACTAAGAAATGAGCAGCTATGCAAGACAGAAAACTTTTAGATGTAACCACCCTCCTCCAGCCAAAGTCCACGGGAGAAAGCATCCACACCAACAAAGACCGAGTGGTGGCCTACACCTCCACTCTCACTGGGCTGTAACACCCGCTCCCAGTGGACTCAGAGGAGGTCGGGTGAGGAAGCCTGCTTGAACAGAAGATTAGAAACGGTAGAGTCTTATAATATAAAACCCCAAATGCCCAGATTTCAAGTGAAAAATCACTCATCACACCAAGAACTAAGAAAATCTCAGCTTGAATGAGAAGAAAATCCATAGACGCCAATCCTGAGGTGACTCAGAATGACCTGTTAGAGTAAAGCAGCCATCATAAAATTGCCTATGAGCAATTATGAGCACACTTGTCACAAATTTAAAAACAGATAGTCTCAGCAAAGAGACTACAGAGAGAATCAAATGGAACTGAAAACACAATAAGTGGAATAAAACCTGATGACAGGCTCAACGGCAGAATAGAAGGGATAGAGGACAGAATCAGTGAACTTGGAGACCAAACAATGGAAAATAGCCAACCAAAATAAGAGAGAAAAATGCTATGGACTGTCGTGTCTGTAGGGTCATAATCTGATAGGGTGGAGCCTCATAAGATGATGGGTGTGTGTGTGTGTGTGTGTGTGTGTGTGTGTGTGTGTGTGTGTGTGTGTGTGT